>JAYESA010000013.1:95026285-95643785 GCA_036927795.1 Iris macrosiphon | reverse complement strand
GGATATATTTTTTTAGATGACACTGAGGACTGGTACCCTACACATTATGGACCTCAGGATATTGTGGGTTTAGAGTCTGAGACCCTGGTTCAGGAATGACTTATCCCAACTAGGACAGATGACCCGAGTTTAGTAGCTTCTTAGTATTTTTGTATGGATTTATCTACAGCTTATTTGTTAGTATTCTTTCAGGCTCATTGATATATTATTTTAGACTCATGAGTTGTATTGTGACTTTCTATTCTTTTAACTGATTCGTGCTCATTTCTATCTTAGATATGTGATTGAGTATATTGTTATTGTTGGTGGTTCATTATATTGATAGATAGATTACCCAGACAACGTTCTACCACCGATTCTGCGGCGTAGGCTGGGCGTTGTTTCTGACTTGTACACTTACACCGGGTACGGGTCGTGACACATTTTTAGTGGTGGCCTATATAGGTCAAGCTTCGCAAGTTATGCGATGTCGTGGTAGTGCGACAATTTAGTTGTACTACTGCAAGCCTGCGATAGGATATAGGATATAGGCTGAGATAATCACATCTAGGAAAATTCTTTTAATTCAACTATTCTCCTTAATATTGATACTTGATCTCTTAATCTGTCCTTTCCTTGAGTTTCTTATATCTTGTGCCATATTGATTCTTTCTTTCGCTTTGTCTCAGGATGCCGCCTAAGACTAGATCGCAGCAGGGAGAGCAGCTTCTGAGAGGTCTGCGATATCCCGAGGGCCTGCACTAGTCACTTCTCCGTTGATTGGAGTGTCAGATGCTTTCGGAGGTCCACCACCTACTCAGAGGACTGTGCCAGCTATATCTGAGGGGCTTCCACCTTCACCTCCTGTGCCAGCAGAGGCGATACAGATGTTTATACTGTTTTGTAAGATGCTCGAGGCACAGAAGGCTCAGTCAGAGGCACAGCAGAGGCAGACCGACGTTCTACGGCAGGGCATCGAGAGTGCTCATCAGCTTGCACGTACCATAGTCGAGAGAGGAGTTCCGGCCCAGCAGCAAGTTGTTCCTCAGGTTGCTCAGCTTCGGCCAGGCAACATTCAGGACTTCTAGAAGCTGGAGCCTAGGGTCTTCAAGGGGACGGAGGGCATCGTCTATGTTGATGATTGGCTCGAGGATATTGAGCATCTTATGAGGATGTCCCATCTTTCTGAGGATCTAAAGGTTAAGGCGGTAGGACTTCAACTGTTCGACGTCGCTCGTACTTGGTTCAAGAACGAGCCGGTTCTAGTTGACACAGGACAGTCTTTGGAGGTTTTCAAGGCCTTTTCAAGAAGAAGTTTTTCGCTCGGGCAGACAGGCTAGACTTGGAGAGGAAGTTCGAGAGTCTCATTCAGGGGAGCATGTCTGTGGAGGAATACGTTGCGGAGTTCGGCAGGTTGAGCCGATTTGTAGAGTATCTGGTGAGAGAGCCGGAGGTTCGGGCTATTCGTTTTCGTGAGGGTCTAAACTGGGAAATGAAGATCCTTATTCCATCTTTTTATGAGGCATACTCGGAGATACTTGCGGAGGCTCGCAAGGTTGAGTGGGAGTTGGGTTTGAAGCCCAAGAAAGACCGTAATTCTTTTCTAGGGGCAAACAGTAGTGCAGTATCTGTCAAACATCCTCATTTCTAGTCCAGACCTTTCCAGCAGCCTCAGCAGCACCAGACTCCAGCTAAGGCACCTTTTCACCAGGCACCAGAGCAACAGAGACAGTTACAACAATCTTTCTGCCACTTCTGCAAGAAGCCTGACCATATCTGGGAAGTTTGAAGGAAGAGGTTGGGAGTTTGTTTGTATTATGGTACTGATGGGCATCAGCTGAGGGAGTGTCCTTCCAATCCTCGTCGTGCAGTTCATGGAGTAGCTTCAGATCCGAGGGCACAAACGAGACCACCTACAGTACAGCCAAGGGGACCGCTTCCGACACAGCAGCAGCGTTATGTCCAGCATCAGCAGCAGGGAGGTGCACGTCAGGGACGAGCGTTTGCTATGACCGTCGAAGAGAATGAACCCACCGAAGATGTCATCGCAGGTTCTATTCTTCTTGATTCTATTCCATCTTTAGCTTTGTTTGATAGTGGTGCTTTCCATAGTTTTGTATCTGTTTCTTTTGCTCTGAAGCATGGTTTGGTAGCTGAGTCTTTGCTTAGGACTTGCATGATCATGACCGGGGGAGGCATTATCCTGGTTAATGATGTTTGCAAGGATCGGAGAGTTACTCTAGGAGGCCGGGAGTTGAGTGCGTGTCTACTTGTAATGCCACTTCCGAGCTACGATATTGTACTCGGGGTGGATTGGTTGAGTAGGCACCATGCTAACATAGATTGTAGAGGAGGTAGAGTTTTGTTTGGTCCGCCAGGAGAGCCAGAGTTCGAGTTTGCTATAGGAGCTGCAGAGCAGGGAGAAGGCATTATTTGTGGAGCTATGGTGGAAGACAAAGAGTTGCCGTATCCGTTGATAGCAGAGATCTTGGATGTGTTTCCTGAGGAATTGCCATGGTTGCCGCTAGATCAAGATATTGAATTCTCTATAGACTTGGTGCCAGGTGCAGAACCAATTTTATAACATGTCTATAGAGTAAACAACAGCGAGCTGGTCGAGCTGAAGAAGCAGGTGGACGAATTGCAGGATAAGAGATTTATCAGATCGAGTTCTTTACCGTGGGAAGCCCCGATATTGTTTGTACCGAAGAAGGATGGATCGGTGCGCATGTGCATTGATTACAGGGCTTTGAATAATCTCACTATCAAGAATAAGTATCCTTTGCCATCGATTGATGATCTATTTGATTGGTTGAGTGGTGCCAAGGTGTTTTCTTAGATAGATTTGAGATCAGGCTACCATCAGGTGAAAGTGAAGCTGGAGGACATACCGAAGACTGCTTTTAGAACTCGATATGGTCAGTACGAGTTTATGGTGATGTCGTTTGGTTTGACTAATGCACCGACGATATTTATGAACTTGATGAACAAGGTGTTCCATCAGTATCTTGACAAATTTGTGGTGGTGTTCATCGATGACATACTCATATACTCGAAGACACCGGAGGAGCATAAGGAGCATTTGAGGATTGTATTGGATGTGCTGAGGAAGGAGAAGTTGTATGGAAAGTTGTCCAAGTGTGAGTTTTTCTTGGACAAGGTATAATTCTTGGGGCATGTTGTGACTGGTGATGGTATTTCAGTGGATCCGAAGAAGATCGCAGCAGTAGAATCTTGGAAGACCCCGAGTTCGGTAGCAGAGATCAGGAGTTTCTTGGGATTGGCAGGCTACTACAGGAAGTTTGTGTAAGATTTTTTGAGGATTGCTGAGCCGATGACCAGACTCGCCAGGAAGGATGTAGAGTTTGTTTGGATGGAGGATTGCCAGGTTGCTTTTGAGGAATTAAAGAGAAGGTTGACGTCTGCTCCTATTTTGACGTTGCCATCAGGGTCCGGAGGTTTCACTATTTATAGTGATGCATCGGGGAAAGGTTTGGGTTGTGTTCTTCAACAGAATGGGAAAATGATTGCCTATGCATCCAGGCAATTGCGTCCTCATGAAAAGAACTATCCTACCCATGATTTGGAGTTGGCAGCAGTCATCTTAACTCTGAAGTTGTAGAAACATTATTTGTACGGAGAGCGTGTGGAGATCTTCACAGACCACAAGAGCTTGAAGTACGTTTTCACGCAGAAGGAGTTGAACATGAGGCAGCGTCGGTGGTTAAATCTGATGAAGGATTTTGATATATCCTTACAGTATCATCCTGGAAAAGCTAATATAGTTGCCAATGCTTTGAGTAGGTATCCGGTAGCTATGTTCTTGACGCAGGATCAATATTTGTTGGAGGATTTGGAGAGCTTGGGCATCGAGGTGATAGTTCCTGGTGGTGCTATACAGATATGGGGATTGTTGATAAATTTAGATTTGATAGACAGGATCAAGGCAGCACAGTATGAGGATGTATCTCTGAGGAGTATTAGAGCTCAGGTGAGAGCAAGATTGGAGGATGATTTCACCATTGCTGAGGATGGATCTTTGAGGCATGGAGTTAGATTGTGTGTGCCTAGTGGGGAGCTGTGTGAGGAGGTATTGCAGGAAGCGCATCGCTCTCAGTATTCCATGCATCCCGGTGCTAACAAGATATATCGGGATATACGAGAGAGTGTGTGGTAGTATGGCATGAAGAGGGAAGTGGCACAACTTGTATCTAGATGCTTAGTGTACCAGCAGGTGAAAGTCGAGAGGCAGAGGCCAGGAGGTTTACTTCAGCCATTACCCATTCCAAAGTACAAGTGGGAGCACATTACTATGGATTTTGTATCTGGACTTCCACGATCTCCAGGAGGGAAAGACGCGATTTGGCTCATCGTTGATAGGTTGACCAAGTCGGCCCACTTTTTGCCTTTCAAGGTGGGTTTGTCTACGGAGAAGCTGGCAGAGATGTATGTGAGGCAGATTGTTAGGATACATGGAGTTCCCGTCAGCATAGTCTCAGTTTGGGATAGTCGTTTCACTTCTTATTTCTGGAGGAGTTTGTTGAAGAGTTTGGGCACTCAGCTCAAGTTTAGTACTGCATATCATCTCCAGACAGATGGGCAGTCGGAGAGGACTATTCAGACTCTCGAGGATATGTTGCGCACTTATGTACTAGATTTTGGGGGTTCTTGGGAGGACCATCTCCATTTGGTAGAGTTTGCTTACAACAACAGTTACCAGGCTAGTATAGAAATGTTACCTTTTGAAGCTCTGTACAGTCGGAGGTGTCGTACTCCCTTGTCTTGGGACGATGTTGGAGAGAGAGTTTTGCTTGAGCCAAAGATGGTTGTAGATGCAGCAGAGAAGGGTCAGATGATCAGAGAGAGACTTCAAGTGGCGCAGGATAGACAACGGCATTGGGCCGATAGCCACCGGAGACCTTTGGAGCTTGAGGTATAGTTTTAGATTTTGTTTTGTGCTTGTTATTGGTTGTTTGTTATAGATTACGTTCTTAAGATGTTGTTTTGTTCTAGGTGGGTGGTTTGGTGTTTCTGAGGATTTCTCTGACACGAGGCACGATTCGCTTTGGTGGAGGCGGGAAGCTTAGTCCGCGATTCATCGGACCTTTCACTATTCTAGAGAAGGTCGGTGTAATTGCTTATAGACTAGACTTGCCACCTGCATTGGAGGGAGTGCACAACGTGTTTCACGTTTCACAGTTGAGACGATATGTGGCAGATTCTAGTCATGTATTGGATCACTCGGAGATAGAGGTGGGCCCTACTCTTAGTTATCTAGAGCAGCCAGTTGAGATTCTGGATTGGAGAGAGAAGGTGCTAAGGATCCAGACTATTCCTTTGGTGCGCATCTCATGGAGGCATCACTCTCCAGGGGAGTCTACCTGGGACAGAGAGGATGAAATGCGAGAGCGTTATCCATATTTGTTTGTGCCTTGAGGTATGTTATTTCCTAGTTATGTTCTGTTCATTGTTACATTCTTTCATAGTTAGTTATGTTCTTTAGTTCTGTTCTTTGATTATGATATGTTATTTTCTGGGGGTAATTTTCGTCTTGAATTTCGAGGACGAAATTATTTTAAGGAGGGTAGACTTGTCACTACCATATTTTCTAGAAAAGGGTATTTTAGTAATTTTATATTTAATTAAATATTGTGCATGATAAGTAATTATTTGTTGTATTATTGAATTATTGTTAGTTGTTAATTATTTATTTTGGACTTGTGTTAGTGGACCTAAATAGTTTAGTTTAGACTCATGGACCAACATGAATTAATTGGTTAGAATTTAGCCCATTTAGAAAGTCTATTGTTAAGGAGATGGATTAAATTAATTAAACCATTAGACTAGAAGCTCCCATCCTTAATTATTTTCTTTATGAGAGGTCCCAAGGGGTATATTGGACATTACATGGTAGCCTGAGGAAGGGGAAAGGGGGATGGCCTATAAACAGTGGGGGAATTTATTTCTCTCTCCTCTTTTCATTTCAAAACTAGATCTAGAATTTTTCTCAACCAAATTCCTTCATTCCCACTTTATTTTGCTACCAAATTTCATCCCAATTCCTTCCCAAATTACCATTGGAGACTAGAGAAGCAAGAATCTAGAAAAAGAAAGCAAGGATCTACAAAGAGGAGCAAGGATCTACAAGTTGGAGGCCAATTTCATCACATTTGGAGGTTTCATTGGGAATCCATCTCCCAATAGGTACAATTCAGTTTTTCCCCTTAATAGGTTCTAAATCTGAGATTTAACCATGGAAAATCAACCCATATTCATAGGCTACCCATAGGATTTGGTTTTGTGTTCATAGGAGGCCTATTGAGAAAGTTATGATACTTTTTGTGTCAATTTTGGGGGGATTCCGAGATTGACATTTGTTGTGTGTGTTAATTGGTCCTATAGATCAATTTGGCATGTACTTGTGTGTTTGGGGCTAGCGTCGTGTCCATAATTGGGTACGTGTAGGTCGTATCCCAATAATTTGGTGATACGTGTTGATTTGGGGGGTTTTCTCTCCGACACGGAACTTTGTACATGTCATATTTTGACACGGACACGTAGATCTATATTTGACTCTTTGTATTGTTCATAAATAATATATGTGACATATCCGTGTCCTTCGGGGTACGTTTGGATGTGTGGTGGACTCGTGTCACATGCGTATCCTTGATCTAGTGGGTTACGGTGTGATACTCTCCATGTGTTTGTACAAATTATATGTAGATCTATTTATTGTGTTTTTAATTCATGGAAGATGTAATTGTATATATATATAGATATATATATATTATGGTATATATAATTATGCTTCTTGTGTCTTAGATCTATGTATTTATTATGTATGTTATAAGTAGCTATTCTTATATATGTATGTATAATTATATATGTTAGCATGTAAATAGATATTATGAGTTGTTATAATTATAATTATATAATGTGTATGGTGAATAATTATATGTACGTATATATATATATATATATATATATATATATATATATATATATATATATATTAATATGTATGTGTGTGTATGTTACTATGTGTATTATGTACGTAATACTATGTGAGGGTGTGTGTATAATTATTAGTAGTATTTATTATGCATATTATATATATATATATATATATATATATATATATATATATATATATATATATATATATATATATATGTTTTGGGTTATATATATATATGGTAGATATATATATGTTATTATATTATATATATATATATATATATATATAGGTTTCAGCGACAGCAGGAGAGTGTCGCAACAGCGAGCGTCGCAACAGCAGAGAAATAGTAGCAGTGGCAGCAGCTTTATAGCGACAGTTGCAGGAAACTGTCGCTGAAACAACAGTTTATCAGCAGAGTATCAGAAGCTTCAGCGGCAGTTTTTAGTGACAGTGCAGAAAACTGTCACAAAAACTGCAGAGAATCTATATACACAGCAGCTTTTTGGCGACAGTGGGCAGGGTATATAGCGACATTTTGGCAGTTTTAGTATTAGATATATATATATATATATATATGTATATATATAGATATATCCATATATGCATTTGATATTTGAATATATGTGAATATATTTATTTGCTAATGGTATTTAATACATACTATATGTATAATAATTATTATTGTATGGTATATATATCTACGGGTAAATAGTATAACTAGCATTTAGGTATTACCTTGGAGAACCAAGGTAAGTACCAAGGTAATTAAGGATACCCAAGGTATTGGGTTGGGATGTTAAGATTATGGTTTTAAGTTGAGATACCAAGTTGGTTCAAAACCACGGTACCTATTTTAATGTTTGTAATTAGGATTATATATTATAAATAATTGTTTGTTATATATATATTGATATTTTACCTATGGATTCACGTATCCGGAGATACGGTATCCTAATATTTAAGATATGGTTTTTATGGCTTAGACTTTAGTATCTTGAACCCAAATATTTTGTGGTAGACTTATGCAACCTAGAAATAGGTAGTTGACCATAGTTGACCATAGTTGACCATAGTTTGACTATAGTTGACCATAGTTGACCATAGTTTAACTTTTGACTTAGTATTGACTTGTTGACCTAAAAGTTGACTAGTTTAACTTATTCTCTTTCTGAAACCTTGTATTGATGTTGTATTCCATATCTAGGTCTTCGAGGCACCGTATCAGACATCTGTGAGGCTATTCATTGGACTTCAAGCGAGTACATTCTCTGATAGTTTTTCGTTTATATTATCCTCTATGTTCATTGTATCTAGTATAGATATACATGTTTCTTGACACGATGGTTACACAGATTGGTATATCCGGATCTTGTCATGAGATATTATTCCTTGTATATGGTATATCTTGTGCAAGTCTTATTTCATTGATTATCTTGTGCATGTACAGACACTGATTCTCGGGAAGATTTGCTACCTTCCTAGAGAATCTCGTGCCATAGCAAACCATGGTTGAATCTATTATACCAGTCGGGGGTGGAGAGTATTTTAGTGTAGATATGTGATCATACCCTCCTTGTGCATGTCTTGTTCCTTGTGAGTGTTGATCATACACCGCACGTATGATCAGCCAGGCCATTATACTCTTGTGCAAGTTTCCAAGCCGATCACATGTTAAAGCTAGTACTCACACACTTAGACATTAGTATTCTTGTTCATTGTCATATTGTTCATTCTTCTATTTATTCCAGTATTTCCTTATTGTGTATCTCTTGTTTCTATTATGTATCTTGTATATTTATATCTATTTACTGTTATATAGTTTTTATCATTGATTAGAACTGCTGTTAGAGATGTACTCTGCTCCTTTCCTGACTGGATATATTTTTCCAGATGATACTGAGGACTGGTACCCTACACATTATGGACCTCAAATGTTGTGGGTTTAGAGTCTGACCCTGGTTCAGGAGGGACTTATCCCAACTGTGACAGATGACCCGAGTTTAGTAGCTTTTTAGTATTCTTGTACTGGATTTGTCTCCAGCTTATTTGTTAGTATTCTTTCAGACTCATTGATGTATTATTTTAGACTCGTGAGTTTTATTGTGACTTTCTATTCTTTTATCTGATTCGTTCTCATTTCTATCTTAGATCTATGATTGAGTATATTTTTATTGTTGGTGGTTCATTATATTGATAGATAGATTACCCAGACAGCGTTCTACTGCCGATTTTGCGACGTAGGCTGGGCGTTGTTCCCGACTTGTACCCTTACACCGGGTGTGGGTCATGACAGATACTTCTTGCACTGATATTTGAGTGTCTGTGCAGCAAAAGTAGTGGGAGTAAGACTGCAACTGATTATTGCATAACCTGGAATATCCAGTATGCACTAACCTAGAGGCTTGAGCATCAGTGATGAAGGGTATCAGACTTGTTTGGGTGTATAGTGTGGTATTGTTGTGTGTTTAATTGTTAGAATTGGAGTGTATAGTGTAAGGAGGGATAGGTGTGTATATGCATTAGTAAGTATATTTTTGGGAGGAGTGTACCAAGTATGTGGTAACCAAGTGGCTGCAATATTGAGTGTGCAGTTGAGGAAAACCTAGAACACATATGGTATCCTAGGTACACAGTGGGTACGAGTAGTATTATAGTGTATATATCATGAGTAGTAATAGGTTAACATGATGTATATCATAGTGTATATGAGTATTATATGTATATATATATATGTAACTATGTGTAAGTGTGTCAGGGAAGTGGGACTGTGTTTAGTTGAGAATACTATGTGCTGTACCTTGTTGCAGTAGGCCTTCCCGTGTAGTAGTGGGGAGTTGTCTACTTGTGAGAGTGTTGTTCATACTAAGTTTTGGTTAGGGGATAACCTGTGTAGGTTGGTACCTAGTGTATATGAGTTAGTGCCCAAGTATTAGTTAAGAATAAGAGTATACAAGTAGGTTAGTGTAAGGTATTACTTAGTATATATAGGTAATATCTATATTAACTTAAGGTATCAAGAAGGATACTCTAGACTAGTGTTTAAGTATGTAGGTAAGTGTTGTCATGCCCCAGTTTCGCAGAACTGATTCGTCCTCACATTCGGTTCTGCAGAACCGATCGTCCTCACTAGGCGTGCTGCCGTACAAGTCTGGGGTTGCACTTGTACAAGGCAAGAACGTGTACATTGAGTCAAATATATTTTGTAAACAGTTCCACAACACAACAGCAGATTATAAAACACATATTTGTATAGGAAGAAAATAATTCTTCTATTGATTCTTTGCAACGAAGTATAATTTTTTTAACACCGAAATGGAAATGCCTGAACGGCTTACATAGCTTTGTATAAAAGAAAGACTGATAGGCTGACATGAAATAATGTTCTTATCCCATATATGATGCCCCTTTATTACTTCTTGAAAACTTGAAAGAAGCTACTAGAAATCTTTGAAATACTCTAGAAATAGGAATAAGCGTGAAAAGAGTGCAACAAGAGCTTTAATTCCTTTAAGCGCTCCCGGTATCTCGGTCACCTGGTTTGCCCACAGAGACGTGGGTGAGTACTTAACTTGTACTGGTGAGCAGAACTGGCTCACTCATTTAAATAAGGTAGCAGTTAAATCGGCAACATTATAAATGCAATATTATAATAGGCAACAATGTCACCCTCAATTTTCCAACTAAGGGTAGTTTGGTAATTTGGCATGGATATTTGCATTTTTAGGAATATAATATTAAATATTATGCATGTTATAAATATTAATTATGTATTATTTATTTATTGTAGATATTAGATTTATTTTGGACTTGTGTCCATGGACTAACATTTAATTCTCGTTAGAACTCAGCCCAATAGTAAGCCCATTCATTAGGAGGATGGATTAATTAGTGAAACCAATTAGGCTAGAACCTTCCCTTCTTAATTATTTATTCATGACAAGCCCCAAGGGGTATTTTAAACTTTCCATAGTAGCTTGGAGGAGGGGCAAGGGCCGGCCACCATAGGGAGGAGAGAGACTCTCTCTCTTCTCATTTGTCATTCCAAATATAGATCTAGAATTTTTTTACTTCCAAATTCTACATTCCCACACAAATTCTTACTCAAATGTTTTTCCAATTTCTTTCTTATTCTTCATTGGAGGCTATTAGAACAAGGATCTACAAGGAGGAAGCAAGGATCTAGAAGAATGAGCAAGGATCTACAAGTTGGAGGCTCTTTTTACTCAATTTAGGAATTTTAATAAAAATCCATCTCCTAATAGGTATAATTCACTTTTTTCTCTCTAATTAGACTCTAAATCTATAATTTAATCATTATAAACCACCCCATATGCTAAGACTACCCATAGAAATTAGAATTAGGTTCATAGGAGGCCTATGGAGAAAGTTATGTGGTATTTTATGTCAATTTTGGGAGAATTCCGAGATTGGCACATCTTATGTTTATCAATAGATCAATTAGATTAAATTGACATGTGTTTGATTGTGTGTGACTAGTATCATTTTTATAATTGGATACGTGTAGGCCGTATCCCGACAATTTGGCGATACGGGTTGATTTGGGGATTTTCTTCCGACACGGGGGGTTTGAGCATGTCACATTTTGGCACGGGCATGTAGTTGAGTAGTTAGTTCTTTGTATTATTCATAATTATGATTTTAGACTTGCTCGTGTCCTTTGAGATATGTTTGATTGTGTGGTAGAGCCGTATCGCAAGCGTATCATAGAATGAGTGTGATACGGGTGCGGTGCACTCCACGTGTTTGTTTTATTGTATTTTAGATTCAATATACTTGGTAATATCTATTAAAATATTATATTTATAATGATTGTATGATATATATGTATATGTATATTTATGGATATGTCTATATTTTGAGGTATTAGTGGCCATGAGAGATAGGGGGTTCATATGCATTACTAGTGTAGTTATTATTATGTATATACTTAGTGATTATATATATATATGTGTGTGTGTGTGTGTGTGTGTGTGTGTGTGTGTGTGTGTGTATGTATGTAGTTATAGATATATATAGAGTTACATATATGTATATATGTATGTATAGTGATATTCACATGTGTGTATGTATAGATATATATACATATTTTTACTTGTGTATGTGTGTCTTAATGTGGTGCATTGGTTAAGTGAGTGAGTTAGTGAGTATAGAATGTGTGAGTGAGTGAGTGAGTGAGTGAGTGAGTGAGTGAGTGAGTGTTGTGTTTTGTTCAGTGAGAGGGGGGTCGGGCAGCAAGCATTCTGTACCAATAGCTACAACAACCGCAGCAACAACAAGAAGCTGCTGCAGCAACAGCAAGAGCAGCAGTATACCTTCAACGGCATTAGCAGCAAGCAAGAGAAGCAGCTACAACACAACAGCAAGAACAACACCTGCTGTAGCAACAGAAAGAGGAGCAGCAACATTAGCAGCAACTACAACAGAGCATAATAGCAAATGCAAGAGCAGCAGCAACAGCAAGAACAAGGGCAGCAGCTAGGGGGGATGCATAGCAGTAGCATAGTTTAGTTAGTTTCATTGATAGTCTAGTTAGTTAGTTTTATGGATTATCCAGTTATATATATATATATATATATATATATATATATATATATATATTGGTGGTTAGTAAGTTATACATATATAGATGAGAGATATATATGTAGATGAGCACTAGTTAGCATTAATTAGTAGAGTATTGTATAAATTAAATGCATGTTAGTATGTAGTTAGGTCTATGGGTAGTTAATTACATATTAGAATTTGAATTATCTTGTGATACCAAAATAATGTCAAGGTATTGGTTGATACTCAAGGTATTAAGTTTATATATCAAGATGGGTGTGTAGGTGATGTGATACCGCATTGGTTCAAAGCCAAGGTATCCACTTAGCTTTAGTTTGACTAAGAGTACTATATATATTGTCTTGTATATATATATATATATTAGTATTTTCCTATCTAATAACTTGCGTATCTTATGATACGGTACTTGTTGGTATCCTACTATCTTAGCATAGCTAGTATAGTCTAGTTACATAGTGTATGGACCTAATATCCTAGAGTTGGACTCAAATAACCTAGAAATAGCCAGTTTGACCTAGAGTTGGCCTACTTTGACTGTTTTGATTTAGAAATGGCTTTAGGACCTAGAATTGAACTAGTTTAACTTATTTTCATTCCAAAATCTTGTATTGATGTAATATACCATATATAGGTTAGTGTGACACCAAATTGGGCATCGAGAGACACACCTTGCTCAGGACCTCAGGCGAGTACATTTCTCTGTTAGTTTTTATTTCATAATAGTGTATATATCTTATATTTTAGAATTGCATACTTGATTCTGACACAGTGGTTTCACGGACTGGTACTACATAGATCCTGTCAGGAGATGTTATCCCCTATCGTATTCAGCGGGTACTCCTTCACATGTATTTTATCGTGTGTATCGGGTATTGATGTATTATATTTTGTGTTCACACACTGCTCGTATTCAGTATGCTTATATTCGTGTATACACACTACTCGTGTTCAGTGTACCCATATTCGTGTTCATAACGTGTTATGATTGGATCCATTGGTATTAGTTGGGGATGGGGGAGTAGGAGTTGATTATGTGATCAAAGCCCCAGTGTATTCATGACATATCGATTACATACCACACTTGTAATCGAGTTAGCTTATTGTATTCGTGTTCAACCTAAACCGATCACATAATAAACTTGTATTCCAAGGCACATTAGTTATATTTCAATTATTTCCATATTGCAGATATTCATATTACTTGTTCTTCATTCCAGTACATTACCTGTTCACTCTAGTTTATTTTATTCAGCTGTTTAGTTATCTTGTATTCTTTTCTAGTATCTATTTTATTTGCTTGATTATGTATTTGAAACTACTTTCATAGGTATGTACTTCGCACCAATCCTGACTGGATATATTTTTCCAGATGATTGGCTCATAGATCAGTGTCATATATTCTACGGGCCGCATGAGGGCTTACCATTAGAGGATACTCCTATAGACCAAGAGGACTTAATTCTAGAGCCTGAGGAGGTTTAGTTTATTTTGGTGGTTTTGTATTAGATTGTTATTGAGACTTGGCATGTATATTATTTCAGACTGTGTGGATTGTATCTTTATTTTTTCTTTGTTATTCCATTCTGCCTCTATCTTCCTTTGTTGTGTTATGATTGAGTATAGTTACATTTGTGAAATACCGTATTGTTTCTCTGGTTGGAGTTAAGATGATTGACAGGTACCTTATATATATTGTGTGAGATGTTTAGATAGTAGAATTAACCCAGACAGCATTCTAGCGTCGATGTTGCTGCATAGGCTGGGCGTACCCACGTACTCGTGTCCGAATATCGGGGTGCAGGTCGTGACAAATAGTTTATAAGCAACAGTTCATGTAGTAAAATATATATAAGCTTTGCACATATGGAATCCTTACCCCGGCCAATGGTCGTTCCCATATAATTTACAGGATTATTCTTACCGCCCCTGTACAAGACATCATTAGTATGCAACTCATTTTTACTAGATTATTTTTTATGTAGCACCACCATAGATATGCCATATAGGACTTCGATAGACGTGCGATGCGCCATCAAAGTAGGTAGCAAGCCTCATTGAATGTCTCGCTTATAACTGGCGCTACCAAAGTGCTACTATTTCTCCTGGGCCGAAAGGTCCCCAGTGCCCCAGGTTCCGTTCGAGGAAATTTACTACCTTGTGCACAAGTTATCCATGACCATACAATGCATCTACGACCATATGATAAGCATAAATAACAGTATAAGGTATTAAAACATTCAGAGCAACAATGCATATTTCCCATTATCGTTTCAGCATACTTATTTATTTGATTTGATTGGTAGTCCGTAGACTCCAATTTACCGCTAAGTTATGGCACCAAACCATGACACAATGATTATATCCTTCCATGTGTTACATAAATGAACTTTTCTCTTATCAATACAATTCTATTGATTTATAATAGTGGTAAGAAACTTGTGGCATTAGTGGCTTTATCGATCATTGGACTTAGCAAGGTTACAAGAGAACATTATTGATTACTGGCATAAATGAGTAGAGAAGAAGGGACAGAACCGCTCACCAAATAGAGAATATAGAGAGAGAAAATACGCTTGTTCGCTCAGGCTCCGATTACGCGTCTATCTGTATTGGCACCAATATTTGGTTAGACTACCGTCTTCATTTCTCTCAGAGTTCTCTAGAATAAATGCATGCAATCGATAAAAATGGGCTAAAATAATCAATCATCGAAAACCAATCACGAAAATGCATTCATCAAAACTAAGCAGCAAAAATCTAAGAAAGCCAACCAAAAATCCAACGAAAGCTATTGGACTCATTCCAATAGAAGTCGATCCATTAATTGGAAAGGTTCATTGCATTGTCTGTGATCGATTTCATTATAAAGTTTCCCCATATTCAATTTTGACTGAGTCAATTGAGCCACAGGCCTTATATAGAGCACCGCTAGGAGCGGGATACTACAAGTCTCAAGGTTGGGAGTAGGGGTAAGGTATTAGTTATTTTCAAGGTATTGGTAAGGTATTGGGATATTGGGCTAGGTAGTGGTTAAGGTAATGGATAAAGTATTAATTCCTAGTAACTAGGTATTATAAAATATGATATTATCTATGGTATTTTATAGGATATCTTTTGATATATGAGTCTATATATATTACGATATCTAATATATCTATACCAACTAGTAAGACCTAGAACACCTAGTATTGACTAATATTAGTTAGTATAACCTCATAGATCAACTTAATAGGTATCCAGGAACCCAAAATTGGGTGTTGACCTTGTTTGACAATATTGACCTAGAAATGACCAAGAAACCTAGTTTTGAGCTAGTTAAGCTTATATATGATTCCAAATCACATGTTTGACATAGAAATTCATATATAGGTCTTCGAGGCACCGATTCAGACAATGTTTGATATTCAGCACCGGATTTCAGATAAGTACATTCCTGATAGTTTTTATTATTTGATAATTACTACGATTCAAGTATTTAGAAATGTTATACCTGATTTCTGACATGATGGTACACATATTGGTACATATATTGGATCTTCAGTTATGAGATGTTACTTTGACTCATCGTATTGTTATTAGACATTATTCATTGTATTGACATAGGATATAGATCATTGGATCGTGACGTATCATGGTTGAATCTGTTGTACTAGTCGAGGACGGGAAATACTAGCTAGATATATGATCATATCAATCATAGTAGTATAAAATATTGTTAGTGTTAATCATACACCTCACGTATGTTTAGCCACGCCAGTATTCATCGTACAAGTTTTCAAGCCGATCACATATCAAACTAGTATTTCAAAATACTTAGTGTAGTTGCAGTTCTTTCTGTTCAGTTCATACTTGATGATTACACTATCTTACACCTGTTACTTATAGTTGATTACCTTTCCTGCCATAGTTATAATTTACTATTATTTATTTCTCTTTACTGTTTACCATTATATCAGTTTATTGCTTTCTCATCATGTATTACATTCTCTATTTACTGTTTTATATTCTTGGTCAATTAATTGGAACTGCTATTGGGTTGTACTAGTTTCATCCTAACTGGATAATATTTTTAGGTGACTGCTTGGAGGATTGGTATCCTACCTATTACGAACCCTTGGTGAAGTTGTTGAGATTGCTCGTGTGGCTCAGGAGTAGGAATTATTGTAGGATATTTTATATCAGAGACTTGTAGCTGTAGAAGCATGGAAAAGACTGTCACGACCCACACCCGAATATTCGGGTATGAGTACATGGTACGTCCAGCCTACGCCATAACATTGGCGGTAGAACACTTTCTGGATCAATTCTACTATCTAAACATCTCACACAATATATATATATGGTATCTGTCAATCATCTTAACTCTAAACGGAGGAACAATATGGTATCTCATAAATATAACTATACTCAATCATAATGCAACTAAGGAAGATAAGCACAATATAGAATAATGAAAGAAAGAGAATCACAAAATATCCATAAGACTAAAATAAAATATTCATGCCATAAGTCTCAATAATAGTCTAACAAAATAATCTAAACCTCCTCAGGCTTCGATACTAAGTCCTCCTGCTCTACAGGAGTATCCTCTAATGGTATGCCCTCCTGCAGTCCGTAGTATGTAGGACACTGGTCTACGAGCCAATTATCTGAAAAATAAATTCAGTCAGAATTGGAGCGAAGTATATACCTTTGAAAGAAGTTTTAAATACATAATCGAGCATATAAAATAGATTATAGAAAAGAATACAAGATAACTAAACAACAGAATAAAATAAAGTAGAGTGAACAGGTAATGTACTGGAAAGAAGAACATTTAATAAAATATCTACAATATAATGGAAATGACTTAAATCTAGCTATGTGCCATGGAATACAAGTTCATTATGTGATCGGTTTAGGTTGAACACGAATACAATATGGTAACTCGATTACAAGTGTGATATATAATCGACATATACACGAATACACTAGGGCTTGATCACATAATCAACTCCTACTCCCCCATCCCGAACTAATACCAATAGATCCAATCATGACACGTTACAAACACGAATATGGGCACAGTGAACACGAGCAGTGTGTACATGAATATAAGCACACTAAATATGAACATCGTGTGAACATGAAGTACACTAAATTAATACCCGATACACATAATAAAATACATGTAATAGAGTACCCGCTGAACACGGTAAGGGATAATATCTTCTGATAGGAACCATATAGTACCAGTCCGTAAAACCACTGTGTCAGAATCAAGTATACAGTTCTAGAACATGAGATATATACACTATTATGAAATAAAAACTAACAAAGAAATGTACTCGCCTGAGGTCCTAAGCAAGGTGTGTCTCTCAATGCCCAAACTGGTGTCACAGAGACCAATATATGGTATATTATATCAATACAAAGTTTTGGAATAAAAATAAGTTAAACTAGTTCAATTCTAGGTTATAAGCCATTTCTAAGTCAAAACAGTCAAACTAGGTTAACTTTAGGTCAAATTAGTCAAACTTGGTCAAACTAGCTATTTTTAGGTTGTGTGAGTCCATCTCTAGGATATTGGGTCCATACACTATGTAACTAGGCTATACTAGCTATATTAGGATACTAGGATACCAACACAATACCGTATCATAAGATACACAAGTTATTAGATATAAAAATACTATAATATATATATACAAGACAAAATATATAGTACTCCTAGCTAAACTAATGCTAAGTGGATACCTTGGCTTTGAACCAAATGCGGTATCACACCACCTACATACCCATCTTGATATACAAACTCAATACCTTGAGTATAAACCAATACCTTGACATTACCTTGGTATCATAAGGTAATACAATATCTAACATTAGCTAACGAACCAACATACCTCACTATACACTCACATGTACTTAAACTTATAACAATACTATACCAACTATCATAACTAACCTACCCAATGGATATTCAATACCCATACCCAAGATACCTCAACTCTCACTACCTTGGTGTAACTTAAGGTAAACTAGAAATAATATAAACCAATACTAACTAGTGCTTATATATATATATCTCAATATATATATACTTAACTTACCAACTAACTTATAAATATAACTAACTTAGCTTATTAACTAGCTTACTAACTTATCTACAACTAAATTAGCTTATTAACTAGCTTACTAACTTATCTACAACTTAATTTCTAAGCACTCAAGCTAGTGCTGCTTATTGCTACCGCTGTAGCTTATCTCTGCTTCTGCTGCAGCTTATCGCTGCTTACTGCTGCTGCTTACTGCTTCTGCTGCTGTTGCAGCTTTCTACTTTTGCTTGCTTCTGCTGCAGCTTATTGCTTCTGTTTGCTGCTGCTGTAGCTTGCTGCTTCTGCTGCTGCTTATGGCTGCTTCTGCTACTGCTTATGGCGGCTGCTGCTGCTTCTGCAGCTTCTCACTGTTGTTGCTGCTGCTGCTTATACTCACTGCTTATTCGGCCGCTTATTGGCCTGCTTATTGCTCCCTCCTAGATCACATACACACATACACACATCTAATACACACATACACTCACTCATATATCTATATTATAAATGTATATACATATATATATATATATATATAACTACACGAATGATGCACATGCACACATCTATTCTCCATGACCACCAACACATCAAAATAAAATATAGAACATACACATAATTACATATATATACATATATATATCATATAATAATTATAATTATAATTATAATTATAATTATAATTATAATTATAATTATAATTATAATTATAATTATAATACTCTAATAGCAATAACTAAGGTATATTGAATTAAAATGCAAGGAACAAACACGTTGAGTGCACCGCACCCGTATCACACTCAAACTATGATACGCTTGCGATACGTCTCCACCACAACACCAAACGTATTCCGAAGGACACAAGTAAGTCTAAAATTATAATTAAAAGCAACATGAAGTGTTAGCTATTCGTCTACGTATTCGTGTCAAAATATGACATGCTCAAACCCCCATGTCGGAAGAAAACTTCCAAATCAATCTGTATCGCCAAATTATCGGGATACGACATATACGTATCCAATTATGGATACGACACTAGTCACACAAAATCAAACACATGTTAATTTGGTCTAATTGACCTATTGACAAATATAAGATGTGACATTCTCAAAATTCTCTCAAAATTGACACAAAATACCGTATAACTTTCTCTATAGGCCTCCTATGAACCTAATTCTAATTCCTATTGGTAGATTTAGTATATGGAAGGATTCCTAATGATTAAATTATAGATTTATAGTCTAATTAGAGAAAAAAAAACTGAATTGTACCTATTGGGAGATAGATTCCCAATAAAATTCTCTAAATGAGTGTCAAGAGTCTTCAACTTGTAGATCCTTGCTCCTCCTTATAGATCCTTGCTTCCTCCTTTTAGATCCTTGTTTTCTCCTTGTTCAAATAGCCTCTAAAGATAAATAGGAAAGGAATTGGAGAAAAATTGGGTAGGAATTGGTGTAGGGATGAAAGAATTTGGAAGAGGAAAATTCTAGATCTAGATTTAGAATTAAAAAAATGAAGAGAGAGAGTCTCTCTCCACCCCTATGGTGGCCGGCCTCTACCCACTCCTCCAAGATACTAAAAAATATCCATAATACCCCTTGGGACTTTTCCTGAAGGAATTAATTAAGGAGGAAAGGTTCTAGTGTAATTGGTTTAACTAATTAATTTATCCTCCTAATGAATGGACTTACTATTGGGTTCAATTCTAACTAGAATTAAATATTGGTTCATGGATCTAATCTAAACTAGTTAGGTCCACTAACATAAGTCCAAAATCAAATACTAACTTCTAATAATTAATAAATAATACAATAAATAATATTTACAACATGCACAATATTTAATATTATATTCCTAAAAATAAAAATACCCATACCAAATTACTAAACTACCCTTAGTTGGAAAAGTGGGGGTGACAATCCTACCCACCTTAGAAAAATTTTGTACTCGAAATTAAGGAAGAAATTAACTACCAAAAGCAATCAATACAAGCAAGAAAAAATTATACCTCACGGCTCAAACATATTAGGATATCGCTCGCGCATCTCGGCCTCTCGCTCCCAGGTACTCTCTCCTGGCGAGTGATGCCTCCACGCGACACGCAACCAAAGATGCATCCCTGCGCCCAATGTCTATGTGCCCCAGAATAAAACTCAACAGATATTGGACCGCATGGACACCATGCGGCACAAAAAATGGACACCCATGCGGTCCAAACAAGCGTCCTAACAACTGGTCGTAAGTCGACCTGACATAATATCCTGACAACAAAGATGGCGCCTGACACAGAATCCTGACAAAAAGGATTTTCCTGATCGTCTCGAAGGATGAGAACACACTGAGAGACCGAAGTCCCGAGGATAGTGCAGAGCCACATGTACAATATGATAAAAGATTCCATGCGGCTATGGCCTATGCGTCCCAGACTCCATGCTTCTCTGTCCCCATGCGTTCCAGACTCCATGCGTCCTATGCGGTTCTGGCCCATTCGTTCGAGACTCTATACGTCCCAGCAGCTCTGGCCCATGCGTTCCAGATTCTATACGGTCCATACATCTCTAGCCCTATGCATTCCAGACTCCATATGTCCCGTGCATCTTTGGCCACACATGTCCCAGATTCCACATCGACCAAATTTTGCTGTTACAACTGAGTGATTATCTCTAACCAAATAGTGGCCACGTGTCCACTTGACCAAGTCGCGCCTATAACTGATGAGAACCATCCAGATATTCAGCAAAAAAATCTTAACAAATATCCACGTGACAGCTGAAGCCCGATCTTGTGCACAGTTGTAACTCTATTCTGTTAGGAGAAGACACGTGGCAACTCCCAATGTCCATGCGACCCAAAATTTATGCGGCCACTGAATAATTATAAATAATAAGGTATTACCCTCATGCAAAAGGCTGGTTAGCTATCTGTGAATCTACACTCAAGGGTAAGAGAAGAGATGCTTCATCAGATCATACACGAAGTAAAGAAAGTTCCTACACTCCTAACCCTCCATTGTCACCCCCCAAAAAATAAATTTGTACTTAGATTGTCTTCTAGGACTCTTCTTTGTACTTTCTTAGTTTGTTAATCAAATCCAGTTTTTCTAGTTCTCCTTTTGATTTAAATGGCAAACACAAAGTCGACTCTACTGGGGACGTCCTTCTCAACTATTGATAAGTCGATGGCACAATCTGATGCTGCCAAGCTCGTATCGACACAAAAGATACTGGTAGTCCGCTTCGTCCAGCAAGCGTTCGAGGACATGCTCTACAAAAAAATGCTAATCCTTCGCCAAGGATAGCCAAGCCCAAGAAGACCCATAGAACTTAGGGGGCCAAGGCAGCTGTGTAACGCCCTGCAACCGCACGGTGCATTACACTGAGTCGGATTGAATAAAATAATAGCTGATTACATTTGATTTGTTGGATTTGTGAACAAGTATTAATTGAGTTGGTTTCATGTGCAGATGGTTAGCGGAGTTCGATGGAAATTAGGTTTTCGTTCAGAGCAGTACTGAGATAGCTGGGTTGGAATGATAATGTCGTCTTCCTTAATCTGATCGGTCAGATGATTTGGAGAGCACGGCCTGCTCGTACGGTCATACCAGTTAAGTAGATCTCGCTTTGCATCGGACCACGGGTTCAAGGGATCGGCCGTATCGGCAGGACAGGATGCTTAACGTGATCAAACATTGTGAGTGGGCTCTTTCCCTTCTCCTCTACTCCTTTATGCCTAATAATATGGAAAATACATAAAGGCTTGAAACACTCGGATTGAAATATTGGGAATCACTATATTGAGGCATGCATAGAGTGTACGTTGTTTGCTTAGATATGATTGTGGCTTGAATTGGTTTTCGCGTATGGATAGTTGGAGCTAGAGTTGGATTATACATTTGGGGCAGTTGGAGAAACGATTGGGATTATGCTTGGACGGTTGGAATTATACATCATGGTTGGAACATTGAGGCATTGAGAACATCGAGAATTCGGGCGAGCGAGCATGCATCCGTGCACGAGTATCACTTTGGCGCTTTGTCAAGCAAAGCATGCAGTTGTGGTTCAAAACCGAACAACTGCATCGGCGAGGGTATTGTGCCACTGTTGGGGCATTGTGCCACGGAATTGTTCTGAGCGTGGGGTGTTGCACCCATTTGGAACACCGTATTGAGAAGCGGCATTGTGCCTATGGAAATAACTTGAGATTTGGTGCCTCGGGCTATATGTTGGAAGAATGGTTATGGATCTTTGGTTGGATATTTTGGTTGGATATTTGGTTGAATGAATCTAGGATCGCTTGGTGGGGCGAGAATGTTCGATCCTCTCGTCATACCTATTTGGTGTCTATATGTCACGGATAACCTGTGCTGCACGGGGTTTCGTCTCCTCGAACGGGAAAGCTCCGGGGCACCGGGACCGTTCGGCCATGGGGGAGACAACTTGGTAACGTGCCTCGGGCGCGGTGCCGGCGGTTTAATGCGATTCAGGCGGGTTCACTACTTAGCGCTATTTCGAGTAGAACCGTATTTGATCAATCCGATCAACGTCCTTTATGGCTTGGCCAGTGACTTCATATAGATAAGAGTTGATTTGCTTTACTTTGGTTGGTTTGTGCTTCGTGTAGGCGCGGCCACCTTGCCTCGGCAAGAGTGTGCACCTTGCGATTGGATGGTGAGGTTTGGATTGAGGATGGATATTGAGGCTTGGATTGTTGGTTCGATAGTCGTGTTGCTTGGGCTTTGAGTAGGTCTGTTTGTATGCTAGTTTCCTTCGAGTTGGTTATATATTTGCTTGTCGATTGGTTTGAGTTGAATACTTGCATGCTTAAACTGCTTTACATCTTTCCTTAATATGTCATCCCTATACCATGAAATGAATCTAGGATTCAACTAGAAAGATCACTATTTAACTGTTTGCATTCACTATTTACTTAGTGTCGGCTTAGACGAGTGGGTTACCCCACTCACCAGTACGGCTGTGTACTGACCCACGTTTGTGGTTAATATTTCAGGTATGCAGGTGTAGTGGCACTGCTTGGATATACGAGACATGATGTATGAACTGTAAGTACCTTTGAGGGCTAGAGAAAAGAGCAAGAGTATTTCATCGCCTTCGTGGCATTGCCTTCGTGGCATTTTATTTGGACCCTATCGAGAGCTTCGCTGCATTTTACCCTGATGTGTGCTTGGTACACAATACTTGAATTTTGTTACAACTTGGTCGTTTCGATGATAACTTTGGTGTTTGTCAATATCGCCTTGTACGAGCGCAACTCCAGGCTCGTACGACATCACGTCCCTATAAGAACGATTGTCTTACGGGAGAGCTGCAACATGGTGATTCACGTTCAGCTGGGACTATTAAACTTACGGGAGATTGGGACATGATATATTGGTATCAGAGAGCCTGGTTCATTTCCTCGGACTTGGTCCTTCGCTTCATCACAAACTCTAAATAGCTTTCGTGTGTCGTATAGCTCTTGCCTCTACTCGGTGCCGCATTGGATGTTTCATGCAATAAGTCTATAAATTGCTGGTTATGGTTGCATGCTGTTCTTTATTGCATTGTTTTGGTTGGTTTTCGTTAGATCGTTTAGCCTCGTTAGGCGTTGTTGCTTTCATGCAGCAAGTTGAGTGGCGTTGTTGCATTTGTGCAACAAGTTGAGAGTTGTCGTTGGGTTGGGTTGGCTTGGCTTGTCGTTCTGGGAGTTCTGATTGCATCAGTGGATCAGTTGGTTAGCATACGAGATTTGGTTATGCGACATATTGTGAGTAAAAGCATTCGATGAGGATGGATCATTGCACGAGTTGCTCGTATAGTGAAATTGTTGGACGGAGTTTAAATTTTGGCTTGGTGTATCACAGAGAGCGTTGCACGAGTTGCTCGTGTGGCGCACCGGTTGAGCAGGTTTGAGTTTGGCTTGGGAATATCAGGATAAGTTTGCACGAGTTGCTCGTACAGCAAATGTGTGAAACAGTTGGGTATTGGGTTGGACTACTCGGAAGAGATCGTTGCACGGGTTGTTCGTGTTACGAAAGTATCAGACGGTGAGAATAGCTGGAAGTATTGAGAATGGAACATAGCACGCGTTGCATAGCGGGATTGATGGAAAGAGTTGGATGGTTCATGCATTGGCTGAGTTTCGTGTCAGACTTAAGTTGGGAATGGCAGGATCACGCATAAGGGATGGCTCGAGCGGATCTTGGATTAGTGTAAAGGAATTATGATCCGAGTAGCGGCTTAATTCGGAGTGGTATATGGGATACCACATAGTGAGCAAGGCATTGAAATATTTTGGATAGACATCAATGGAAATTGCCTGAATGGACTCGGGCAACAGGAATATAAGTTGGTTGGTGTACATCGGCTGAGTTGGAAAGAATGAAAATGGAGCAAGCGATTGTTGAGTTGAGCAATCGAGAACGGACTTGTGCAATTGAAAGTATCGTTGAACTTAAGAGATGGACGAGATCGGAACGAACAGTTGGAAGACACTTGAGCAAAGTGATGGGTTAATTGAAGGATAGCGAGCACGGACTACGATTTTGGAAACACATTGGAGTTGTTGGTTGAGTAATGAAACACAAGTTGGTTTGGAGGGGCAATGCGATGGATTCGCACGAACTTAAAGGATTTTGGATATTGCTACTCGAGAAGTCGACTCAGGTTTAGCAGAAGTAGAATTTTGGGCAAATGGTACAACAAGGGTAGACGGATTCTCCGGAAGACGTAAACGGATTATGGCAACAACTAAAGGCAAAGATTGTGGCGGAAAGACTTTTAAAGATAGCTAAATATGGGAGCAACAATTAAGCAAATCACTGTGCTGCTCGAGTAAGTTGGACGTGCATTGTAGGATGCGGCAAACGGATAAGAATTTGAGCAAGTCTCGAGTTTCGAGAATCATTGCAATTGGTAGTGCGAGTAGACGAACATGGAAATTCGGAAATTTGATGGATTCAGGGCAAAACGATGGATTGATGGAAGACGGTTTCAACGAGCGCAGTTCTCGAACTGTGGCTTAGATAGATAGCAAGACTCTAGGTGGTTAAGCAGCATTGGTTGACAGATCATCAAAGGTAGTGCATGAATTTCTCGAATTCGAAAGTTCGTTCAGATGGAATAGTTGGATTATTGCTCGGATTTGCAGAGAGATATAGCATGGTTCATAGTAACTGTCCATCGTGATGACTTACAATTATCGAGTGTAGCTTCGGGACAGCTGACCCTAGCGACTTGCCCGCCAGGTCAGAGATAAATATTATAGACCCATAGAACGACCCTTGTGGCAGCATATTTGGGAATGCGTCGAGGGCATATGTGAGTGATGTGTGTTGGATATTGTCTTATTGACTTAGTGTTGGATTTAAGAGACTTCAGCTGAAGAAGCAGCCAGAAGATCGGAGCGATGGTGGAAATAGCCTAGTCAACTGATAAGATTCAGAGTCACAGATTTTTGTAGATGGCATCGCCTCTGACTCATCGTGCCCTGGAAGGGAATAGCATTCATATGAATTGACGACTGTGAAACTAGCTCGTGAAGTTAAAGCAGCGGCTCATTCAGATCAAATCTTTGCGAATACTGGAAGGGACAAATATGCCTCAGATTTACAAGATGCATCAAAACTTCGTCTGGAAAGCATGCTCGTTCAGAAGTCAAAGATGATATCCTATGCTTCGAGGCAGTGGAAGCAGTGCAAAGAACTATTCTATGCGCAACCTAAGAAATTATAGAGAGTGTGTCCACGTTGAAATTGTGGCGACACTATCCCTTTGGCGTGGCGGCGAGATCTTCGTGGATCACACAAACCTCAATATAGATGTTCACTCAGCGAGGTATTGAGATTGAAGAAAATGTGCTGGGCTGAGATGATCTAAAAGCAAAGTTAATATTTGGGTAAGTTGCCTAGTTGGGGTAGTATCAGTTGAGATGATCGTTCGGTGCATGAGAAATATTTTGAGATATTGATAGTACGGATTCAGAGATAGTTGGATGGATTGAGTTGGAACACGAACTGTTTGAGTTGGTGGGAAATTATCATATTTGAGACTAGTGCTCAAGCGAATATGTTGGAATAGAAATCAGGATTGGTTCAATTGGGAGTAAAGCAAATGGATGCCTCGGACATAAAGATACCCTTGTAACTTGTTCCAATTTGCTATCGCAAAGCTCGGCTGAAATGCATGTATTTTAGGGACGCCTTAAATATGTGTATGATCCAAAACTAAGTGATACGAAGAATTCATATTAAGCTGCAAGGAGAATGTGGGAATATAAAATTTGTACGAGCATTCAGAAGAGCGAGATGCTGAGTCTGGATCAGGATAATGTGAGTTGCATAGAGCAGATCTATGGAAATGGACAAGCGGCATGTGATAGGAATGAGTACCAGCACGGTTCGTGGACGAACCTGATTCTAAGTGGTATATTATGTAATGCCCTGCAACCGCACGGTGCGTTACGCTGAGTCGGATTGAATAAAACAATACCTGGTTATATTTTATTTGTTGAATTTGGAAACAAGTATTGATTGAGTTGGTTTCATGTGCAAATGGCTAGCGAAGTTCGATGGGAATCAGGTGTTCCTTCAGAGCAATACTGAGATAGCTGGGTTGGAATGATAATGTCGTCTTCCTTAGTACGATCGGTCGGATAATTTGGAGAGCACGTCCTGCTCGCACGGTCATACCAGTTGAATAGATCGTGCTTTGCATCAGACCACGGGTTCAAGGGATCGGCCGTATCGGCAGGACATGATGCTTAACGGGATCAAACATTATGAGTGGGTTCTTTTCCTTCTCATCTACTCGTTCATGCCTAATAATATGGAAAACACGTAAAGGCTTGAAACACTCGGATTGAAACATTGGGAATCACTACACTGAGGCATGCATAGAGTGTACGTTGTTTGCTTGGATATGATTGTGGCTTGAATTGGTTTTCGTGTATGGATAGTTGGAGCTAGAGTTGGATTATACATTTGGGGCAGTTGGAGAAACGATTAGGATTATGCTTGGACGGTTGGAATTATACATCACGGTTGGAATTATACCCATATGGAATATCGGGAATTCGGGCGAGCGAGCGTGCATCCGTGCACGAGTATCACTTGGGCACTTTGTCAAGCAAAGCGTGCAGTTGTGGTTCGAAACCGAACAACTGCATCGGCGAGGGTATTGTGCCATTGGTGGGGCATTGTACCACGGGATTATTCTGAACGTGGGGTGTTGCATCCATTTGGAACACCGTATTGAGAAGCGGCATTGTGCCTATGGAAATAACTTAAGATTTGGTGCCTCGGGCTATATGTTGGAAGAATGGTTATGGATCTTTGGTTGGATATTTTGATTGGATATTTGGTTGAACGAGTCTAGGATCGCTTGGTGGTGTGAGAATGTTCGATCCTCTCGTCATACCTACTTGGTGTCTGCATGTCACGGACAACCTGTGTTGCACGGGGTTTGGTCTTCTCGAACGGGAAGGCTCCGGGGCACCGGGATCGTTCGGCCATGGGGAAGACAACTTGGTAACGTGCCTCGGGCGCGGTGCCGGCAGTTTAATATGATTCAGGCGAGTTCGCTACTTAGCGCTGTTTCGAGTAGAACCGCATTTGATCAGTCCGATCAACGTCCTTTATGGCTTGGCCAGTGACTTCATATAGATAAGAGTTGGTTTGATTTACTTTGGTTGGTTTGTGCTTCGTGTAGGCGCGGCCACCTTGCCTCGGCAAGAGTATGCACCTTGCGATTGGATGGTAAGGTTTGGATTGAGGATGGATATTGAGGCTTGGATTGTTGGTTCGATAGTCACGTTGCTTGGGCTTTGAGTAGGTCGGTTTGCATGCTAGTTTCCTTCGAGTTGGTTATATATTTGTTTGTCAATTGGTTTGAGTTGAATGCTTGCATGCTTAAACTGCTTTACAGCTTTCCTTAACATGTCATCCCTATGCCATGAAATGAATCTAGGATTTAACTAGAAAGATCACCATTTAACTGTTTGCATTCACTATTTACTTAATGTCGGCTTAGACGAGTGGGTTACCCCGCTCACCAGTACGGCTATGTACTGACCCATGTTTGTGGGCAATATTTCAGGTACGCAGGTGTAGTGGCACTGCTTGGATATATGAGACATGATGTATGAACTGTAAGTACCTTTGTGGGCTAGAGAAAAGAGCAAGAGTATTTCATCGCCTTCGTGGCATTGCCTTCGTGGCATTGCCTTCGTGGCATTTCATTTGGACCCTATTGAGAGCTTCGCTACGTTTTACTTTGATGTGTGCTTGGTACACAATACTTGACTTTCGTTGCAACTTGGTCATTTCGATGATAACTTTGGTATTTGTCAACATCGCCTTGTACGAGCGCAACTCCAGGCTCGTACGGCATCACGTTCCGATGAGAACAATTGTCCTGCGAGAGAGCTGCAACATGGTGATTCACGTTCAGCGGGGACTATTGAACTTGCGGGAGATTGGGGCGTGACACGCTGTGCTCCACCCAGCTGCGGAGCAGACGCTTTCAGCCTCTCACTTTGCCAATGACAGTCATCAGACGAACACTCAGAATATCGACGTTAATACGGCATCCCGGGCTGACGCAGAAATTGTTCAGCACCCAAACTCTGGCAGAGAAAAATACTACGATGTCAGACGTTCTTGTGCTGACACTACTAGAAAAAGTCAAATTAGCGACGTAAAGAAACGTCGCTAAATGACCAATAAACGTTGCTAATTACTTTTAGCAACGTTTTACAGAAGTCGCCTTTCAGCTAGTCGCTGAAAGGAAAAATGTTGCTAAACGTCGCTGTACCGACGTTTTTAGCGACGTAAATCTATCGCTAGATTAGCGACGTTTAGCGACGCAACATCGCTAATTAGCGACGTGATCATCTGTCGCTTAACGTTGCTAATTAATGACTTATGTATCAACGTTACAGCGACGTCTTTAATGACCTGTCAATATTACCATGTCAGCAAGTTGCGACGTACAGCGATGTTTTTAGCGACATTTTTTGTGACGTCATTAGCGACGGGTAGTAACGTCACAGCCTAGCGACGCATTTAGCGACGTATAGTAACATCGCTAAACGTCGCTAAAAATGTCGCTAATTGTACAGTAAAAAAATAAAAAAATGAATACTGAATTGTTTCTAAACTATTATTCCTGTAGTTTATTAATTCACAATCTGTACAAATATACCCGGAGCAGCCCTCCGTTGAATTTTCTTGGTTTATCGACCCCCTTGGGTTGAATACTCAACACCGGTAAACTAACATATATTTAATATGAATAATATAATAAAATTTGAAGAAAATATAATATCCAGCAAATATCGTCGTAAAGAATACAGGAAATATATATCCATACAATGAGTCTCATCCTAAATAATACAAAGAATACAAATATCCAGCAAATATCCATGCAAATATCTGTACTACTGCGGATCTGCTGGAGGATGACCACCGGCGCGCATGAAGGATAAGAATAGATCATACTGCTCCCGTAAAATCGATACCGATGTCGATGGAGAAGGCAGTGACGTCGGTGGAGTCTGTGTCGATGTAGGCGCACCTGGAGTATGTATCCGCTCCAACTCTGCGAGTCCATGGTTGTAAGAATCCATGGTAGTTAACAGCCTAATACTGCTATGAATCATTGAATCATGCATCATCGCCAGCCTCTAGCCCATGGATAGCTGTGATGCCTGCAGCTCCGTAACGCTGCGCTCTGTCGAGACTCTAAGATCATTTTTTAAATCCCGGAGTTCCGTGATGCTGCGGTCGAGCATATCGAATCGTGCGATGAGCGTCGGATCGTCCGCCTGCGGCTGGGACAAGGACTGCTCCTCCATCCTTCGTAGCAACTCATCACGAAGAGACGCAATCTGACGGTCAATGGCCTCCTGGACGCTGGCCAACGACTGTGAGGGCTGTGGGGAATACGTACTTGTCGGGAAGGCCCTAGATGACTGCGTCGCAACCAGGGTGCCATAGGATCCCGTACCGTAGTACATACCCCTCTGGAGACCACCAGCGACGGTCACCCACAGGTCGTTCGTCGACGGAGCTGGAGCAGGCTGCGAGGAAGTACCAGCCTCTCCAGCTGTAGGTGCACTAGCAGTCGCCCGCTTACGCAGCCTAAGATACTCGGCCTAGAAAAGTTTGGATACTCGATAATTGCTTGAGTTATATTAAAATTAACACAAAGTAAAGTAATACTTACATAGGTCTGTGAGGCCCTCTCATCAATGAGATTTCTGTTCTTGCGATGGGTGGCCAAGAAGACGGTCACCATATTTGCACCCTCACCCCTCTGTACCTGTTAAAAATATATTATTTAGTACTAAAATTAAATATTTTTCCTACTACCATTTTATCGTACTTACATTAAAATAATATATCTTAAATAAAAAATATACCAAACGACGGAAATGTTTCGTCATCGGAATCGAGTCACCATACCACTTTGCAGCATTCTGCCTAACCGCCTTGGCCTTCTCAGACCTTTCCTTGTAGCTCGGATCGTCGAATCTAGCCCTTATCGTAGTCCATTGCTCAGGCGTGATCCAATCTTGGATCAGTTTTCCAGCATGATCACGAGCCTTCTGGTCATCCAGATCATCACGGATAAGCTTGGCGGCAATGGCAGGAAACATTCGCTCGATCAACTTAGCCCGGTGCGGAGGATAGAAATATGTTTGCTCCAATAAATAATTTAGTAAGTAAGCATCACAGATAAGTTATATAATATGCATAAATTAGAGGATTTATATAATAAATTTTTACCTTGAAGTGCACAAACCAGAACGCATTCCTCTCCTCCTGAGCTTCAGAGTAGTTGATCCAAGGGCCACCGTAGTTGTTCCTCAGAAATAGGCCCAGGCGTCTCTGAACCGACGATGGACGATATCTATACAGAGATAATTATTTAGATCAAAAAATTTAATATATGATGAATAAATAAATACACGATATATATGATGCTAAACCATCTAATTGACTTACTTTGTACCGTCGGCCCAAATCTCTGTCATCGTCTCCTCCGGAGGTGTGCATGGAGGATCTTGATGATGCTGGGACAACATCGGTACGACCTCCTCTACATGCTCATCTGTCTCCATGGTTCCATCAGCAGGAGGAACGTTGGACGAGGGAGTACTATCACGCCTGGAACTACTCGTCCCAGCAGTGATGCTACAGAACATTGTCGCAGTCGGAGATGTGACTGATCGATATACTGGAGTATTAGACGACGATAATCCGGAACCAACAATAGGCAGTACCGGAGGAGCACTATGTCTACCTTGGGACCTGTCGAACCCTCTGCATCATCCTGTCATACCTGATAACAACATATGATGAATAAAGAAATACATAAATATATAGTACATTCTACAGTCAAAATATTATGCATATCTCACAGTATTCATAGAATTGTACAATAAATAACCAGTGGTGTTACAAGTCTAAATGGATAGTACATTCTACAGTCAAAATATAATACATATATAGTACATTCTACAGTCAAAATATAGTTACATTCTACAGGCAAAATATTTTATTTTCAATCATCTTCAGAAAATTCATCTTATTCGCCTTCCTCGTCCTCTTCTTCCTCCTCATCATCTTCACTTTTATCTACTTCGTCTTTGTCTTCCTCTTCTGATAATTCTACATCTTCTATATTATTACTCGTGTAATGAGTAACTTCCGTTGAGTCCATATCTACATTATTTGTTACAAAAGGTAGCTCGTCCTCCTGATAAGCTATTTCGTCAATGTCAAAGGTATTTCTAGCTTTATTCTTGTATACTGCCCACCAATCCAACCTCGCTGTCCCCCGTCTAGGATAAGTTATGAAGTACACAAGCTGAGCCTGACTTGATAGGACAAATGGTTCGTAGCCTTGATATCTACGCTTGTAGTTTATATCCACAAGGCCATGCTTGTCAATTTCCAACCTTGATCTTGGATCGGATCGAACCATTCATACTTGAATAACACGATATTAGTAGGTTTTTTGCCATAATTATATGTCAACTCCACAATCTCTTGTAAGATGCCAAATAAATTATTGCCTGTAAACCCTCTCGATTTATTCTGTAGATAGTTATGGTGGATTTGGAAAATTTTGGTTTTGGTAGCAGATGTCGAGGTTTAGAGTGGAGATAATTTTATCTGGTATTTAATTCATTTAATTAAAACCCTTGGCGCGCCCTATCATTGCTAAATTATTCGGAGCCCAATATCAGCTCGTAAATTCCATCGGACTTTTGTACTTCCGACTTGACCCGCCAAATTAGGCACTGGACTTTTCCGTCACTCAAAATCAATTTTTCGTTGTGCTCTAAATTAATTGCACAATTTTCCGAAATCGTAACCCATATTTAATTTCGTGTCGGACACCTTTGTCGTTACCCTAAATTTTGAGATACCAACTTAATCCGTTGAGCCGGACCAACTAAAGGGTCCAAGACTGACTCCAAGCCCCCACCATTTTTGACCTTTGCATCATTTCCAGATTTTGAACCCATGTGCCCCCATTTAATTTAAAAACGCGGGACACTTTAATTCTATTTAAATCAGGTATACCAACTTTGCCTAATCCTATTTTAATTCTTAATTAATCCCGTTGGCCATAAAATTAAATTCGTGCCAAACCCCCAACACCCCTCTCCATGCAAAATATCACCCGTAATTTTCTCCATAATTTTAGCGTTATTTTATGTGTTCGTGCAATTTCCCGAATTTAAGGGGCTATTTGCAATTAATAAATTTATGTGTCATCACCCTATTGGCCATGAACAATGGAGAGGTCACAAAATGGGGTTCTAATTTTACCCATCCATTCACCACCCTTCATGAAGAAATCAACTTTTCTTCATGACAAATCGCCACCCTCTATTTTGAATGGCAACATCACCACCCTCCATCCATTTCACAATCCCCTATAAAACATCACCTCACCCCACCCTCATAACACACCACCGGCCCTAATCCTAATGCATAGAAAACCCTACCCCCTCTCTCTCTCCTCCATCCTTCTTCATTCATACGTAACCTCCCTCCATTCTTATTCTTCTTCTTCCTTTGTTTCTTCTTCATCTTGAAGAACTCCGGCCGTGTGAATCCCCCCGACACTGCCGGCCTGTGGATCCTGACCACCGGCCTGTGATATCCCGACCTCCGATCGGACTGAGGGGTCCCCTGACCGACTGAGCCGCTCGCCCGACCGGCTGTTCTCCCCCGCGCGGCCTGACCAGCAGCCCCGACGGCCATTGTGCGTCCCCCGCTCCGGTGCAAAGCAATCCCCCGCCGAACCGTGCGTTTCTCGACCTTACGGCCGGCTGTGCAGTGTACCCACTGTCGACAGCAGCTCCCCCCCCACGATCCGTCCGCTTCGGCCACACCCCATCGTCCGACCTCTTCCGGCCATCTTCACCATTATCACCACCACCACCAGCTTTTACCACCCCCGCACCTCTCATCCTTTTCAGCTTCTCCGGCGGGCATCCAGCTTCATGCCACCACCACCTCCTGTGCATTACCACCACCCGCACGTCACCACGACTCCATCATCCCGAGCTTCACCCCTGTCGAGTCCCCCGGTCGACTTCCACCCACAGTACCAACTCCGGCCAGACCCTTAGGCACCGGCCACCACCACCATCACCACGAGATTTTCCCTCCAGTCAAGCATTCCCGAGCTACCGTACACCAACGTCACCCCCTTATGCCACCTCGCCTCATCGCGGTATACCACTCTCCCCCTCCTTTTTGATATTTTTATATATGGGTTGTATGTATAGCTAGGGTTGGAGTTTAAAATGGTAGTGTAGTTGTGGTGTAGTATAAATAATCATGTGTTAATAGAGTGATTAAGGTTAATGTTGACTAAGGCCAATGATGATTAAGGTGAATGTTGATTATGAGGACTTGAGAATAGGGTTAAATGTGGGTAAGGGTTTATGTCTACATAAATTAAGATGAACTTTAATGATTTGCACGGAGGTTTGGAATTTGATTTTTGACGAGATGTTATGAATATATTACATGATGGTAAAATCCTAATTTATTTACGGAGAATTAAATTGAGGAGAAACAAGGCTCTGAATTGACTGAACATTGATGAACACCGAGGAGCATGGGATTGATGAAGTATTTATATGTAGTGTAAAATGCTCAATTTAAATGTATGATTAGTAAGGACAGTAGGTGAATGACTGATTGAGGACTAGTGTGATCGGTAATTTAGAAACTGGAAATTTAAGGTGATTAACTTAGGAAGGCACCTGGTGACTGGTAACAACGATATGAAATGAAGAAATTAAAATCAAAAACTGTATTTTGAGGATGGCTTGATGATTTGGTATTGATGACTAGATGTTTTGACTATCGTACCGATAGTCAACTGTGGTCAAACCTCCTAGTGTCTTGTCCCTGTGAGTCATAGCTGAGACTGAGTTTAGGTGTAGAGGTGTGTCGCATCCCTGTCTGTCGTGGAACAGATTATTGATTACTGGTTTGTATCTCATCTCTAGGTACTGCGGGACCTGAGGATTTGGGCGTGGTACCGGGACCCCGTCATCAACAGCCGCACGCAGGCAAGTGTACCTTGCCACCCTGTATTTTAGTTACAGATATTTATTGTTTTATTATGTACATTATGCACGTATTATTGCTAACATTCGGTACTTCACGTCGGTTCACAACCGGGTGAAGACGTATGTCGTAGGGTCCTAGAAAGATTGTTGGATGATTAATAGTATCTCGATATACGTACCTGAGTTTATCGAAACCCCAGGACACACTCATACACTGTGATCGTGCCAGATTCCTGTATCCTGATATCGACATCATGACCAGAGACTGGGACGACCTTTGGGTCGCGTCTGTTGGGTTATATCTGTGAGTCGAGACTGTAGTTAGAGGGTCAGGTTCAATGCACAATCGTTGATCGCTTGGGAAAGGGGAAGACAGTTACTAGACGTTTGGGCTACTCTACATGCGCTTATATATGTATATGTAGTAATCTTGTATTTTATAGTGTAGTGGTATCACCCATGTGTCTCTGTGCTCGGAGCTACGGTACGCCCCGTGTGTCTCTGTGTTCGGAGCTACGGTTTTATTTTAGAAAGCCCACGCGTCGAACGTTGTCTTTAAATTGTGTCACACTTATTTGGTTATGATAGAGTACCCTATTGTTTCACTTATACTTTCTGTTTACTTGGCATATTGTATTTTTATACCTTGTTACGTCCCTCTGAGGACCTGGTTCCCTGCCAGTTTTGCAGCATAGATGATTACGGAGCATTTGGAGTTGCTGTTGGAGTTGCTGTTGGAGTTGCTGGTCTTGCGGGCATGGTACCAGGTACTCACATTATATCTACCGGTATTATAGTTGTTTTACATTATTTATTTCATCTGCTGTTGTAGCCTAGTTTTTTATAGACTCATACTTCTTCTCGAGTCTATTCGAGTTAGTGTGTTATTGGGCGGCCGACTCTAGCACATATAGCTATTTCTTGTATACTGTTGTACATTATGGATTGAGACATAGAGGTTTACATTTATGGAATATCTAGATAGTGCCCTTTATATTACAGCTTATACGTATTCGAGTCAGACCAGAGTCTGGTCGAATGCGTAACTGGCGTGTCACGTATTCCTGGTCCTACGTATTTTGGGATTGGGGCGTGACATATTTTTGTGGTGGCCCATGCAGGTCCGATTTAAATTGTCTTGGTCACCTGACTGTGCCAAGCGAGCCTGCAAATTAGGAATAGATGTTATGATTGTTGAATAGGATCTCAATCCATAATCGATTTTAAAACTCTTTGTATGTGATTATCGCCCTTGGACTTCCACTTTGCATTAGTTCAATCTTCGTAAATATCGCTATCCTTGTTTCTCGCCCCTATTGTTCGGGGAGACGAATGCTTGTGACTGATGACTTCCCTCCAGAAGAAGATCGAAGACCAGACGATAGAAGATAGAATTCGTATACCTTTCTCGGAGAAAATTGTTACCTTATCAGGATAGATTGATGGGTTCTTTGGATTCTAGAACTAGTGTGGAAGGTTGGCAAGGGAGTTGGACCTAGTAGTACCCTACCCGTACTTGAGGTAGCAGTGATTTTGGAAGTACTGAGAGCTGGAAGGATTGTTGATCATGACCTAGAATAATTCACGAAAATGCATAGCCTGATGTTGGAAACTAGTAGTCGTATATGATAGCAATGCTAGGAACGATGATTATGAGCTAGAGGAGATGGAAATTTTTGGATCACACTTGGGAGATAATAATCGGATTCCAGGAAATTCTAGTATGTGCTTGAGTGATACCATTATTGTACTATGCGACTTGGAGAGATAAATAACGAAAAGAAGAAACTCGAGGAATAAAAATTTGGGGGGAAAATTGAGGAGAAGAGAAATTATACTTTAGGCAGGGAAAAAAATTTCTTTTAAAGGATTAGTGTGGTAAACAGAACAGGAGGATTTATTTTGAGGTTAAGTCTGGACGATGACACTGCCCTAGCATGAGTTGATTGAGCCAATACCACGCGATACTAGATTGTCGACGTAGTGGCATTTATATTTTTAGGCCACCAGGTTACCCTGAGTTGAGTTCAGGGAGCCCAGGAGTGTGGTGCCCATCTACCTTAGGGGTATACAATGCAGGAGGTGAACCAGTGTACCACCATGTTATATCAGAGTTGAGGATGTTTTTCTAGAGGATCTTCTAGGCCTGCCACCTGACAAAGAGATGGAGTTTGTTAAAGAGATGACTCCCAGAGCCGAGCCAGTTATTCTCTCGTCTTCAGACTAGCACCGATATAGTTGATCGAGTTGAAGATCCATAGTAGAAGATCTCTTAAACAAGGGTTTCGGTCGGGCTAGTATTTTTCCATGAGAAGCAACCATCTTATTGTACCAAAGGACGGGACGGTACGTTGCATAACGATTACAGGGCATTAAATACCGTAGCGATAAAAAGCAAATACCCTTGACGCGCATCGAAGATTAATTTGAATCAGCTAAGTGGCGCATATGTATTTTGAAGATCGATCTCAGATCCAGTTATCATCAGATCAAGGTACGGAGAGAGGACATCCTGAAGACGGCCTTTCAGACGAAGTATGGCCACTATGAATTTTTAGTCGTGCCGTTTGGTTTAACCAACGTGCCAGCAGTAAGTATGAGCCTAATGAACAGTATTTTCCACCAGTACTTAGATAAGTTCGTGGTGATAATTATCGATGGCATATTGGTATGTTCCAAGAGTCAGGAGGAGCATGAGAGACATCTCAGGATCGTATTGGAGATGTTGAGACAGAAAGGCAGTACGCCAAGCTCTGCAACTATGAGATATGTTCAGATGGAATAGATAGTCTATGCATCAGGAGAGCTGAGAGTTCATGAGAAGGACTATCCGATGCATAGTCTAGAGCTAGCTACAGTGATATTGCACTAAAGCTATGGCGATACTACCCTTATAGAGAGCGTATTGAGATTTATACGGAACACAAAGGTCTGAACTATGCCTACACAAAGAAGGAGCTCAACATGGGACAGAGATACTGGCTGGAATTGATGACAGATTATGAAATCAAGTCGCAGTACCATCCTGGCAAGGCGAATGTAGCTTACGACTCGTCGCCAGATATTAGAGGATTTTCAGGAACTCAGGATTGAGAATGTATTGCCAGGCATGGATGGACAGATGGCCAGTCTCGAGGTTCATTGAGAGGATCAAGGCAGCATTGCAAACAGATGCGAGATTTCGACGTCTGTGAGAGAGAACAGAGGCCGACATGCAGACAGGACTCAGGATTCATGAAGACGGAACATCTAGCTACGCCAAGAGTTGATGACCTAGGCTCATTGCTCGATTTATTCCATTCATCCCGGGGGTACGAAGATGTACCGAGACTTGAGGCAGCATTCCTGGTGGCATGGGATAGAAAGAGAAATTACAAGATTCGTGGTAAAACGTTTAGTTTGTCAGCAAGTCAAGGCTGAACATCAGAGAACTGCAGGAATATTACAACTGCTTCCCATTCCCGAGTGGAAGTGGAAACACATTACCATGGACTTCGTCACAGGATTCCCGCGGAGCCCTGGCGGAAAGGATGCAGTTTGGGTTATCGTAGACAGACTCACCAAGTCTGCACATTTCTTGCCCTTCAGAGTTGGGCAATCCACAGAGATTTTAGCTGACATGTATATGAGGCAGATAGTACGATTACATGGAGTGCCTGTCAGCATCGTATTGGATCATGATTCCAGATTCATGTCATATTTTGGCGGAGTATGCAGGAGAGCCTAGGAACTCATCTCAAGTTCAGCACTGCATATCATCCTCAGACTGATGGTCAGTCAGAGCGCACGAAACAGATATTAGAGGATATGTTGAGAGCGTGCATGATTTATTTTGGAGAATCTTGGGAGGACCACCTACACTTGGTGGAATTCTTCTACAATAAATAGTTACCAGGCCAGCATACAGATGATACCTTATGAGGCACTGTATGGCAGGAAATATAGGTCGCCAGTTTATTGGAATGACGTGGGAGAGCGTCGGATACTTGGTCCAGAGTTGGTGACACAGACAGTGGATAAGGTCAAGCAGATTCAGAGCCACCTGCATACAGCACAAGACAGACAGCAACATTGGGCAGATGCGCACCGTAGGCTATTGGAGTTCAAGGAAGGTGACTATGTATTTTTGAGGATATCGTCCACTCGTGTTACCATCAGATTCGGAGGCAGAGGCAAGCAGAGTCCGAGGTACATCGGACCTTTTGACGTCTTAGAACGAGTTGGCGAAGTGGCTTACCGTCTTGCATTACCTCCATCATTAGAGGAAGTATACGACGTATTTCATGTATCGCAGCTGAGGAGATATGTCTCAGACCCTAGCCACGTGCTTGATCATTCGGAGATTACAGTCGGGCCCAGTCTGTCTTACGTAGAGCAGCTAGTTGAGATCCTCGATCGTAGCGAGAAGACTTTGAGAGGGCAGACGATTCAACTTATCTGAGTGGCATGGAAGCACCATTCACCAGGCGAGTCTACTTTGGAGCGCGGGGATTCTATTCGACAGCAATTTCTATACTTATTTGAGGAGCAAGGTACAAATTTACGTACGGCATTTGATTACTAGTTGTTTTAAAATTCTGTTAGATATTATCGTGCTTTACTTTTAGTTTCGGGGACAAAAATTTTCTAAGTTGGGAAGAATGTAAACCCCCTCGATTTATTCTGTAGATAGTTAGGGTGGATTTGGAAAATTTTGGTTTTGGTAGCAGATGTCGAGGTTTAGAGTGGAGATAATTTTATCTGATATTTAATTCATTTAATTAAAACCCTTGGCGCGTCCTATCATTGCTAAATTATTCGGTGCCCAATATCAGCCCATAAATTCCATCGGACTTTTGTACTTCCGACTTGACCCGCCAAATTAGGCACTGGACTTTTTTGTCACTCAAAATTAGTTTTTCGTTGTGCTCTAAATTAATTGCACAATTTTTCGAAATCGTAACCCATATTTAATTTTGTGTCGGACACCTGTGTCGTTACCCTAAATTTTGAGATACCAACTTAACCCGTTGAGCCGGACCAACTAAAGGGTCCAAGACTGACTCTAAGCCCCCACCATTTTTGACCTTTGCGTCATTTCCAGATTTTGACCCCAAGTGCCCCCATTTAATTTAAAAACGCAGGAAACTTTAATTCTATTTAAATCGGGGATACCAACTTTGCCTAATCCTATTTTAATCCTTAATTAATCCTGTTGGTCATAAAATTAAATCCGTGCCAAACCCCCAACACCTCCTCGCCATGCAAAACATCACCCATAATTTTCTCCACAATTTTAGCGTTATTTTATGTGTTCGTACAATTTCCCGAATTTAAGGGGCTAAGTTGCAATTAATGAATTTATGTGTCATCACCCTATTGGCCATGAACAATGGAGAGGTCACAAAATGGGGTCCTAATTTCACCCATCCATTTACCACCCTTCATGAAGAAATCAACTTTTCTTCATGACAAATCTCCACCCTCTATTTTGAATGGCAACATCACCACCCTCCATCCATTTCACAATCCCCTATAAAACATCACCTCACCCCACCCTCATAACACACCACCGGCCCTAATTCCAATGCATAGAAAACCCTACCCCCTCTCTCTCTCCTCCCTCCTTCTTCATTCATACGTAACCTTTCTCCATTCTTCTTCTTCTTCTTCCTTTGTTTCTTCTTCCTCTTGAAGAACTCCGGCCGTGCGAATCCCCCCGACACTGCCGGCCTGTGGATCCCGACCACCGGCCTGTGATATCCTGACCTCCGACCGGACTGAGGGGTCCTATGACCGACTGAGCCGCTCGCCCAACCTGCTGTTCTCCCCCGTGCGGCCTGACCAGCAGCGCCACCGGCTACTGTGCGTCCCCGCTCCGGTGTACAGCAATCCCCCGTCGAACCGTGCATTTCCTGACTCGATGGCCGGCTGTGCAGTGTACACTCCTCTTCGTCCAGTTATGGGTGCGACCAAATCCGTCACACTTGTACCCCTTAGCAGGCTCCTCGCTAGCACTTGGTAAATCTTTTACCTCTTCCCATATCGTGTATCCGGGCCACCTTGGCAGTGGATTGGCCTTCTCCACAACGCCCGCACAAAAATCATTACTGTTCCTCCGGTACGGATGATCCTTCGGCAGAAATTGTCGATGACAATCGAAGAAGCACGGTTTATCTTCGAGTTTTAAACTGAAAGCCTTAGTACGGTCCATGCAATACGGACATGAGAGACGACCATGGGTGCTCCATCCTGATAACATTCCATAGGTCGAAAAGTCGTTGATGGTCCACATAAGTGTTGTCCTCATCTGAAAATTCTGCTTTATAGAAACATCGTACGTGTTGGCACCTACTTTCCACAGCTGATTCAACTTATCTATCAAAGGCTGTAAATACACATCGATGTTCCTCTTCGAATTGTTCAAACCCTGGATAATAACGGTTAGGAACATATATGGAGTCTTCATGCACATCCAAGGCGGTAGATTGTACGGAGTGACAATCACAGGCCAACATGAATACTGGGAGCCCAAAAGTCCGAATGGGGTAAAACCGTCAGAGGAGAGCCCCAATCTGATATTACGCGGATCCGAAGTAAAATCTAGATACTCTCGATCAAAGTGCTTCCATGCTTCTCCATCGGATGGATGATCCAATACTCCTTCGATCTATTTTTTCCTATGCCAACTCATGTTTTCTGTAGTCTCCTTAACCATAAACAACCGCTGCAACTGCGGCGTCAAAGGCAAGTAGTGCATCAAATCGGTAGGCATCCTTGCACCGACAAACTTTCCTCTACCAGTGGCCTTATAGCGATCAGCACCACAGAATCGGCACGCATCTTCATCCTTGTCGTCATTGTAGTACAACATGCATCCATTGCGACATGCATCAATTTTATTGTATCCTATCCAGAGCGATCTCACCATCCTCTTAGATCGATAGAAGTCTTTAGGCAACTTTGCACCCTCGGACAAGATTTCTATAATCAAATCGATCAGTCGATTATAGCATTTTTGTGACATGTTAAAATTGGACTTGATGCTCAATAATCTTGTAACCATCTCCAACGGTGAATGATCCTCACAACCAGGTTATAGTGGAGTCCTTGCATTCTCCAACAACTCCATAAACTTTGTAACATCGACATTCGGTGCCTCCTCAGCTGCATCATAATTGTCCGAATTGAAACTAGGCCCCGCCGCATCAAAAACTATGTTCACCCACCCGTCGTCGTAAGCAACGTGGTCGTGGACATCCATATACGGCTCCACATAAGGCTCCGACTCCGATGCTGGAGACACAAGTTCTCCGTACGCGGTCCACTGATAGTAATTCGGCGTGAAGCCCTTCGAGTAAAAATAATATATGACTTCCACTTCTGGATGATATTTTAAGTTACGATATCTCACACACGGACACTTAATTTTGGTACCGTCCATGTACTAAGGGAACGCCTTGGCGAACTGCAGGAACTGTTGTACACCCTCAATGAATTCATCCCGTATACCGCACATGTCATCAGGATGACCGTTGTACATCCACGAACGATGACGTAGATAGTATTTCATATCCATTTCTAGATACTTCTGCAAAAATGACAATATGTATCCTATAAATCATTACATACAGTATAATTCTCTAGAGGAAGGTAAGAACTGCTCTAACTTGATACACAATGCCCTGTATATGTGTGTGTGTGTGTGTGTGTGTGTGTGTGTGTGTGTGTGTGTGTGTGTGTGTGTGTGTGTGTGTGTGTGTACATATGGCTTGAATAAAAACCCTAGTTCTTTCCTATTTAGTTCTTTGTTTCTTTACAACTTATTCAGTTTTCTTGGCTAAGTGTGATTGTTCTCCTCCAATTCCTGACCAAATGGGAAAAGGACCCATCAATTTGGTATCAGTTAGTATCAGAGCCTTTGGATCATGCTCTTGAAGCTAGTGGAGAGCACGACTCGAGCAGCCATGGCTCCAGAGCTGGATCTCCAAAGAATCAATACCTACCTGATGCAAATGGGAGGATACTTGCGTTGGAAGGTACAATTCATCACTTTAACCATAAAAATTTAATAGGTTGTTAAAAGAATTGGCTATGTCAAGAAGAGGGTTTGAGTTTGCACCATATGCTCCATCCATGGCAATACCTCAATCCCCTCTAAACATACCAAATATACCACAATTTGGTATAAATCCAGCTGGAATGGCACCAAATCTACCATAATTTGGTATGATCCCTACTGGAGTAGCTCAATCCATTCCTCAAACAAATCAAACAACCCCAGTACAACATTTTACTTATCAAAACCCTTGCCAAACTATAATATATTACCAATTTTCTCATAACCAGAGCACAACTCCAGGATTTCAAGCAACTTGTGCTCAATTCAAATGTTACTACACCAAACCTTAGTTTTCCTACATCACCTATGATATCTTCCCCATGTATAAGTGCATAGTATGCACAGGTTATGCACTGCAGTATTAGAGTGTTGGGCAGGCCAGGATTTGAGTATGAGATATGGGAGTGTTGTGCAGGCCAAGAGGGAGTCGCAATGCACTATTGTGCACTGCAATGAAGAGCAGCAGCAACAAGGGGATGCACAGCAGCAGCAAGGGGAGCAACTACAGCAGCAAGAAGAGCAACTGCAGGTCGTGTCGTGTCAGGTCATGTCATGTCGTGTTAGGGTTAGGGTTAGGGTTAGTGTGTGTCCGCGTGCGTGTGTGTGTGTGTTCGAGTTAGGGTTAGGGTTAGTGTGTGTCAGGTCTGTCGTGTCATGTCGTGTTGTGTTGTGTCGTGTCGTGTTAGAGAGAAAGAGAGACACAGAGAAAGGAGACAGAGAGAGGAGCTCACCGAGGAGAAGAGCCGGAGGGAGAAGGGGAGCCAGAGGAAGGAGGAGCTGACGGCGGAGGGGGGAGGACGCAGCCGGAGAGGGGTCACCGGAAGGGAGAAGGGGACGCCGGAGGCAGGAGAGGAGCCGGAGGGGGAGGACGCGGCCGAAGGGGGGTCGCCGGAGGGAGAAAGGGAGCCAGAGGAAAGAGGAGCCGGAGGAAGGAGGTTTCAAATTTGGGAAAGGAAGAGGGAGAGATCGAAGAAAATGGGGGGAATCAGCCCTAAATGAAACAAATTTAGCGACGTTTTAGCGACGCCAATAATGACGTCGCTAATTAGCGACGTCTTTAACGTCGCTAATGACGTCGCTAAATATCTAAAAGATATACGTCGCTAAGTACATTGCTAAACGTCGCTAAATGAAATATATTAGCAATATTTAGCGACCTTAATTGAACTTATAGCGACTAATCTTTTAAAAACTGAATAAAAGTCGCTAAATGTTGCCAATTAGCGACGTCTAGCGACATTTTTACATGGAGTCGCTAATTTATATTATATTAGCAACGTTTCTGTTGACGTCGCTAAAAATGTCGCTAATCTCGCTTATTCTAGTAGTGTGAGGTAGCTTCTATGCAGCCAAGAAAGTGGCCGCATAAGACCGTCCATGCGGCATCAACTCACAGCCGCAAACAACAGGCCACATACGGTCCTGATAGCAACATAACCTCTATTTTTGACCGTATCTCATGCGGCGCAGATCATATGCGACCCACTGAGAATGGTGAAAACCCAAATCTGGACTCTTCATACTACGCGCCTACGGTCGCTAAGTTGAAGAAGTCCAGGGCAATGCGAGCCCGTCAAGCTCAAGCAATTGCTCATACGACCGACCGCCAACAGACATCACTAATTATCACACGAGCCTTCGATGGAAAGTAGTACAGGACTGACCCATGCGCCCAGCCGACAGGGACCAACGGACAGGGTCAGTCTCAAACGTCTTCCACCGGTACCTTGGGGCAAGTTCGTGTATGAACCACTAGCCAGGGGGAAAATACAGCACCTGTGAATCTGTGTGCCCGGGATACCCGGACTCACAAAGAGGATACAGAGGTAAAACATCCTTCGCATGATTTGTATGACGTGATTACTCACAAGCGCAAAGCAAGGGAAACGACTAGGGCTTACGACATGCCCTTTCCGAGGCACAGCTGCGCCAACATCATTATCAACTGCTGCTGCAATAAAGCATCATTACCTACAGACAGGCGGTTGGCCTTCCAGCAGCTGCACTAAAAAGCACCTACCTGGCAACAACCCGAAGATTAGGTGCAAGTATCAGAGGAGGAGGAGTTGCCCTTCACCTCATCCTACTCAACTGGAAAACTTTCTGCCACCAAGGGAAGAAAGAAGTCAAATACCTCTAGTCCGGTGCTCTCTACCACTGCATCACAAAGGCAACTACCCGGAGGGCTGACAATGGCACCTGAGGAAGGCGTCTTCTAAGGCACCCGCTAAAGGAAGAAGTTGTCAGCCCCTGGGGGTAGTTCTTCCTTAGAACCCCTAGGGGTAGCCAAAGCTGGAGGTAGTGTCCCCTTGGACGTACGTGACAACCCGACGTTTCGAGGAGACAACAATTCCCAAGGAACTGACTTCGAGATCCCGGAGGGTAGCTACTCCCACCAAGGCGACATAATCTTCTACGCTGGGGTAGTATCCCCTCCGAATTCAAGGAAGACACAATGACTCCCGCCCTCTTTGAAGACTGCTCACTACAGGGTATGAGACATGGAGCAAGACAACCACTGGCCCCTTTGTTTCTCCCCGTGTGAGGATGGTATATATGGCCAAAGAAGACCATGAAGGCCCCATTGACCGGCAATGCCTCGAGATGCTCGAAGCCATAATGCATATAATGAATGCATCAATGCAAGCTTTGACCCAGATAATGTTGGAAATCAAGGCAAATATAGCCCCCCCAGCCGACAAGGGCCTCTGGGCAAACAAACCTGGACCCCGGGACCAACAGGGATTCAAATACTACCGCTCCACCTGCGGGCAGTGATCCTTTCCTACTTGGCTCGTCGGCACCTTCGGCATGAGATAAAGCTAAAGAAGCAAGGAGGGAGGTCCGAGAACTTCGGGCTCACCTAGAATCTATAAGCAATCGGGATTCACTCCGTGATCTCGGGGTATAAAAACCATATCTGATAGAGTGGAGAGATGTACTGTATCCGCCAGTATACAAGCCCTTCAACATAAACATGTTTGACGGGAATTCCTACCCTCGCCACTTTATGAGCTACTTCGAGATAACCACAGGACACTTACCCCGCAGCGATGCTATCCTTACCATGCTCTTTGTCGGGTCATTATCGGGGGTAGCTTTAGATTGGTTTTGCAGTCTTAAAGATAACTGTATCTCATCATTCGATGACCTCAAGCGTTTGTTCCTTAACAGATTCTATGAGGCATAAAATGATATTACGATATCTTCTGTGATGGGCGTTGCCCAGGGTGAGAAGGAACTGAGACAAAACTATATCGTGCAGCTCCGATATGGTGCTAAGGTTGCCTTTTGGCAATCCTGAGGCCACACTAATGGAGATGTTCCCGAAGAACATGCTCCTTGCAGTCAGCCTCTGGATGGACGGGATCCAGTTCAAAGACTGGAGAACATACATTATAAGTGCTGTCAACGCTGAGAAGAAGTTCAAGGACGCTCGGCACTTGGGGATCCATATCCCTAATGTTGAGGAAAATGGCAAGCATCCCAATAACAGTACCAATAACAACAATAATGGCGGTAATAGTAGTCGGGATGGAAAGGAAAAACAGGCTATGGTTGCTACCTTGACCAAGAAGCCTGAGCAAAAGCCGGCAGAGTCTCCAAAATCAAAGGAGACTTACTCTTTCGAAGATGTTGATTTCAAACCCATCTTTGACATGCTGATACAGGGAGGCAAAATCTGGCTCCACGACGTCAGACGTCAGCCTAAGGCAGTGGAGATTTCCAACCCAAAGTATTGTCACTTCTACCGCTACGTCCATCACCCGATGCAGGAGTGTTATATCCTGAAGCAGTACATCCAACGTCTGATAGATACCAAGGCTCTTTCCTAGACTTCAATAATGTGACAAGGTCAGGCGTAATATACCAACCGATGTACGACGATATGCCCCCGGTTGTCGCACCTACCACCACTAGTCATGGGCTATCTCAGCCCCCGCTAGCGAACAAGTCCAAACAGAAGGAGATACGGTTCAATAAATACCTGCACAGGGATGCACCATAAGGGCTGGAAAGGCCTCATAACTTTGATATCTTAGCATAATTGGCCAACACTCTAACAAAATTGTCGCTATTTGTGCTTTTATGGCTCTCTAAAGATACTCGGGCTGTCCTGAGTGAGGCATGGCAGAATGCCGATGTCTACCTGGCACAAGTCAAGCCACCAACTGAAGATCCTGCTGCTTATCCATATTGCAACAATGCCATGGATGTGATATCCAACATCACCTTCTCATAACATGACATGTTGCTAAAAAACAATTGCCACGGTCGGCCCCTGTACTACAAAGGATATATTAGCAACGTCAAGGTGGATCGAATGCTTATTGACCCAGGATCGTTGATCAACATCATCCTGAGAAGTTTGCTTCAGACCCTAGGGATCCTAATGCATCATCTAGCGGCCACCAATATCGCTATCACTGGCTTTAACAAGAAAATGAGCTACCCTTTGGGCAAAATCCATCTAAAATGCCAGATCGGTGACTTAAAAGCAGAAGTCACATGCTATGCCATAAACATAGATACGTTCTACAATATCTTATTGGGGCATCCGTGGATATATGAACACAGGATCGTGACATCCACCCTCCACCAGTGCCTAAAATATGTGGACGAATATAATTTTGTCAAAATGGAGTTCGCTGATGTTGATCCGTTTAAGGGAATCAAAATTTACTACTCCGACTAAGTCCGCCAAAATAAAGGAAAAAATAAGGCCGACAATAAAGCTGAGGCCACAATAGCACTCGAGGAGCCTATGAGAATCCGCCTCAAGGCTCGCACTCCCGATGCGGCCGCACCCCTCATCGTCAAATAGTGCAGGAAGGAACCTGAATCTCTAGTACCTTCAGCATCGTCAGAACCAATGTTCATCTGCCTTCGCAGGCCGAATTGACTCCCAAAAGGAGCTTCTACCCTATCTACGCCTTACGAACCTACGGTCGTTCGCCTTCAGAAGCCGAGTCTGCACCAGATGTAGGGATACAAGTCAGAAACAACGCCCAGCCTATGCCTCAGAATCGGCGGTAGAACGCTGTCTGGGTAATCTATCTAGCAATATAATGAACCACCAACAATAACAATATACTCAATCACAGATCTAAGATAGAAATGAGCACGAATATGATAAAGAATGGAGTACACATACAACTCATGAGTCGAAAATAATAACATCAATGAGTCTGAAATAATACTAACAAATAAGCTGAAGACAAATCTAGTACAAAATAATGCTAAGAAGCTACAAGTCCCGGGTTATCTGTCTCGGTTGGGATAAGTCCCTCCTGAGCCAGGATCTCTGACTCTAAGCCTACAACATCTTGAGGTCCATAATGTGTAGGGTACCACTCCTCAGTGTCATCTAGAAAAAAAAATTCAGTCAGGAAAGGAGCAGAGTACATCTCTAACAACAGTTCTAATCAATGATAAATACTATATAATAGTAAATAGATGTGAATATACATGATGCACAATAGATATACAAGAGGTATAAAATAAGTGTAGAAGTATGAAAAAATACGCCGGATGGCTATACGCAGCGTATTGATACAGAGCAGCGTAGACAGAGGCCTTTAGAGCCATCAAACGTACAACAAAGTTTTTTCTGCTAAACACAGCGTGAAATATAAGCTCAAAGGACCATCCGCATAAGGCAGTACGTCCAGGATGCTTCAGCGTAAATAGGGTTCTTTGTCACCTCCATGGCAAAAAACCCATCCTCTTTCAACGCAGCATTGAAGTGTACGAGAGACGCTTCGTATTCTCCGAAGTGAACCTGTCAGATCCTGCAATGAACCTGTCAGATCCTGCAATGAATCTGACATCTGGACTTCTGACAAAGGGATACGGCTCGACTACCCAGACGATGGCTATAATGATGGCACAGCACTGCAACCCAGGCTGTCATTTACCGCCATCTCCTTTGCGTAAACTACTTTTACGTGCACAAAGGGATACGCTGCCTTGTTTTACACAGGCAGACATGAGCTGTTTACGCTTCGCAGTAGACAAACCGCCTGTCACATCAAAAGCTGTACTTCGTACGGGGCTCGAGGCGCGTCTCTACGTCCAATGCACAGAGCGATGACAGTTGCTCGAGGCACGTCTCTACGTCCAATGCACAGAGCGATGACAGTTGCTCGAGGCACGCCTCTACGTCTAATGCACAGAGCGGTGATAGTTTCTTGAGGCACGTCTCTGCGACTGATGCACAGAAGGGCTGCAGACCTTCAAAAATATGCCTCCGTATTTAATGCACAGGATGGTGGCAAATCTCTGCATTTAATGCAAGAGATTTGATTATATCTTCAAAAGCCGTAATTTTGGCTAAGACGTCCACATCAATACTCTGGCACGGTACGCAGCGGCTTCTACGCCCATTCAGCTCCTGTGCTCACTCGGCCTCTATGACCACTCGGCTTATACGCCTATTTTTGGCTTCTATGCCTACTTGGCTTATACGCCATGGTGACAGACATTGGCTTCTACGCCCACCTCTTCTACACGAGGGATACCTACCTACGTGGCTTCTACGCCGTGATCTTCGTAGCGATTATACGCATTTTGTCCCTTAGTTGGACCCGTGTCACACGCTCATTCAAAGGATCATCTATACGCAGGCATTAGTTATTTTAACCGTTGTGTAAAAGGGTATTGTACTTTCCACTCCTCAGTTTCTACACCGACGGAGTGGTCACTGTCACCAAAATTCTATAAATAGAGACCTCTATCAATGAGGAACAAGGTCGACAAATTGGAGGGTCAAAGAAGTTAGGTCTGAAAACTGATCAAGAGATCCAGTACCAGATCCAACGGTCGAGAGAGAGAGAGAACCCAGAGCTCAGGCAAAAAAGTAGGGATCGACGACTTTGGCATCGTGCATCCACCCTCTTTTGCAACCTTCGAAGCTGCTACCTGTCTTCCACGGCACTTCTTCAACATCGTGTGGTCCAAGGGATAAAGTGATTGACTGCAGATCAGACACCTATAGCAATATTTACCCAGATTAAATAAATTGTACAACCACATCCTCGTATAGGATCAAATTGTACAAGTTTGTTTGTAAACCAAAGAAGGTGGGTTTCGTGTAAACCCTATCTTGAATACATCTTCATTCTTTCGTTTTCCACCATAAACAAGATGGCAACTCTGCTGGAGACATCTTTCTCTTCTGATGAGGAAGTAATTGCTCAACACGATGCGGTATCTGTAGGAACCGTGAAGAAAATATTGGTCGTCCAATTCGACCAGTCTGCCAACGAAGACATGCTTCAAACTGGAGGTAGCTCTCACCCTCTCTCTGTCCAAGACAACAGGAAGCTGCGCAAGGTCTGGATGCCCAAGACATCCTCTACCATTCATGTGGACTCTCCGATCTCTCCGACCAATGAGGTTGTAGCATTGCTCCCTCCGTACCCCGCACGTAAAATTCAGTCTCCCGTTACGCGCGGTACAGACGAAACTTCGGGCAAAGCCTCAGCTCTAACCTAGAAGTATCCACTGCACTCTACGCGTAAAAACCAGTCCTCCGCTACACGCGATACAGACAAAACTTTGGGCAAAGCCTCAGCGCTAACCCAGAAGCATCCACTGTGCTCTACGCATAGAAATCAGTCTCCCGCTATGCACGGTACAGACAAAACTTCTGATGATGCCTCAGCGCCAAATCGGAAGTACAAATCACGCTTCGTGCGCAAGACAACGTCTGACCTCTACAGGGAACCAGATGAGCGTTGTGATCTCCGCAAGGGGAAGCAAGCGGCAGAGTACTCAACTTCTCGGCCTTTACCTCAGCGAGGGAACAATCTGCCTACCCTCCGGATTATGCGGGAAGCCGATGGCCGACTGAGAACCTCTTCAGTTTTACGCCAGTCTGAGCAAATCTCCAAATTACGCCAGGCAAAGTCCCACAGCGTAAAGCAAGCTCAGGTTACGAAAAGATACCCTCTTCGGGGATTATCCGCCACCTAGATGGCCAACCTGTTGTACACAGGTGGCACAGGGAAAACCATGGTGCCCAATCTCCGCATGCCCACTGATGGGAACAGAAGAAACAAGCCGTCGTCTTCTTCTTCTACTCCTACTGACTTGCGCAAATATCTAATCCAGAAGCGTAAGGAAAGGGGACCTTCCAACATGTCTATTACGCCCCCTGGCGAGCAATATTGTAATAGTCATAAGATTGTGATTGACTGCTGCTGTTCTAAAGCAAAACGGTCAATTTTCGACCGGTTGAGCTACTCTCTGTCTTTCCAGGAAGAAGAGCCCGCACATGCATCCGTGAACATGGCTTCGGATATACCTGGAGGAAGCTCAGGCTCAAGACGTCCGTCCTCTAGAACTCCGAGCCGAAGGAGATCCAACATGCTCCTCAGAGACACTGAAGATGGGGTATTCCAGAACACTCGTTCAAGGTCACAACAACTGACTTCGTACTCCTCTGATTCTGACTCTGGGGGTCGCCATTCTCCCGAATCAAATATTGAGAGTATAGAGTCAACTTCTGCAGCAACCTATACGCATCCTTCGACGATGCCTAGGGAAATGGGAGTTTATGCCGTTGAAGATGAATGCGAGGAAGCTTCGCCGTCAGGAAACGCGGAACAACGCATCACTATACTGGAGACATCTCTGAAACAAATGCAATCCATAATGGAGAACATGCACCAGATGATGCTAACTCAGCACGCAACTGCCATGGCTCAAGCATCGGTCCCGCCAACTCAGATACGTGTGGGGGTGGACTTACCACCATCCAACCTGAGCCAAGAGCCTGCTCTAGATCAAGAGTCAGTAGTTCCTCCGTTTCCTCACTCTGAGAATGCATTACCTCCTGTTGGAGTTACGATACAACCAACTCCGTACTACACCGTAGTCCCGCTTCCGACTAAAAATTCGAAGCAGGCAGTACGGGAGTTGAAAGCCCAGTTTGACGCCTTGAAGCACAAAGATCAGCTCAAGAAATTGGGAATCAACCAGCCTTACCCAACTATCTGGGAAGAGGTCCCTTTCCCTCCGAGGTACAAACCTCAGACTATGGCTCTGTTCGAGGGAAAAATATCACCAAGTCAGTACATGAACTATTTCAGTATGATGACGGTGTTGCTACAAGGGAACGACGCCCTCCTCACTCGGGTGTTCAAAGGCTGCATCTCAGGAGTAGCCTATCAGTGGTACCGTAGCTTGGCGGACAACTGTATTACTTCCTTCGAAGACTTCAAAGCTTTATTCTTCACACGATTCTATGAGGGAGGAATGGACATGTCTATGTCCTCTATCATCGAAGTCAAGAAGAGGAAAAAGGAGGACGTTTGCACCTTCATCGAACGTTTTTGCCAGGCCACCTTACAGATGCCTCTAGGAGTTCCAGACTCTGCGTTAGTAGACATTTGCAGGAAGAACCTCCTCCCCGTAGTCTCGGTGTTTACAGGACCATATCAGTTCCATGATTGGCCCTCATTCATCATCTCAGCAGTAGCCGCCAAAGACAACAGTCACAAGTCGCGCGACAATGGCATCATGATCTCCGCCTCTGACAGAGGCAAAAGGTCATCTCCCAGCAGCGACCATCCTCGCAGCTCCAAAGGAAAAGAAGCTCTGGCGATCAATACGGCCAGACAAAAGACTACAGCAACCGCACAAGAGAGACCCGGGACCTCCAGGCCCGTCGAAGTCTACTCTTTCGACGACGACGATATCCCAAGTATATTCGAGTTTCTCGTCAAAAGTGGCAAGATTACCCTTCCGGAGCTAAGACGGCCCCAAGAAGTCGGCAGTACTAACGACCCCAAATACTACATCTTCCACAGATACGTGCACCACCCGACAAAGGCGTGTTACATACTGAAAAAGAAGATCCAGGGGTTAATGGATGCTAAAGCCATCACTCTGCACAACACCGAAAAGACGGTCACGGCCAACATGATCTCTCTGCGGTTTGGCAACTTGCCTTCCCAAGAAGTCTCAGACGGTGTCACACCCATTTCTCGGACCACGATGAACATCGTCAATCTCCCTCCGGCTAGGGGTCAAAATCATGATCTGGTACCCCTAACCACCCGGCAGGGCGAGATTATGTGGGTTCATCCAGATTTGGTGTCAGAGCTCGAGGAGGAGACTAAAGCTACTAAGGCTACGTCTAGAAAGAGCTCCAAATGCAAACCATGCCATATGGTCGCAACTTCTTCGCCATCAGACGAAGACGAGGTATTTGCTGCAACCCGTTCAGGAAAAGCCTACCTCAACGACTACGGAGCAAGTCAGGAAGATGCACCGGCGGATGCTTCAGCTGCCAAACCTTCAGGACCAGACCCCGTCGTACCAGATGTCGGTCCTTCAAAACCAACTCCGGCGGACAAGGGGAAGCAAAGAGAAGTGCGCTTTGATAAACCTGTGAAAAACATTTCAAACAAAGGTTTAGAGAAGCCATACAACTTTGACATACTGGCCCAACTGGCTAATACACCAGCCAGGCTGTCCATCTTCGAGCTACTCAGGCTCTTCTAAGACACTCGTCTAGCCCTGAGTGAAGCACTGATGCAGGCGGAGGCATGCTTGACCCAGCTCAAGTCCCCCGACGAAGAACCGGTGGCATGTCCTCAATGCCACAGTGTAATGGAAGTGGTCCCAAATATCACTTTCACTCAAGATGACATGTTGTTAAAACATAACAGGCATGACAGGCCCCTCTATTACACCGAGTATGTCGGTTCCATGGAGGTCGATCGGATTCACATAGATCCGGGATCGTCGATCAGCATCATCCCTCACAGTCTGCTCAGACCGCTGAGGATTTCTACCAGCGAATTGGCTTACACCTCCACTACAATCGTGGGTTTCAACGCCGGAAGAAGTAAGCCATTGGGGAAAATTCGCCTGAGGATCCAGATTGGCAAACTCAGATCGGTGGCCACATGTTACGCCATCGATTCAGAGGTGTCCTACAATATTTTGCTGGGAAGACCGTGGATCCACGACCACAACATCGTTCCTTCAACTCTACATCATTGCCTCAAATATGTAGACCCCCAAGGAACAGTACAAATGGAGGTTGCTGACCTAAACCCGTTTAAGGGAGTAGAATCCTACTATTCCGATGCCGTATTGTACTCTTAAGACCACAAGGAAGAAGGGTCAGGCGAGGCAGAGAAGGAATCCCACCGGGAGCCAGAAGAACCCTCCGCCGCACTACCGCTGTCAATCAAGGTGAAAGGACGAACCACTCATCCAAAAGCCATGGAGCCTATGGCTATTCACCTGAACAAGACTAAGTCAGGAAAAGGGAGTGATCCTCTAGTGATCACTTTGAACCAGAAGCCTCCACCCCTGGTCATCAACCTTCGGCGCAACAGGCAGCCGACCGATGTAAATATAACCAGGAACGGAGTTCCAGATGATAATAAACATCCTCTTTTCCAGTATATTGACGCTCAAATTCTAAATCAGGAATCCACTCCCCGTGACGAAGTAGAGCCCATAGCACAAAACTTCTTGGAAGTTATGAACTCCTACCGTCCGTATGTCTGGGAAGTAGCGTCATCATCCAACGTCGTCACGACGTATGGACCACATGAGGATTCTATCTTCATTATCCCGCCTACCTGCAGCAGCCAGCGATCAATAGTCTTCGGCCGCATGCGCAATCAACGTCTATCAAGGAAGATCCTTTCAATGACGATGCTAGAAAAATACAATTTCACCAATACAGCCCGCAAGCATTGAGGATCATGCAAAATATGGGCTACGACTTGGAGCGGAAGCCAGGCCTCAACTACGGAAGAGGTAGACGAACACCGCTGCACGACGACCCCCGCTATCATCAAACCCATTTCGGGTTAGGGTATGCCACCGCCCTTACGACTTCCAAGTCGGATGAGGACATCTTTTCCTCTTCTCAGAACGGCTCATCACCCTCTGACTCACCTGATGCTCTCGAACAAACATTATCAATGAATATGGTAGTGACAGATTCCTTCGAATCAGACGAACAAAAATCCAAACTATTCGAGAATGACGCTTGGGCTTAGCAAATGGATACGCAGTGGGAATTCTGCTTCGAGCAAAGGGAATCTCCCACCAAAGACGAAGTTATCCAGGTTGATGTTGGGGGTGACCTTTCGCTAAAGCCGATATTTATCAGTAACAATCTTTCCCCAGCTGAAAGGGAAGAAGTTATCCAGCTGATAAAGAAATATATCGACGTCTTTGCATGGGATTATGAGGACATGCCGGGCCTTGACCCAAAGGTGGCTACTCACAAACTCAACATATTGATCGACTCAAAGCCTGTGAAGCAGCACCAACGCCGGTTCCGCCCAGATATAATGGACGCCATTGAAGCTGAAGTCAAGAAGTTGATAGCCTGCGGTTTCATCCGGGAAGAACAACATCCCGACTGGGTCGCCAACGTTGTCCCAGTCATGAAGAAAAATAGGAAAATACGTATCTGCATCGATTACTGAGATCTGAATGCGGCCTGCCCCAAGGATGAGTTCCCTCTTTCCATCACGGACATCATGATCGACAACACCTACGGTTTTGAACGCATGTCTTTCATGGACGGATTCTCAGGATACAATCAGATCAAGATGCATCCCGAAGACGAGAAGCACACTACCTTCCGGACACCGTTGGGGGTATATTGCTATACAGTCATGCCCTTCGGATTGAAGAACGTCGGGGCTACATACCAACGGGCTATGAGTAATATATTCCATGAGCATTTACGCAAAACAGTAGAATGTTATGTGGACGACATAGCCGTCTAGAGCTGCCTCAAAGATGATCACATTCAAGACTTGAGGACGGTATTCGAGTTAATGCGCCAATATCAACTCAAGATGAACCCTACGAAGTCCTTTCTGGGTGTATCTAGTGGCAAATTCCTGGGATTTATCCTTACCGCCAAAGGCATCCAAGTGGACCCTGACAAAGTCCAGGCCATCGTAGAAATGTGACCGCCCCGCAATCTGAGGGAACTCCGAGGATTTCAAGGCCGTCTGGCTTATATCCGGAGGTTCATATCCAACCTCTCGGGAATATGTCAGCCCTTTTCGCATCTCATGAAGAAAGGTGTATCCTTCGTATGGGACGAAACCTGTCAGCAAGCGTTCGGAGATATCAAATGCTACCTCACCAGTCCGCCAGTTCTGGTGCCTCCCGTCATGGAAAGACCATTCTTGTTGTACGTTCGAGCGATAGATCATTCACTAGGAGCTCTTCTCGCACAGAAGAACGATATGGGTCATGAACAGGCTATCTACTACCTCAGCAGGATGATGGTCGGAGCTGAACACCGGTACAAACCAGTGGAGAAAGAATGCTTGGCTCTGATGTTCGCCATCCAGAAGCCGCGGCACTATGTCACCGGCCAGACTATTCATATCATCTTCAGGATCAACCCTCTTCGGGTACTGATGAGTAAGCCAAGTGCTCTTAATTCCCGACTCGCGACTTGGGCGATGATGTTAACACCATATGACATGGTATACGTCCCACAGAAGTCTATCAAAGGCCAAGCGCTGGCCGACTTCCTAGCTGCTCATCCGATCCCGGAGGCCTCCAAATTATACGAGGACATTTCCGACGAAGTTACAGAATATAATTCCGCAATGGAAAGTGACGCATGGCAACTGTTCTTCGACGGCGCCTCCAGGACTGGTCCCAAGGGAAACGTGGTTTCAGGGGTAGGAATCGTCCCGGTCACTCCTGATAAACTCGTCATCTACCGAGCATATTCTCTTAGCGAGCCATGCTCCAACAATGTGGCAGAGTACAACGCTCTGCTAATCGGGCTCCAAGTCGCCAAAGAGCTGGAGGTCGGGTCCCTGGAAGCTTTCGGTGATTCTCTGCTTATCGTCAATCAAGTCAGGGGAATATATGAAGTCCGGAATCCAGACCTCATCCCCTATCACCAAGCAACGGTCGAGATAGCCATGACATTCAAAGGGTTCTTTCTAGAGCATGTACCTCGATCTCAGAACCTGGAAGCTGATGCCCTAGCCAGTCTAGCTGCGGATTTAGCCACTCCTATACGAAGACAGGATTCGGTAATCCTTCTTAACAGATATTTATTCTGTGTGAAGAACAACTTTCACATAGAACGCAGCTACGCTGTGAACACAGATCCCCCTAGAAGAGACTGGAGAAGTCCTTTCATAGATTTTATCGCATACAGAATCTTGCCGGAGGACCCCAAAGAAGCAGTATCCGTCAAAAGACGATCATTACGCTTCTACTTCGATGCATCTTCACAATACCTATATCGCCGGACCTACGACGGACTGCTATTGAGATGTCTCTCTAACGACGAAGCACAGCAGATTATCTGGGAAGCTCACGACGGCGTATGCAGAGCACATCAGCCCGGTCCTAAGCTACAGGATCGTATCAGAACAATGGGCTATTACTGGCCCACTATGATCGCAGACGCGATCAACTATGCAAGACAATACAGAGCCTGTCAGGTTCATGCAGACTTTATACATCAACCGTCTGAATATCTATATCCTACGGTTGCATCCTGGTCTTTCGAAGCATGGGGTATGGATATCATTGGTCCTATTCACCCGTCTTCTTTCAGAGGTCACCAGTTCATACTGGCCATCACGGATTACTTCTTCAAATGGGCAGAGGCGATCCCTCTTGCTGAGGTAAAAGCGTCTAATATGATCAGCTTCATCAAGCATCACGTCATTTATCGCTTCGGGGTACCCCGGAGGATAATTCACGATAATGGGCCTCAGTTTATCAGCCAAGCGTTTCATCGATTTTACGATAAAAATCAGATACATAATTATGGCATATTATCCAGTTGCTAATGGTTTGGCGAAAGCTTTCAACAAAACCATTATCAAACTCTTGAAGAAGTTCGTCTCTTCAAACAAGAGAGATTGGAATAAGAAGCTGGGCGAATATCTCTGGACATACCGCAGAACGGTACGAACACCGACAGGTTGTACCCTATTTTTACTGGTCTACGGGAGCGAAGCAGTTCTCCCCATTGAAATCCAGATCCCGTCACTCAGGATAGCCGTGACTAATGAGCTGACTCAAGAAAAGAATGACCTGTTAAGGCTTCAAGAGCTAGAAGGATTAGACGAGAAACCCCTCCAAGCTCAACAGCGCATCGCGCTCTACCAAGCACGCATTTCCAGAGCTTTCAATCATAAAGTAAAGGAAAGAGTGTTCAAAGTCGACGAGCTAGTTTTAGCCGTAAGAAGGCCGATGATCCTTACTCACAGGAGTAAAGGCAAATTCTAGCCCAAGTGGGAAGGCCCTTATGTGATCGAGACAACGTTCTCAAATGGCGCTTATCGGTTAGCCCAGCCTAATAGAGACCTGTTAATGGCTCCTATCAACGATAAATTCCTGAAAAGGTACTATGCTTAACCTCCCCTGCTCAAGTGGAATATAGCAAAAAACCCAATTCTAACAAAACTACTTCTAAAACGAAACTAGTTGGGTCATATTCTATCATGTCTGTATGACCTCTGAATAGATATGTCCTGCTAAAAGGTTATCAAGAGTCTATCATGTTCATACTATCTCTGATATCACTCTCGCCCAAATCTGTCATTTATATTCCGAAATGATGGGTCCATAAAGTCAGAAAAGATTTGCTTTATTTATTCCCAAAAAGAGCAGAATTATATTTAGGAAGCAAAAAGAAGAAAGGGTACATCATTGAGGGGGAGCGGTCAGATCGCGAATCAGTTGTACCAATGCAGCTATCCTCTCATTCCTGGAAACCAAGGCATCAGCGCGGGCCCGCTCCAGCCGTGCCTCGGGATTGTTCATAAAGGACAGTTCGGTCTTTGCCCGAAGAGAGCCAGCACGGGCAGCTTCTGCGCGCTCTAGATCCCGTCGTGCTGTGCTCAGTCGACCAGTCGCTACATCTAGACCACACTCTCGGCGGGGAAAACCCAGGGTTCTCTCTTGGGCTTCGTCTGGGACCGTTTGTCATTCATGTCCCCAAAGAGAAAAGCCGGCTTGATGTACTGGTCCCCGTCTATGTACGTCAGGGGCTCTCCGTTAATCAGGTTCAGCAATGTCCGCTCGCCCTGAGCCGATATCAAGATCTCCCTTCCTTCTGGATACTGGGGTCCGGATATAGAAAACGTCATGTGGGATAGATTCTCCAGATAGTTTGAGTGCAGCATCCCGGCAGCGGAACCCATCACCTCGGCCAGTGGAGACTCATGCAAGTTAACTACAAAAGTGCAAGGAAAACACGTCATTACAAATCTTGCAACATAAGACCAAGAAATGACAGTCTGTGCTTTACACCAAGACTGTACAAAATTTGGTCATTTTTACGCCGGAAGTCACATCCAAAAGCGTAACTGGCGGTATACAGTCCGTGCTCTACGCCAGACTGCCAAAATTCAAGTTATTACGTCGGAGGTCCCATCCACAAGCGTAAAACTAAAATTTTATAGTATACACCAAGTTTTTGGCAGTCAGAGCTTTTACGCTTAAAACTGCGAAAATATGGAGTTTTTACGCTGGCACATTAGAAATGTGGGCGTAAAAGATAAAAATGTCTCCGTGCGTCATCTTCCTCAAAGAGGCTATCAGCACAGAAGAAGACCTAGCGCGGTCACGTTCAACATGTGCGAAGGATTTTTCATCATTCTTTGTCATCCTAAAGGCTCTACCTCTAAGGCCGGGTGCGCTACTCGTCGGCAGGATGCTTCGCTCAGAAGAAAGTTCACCTTGCCCGACCGAAGACTCTCTCGCTGGGGCAGAAGAACGAGAAGAAGAACCTATACTCTTTCCCTTAGTGGAGGGGATTTGTTTCGGCGCTATATCTGAAAACTCGGAGTGCTCGGAGGAAGAACGAGGGGAAAAACTCAAAACAGTCGAAGGCTCTCTTTCGCAGAAAATGGATGAAAAGTTTTTTCTCTCAAAAGCTTGGGATATATATAGAGTTTGGGTCGACTCCTCGAATCCTCAGACGGACTCCTCGAAACCAGAACCAAATCTCCTAAATTTAATATTCGGTTATGATTGGGTCCTACGTTAGCCTATTATTCAGAGAAGGCGGACAGGCAGCGAATTCGAAAAGTTTTTCGCGTAAAGCAGGTCAGCGGTTCCTACGCTAAGGAGCTTTCTACGCTCGACAGCAACAGATCTACGGTTTTTTTACGCTCACAAGCTATAAGTCTATGGTTTTACGCCCGGATGCCTTTGTGCTCGGTAGCTTTTATGCTCGAGAGGCTACAAACCTACGACTTTATGCTCAGCAGATACCAAAATTGATGATCTCACGCTCGGAGGTGCTTAGTTTACGCTCAGAAGCAACAGATCCGCAACTTCACGCTCGGAGAAATTTTCTTTTCAGAAGCTACAAATCTACAGTTCTACGCTAAGGAGCTTTCTACGCTCGACAGCTACGAATCTACGGCTTTACGTTCGACGGCTACAAGTCAGGTTTTTACGCCCAGATGCCTTTGTGCTCAGTAGCTTTTATGCTCGAGAGGCTATAAACCTACGACTTCACACTCAGGAACCACAAGTCTATGATTTCACGCTCGATGGTGTTTAGTTTACGCTCGGAGGCTACAGACTAATGATTTCACGCTCCACGACTTCCGGCACATCTAAAAGATACGCCGGCCAGATTTGTGTGTACATCTGAACGGTCCTTAAGGCGGTCTATTGCAAAGAGTTCACACAGAAGATACTCCTTCTTGACCTCAAGATATCCCAAGTACCCGAAGCATACAGAGTTCTACATTAAAAAAAATTACTCTTCTTCATGGGTCGATTCGAAGTTCATCCAGACTCCAGTCTGAATATCCCGTCTATCAAGATGATAACTCAATTGACAGCCGTTTCTTGACCCTATTCCAAGGGATTTTTGAGAAATCATTCTTGAAGATGAAGTCTGAAAAAAAATTATGTTCATCAGAAGTAAAAAACAACAGTTCAGAGCTCTACGCGGTTTCTCAGTCCTAGCAGCAGGACAGTTCTAAATGTTCAAAATGCTCAACAGCGTTCTATGGACTATTCGCTATGCGCAAAAGGACAGGACCTAGCACTCTTTCTAAATAGAGTCGGCGTAAAGAATCAGATGTGTCGAAGCTACACATATTCAGACTTCACAGCAACGTATGGCAAAACGATCATATGCGGAGAAGAAAGACAATTTTATTGAAATCAAAATCATGATTACATATAAGGGAAATCCAATCTACAAGGATTTTTCTTTATTTTTCATGATTACATCTGAGGGAAACCCCGTCTACAAAGGGCTTCCTCATCATCGTCTGAAGATCGCACCGAGAAGCTGTTCTGACAGGTTCTCACGTTGGTGAAGGTCTTCCTCTTCTTCCAAGAAGATGATCAGTGGCGGGAGGATACAAAATTAGGCATAGACCCATCCTCCAACAGAAGGAAAGCAGGGTAAATTTGCTGTCCTACAGACCACCGCCACTCAAGCTGGAACAGAGCTAGTCTGTCTGACTCTCGTCACCGGAGGTAACGGGAGAAGGTGCCACTTGCAAGCAGCGTGGTGAAATACGATTCTTCGTCTCTCCCGAAGAACCACCATACAAAGTTGCTGGTTATCCCGAGCAAGGGAGGCTAAGATATCCTTCCATGATCCATCGTTGCAGTGGACACTTGCTCGAAGACGCCATCTTTTTTGGCTCCTTACACGCTGGAAGAACATGATCTACTTCTTCCTCAGATCGACCCGACGAACTTCGGCGATCATCTCTGTGTGGTGATGGGAATATGGGGAGAATGGGTTAACCCCCCAGCCTTTTTATAGGCGAAAGAGATCACATCGGTCCCCAATAAATCCGCCATAAAGTCAGCATCGACCGTTTCAACACTCCATTCAGAAACGTTTTGAGTTACGAGAAGCGGTTCATGCTTCTTTCAAAGCGTTCCAAATTTCGAGGAATTTGAAAGCTATGAAGGGGGTCTTGTTGAAGCATAAAAAAATATGTCGGATGGCTATACGCAGCGTATTGATGCAGAGCAGCGTAGACAGAGGCCTTCAGAGCCATCAAACGTGCAACAAAGCTTTTTCCGCTAAACACAGCGTGAAATATAAGCTCAAAGGACCATCCGCGTAAGGCAGTACATCCAGGATGCTTCAGCGTAAACAGGGTTCTTTGTCACCTCCATGGCAAAAAACCCATCCTCTTTCAACGCAGCATTGAAGTGTACGAGAGACGCTTCGTATTCTCCAAAGTGAACCTGTCAGATCCTGCAATGAACCTGTCAGATCCTGCAATGAACCTGACGTCTGGACTTCTGACAAAGGGATACGGCTCGACTACCCAGACGACGGCTATAATGATGGCACAGCACTGCAACCTAGGCTGTCATTTACTGCCATCTCCTTTGCGTAAACTGCTTTTACGTGCACAAAGGGATACGCTGCCTTATTTTACACAGGCAGACATGAGCTGTTTACGCTCCACAGTAGACAAACCGCCTGCCACATCGAAAGCTGCACTTCGTACGGGGCTCGAGGCACGTCTCTACGTCCAATGCACAGAGCGATGACAGTTGCTCGAGGCATGTCTCTACGTCCAATGCACAGAGCGATGACAGTTGCTCGAGGCACGTCTCTACGTCTAATGCACAGAGCGGTGATAGTTTCTCGAGGCACATCTCTACGACTGATGCACAGAAGGGCTGCAGACCTTCAAAAACATGCCTCCGTATTTAATACACAGGATGGTGGCAAATCTCTGCATTTAATGCAAGAGATTTGATTATATCTTCAAAAGCCGTAATTTCGGCTAAGACGTCCACATCAATACTCTGGCACGGTACGCAGCGGCTTCTACGTCCATTCAACTCCTGTGCTCACTCGGCCTCTATGACCACTCGGCTTCTACGCCTATTTTCGGCTTCAATTCCTACTTGGCTTCTACGCCATGGTGACAGACATTGGCTTCTATGCCCACCTCTTCTACACGAGGGATACCTACCTACGTGGCTTCTATGCCGTGATCTTTGTAGCGATTATACCCGTTTTGTCCCTTAGTTGGACCCGCGTCACACGCTCATTCAAAGGATCATCTATACGCAGGCATTGGTTATTTTAACTGTTGTATAAAAGGGTGCTGTACTTTCCACTCCTCGGTTTCTATACCGACGGAGTGGTCACTGTCACCAAAACTCTATAAATAGAGACCTCTATCAATGAGGAACAAGGTCGACAAATTGGAGGGTCAAAGAAGTTAGGTCTGAAAACTGATCAAGAGATCCAGTACCAGATCCAACGGTCGAGAGAGAGAGAGGGAGAGAGAGAGAGAGAGAACCCGGAGCTCAGGCAAAATAGTAGGGATCGACGACTTTGGCATCGTGCATCCACCCTCTTTTGCAACCTTCGAAGCTGTTACCTGTCTTCCACGGCACTTCTTCAACATCGTGTGGTCCAAGGGCTAAAGTGATCGACTGCAGATCAGACACCTATAGCAATATTTACCCAAATTAAATAAATTGTACTCCCACATCCTCGTATAGGATCAAATTGTACAAGTTTGTTTGTAAACCAAAGAAGGCGGGTTTCGTGTAAACCCTATCTTGAATACATCTTCATTCTTTCGTTTTCTACCATAAACAATAAGGAAATACTGGAATAAACAATAATGAACAATATGACAATGAATAAGAATACTAATGACTAAGTGAGTGAGTACTAGCTTTAACATATGATCGACTTGGGAACTTGCACATGAAAACTTGTACAGAAATAATGGCCTGGTTAGTCATACGTGTGGTGTATGACCAACACTCACAAAAAAATAATACTTGCACAATAAGGGTATAATCATATATCTACACTAAAATACTCTCCACCCCTGACTGGTATAGTAGATCCAACCATGGTACGCTATGGCACGAGATTCCCCAAGAAGATAGCTAGTCTTTCCGAGAATCAGTGTCTGTACATGTACAAGATAATCAATGAAACAAAGCTTGTACAAGATACACCATATACCAAGGAATAATATCTCATGACGAGATCCGGATATACCAATCCGTGTAACCATCGTATCAAGAGAACAAGGATATCTACACTAGATACAATGAACATAGAGGATATCATAAATGAGAAACTATCAGAGAATATACTCGTTTGGAGTCCGGTGAATAGTCTCACAGATGTCTGATACGGTGCCTCGAAGACCTAGATATGGAATACAATATCAATACAAAGTTTTGGAATGAAAATAAGTTAAACTAGTCAACATCTAGGTCAACATGCCATTCTAAGTCAAAAAGTCAAACTAGGTCAACTCTAAGTCAAACCGGTCAAACTTGGTCAAATATGACAAACTATCTATTTCTAGGTTGCATGAGTCTATCTCAAGGATATTGGGTTCAAACACTATGAATCTAGGTCATACAAGCTATATCTTAGGATACTAGGATACCGTATCTCAGGATACGCAACAATAGGTAAATATCACATATATATATATCAAATAATATTAAATATATAAAATCTTAATTTATAAACATTAAATGGATACCTTGGTTTAGAACCAACTTGGTATCGCAACACTAAACCTCCATCTTGATACACAAATCCGATACCCTGGTTATCCTAAAATACCTTGATATTTATCTTGGTATCTCAAGGTAATTGCCAAAACTTCATATATATACTAACTACTCATAATAACTATATGCTAACAACTAATAATTATAAAATAGTATATAAATACTAATTAAGAATATATATATACTAATACTATATATATATATATATATATTATAATTAATACATAAATATATATATATATATATATAGCCTCAGAACTGTCGCTAAAAGCCGTTGTTGTCCGTCGCTAAAACGTTGTTGATACTGCTGATATTGCTACGGTTCCTGTTGCTGTCGCCAATGCTGCTGCTTCTGCTTCTGCTGTCGCTAAAATGTTGTTGTTACTGTTGTTGACGCTGTTGCCGTTGCTATTGCTGCTGCTGCGGCTGCTGTTGCTATATGCTACTGTTGTTGCTAATGCGGCTGTTGCTGCTGTCACTAAATATGTTGTTGTTGCTAATGTTGTTGCTAATGCTGCTACTGTTGCTAAATCTGTCACTGAAGCTGCTGTTCCCCCTCTCTCACTCTTATATATATATATTAACACATAAATATATATACTTATATATATATATATATATATATATATATATATATATATATATATATATATATAACTACAACTATATATACATATATGCATACTCCTCTATATACATATATACGTATCCACAATAATACCTATAGTATAACATACATATTATCATAATAACACATATACATAATCATATAAATATATATATATATAACATAACATACAAGTATATATATATATATATATATATATATATATATATATATATATATATATATATATATATATATATATATATATATACACTTCTATATTTAATAACTATTACATATGTAAAAGTATAGCAACATATATACATAACACATGGTACATAGATATATGACACACTAACACATAAATATATATATACATAGCAATATATATATATATATATATATATATATATATATATATATAATTACATATTATAATGACTAAAACAATGGAAAAGTAGATCTAGAAATAAATGCACAAACACGTGGAGTGCATCACACCCGTATTCCACTAGATCTAGGATACGCTTACGATACGAGTCCACTACACATCCAAACGTACCCCGAACGATACGAGCAAGTCTAATTTATTATTTATGAACAATACGAAGAGTCAAACACAAATCTACGTGTCCGTGTCAAAATATGATATGCACAAAGTCCCGTGTCGGAGAAAAACCCCCCAAATCAACACGTATCACCAAATTATTGGGATACAACCTACGCGTACCCAATTATGGACATGATACTAGCCCCAAACACACAAACACATGCCAAATTAATCTATAGGACATTTGAAACACACAACAAATGTCAATCTCGGAATTCTCCCAAAATTGACACAAAAAGCACCATAACTTTCTTAATAGGCCTCCTATGAACACAAAACCAAATCCTATGGGTAGCCTATGCATATGGGTTGATTTTTTATGGTTAAATATCATATTTAGAACCTAAATTAAGGGTAAAAATTGAATTGTACCTATTGGGAGATGTATTTTCAATAAAATCTCCAAATATGATAAAATTGGCCTCCAACTTGTAGATCCTTGCTCCACTTTGTAGATCTTTGCTTCCCCTTCTAGATCCTTGCTCCACTAGTCTCCAATGGTGATTTGGGAAGGAATTGGGAAAAAATTTGGTAGAAAAATGATGTGGAATGAAGGAATTTGACTGAGAAAAATTCTAGATCTAGTTTTCAAATGAAAAGAGGAGAGAGAAACTTCCCCCTCTTCTTTAATAGGCCGGCTCCCTTACCCCTTCCTCAAGTCACTATGTAATATTCATTATACCCCATGGGGCCTCTCATAAAAAAATAATTAAGGAGGGAAGCTTCTAGTCTAATGCTTTAAATTAAACTAATCATCCTCCTAATCAATGGACTTTCTAGTTGGGCTCAAATCTAACAATTAATACATGTTGGTCCATGAGTCTAAACTAAACTAGTTAGGTCCACTAACATAAGTCCAAATTAAATAACTAAAATCTAACATTAATTAAATAATACAACAAATAATTATTTAACATGCACAATATTTAATTAATTATGAAATTACTAAAATACCCTTTCCTAGAAAATATGGTAGTGACAAGTCTACCCTCCTTAAAATAATTTCGTTCTCGAAATTCAAAGACGAAAATTACCCCCAGAATATAACAGAACATAACAAAAGAACATAACTTAACTATGAAAGAACATACCTCAAGGCACAAACAAATATGGATAACGCTCTCGCATTTCATCCTCTCTCTCCCTGGTAGACTCCCCCAGAGAGTAATGCCTCCATGTGACACGTACAAAAGGAATAGTCTGGTTCCTCAGCACCTTCTCTCTCCGATCCAGAATCTCAACTGGCTGCTCTGGATAGCTAAGAGTAGGGCCCACATCTATCTCCGAGTGATCCAATACATGACTAGGATCTGCCATGTACCGTCTCAACTACGACACATGAAATACGTTGTGCACTCCCTCCATTGCAGGTGGCAAGTCTAGTCTATAAGCAACTGCACCGACCCTTTATAGAATAGTGAAAGGTTAGATGAATCGCGGACTAAGCTTCCCGCCTATACCTAAGCGAATCGTGCCTCGTGTCGAAAAAATCCTCAGAAATACCATACCACCCACCTAGAACAAAATATAACATTAAGAACTTAATCTATAACAAACAACCAATAACAAGCACAAAACAAGAATCTAAAACTATACCTCAAACTCCAAAGGTCTCCGATGGCTATCGGCCCAATGCCGCTATCTGTCCTGCGCCACTCGAAGTCTGTCTCTGATCAACTGAACCTTCTTCGCTGCATCCACAACCATCTCTAGCCCAAGAAAAACTCTCTCTCCAACATCGTCCCATGATAAGGGAGTACGACATCTCCGACCGTACAGAGCTTCAAAAGGTGACATCTCTATACTAGCCTAGTAGCTGTTGTTGTAATTAAACTCTACCAAATAGAGACGGTCCTCCCAAGAATCCCCAAAATCTAGTACACAAGTGCACAACATATCCTCGAGAGTCTGAATAGTCCTCTCTGACTGCCCATCTGTCTGGGGATGATATGCAGTACTGAACTTGAGCTGAGTGCCCAAACTCGCCTGCAAACTCCTCCAGAAATAAGAAGTGAAAAGACTATCCTGATCCGAGACTATACTAACAGGAACTCCATGTATCCTAATGATCTGTCTCACATACATCTCTGCCAGCTTCTACGTAGATAAACCCACCTTGAAAGGCAAAAAGTGGGCCGACTTGGTCAACCTATCAACGATGACCCAAATCGCGTATTTTTCTCCTGGAGATCGTGGAAGTCCGGACACAAAATCCATAGTAATGTACTCCCACTTTCACTTTGGAATGGGTAATGGCTGAAGTAAACCTCCTGGCCTCTGCCTCTCGGCTTTCACCTGCTAGCACACGAAGCATCTGGATACAAACTGTGCCACTTCCCTCTTCATGCCATACCACCACACACTCTCTCGCATATCCTGATACATCTTGTTGGCACCTGGATATATGAAATACTGAGAGCGATGCGCTTCTTGCAATACCTCCTCACGCAGCTCCCCATTAGGCACACATAATCTAACTCCATGCCGTAAAGAACCATCCTCGGCAATGGTAAAATTATCCTCCAATCCTGCTCTCACCTGAGATATGATGCTCCTCAGAGATACATCCTCATACTCGGCTGCCTTAATCCTGTCCATCAACTCTGAATATATCTGCAATCCCCACATCTGCATAGCCAAACCAGGAACTATCACCTCAATGCCCAAGCTCTCCAAGTCCTCCAACAAATATCGATCCTGCATCAAGAACATAGCTACTGGATACCTGCTCAAGGCATCGGCAACTATATTAAATTTTTTAGGATGATATTGCAAAGATATATCAAAATCCTTCATCAGTTCTAACTACCGAAACTGCCTCATGTTCAACTCCTTCTGCATAAAAATATACTTCAAGCTCTTGTAGTCTATGAAGATCTCCACACGCTCTCCGTACAAATAGTATTTCTACAACTTCAGGACAAAGATGGCTGCTGCCAACTCCAAATCATGGGTAGGATAGTTCTTTTCATGAGGACGCAATTGCCTGGATGCATAGGCAATCACTTTTCTATTCTGCTAAAGAACACAACCCAAACCTTTTTCCGATGCATCACTATAAATAGTGAAACATTCAGACCCTGATGGCAACATCAAAATAGGAGCAGACATCAACCTCTTCTTCATTTTCTCAAAAGCAACCTGGCAATCCTCCATCCAAACAAACTCTATATCCTACCTGGTGAGTCTGGTCATCGGCTCGGCAATCCTCGAGAAATCATGCACAAACTTCCTGTAGTAGCCTACCAATCCCAAGAAACTCCTGATATCTGCTACCGAACTCGGGGTCTTCCAAGAATCCAGTGATGTGATCTTCTTCGAATCCACTGAAATACCATCACCAGTCACAATATGTCCCAAGAATTCCACCTTGTCCAGGAAGAACTCACACTTAGACAGCTTTCCATACAGCTTCTCCTTCCTCAGCACATCCAACACAATCCGTAAATACTCTTCATGCTCCTCCAGTGTCTTCGAGTATATGAGTATGTCATCGATGAACACCACCATGAACTTGTCAAGGTACTGATGGAACACCTTGCTTATCAAGTTCATAAATACCGTCGGTGCATTAGTCAAACCAAACGGCATCACCATAAACTCGTACTGACCATACCGAGTTCTAAAAGCAGTCTTCGGTATGTCCTCCGGCTTCACTTTCACCTAGTGGTAGCCTGATCTCAAGTCTATCTTAGAAAATACTCTGGCACCACTCAAATGATCAAACAGATCATCAATCTGTGGCAAAGGGTACTTATTCTTGATAGTGAGATTATTCAATGCCCTGTAATCAATGCACATGCTCACCGATCCATCCTTCTTCGGTACAAACAATATCGGGGCTCCCTATGGTGAAGAACTCGATCTGATAAACCCCTTATCCTACAATTCGTCCACCTGCTTCTTCAGGTCGACCAGCTCGCTGTTGTTTACTCTATAGACATACTGCAAAATTAGTTCTGCACCTGGCACCAAGTCTATAGAGAATTCAACATCTCGATCTGGCGATAATCCTGGCAATTCCTCAGGAAACACATCCAAAAACTCTGCTATTAACGGATGCGGCAACTCTTTGTCTTCCACCATAGCTACACAAATAATGCCTTCTTCCTGCTCTGTAGTTCCTCTAGAAAACTCAAACTTTGGCTCTCCTGGCGGACCAAACAAAACTCTACCTCCTCTACAATCTATACTAGCACGGTGCCTACTCAACCAATTTATCCCGAGTATAATGTTATAGCTCGAAAGTTGCATTACAAGTGGACACGCACTCAACTCCCGGCCTCCTAGAGTAACTCTCCGATCCTTGCAAATATCAATAACCAGGATAATGCCTCCCCCGGTCATGATCTTGCAAGTCCAAAGCAAAGACTCAGCTACCAAACCATGCTTCAGAGCAAAAGAAACAGATACAAAACTATGGGAAGCACCACTATCAAACAAAGCTAAAGCTGGAATAGAATCAATATGGCACATGATGTAAGACACTCAAGGAAAGGACAGTTTTAAAGATCAAGTATCAATATCAAAGAAGAATAGTTGAATGAATCAAAAGAATTTTTCCTAGATGTGATTGAGTATTCTTGGCCTATAGCCTACATCCTATATCCTGAAATATTCTCGTAATAGCACTCAATTCAAAACACCACTACGAATCGCACTAATTGCGACCTCGAAGAGACCTGCATGGGCCACCACTAAAAATGTGTCACGACCCACACCCGATATTGGGATACAATTCAGGAACAACGCCCAACCTATGCCGCAGAATCGGCAGTAAAAGGTTGTCTGGGTAATCTATCTAGCTATATAATAAACCACCAACAATAACAATATACTCAATCACAGATCTAAGATAGAAACGAGCACAAATATGATAAAGAATGTAGTAGTCACAAACAACTCGTGAGTCTAAAATAATAACATCAATGAGTTTGAAAGAATAATAACAAATATGCTGACGATAAATCTAATAAAAAAAGAATGCTAAGAAGCTACAAGTCCCGGGTCATCTGTCTCAATTGGGATAAGTCCCTCCTGAGCCAGGGTCTCTGACTCTAAGCCCACAATATCCTGAGGTCCATAATGTGTAGGATACCACTCCTCAGTGTCATCTAAAAAAAAATATCCAGTCAGGAAAGGAGCAGAGTACATCTCTAACAACAGTTCTAATCAATGATAAAGACTATATAATAGTAAATAGATGTGAATATACAAGATGCACAATATATATACAAGAGATATACAATAAGAAAATATTGGAATAAACAATAATAAATAATATGACAATAAACAAGAATACTAATGACTAAGTGAGTGAGTACTAGCTTTAACATGTGATCGGCTTGGGAACTTGCACAAAAAAACTTGCACAGGATTAATGGCCTGGTTAGTCATATGTGCGGTGTATGACCAACACTCATAGGAAAATAATACTTGCACAAGAAGGGTATGATCACATATCTACACGAAAATACTCCCCACCCTCGACTGGTATAGTAGATCCAACCATGGTACGCTATGGCACGAGATTCCCCAAGAAGATAGCTAGTCTTCATAAGAATTAGTATTTGTACATGTACAAGATAATCAATAAAACAAGGCTTGCACAAGATATACCATATACCAAGGAATAACATCTCATGACGAGATCCGAATATACTAATCCGTGTAACCATCGTGTCAAGAAAACAAGGATATCTACACTAGATACAATGAACATAGAGGATATCATAAATAAGAAACTATCAGGGAATGTACTCGCTTGGAGTCCAGTGAATAGTCTCACAGATGTCTGATATGGTGTCTCGAAGACCTAGATATGGAATACAACATCAATACAAGGTTTCAGAATAAAAATAAGTTAAACTAGTCAACATCTAGGTCAACAAGCCATTCTAAGTCAAAAAGTCAAAGTAGGTCAACTCTAAGTCAAATCGGTCAAACTTGGTCAAACTATGACAAACTACCTATTTCTAGGTTGCATGAGTCTATCTCAAGGATATTGGGTTCAAACACTATGAATCTAGGTCATACAAGCTATATCTTAGGAAACTAGGATACCGTATCTCATGATACGCAACAATAGATAAATATCACATATACATATATTAAACAATATTAAATATATAAATTCTAATTTATAAATATTAAATGGATAGCATGGTTTAGAACCAACTTGGTATCTTAACACTAAACCTCCATCTGGATACCCAAACCCGATACCTTGGTTATCCTAAAATACCTTGATATTTACCTTGGTATCTCAAGGTAATTGCAAAAATATCGTATATACTAACTACCCATAATAACTATATGCTAACAACTAACTATTACAATATAGTATATTAATACTAATCAAGAATATATATATATACTAATACTATATATATATATATATATATATATATATTATAATTAGTACATAACTATATATATATAGCCGCAGAACTGTCGCTAAAAGCCGATGTTGTCTGTCACTGAAACGTTGCTGATACGGCTGTTATTGCTACGGTTCCTGTTATTGTCGCTAATGCTGTTGCTTCTGTTATCGCTGAAACATTATTGTTGTTGTTGTTGAAGCTGTTGCCGTTGCTATTGTTGTTGTTGTCGCTAATGTTGTTGTTGCTATATGCTACTACTGTTGCTATTGTGGCTGCTGCTGCTGTCACTAAATCTGCTGTTGCTGTTAATGCTGCTGCTGTGGCTAAATCTATCACTGAAGCTGTTGTTCCCCCCTCTCCCGCTCTTATATATATTAACACATAAATATATATACTTTTATATATATATATATATATATATATATATATATATATATATATATATATATATATATATATATAAGTACAACTATATATACATATATATACTCCTCTATATACATATATATGTATCCACAATAATACCTATAGTATAACATACACATTATTATAGTAACAAATATACATAATCATACAAATATATATATATATATATAACATAACATACAAGTATATATATATATATATATATATATATATATATATATATATATATAAAACATATATATACACTAACATATACATATATATACTACTATATTTAATAGCTATTACAAATGTAAAAGTATAGCTACATATATACATAACAGATAGGTACATAGATATATGACACACTAACACATAAATATATATATACATAGCAATATATATATATATATATATATATATATATATATATATATATATATATAAAATTACATATTATAATGACTAAAATAATAGAAAAGTAGATCTAGAAATAAATGCATAAACATGTGGAGTGCATCACACCCGTATCCCACTAGATCTAGGATACGCTTGCGACACGAGTCCACCACACATCCAAACGTACTCCGAAGGACACGAGCAAGTCTAATATATTATTTATGAATAATACGAAGATTCAAACACAAATCTACGTGTTCATGTCAAAATGTGACATGTAAAAAGTCCCGTGTCGGAGAAAAAACTCCCAAATCAACATGTATCACCAAATTGTTGGGATACGACCTACACGTACCCAATTATGGAAATAACACTAGTCCCAAACACACAAGCACATGCCAAATTGATCTATAGGACCATTTGACACACACAACAAATGTCAATCTCGAAATTCTCCCAAAATTGACACAAAAAGCACCATAACTTTCTCAATTGGCCTCCTATGAACACAAAATCAAATCCTATGAATAGCCTATGCATATGAGTTGATTTCTCATGGTTAAATCTCATATTTAGAACCTAAATTAAGGGGCAAAACTAAATTGTACCTATTGGGAGATAGATTTCTAATAAAATCTCCAAATGTGATGAAATTAGCCTCTAACTTGTAAATCCTTGCTCCTTTTTGTAGATCCTTGCTTCCTCCTTCTAGATCCTTGCTCCACTAGTCTCCAATGATAATTTGGGAAGGAATTCGGGTGAAATTTGATAGAAAAAATGATGTAGAATGAAGAAATTTGGTTGAGAAAAATTCTAGATATAGTTTTCAAATGAAAAGAGGAGAGAGAAACTTTTCTCCTCTTCTTTAATAGGCCAGCCCCCCTTACCCCTTCCTTAAGTCACTATGTAATATCCATTATACCCCTTGGGGCCTCTCATGAAGAAATAATTAAGGAGGAAAGCTTCTAGTCTAATGGTTTAAATTAAACTAATCATCCTCCTAATCAATGGGCTTTCTAGTTGGGCTCAAATCTAACAATTAATACATGTTGGTCCATGAGTCTAAACTAAACTAGTTAGGTCTACTAACACAAGTCTAAATTAAATAACTAACATCTAACAACAATTAAATAATACAATAAATAATTATTTAACATGCACAATATTTAATTAATTATAAAATTCCTAAAATACCCTTTCCTAGAAAATGAGGTAGTGACAGAGTCGACCACCAAAGGAAGACCCGACCGTGGCGGTAGCTTCCAGAAGTTTGGTGGTAAAATTATACAAAAAACCAACAAAGCCTTCGCTTGCGTTGGGGGTAGACAAGGAGAAGGATGAGCTGGAGAAATATACGTATCCGCCAATGTCAACATCCCTTTCCCTGACGATGTAATCCCGCCAGAAAAAATACCTTATTTTCTCAATAAAGGACTATCGTTGAACTACTCGGAGCGTATGCATATAAGTACACTCTACTCCCTGGAGCATGGTCTGGGCCTTCATTTGCACAAAAGTAACCATTACCTACACTGTGCATCGGCTTTGCTCTAGTCAGGATTCTTATTTCTTAGTCCTACCCAGAAAGAAGGAAGATAAGCTCATCATCTTCGGCAGAGTGGAATACCCCCGGTCCTTTATCCCAAAGAAAGTAGAACCAGAATTTGAGATAGGCAGAATGCCACTCTACCAGTAAAGTTCACTAGCCCTATATCTTATCCAAAAGATAGGATACAACCTGAACGTCACTGAGGGATTGAACTACGGCAAAGGCCGAAGGTCGCCTTTACGACTTCCCTCCACTGTAGACAAGCCCGAGGATTACTATTATAAGACTAAGCATGGCTTAGGATATGTAACGCCTCCTACAAACCCCGAGGGCTCAGATAAAGAAGATAAAGTGAATTCACACTCTTCCGAATCTTTAATCTGGGACTCTGATATCAGCATCAAGGACGTGTTTAGACAAATACTGTCCTCCAACATGGTGTCTGTCGACCTTGAGGAAGACAATGAGGACCCACCCGAGCTCTTTGAGATGGAACCTTGGGCCCAACACATGGGCTCATAATGGAAGATATGATTTGAGTAGCGAGAACCTCCTACCGAGGATGAAGTTGCACAAGTCAATCTAAGTGACTAGACCTCCAAAAGCCTATCTTCGTCAGCAAAAGTCTGTCCGATCAAGACCTAGAATCCCTATTACAACTCGTCAGGAAATACATCGATGTCTTTGCCTGGAGTTACGAAGATATGCCAGGACTGGATCCCTAAATCGCGGTCCAAAAACTCAATATCCTTCTAGACGCCAAACCAGTCAAGCAACAATAATGACATTTTTGGCCAGACGTGATGGATTCTATCAAAGCTGAAGTCAACAAGCTGATAGCTAGTGGCTTCATCTGCGAGAAATAATACCCCGAATGGGTAGCAACCATCGTGCCCTTCTTTAAGAAAAATAAGAAGATTTGAATATGCATCGACTTCCGTGATCTAAACGAGAAATGTCCCAAAGACGAATTCCCTCTTCCAATCACCGACGTAATGATTGACAACACTTGTGGCTTTGAGTGCATGTCCTTTATAGATGGCCTCTCAGGATACAACCAAATCAAGATATTTTTTGACAATAAAAAATATACATCGTTCCGGACCCCGATAGGCGTATACTGCTACGCGGTCATGCATTTCGGCCTGAAGAACGCAGGTGTCACATATCAGCGAGCTATGAGCACCATTTTCTGTGAACATCTTCGTAAGACGGTAGAATTCTACGTGGACGACATCGCCGTCAAGAGTCGCTACAAAGATGATCACCACCAAGACCTAAGGACTGTGTTCGACTTAATGCGCACACACTGCCTCAAGATGAACCCTACCAATTCCTTCCTAGGAGTCTCCAGTGGCAAATTCCTGGGTTTTGTTATCACTTTCCTGGGTATTCACATAGACCCCGATAAGACCAATGCCATCCTGGAGATGAATCCGCCAAGGAACCTCCGAGAACTCTACAGTCTCCAATGGAGGTTGGCATATATCAGGAGGTTCATATCAAACCTCTTTGGATGTTGCCGGCCGTTTACATAGCTCATGAAGAAAGTTGTCTCCTTTGTTTGGAATAAAGAGTGTCAACGAGCGTTCAAAAATATCAAAGAATACCTATCAAACCCTCATGTGCTGGTGGCCCCGGTCATGGGAAAGCTAATCTTGTGCTATGTACCTGCAATGGATCACTCTCTCGGTGCCTTGTTAGCCCAGAATAGTGATTCAGGCCACGAGATGGCCATATACTACCTCAGCCGGATGATGGTCAGTCTAGAGCATAGGTATATCGTTATTGAGAATGAGTACCTTGCTCTGGTATTCGCAATCCAGATGACTCGATATTATATGATTGGACAGACCATCCATGTAATCTCGCGAGTCAACCCCCTCAGGGTCCTCCTGACCAAACCTGGGGTACTCAGTTCTTGCTTGGCTACCTGGGCAATACTATTATCTCCATGTGATATGGTATTCGTCCCACAGAAGGCTGTCAAGAGTGAAACATTGGCCGACTTTCTAGTAGCCCACCCAGGGTCAGAAACCTCAAAACTCTATGACGAGATTCCAAACAAAGTAGCAGACACCAACGTCACTTCATACGAAGTTGTTTGGCGGATGTTCTTTAACGGTGCTTCAAGAGCGGGGCGCAAAGGTAACATCTTTGTCGGGATCATGATAGTGTTTATCTCCCCATACGACCTTGTCATCAATCGTGCATACTCTTTCACAGAGCCATACTCCAATAATGTGGCAGAATATAATGCCCTAATCATCTGGCTCCAGCTCGCTAAGCAAGTCGGAGTAGAGTACTTGGAAGCCTACGGTTATTCTCAGCTAATTGTCAATCAAGTTCGAGGGGTATACGAAGTCCGAAATGAAGACTCGATCCTCTACCACCAAGCTGCACATAGCATCATCACAACCTTCGAGTTGTTCTTTATTAAGAATGTCCCTCGGTTAAAAAATATTGAGGTAGACGCTTTTGCCAGCCTCGCTGCTTCCTTGGCAGTCCCAGACAACACCCATCAGCTAATCACAGTGATCAGTCAAGAGCTGGTCTATCCTAAAAGCAACCTATGCTTATGCCTCAGTTATGCAGTGGAGGTCGACACCGATACTCATGATTGGAAGCTTCCATTCATTGACTAAGCAGTCTATGGAATTCTTCCTGAAAACCCAAAGGAAGCTACTTCAATCAGAAGGCGCTTCCTCCGTTTCTATTATGACACGGAGACCAAAATATTGTGTCGTCGGTCCTATAATGGTCTTCTGCTCTGATGCTTGTCGAACTCAGAGGCAAAATAAGCCCTCCGTGAAGCTTATCACGGCGTCTGCAGGGTGCATCAACCCGATCCAAAGCTACAGGACTGTCTTCGAAGAATGGACTACTATTGGCCGATGATGGTAGCAGATGCTATTTTTTATGCGAGGAAGTTCCAAGAATGCCAAATCCACACAGACTTTATCCACCAACCATCTGAGTTCCTACACCCAATGGTAGTATTTTGGCTGTTTGAGGCATGGAGAATGTATATCATCAGGGCAATCAGTCTGCCTTCATCAAAAGGATATCGGTTCATCTTGGCGATAACCGACTACTTCTCTAAATGGGTGGAAGTTGTTCCACTCACTGAGGTCAAAACATCAAACGTTATTAACTTTGTCAAGCATCACGTCATATATCGCTTCGACTTGCTGCGTAAGATCGTCCACGATAATGGTCCAGAGTTTACAAGTCACACCTTCTATCAATTTTGTCACAAGAACCGAATCTAAAATGTAGCCTCTACGGTATACAACCCCGTAAAAAATGGTCTGGCAGAAGCGTTCAACTAAACCATCATCAAGCTCCTAAAAAAAATTGTGTCTTCCAACAAATGCGACTGAAACAAGAAGCTGGGTGAATGTCTCTGGGCCTACCGTATCTCTCTCCAACCACTCGAGATCCACTCGAGATCTCAAGATCCACGACGAGAAATATAGCCACTCGAGATCCAAATCCCTTCACTATGAGTATCTCTCTCCAACCAACTAACTACAGACGATAACTACAGCAGACGGTTACAGGAGTTGGAAGCACTCAACGAGAAATGGCTCTTAGCTCAACACGCATAGAGCTGTATCAAGCTAGTCTCTCTGGAGCCTTCAACAAACGTGTAAAACAGAGAACGTTTCAAGTAGATGACATCGTCTTAACAGTAAGAAGACCGATGGTTATGACTCACAAGACGGCCGACAAATTCTAACCTAAATGGGAGGGCCAGTTCATTGTGGAAACCGTATATTCTAACGGCGCTTACCGGCTAGCAAAACCCAACGACGACTTGCTCCTGATGCCTATCAACGACAAGTTTCTCAAAAAGTACTACGTCTAAATTAGATAGGTACTCTTCTATTACCAAACTACATCGTTTCTTCCTAGGCGTTGGTTTATTCCACATTACCTCTAGACCGTCGCTCTAATACACTACTCCGACGGAGTCTGCCATGTCCTTATTAGCTTTGAGCAAACTTCCCAGCCATGACCATCGATCATCACGTCCATATTACATCTGATATCGATTATCTTACAACTTATCACCCGTACCCAATCCAGAGTATGCCAGCAGTGATAAGTCCACAAAAACTGTCACGTCCATATTATCTCTGGCAGGGCTTGTCTCAAACATATTACTTGCACTAACATGCGCAAAACGTAATGGATCCACAAAACTTATCACGTCCATATTACCTCTGCTAGGGTTTGTTTTGAATCTATTACTGGCACCACAAGTGCGCAAAAGGATAATAGGTCTCCCAAAATCCTCCAGTAGAATGTCCACACTTACTACAAATATTGTGCTACGACCATCTCATCTCTAGTACAATACCCAAAAGTCCACAAAATACAAAATTCTAAAAAAATAGAGACTTTATTGATTAATATTCAAGATCAGGAGTACATATGACAAAAATTTATTACATTCAAGGGTTTTTCATTAGTATTCAAGGTCATGAGTACATAGGATAGAAACCTATTTTAGAGGGTTTCCATAAAGTCTCGCTGATACAAAACTTTTTCATTAGAAGCGCCCCTCCGTGCTGTCGTCGCTACTGACACAAGTCGAGCCGCAGCAAAACTCAAAGCTTTCTGGATCATCCCTCCACAGTGCAAACCTCCATATTTTGAAAATAAAATAATCCCTACCAACGAATAGCAAAGGAGGAGCAAGAGTAGGTGCTCTATAATCATACGGGGAGATCAACGACAGGAATGGCAATTAATTCAAATCCTGTCATCGACCACATAGTCTCTCGGCCGATAGCGAACCACATAAATGGGAGAAAAGAAGCCGACGCACTACATGAACAAAGACAGGTCAGCGTATGATACGGGATGTTCATCCTCGTCTCCTGGATTAGTTCTAGCCAAAGTGACCACGTCTCCTGGATCAGTTCTTGGTGAACTGCCGCATAAGGTTGGTTTTCATCCCGAACAATAGGTATTATGATATCCTTTCATGCCCCATCATAGGCAACACGAGCGAAGACAAAACATGTATAAAGAAGATGCATCAGTCCCAGCGAAGATTATAAAAAGGTATAACCGTCGTATACCGCTGCCAGGCTGCAGCCATGTGTAGTTAAGTCTGCACGGACGAGCAAGATAAGACCTCACCCATACATCCAAGCTACATACAGGATCAGCACGCATAAAATAGATGCTTCCTTATCCATGCGGCCTCTGTAACCTGTGTATCTTGAAATTCTAGCTTAAATGTTGTTATTAGGCTAATTTGGGGCTATTAAAATTTTTTTACAATTTTTGGTTAATTAAAAACTAGTAACACTAATTTCCTAGGACTTTCAAGAATTTATTTTAGGGTTAAACATAATTAAAAATGTCCCAAACTTTTATTTTAGGTTCTAAATAATCAAGTATATTTTCTAGAATTTTATGAGAATTTTCTGAGAATTTTCTGATTATTTTTAGCATTTATTTTGAGTTAATTATGCAAAACTGAATTAAAAACTAATTTTCAGAAAAAGAAAACCCTAATAAAATCCAACCTGCCCAGTCAGCAGCCAGCCTGGCCTGCATGTCAGCCAATGCGGCCCAGAAAGTAGTGCCCATCTTCCAGTGAGAGGGGGCGAGTGCGAGTCGAGCCGGGTCACCGAGCCGACCTTGAGCCGAACAGAGTCTTAATCCGACTCGGACTTAGCCGAGCCAAGCCGGGTTGAACCCTGGCCGTTCGATCCAAGCGGACAGTAGCGGTTTGCTGCCACATGGCGCACTCCGATCCACTGTGGTTTCTATCTCCTCTATATATATAGTATTAAGTTATAATTTCTAAGGTTTTTCTTTAAGCCGATTTTGGAGAATTGTCATCTAGGGTTTCCTTCATCTTCAGAAGCCATTACTCATAGCTCTGGACTCTAAACATGGCCCAATTTCTTGCGTTAGAATCGTATTGAGGTCAATTTTCTGAATAGGTAAATTGTTTCATAAAATTTTGAATATTAAATTCTATAAAATTCGTAGAGCACAGTATGTCTAAAAATAGACGCGTCTCGGTGTTTTCACAATTTTGGGAGAAACCGAAATCAGAATCATGAATTGTTTGAAGTTTCAAAAATCTAATATCGAGATCATTGATATATGTTATTTACAGGATTTAATACAAAATATTTTGGTGCTGTTAATTCTATAGAACTTCAAGGTTAACAATCAACCACCGTTGCACAATACAATTTTGTATGTGCAATAATTTCAAACAAATTTGAATCCGGATGAGCCATAAATTCTAGCATGTTTGTGACGCTAAAATCTATAGGAAACCATGCATGAAAGTTGAGTTTGTATCGTTGACTTTTTGGTCAACAGATTGCCTCGATTTGCGTGCCATGAGTCTCGAGTTGATAAAATTTAATTCCTATGGAAAAAATTTAAGAATTAACCTAAAAATCAGAATAATAAGATTAAAATAGAATTTTAGAGTAATTATTTCACAATAAATAAATTAAAATAACTTATCTTTTGACATGATAAATTTGTAATACATAGACTATTTGGACTGTGACTTGGATTCTGACTCATACCAGCTAAGGACCACAGGCGAGTATATTTCCGTGATTACTTTCAGTGCTTGATAATCCCTATAACGCATGCTTAGTATTGATTATTTGATTATTGACACTTGCTACATGGATTAGTATGATGGATTCTTATTATGAGATACATGACTGTTCTGGATTATTATTATTACTTCATGACTGGCTCAGAATCCATGTTGTACTCGTGAGAAGGAAAAATACTTAGTGGACGTGTGAGCTACCCTTTCCATCCCATGGTCTTATTGGAATAATAGTAGCTATGCGCGACACGTGTGATTTGCCAGATTTTATCCCTTAGTCGTTCACATGTCAACAAGGTATTTCAAATCACATAGAGTAGTTGTTCATATCTGTTCTTTCATACATTGCAGTTACTTTCTTTGTTGCTTGGAGATATTGTACTATGTGTTGCTATGAAAGGACTTTAGTATTTATTTATTCTAGTTTCCTTATTGTGGTTTCGATTTTGTTGCTGTCATATATTCGTTACTATTTCTTGTCATAGCTTCTACCATGGGTTGGAACTATTTTCACTGTGATGTACTCATTCCTTTCCTGACTGGATAACCATATTTTAGGTGACTATAATGAGGATGAAATCCCTACACATTATGGACCATATGACAGCGACATAATAGAGCCCGATCTTGCCCTTCCGGAGGATCAGGGAGTTAGCAGCTCAGATACCGTCTGCAATGGAGTAGTTTAGTAGTAGTTGATTTTGTTAGTTATTTTGGACCGGATTATTCTCCGGCAGTTTTTCTAAAGTATTTTGAATATTATACTTTGAATATTTAGTTTTGGGGAGATTCCTTGAACCGCATCAATACTATTATTTTATTATTATCTTGGTGTTTCATTAAACTAGTGCCTGTGATTGAGTATAGTGTAGAGATATATATATGTTGTGAGTTGTAGATTATACTTGTGGCTTATTGTACAACGTTCTACCGTAGACACTGCGACGTAGGCTGGGAGTACCCAAGACTCATGCCCAAATCCAGGGTGCAGGTTGTGACACATTTTTTTTAGTGGTGGCCCATGCAGGTCAGGTTTCTCACAAGGTTGTGAACTCGTAGTGGTACTCAAGTTAGATGTACGACTGAGAGTCTGCTATAGGATATACATAATAGGGATAAGAAGATACTCAATCACAACTAGGGATCCCATATACTCAACTTGCTAACCCTTATTAATTTCTTTCGAGCAATCAGACCTCTTCCATAGTTGATTATCCTTCTTGAATACTTCCTTATTTTGTGCCATATCAATTGAATTCATATTGATTTTAACCTTTCAGAATGCCACCCAAGACTAGAACACGCGGTACCAGAGCCAATGGTGCTTTTCTAATCGGTGATACTTGCAAGGAGTTTAGTAAGGGGCATCGTGTTACCTTTGGAGGCCATACTTTGGATGCTAGTTTACTCGTAATGCCACTTTCGAGTTTTGACATTGTCCTTGGAATGAATTGGTTAAGTATGTACCATGCTAGCATAGACAGTTGTGGAGGATGTGTCCTGTTCCGCCCTCCAGGAGAGCCAGAATTTGAGTTTGTTCGGATAGGAGTTTAGAAGAGTGATGGAATTATTTATGGAGCCATGGTAGCAGAGAAGGACTTGCCACACCCAATTATTACAGAGTTTCTAGACGTATTTCCTGAGGAGCTACCAGGATTGCCACCGGACAGAGATCTTGAATTTTTTATTGACTTAGTGCCTGTGGCAGAGCCGGTGTCGCAGCAAGTCTACAAGATCAACAACAATGAGCTGGCAGAATTGAAGAAGCAAGTTGATGATTTGCTAGACAAGGGTTTTATTAGATCGAGTTCCTCGCCTTGGGGAGCCCCGGTCTTATTTGTACCAAAGAAAGATGGGTCGGTGTGAATGTGCATTGATTACAGGACTCTGAACAACCTCACCATCAAAAACAAATATCCGCTACCAAGAATAGACGATCTTTTTGATCAGTTGAGAGGTGCGAGAGTATTTTCGAAGATTGATTTGAGGTCTGGCTATCATCAGTTGAAGGTGAAGAAGGAAGATATTTCAAAAACTGCATTCGGACACGATATGGTCAATATAAATTTATGGTGATGCCATTTGGGTTGACTAATGCCCGACAGTCTTCATGAACTTGATGAACAAGGTATTCTACCAGTACCTTGACAAGTTCATGGTAGTATTCATAGATGATATTTTTGTCTATTTGAAGACACCGAAAGAGCATGAGAAGCATCTAAAAATTGTGCTAGTGACCCTTCGGAAGGAGAAGCTCTATGAAAAACTCTTGAAATGTGAGTTTTTCCTGGATAAGGTAGATTTCCTTGGGCATGTGGTGACTGGAGATGGGATATCGGTGGATCCAAAAAAGATTGCTGCTGTAGAGTCTTGGACCACTCCGAGTTCTGTTGCAGAGATCAGAAGCTTCTTAGGATTAGTCGGATATTACAGGAAATTTATGAAAGATTTTTCTCGGATCGCAGAGCCTTGACTAGACTTACTCGGAAGGATGTGCAGTTCATGTGGACCGAAGATTGTCAGGCCGCCTTTTAAGAGCTAAAGAAAAGGTTGACCACAGCGCCTGTTTTAATGGTGCCATCAGGGATGGGCGGATTTGTCATTTATAGCAATACTTCGGGGAAGGGCTTCGGATGTGTTCTAGAGAGGAACAAGAAGGTGGTGGCGTATGCTTCTAGACAGTTCCTGCCATATGAGAGAAACTATCCTACTCATGACTTGGAATTAGCAGCGGTGATCTTCGCTCTAAAGCTGTGGAGACATTATCTTTACGGAGAGCGTGTGGAAATATACACTGACCATAAGAGCTTGAAGTACGTATTTATGCAAAAAGAGCTAAATATGAGGTAGCGCAGGTGGCTCGAACTGATAAAGGATTTTGATATTTCACTACAGTATCATCTAGGAAAGGCTAACGTGGTTGCTGATGCCTTGAGCAGATATCCAGTAGCGATGTACTTGACAACGGATCGCCTCTTATTAGCAGACTTGGATAGCATGGGCATCGAGGTTATTGTTCCAGGAGTGGAGATGCAGATGATGGGCATGCAGATTCAGTCGGGGTTGATGGAGAAGATCCGAGAGACACAGTACCAGGATGAGGGTCTGCGAAGCCTCAGAGCTCAGGTGTAGGCAGGATTGATAGATGACTTCTCTGGAGCTGAGGATGGTTTACTAAGGCACGGGACTAGGTTATGTGTACCTAGTAGGGACCTACGGGAAGAGATCATGCAGGAGGCTTATAGTTTCCAGTATTCTATACATCCGGGAGCTAACAAGATGTATAAGGACCTAAGGGAACATGTGTGGTAGTATGGGATAAAGCGAGAGGTAGCATGTTTTGTCTCCAGATGTTTAGTGTGCCAGAAGATCAAAGTCGAGAGGCAGAGACCAGGAGGATTGCTACAGCCACTACCGATTCCTGAGTGGAAATAGGAGCATATCATGATGGATTTTGTTTCCGGACTTCCACGCACTCCAGGAGAAAAGGACGCAATTTGGGTCATTGTTGACAAGCTGACCAAATTAACCCACTTTTTGCCTTTCAAAGTGGGATTGACCATGGAGAAGCTCGCCGATTTATATGTAAGATAGATAGACAGGCTGCATGGAGTTCCAGTAAGCATCGTATCCAATCGGAATAATAGATTTACGTTCCACTTTTGGAGGAGTTTGCAGGCTAGCTTGGGTACCCAACTCAAATTTAGCACTGCTTACCACCCTCAGACGGATGGACAATCAGAGAGGAATATTCAGATGCTCGAGGACATGCTTTGGACATGTATACTAGATTTTGGTGGCTCATGGGAGGATCATCTTCACCTGGAATAGTTTGCATACAACAATAGCTATCAGGCCAGTATTGAGATGTCCCCTTTCGAGGATATGTACGGTAGGAGTTACCAAACTCCATTATCTTGGGATGACGTAGGAGATAGAGTACTTTTGGGACCAGAGATGATAGTTGATGCTGTAGAAAAAGTGAAGTAGATTAGAGAGAGAATTCGTGTGGCACAGAACAGACAGAAGCAGTGGGCTGATAGCCACAGGAGACCACTAGAGTTTGAGGTATCAATTTGTTTATTTAAATATTAATTACATTCTTAGATTATGTGTTAAGTTTCTATTTTAGCATAGGTTAGCGACTTAGTAATCTTGAGGATCTCTCTGACGCATGGTATAATTCATTTCGATGGAGGTGGAAAGCTTAGTCCAAAATTTATCGGACCTTTCAATGTTCTGGAAAAGGTCGGGACAGTAGCTTATCGACTAGCCTTGCCGCCTATATTGGAAGGGGTACACAACGTGTTCCATGTGTCCCACCTGAGGCGATATATGGCATATCCTGGCCATGTATTAGATTATTCGGAGCTTGAGGTTGGACCAAGCCTCCGTTATCCGGAGCAGCATGTGGAGATCCCAAATCACAGAGATAAAGTGCTTCGTAACCAAGTAATTCCCTTGGTTCGTGTCGCTAGGAGGCATCATTCTCCCGGTGAATCCACTTGGGAGCGGGAAGAGGAGATGCGAGAGTGTTACCCCTATCTTTTTGCACCATGAGGTAATTTTCTTCTTGTATTTGTTCTGTCCTAAATTTCGAGGACAAAATTTTTTTTAGGAGGGTAGACTTGTAACCTCTGTATCCTGAAATTCTACCTTAAATGTTGTTATTAGGCTAATTTGGGGCTATTGGGATTTTTCCATAATTTTTGGTTAATTAAAAACTAGTAACACTAATTTCCTAGGACTTTCAAAATTTTATTTTAGGGTCAAACATAATTAAAAATGTCCCAAACTTTTATTTTAGGTTCTAAATAATCAACTATATTATTTTTCTGAGAATTTTCTGATTATTTTTAGCATTTATTTTGAGTTAATTATGTAAAACTGAATTAAAAACTAATTTTTAAAAAAAGAAAATCCTAATAAAATTCAACCTGCCCAGTCAACAGCCAGCCTGGCCCGTGTGTCAGCCAACGCGGCCCAGACAGTGGGACCCAGCGATCAGTGAGAGGGGGCGAGTGCGAGTGCGAGTCGAGCCGGGTCACCGAGCCGACCTCGAGCCGAGCCGAGTCTTAATCCGACTCGAACTCATCCGAGCCAAGCCGGGTTGAACCCTGGCCGTTGATCCAAGCAGGCAGCAGCGGATGGCTGCCACATGGCACGCTCCGAGCTGTTGCAGTTTCTCTCTCCTATATATATATATATATATATATATATATATAGTATTAACTTATAATTTCTAGGGTTTTTCTTTAAGCCAATTTTGGAGAATTGTCATCTAGGGTTTCCTTCATCTTCTAGAAGCCATTACTCATAGCTCCGGACTCCAAACGTAGCACAGTTTCTTGCGTTCGAACCGTATTAAGGTTAATTTTCTGAATATTTAAATTGTTTCATAAAATTCTGAATATTAAATTCTAAAAAATTCGTAGAGCACAGTATATCCAAAAAATAACGCATCTCGGTGTTTTCACGATTTCGGGAGAACCAGGAATCAGAATTATGAACCGTTTGAAGTTTTGGAAAGCTAATGTTGAGATCATTGACATATGATTTTAAAAGGATTTTATATGAAATATTTTGGTACTGTTAATTCTGTAGAACTTCTTGGTTAACAATTAACCACCGTTGCACAATACAATTTTGTATGTGCAATAATTTCCAAATAAATTTGAATCCAAATGAGCCATAAATTCCAGCATGTTTGTGACACTAAAATCTACAGAAAACCATGGATGAATATTGAGTTTGTGTGTCATGAGTCTTGAGTTGATAAAATCTAGTTCCTTTGGACAAAATTTAGGAATTAACCTAAAAATCAGAATAATAAGATTAAAATAGGATTTTAGAGTAATTATTCCAGAATTAAATAAATTAAAATAAGTTATCTTTTGACATGGTAAATTTATAATACATAGGCTATTTGGACTGTGACCTGTATTCTGAATCATACCAGCTAAGGACCACAGGTGAGTATATTTTCGTGATTACTTTCAGTGCTTGATAGTCTCTATAATGCATGCTTAGTATTGATTATTTGATTCTTGACACTTGCTACATGGATTATGTCACTACCACATTCTGAAAACAGGGGTATTTTCGAATTTTTTTCAATATTTAATATTATGTTAGTTACAATTAATTAATTTCGTAATAGTATATTGATTTAAATAATTATTATGTGTGATGTGTAATTAAATATATAATTGTATGCAGTGTTAATTATTTATTTTTAGCAGACTAGACCTAGTAGCCAGTAGATGAGCACCTGTCAGAATTTATGGAATTTTGAGGTTAATTGTTTTATTTTAGAATTTATTTATTGGAGGTGTAATTAATTACTGTATTTTATTTAATATTTTGCGCATTGCCTTGCTTCAATATTTGGAGCACTATCCAGACTTTTGTCTTCCAACAAATCTCACAATCTTGCTCTAGACATGCCCACCTTCATTTCTGCTACTTTTGCAACTCATGATTTTGCTCCCTGTGCATTGTTTCTAGCCGCACAAAAATCGTCGCGGACGTTTATTTTAATTTCCTATTTTTGTATCGTTGTGCGCTCCAATCGAAAATTGGAGGCCATCTTGACCTATTTTTTATGCGACCCAAATTAGGGTAATATTCTGTTCTGAGTCTTCTTCAATATTGGTATTGATGACTTGACCGGATTTTGATCCCAAGTACTCCAATTTAATTGTTGAACACAACTTGCATTTATTTCTATTTAAATTGAGGATACTATTTTATCTGATTTTAAAATCCCAATTTAATTCCAGTGCCCTGCAAATTCAGCCCATACCCATCTTACAGTGCCCCCTGACCCTACAAAACATCGGACCCCGAATCGCCCGCCCAATTTTCGTCATTTCATGTGTTTGTGCAATTTCCCAAATTTAAAGGGGTTAAATTGCAAATTGGCATTTTGTGCCAACACCCAATTATTTTTACCAATGAGGGAATCCAATATTTTAATTAAACCTCAACCCTCATCCTATTTAATGTATTGTCCCATCCTCAACCCTAATCCCTAGGCAACATAGAAAACCCCACCTCCTCACAAGCCCCCTCTCTCCAACGTAGGATTCTTCTCCTTCTTCCTTTCTTCTTCTATTTTTCTTCTCCTTCTTTCTCCTTCTTCTTCCTCTCTTCATTAGTTTTTAAATTTTAAAAGAGGAAGAAGGGGGGGGAACACTGTTCACTCTTCCCCCCCTGCACTGCTCAGTCGGTCCGGCGGCCGACCATCTGTCCGGCGGCCCCTCCACTGCCTTCACCAACCCGCGGCTGTTCTCCCATCTCCGGCGGGCCTCTGCTGTCTCCGGTCCAGGCGGCTGCACCTCCACAACCATTCACCACCACCATCAACACCACCTATCACCACCACTCCCATCTTCATAATCCCGGCCGACCATCCCCTCTGAACTCCGGCCCGGCGACGCTGTGTGCTCCCCGCGGCTCCCTGTGCTCCGACGGCTGCAACCTTCCGCTGTTCCATTCAACTCCCACCACCACCATCGTCTACAACTCCGGCGCCGGCGCTCCCCCTCTTCCCATCAACTCCGGCGCCCCTCTGAACCGGCCCGAGCCGCTGCTCCCTCTGCGCACTCCGACCCGCTGCGACCCCGGCGGCCCCTGCCCAGTCCGGACAGCGACTGCTCCTCCCCTGCATCTCTGCGAGCTCCTCCCTGCTGTACTCCGGCGATCTCTCCGGCCGGCAAGCAGCCCTCCCCTCTGTAAGTATTCTCCCTCTCTCCCTCTTTCTTCTTTAGTTAATATATATATGGATATATATATATATATATATATATATGTATGTATATATTTATATATATACGTATATACGTATATGTATATAAATATTATTATCTAATTAATGTTTTAAATACATAAATATGTATAGCATTTATTAATTAATGTATATGAAATTTATGTAATTTAAATTAATGATTAACATATGTATTTTATATATATACGTAGCATGTTTTCAATGTATGTATTTAATTGGTATATGATTATATATATACTGTGTATATGTTAGTATATTCTGAAATCTATTAGTAATGTATATATATAGTTAATGTAAAATTTGCATATATTTAATTTAGTATATGTAGGTATTAATGTATATGTATTTATATGTATTTAATTAATGTAAGTGTTATAAATATTATTTTGGTATAATTACCTGAATATAGTATAAATATTATTTTGGTATAATTACCTGAATATAGTATAAATATTATTTTGGTATAAATATAATTTTGGTAAATATATATAGTATATATATATAAAACAGTATTGATATATATGTAATAAAATACATATTTTGGTATAAATGTATACATATGCAATTACGTATTTTGGTATAATTGTATAAATGGGTAAATACGTATTTTTGGTAATTGATATTTATTTTGGTATGTTTAATAAAAAACGTATTTTAGTTCATATGCATATGTATAAGTATATGTGTATATATTTAATATAATTTGGTAGATATATATATCTACGTATTCTAGTACATGTAAATTGGTATGTATGTATATCGGTATTTCAGTATATGTTGGTAATTGTAATTTAGTATATATATAATTAGTATATATATATATATTCTTTTGTATATATATATATATAACTTTGGTAGTTGTACACATAAATGTATATGTGTTATGAATATTTTTCCTATATATATAGATAATACATCTTCTGTTAGGAGTATACACCTATACATTTTTTGTATAGAATTTGGTATAACCCTACATTTATGTATTATATTATTAATAATACTACGTTTAATTAGTGAATATACTAGATGACCCTAGTTGACTAGTGCCCTGTCTGACATGGCCCTGAGGCCAGTGTTTATAGACTGTGTGTTAGTGTAGCATCTGATGCAAATGTGGTTTTGCTTGTAATGTGTTTATAGGACTGTTGGTTTTACCCAGGGGATACTCTGGAACAGGACATCCATAAATACCAGCTAAGGACCAAGGCAAGTACATTCTCTGATAATTTCCAATTCTTGATAATTGCTATAAGTTCAATGATCTTGAAATGTTACAACTGAATCCTTGACACTGTGTTACACGGACTGGTATAGCTTGGATCTGCAGTCATGAGATGTTACCTTGATTATCGTATTGACATTGTACACGACATGTATATTTAGACATCGTACATGATAGACTTGACTTGCTCGTGTATCGTGACGTGTCATGGTTGGATCCACAGTACTAGTTGGGGGCGGGGAAGTAGTTAGTAAGAAATGTGATCATAACCTCTTATTGTAGTATATAAAATTGTAAGTGTTAATCATGCTCTTCACCCATGATTAGCCAGGCCCTGTAGCTACTGTACATGTTCCCAAGCCGATCACATTTCGAAACTACTATTTCAAACACCTAGAATAGATTACAGTTCTTTATTTTTAATCATATACTACATCACCCGTATATGATACTGTTCCTTGTTCTTTTATTTCCATACATGCAATGACTATATCATATTGCCTGTCTCTCTTAAAAAATTGCCATTTCATTTATTTCACTGTCTTCTCAGTAGCTAGCATGACATGTTTTATTGTATTATAGACATTATCAATTAATGGAACTGTTATTTGAGATTGTGCTTTGCTCCTTCCTGACTGGAAACATTTTTCCAGACTATGCCTTAGATGACCGCTGTCCGACACTTATGGTGAGTAGCTGCAGACTGGGTAGTGGTTGATTCTGGAAGTCTAGTCGGAATTATTATTCATAGTTAGTTCTTTTAACAGTCTATTTGGTACCGGATTTGTCTCCGGCATTTTGATGATTCTTGGATATTGTTAAGTTATTCTTGTGGACTTGTGTTGTATTTAATTTTAGTTTATTATTCGAAATCTTATCGTGCTGTTAGTCTGTGATTGAGTATATGTTCATTTATTTGTGTCATCCGTGCCTCCTAATGGAGATTGGATAATTGCGTGACATTATTTAGATAGTATCAATACCTAGACAGCGTTCTACCGCCGATGCTGCGGCGTAGGCTGGACGTACCCACGCACTCGTGCCCCTAAACCGGGTGCGGGTCGTGACACGTTTTTAGTGGTGGCCCATGCAGGTCAGACTTCGCGAGTTGTGCGATGTCGTAGTAGTGTGACATCCTTGTTATACTACTACGTGCCTGCTATAGAATGTAGGACATAGGATACTAGGACGAGAGCAAATACACAATCACAATTTCTTGAGAGATTCCTGGGATGACCCCTGAGAATCTTGTTAAAACTTCCAATTTACAATCATTCCCTTGTTCTGTCCATTCTCCCTTGTTGATATTGCTTTGATTGTTGTTAATTAGGTATTTAAGTTAGGATTTTGGGTTTCATTGTAGGGTTGATTTCATATTAAGAGGAATTTATAGACTGAATTATGATATTATCTGATAACACATGTCGATGAGGACAGTGAAAATGATTAACATTAGGGCTATTGGACTACGAAAGGTGAATTTTAATTTTAATTTTGAGGATTGAAAATGAATTTCAAATTTTAAGAATTTTGAGAGGTTGAGATATTATGTTAATAAAATCTTATTTTGAAGATTTCGATGAATTGCAAAATTTTGAAATTGAAGAGTTGAAATATGGTTATTAAATTTTTATTTTGAGGATTCAGATTCGATTCAATAAACCTAGACAAGGCTGTAAGGATCTTTTAGGTGATTAAGTTTTCATTTCAGTATTTCAATAATTGACCTTGAGGGGAGTGTATACATTTTACTTTAAATTTTATTCGAGGAGTTATTTTTGAGGAAAATTTCTTTGAGGATAAGATTTTATAGTGGGAGATATATTATAATATAAGTAGGTGAGATGCATGTGTAAGGATCTGTTGGCTTGAGTATAATTGAGATCTCACTGCCAACTGGTTTAGGTGTTCATCTAGGATTGCATTGAAGAGAGAGCAGTACTTAGTATGGTGTGTTGCAAATGATATGCACTTGGGTGATAAGAATAGCTAGTATCAGCGATTGCAGTAGGTAAGGAAGCTAGCAGTGAGTGTGCTTGTGATAGAACTGTGATCCCTAGGGGATAGAGGTATCGGACCATGGATGCATCTTTGACCCGTGCAATCACAACTAGGATTTATTTCCAATCTGTTTATCTTGAATGTTGCTTCTTTAGAATTATACTGTCCTTCCTTGATGATATCGCATTTTGCCTTAATTGATTCTTTGGGATCTGTCTTCAGGATGTCGCCGCAGACAAGGTCTATGAGAGCGGGAACACCAGTTTTAGAGGGGTCTGCCACCTCTCCACCTGATGGACAGACATCCGTAGTTCCTCCTACATCCCCGATGCACGTAGGTGATCCTCCTCCTCCACCTGTTAAGAGGATAGCCGCAGCTGTGACGGACAACCTTCCTCCTCCATCAACTCCGATTCCAGGAGGTTTGCCCATTGACGGAACTCAGATGTTTACCTTAATCCAAGGCATGGTAGATGCCCAGAGAGTAACGGCAGACGCTCAGCGAGTTCAAGCTGAGGCTCAGAAGGTGCAAGCAGAAGCGTACCAGGCACAAACCGAGCTGATGAAAGAAAACATGGAGAATGCTCACCAGGTGACTCTCCAAGCTTTGGAGAAAGTAGCACAGTACCAGCAGTTTCCTGGCCAGCAACAGCAGAGATCAGGCACTATAGTGGATTTCAAAAGGATGATACCTCGAGAGTTCAAAGGCACCGAAGGAATACTCTACGCTGACGACTGGCTAGAAGATATAGAGAGAAGTCTGCGATTGACCCAGATTCCGGAGAACTTGAAGATAGAAGCCGCTGGCAGTCAGATGTTCGATATCGCACTCACGTGGTATCGCACGGAGCCGAGAATTACTGCACAAGGACTTACTTGGGAGACCTTCAAGGAACTCTTCAAGGAGAAGTTCTTTCCCGACGTGGCATTAGGAACCTTGGAAAGTCAATTTCATGACTTAGTTCAAGGAAACATGTCGGTCGACGAGTACGCTGCAGAATTCTGTAGATTGAGCCGTTTTGCATCGTCTATGATTCGAGACCCAGGAGATCGAGCCCGGAAATTTAGAAAGGGACTGACAAGAGAGATTAAGTCGCGCACTTCTGGTCGTCGTACCGCTACCTTTGAGGCTATCTTGATGGATGCTCAGGTTGCAGAAGAGGACCTGGATCTCAGACCTAAGAGGAGTCACAATACTTTTGGAGATACGAATGATAGCGCAAGACCGACCAAGCATCCCCGTATTCAGCACCAACAAGAGTACCAAGTACCATTTCATATTCAGCAACAACCATGGACATTTCAGCATCCACCGCAGTACCTAGCACCAGTTCCTATCCAGCGACAGCCCTGGGCATTTCAGTATCAACAGCAGTACCCGGCACCAGTTCCTGTACAGCAGGATCAACGAACTTGTCACTTCTGTAAGAAGCCAGGTCACCTTTGGGAGAGCTGTAGAACGAGGCTAGGACTTTGTTTGTACTGCGGCGCTGCGGGACATCGAGTAAGGGATTGTCTTCGAGTCCCTCATCTTCTCAGCCAACACGCAGCTTCAGACTATAGAGATCCAGTTAGGCTACCTGTGGAACCGTACATTGCTCAGCACCTGCAAAGGGAACCACCCCAGCAGGGCGGGCATTTGCGATGACGGTCGAGGAGACCGAAACTGCAGGTAATGTGTTAGCAATTTCTTTTTTTCCTTCCTTTTGTTCCTATCTATTTGATTGATTGATTGCTTAGTACCGTAGTTTGTATGCATGATTCTTTGTTATAATGTAGTTAGTAGTACACCCTGATACATGGACTGTAACACCTTAACAAATGAGACCATAACCATGTATGTTCCCCCTAGATTGTATGTGGTATGACTATAGGTAGAATTTTCTTAGACCGTGATTATTGGTGTTGACTGTAGTGAAAATTCATGAAGGAGTTATGACTTGACAAGAGGAACAAGATGATTAAAATTTGAGGATAATTATTGATTTAAATAAATGGTTAAGAAATTTGCATGGCATAATTGGTGGTTAATAAATTTCAAGAAAAATTATGACATGTTTAAGTTGGTTATTAATTTGGAAATTTGGAGATTTATCAATGTATTTATTTAATTGCAAGTTATGAATTTAGAACTTCGTATTTGAATGTGACATTTGGAGAATCCTTAAATATCATGTTGTTGAGTACTTAGAGGAGTGGATATTAAAATTTCGGGCATTGGATTATTAACTCAAAAACTTTCAGGAAATTTTTAATAAAAAGGGACTTTGATTCTATGTCGAGGATTTTTACAGAATTTTTGAAAATTGTGAAAAGACCTTGTGGATTATTCGTGGTTGATGAGTTTAATGGAGGGAATAATAATGTGTATGATTAAATGCTAATATGAGGATTTTAAATTTCGAGGACGAAATTCTTTTAAGGTGGGTAGACTTGTCACTACCACATTCTGAAAACAGGGGTATTTTCGAATTTTTTTCAATATTTAATATTATGTTAGTTACAATTAATTAATTTCGTAATAGTATATTGATTTAAATAATTATTATGTGTGATGTGTAATTAAATATATAATTGTATGCAGTGTTAATTATTTATTTTTAGCAGACTAGACCTAGTAGCCAGTAGATGAGCACCTGTCGGAATTTATGGAATTTTGAGGTTAATTGTTTTATTTTAGAATTTATTTATTGGAGGTGTAATTAATTACTGTATTTTATTTAATATTTTGCGCATTGCCTTGCTTCAATATTTGGAGCACTATCCAGACTTTTGTCTTCCAACAAATCTCACAATCTTGCTCTAGACATGCCCACCTTCATTTCTGCTACTTTTGCAACTCATGATTTTGCTCCCTGTGCATTGTTTCTAGCCGCACAAAAATCGTCGCGGACGTTTATTTTAATTTCCTATTTTTGTATCGTTGTGCGCTCCAATCGAAAATTGGAGGCCATCTTGACCTATTTTTCATGCGACCCAAATTAGGGTAATATTCTGTTCTGAGTCTTCTTCAATATTGGTATTGATGACTTGACCGGATTTTGATCCCAAGTACTCCAATTTAATTGTTGAACACAACTTGCATTTATTTCTATTTAAATTGAGGATACTATTTTATCTGATTTTAAAATCCCAATTTAATTCCAGTGCCCTGCAAATTCAGCCCATACCCATCTTACAGTGCCCCCTGACCCTACAAAACATCGGACCCCGAATCGCCCGCCCAATTTTCGTCATTTCATGTGTTTGTGCAATTTCCCAAATTTAAAGGGGTTAAATTGCAAATTGGCATTTTGTGCCAACACCCAATTATTTTTACCAATGAGGGAATCCAATATTTTAATTAAACCTCAACCCTCATCCTATTTAATGTATTGTCCCATCCTCAACCCTAATCCCTAGGCAACATAGAAAACCCCACCTCCTCACAAGCCCCCTCTCTCCAACGTAGGATTCTTCTCCTTCTTCCTTTCTTCTTCTATTTTTCTTCTCCTTCTTTCTCCTTCTTCTTCCTCTCTTCATTAGTTTTTAAATTTTAAAAGAGGAAGAAGGGGGGGGAACACTGTTCACTCTTCCCCCCCTGCACTGCTCAGTCGGTCCGGCGGCCGACCATCTGTCCGGCGGCCCCTCCACTGCCTTCACCAACCCGCGGCTGTTCTCCCATCTCCGGCGGGCCTCTGCTGTCTCCGGTCCAGGCGGCTGCACCTCCACAACCATTCACCACCACCATCAACACCACCTATCACCACCACTCCCATCTTCATAATCCCGGCCGACCATCCCCTCTGAACTCCGGCCCGGCGACGCTGTGTGCTCCCCGCGGCTCCCTGTGCTCCGACGGCTGCAACCTTCCGCTGTTCCATTCAACTCCCACCACCACCATCGTCTACAACTCCGGCGCCGGCGCTCCCCCTCTTCCCATCAACTCCGGCGCCCCTCTGAACCGGCCCGAGCCGCTGCTCCCTCTGCGCACTCCGACCCGCTGCGACCCCGGCGGCCCCTGCCCAGTCCGGACAGCGACTGCTCCTCCCCTGCATCTCTGCGAGCTCCTCCCTGCTGTACTCCGGCGATCTCTCCGGCCGGCAAGCAGCCCTCCCCTCTGTAAGTATTCTCCCTCTCTCCCTCTTTCTTCTTTAGTTAATATATATATGGATATATATATATATATATATATATATATATATATATATATATATATGTATGTATATATTTATATATATACGTATATGTATATAAATATTATTATCTAATTAATGTTTTAAATACATAAATATGTATAGCATTTATTAATTAATGTATATGAAATTTATGTAATTTAAATTAATGATTAACATATGTATTTTATATATATACGTAGCATGTTTTCAATGTATGTATTTAATTGGTATATGATTATATATATACTGTGTATATGTTAGTATATTCTGAAATCTATTAGTAATGTATATATATAGTTAATGTAAAATTTGCATATATTTAATTTAGTATATGTAGGTATTAATGTATATGTATTTATATGTATTTAATTAATGTAAGTGTTATAAATATTATTTTGGTATAATTACCTGAATATAGTATAAATATTATTTTGGTATAATTACCTGAATATAGTATAAATATTATTTTGGTATAAATATAATTTTGGTAAATATATATAGTATATATATAAAACAGTATTGATATATATGTAATAAAATACATATTTTGGTATAAATGTATACATATGCAATTACGTATTTTGGTATAATTGTATAAATGGGTAAATACGTATTTTTGGTAATTGATATTTATTTTGGTATGTTTAATAAAAAACGTATTTTAGTTCATATGCATATGTATAAGTATATGTGTATATATTTAATATAATTTGGTAGATATATATATCTACGTATTCTAGTACATGTAAATTGGTATGTATGTATATCGGTATTTCAGTATATGTTGGTAATTGTAATTTAGTATATATATAATTAGTATATATATATATATTCTTTTGTATATATATATATATAACTTTGGTAGTTGTACACATAAATGTATATGTGTTATGAATATTTTTCCTATATATATAGATAATACATCTTCTGTTAGGAGTATACACCTATACATTTTTTGTATAGAATTTGGTATAACCCTACATTTATGTATTATATTATTAATAATACTACGTTTAATTAGTGAATATACTAGATGACCCTAGTTGACTAGTGCCCTGTCTGACATGGCCCTGAGGCCAGTGTTTATAGACTGTGTGTTAGTGTAGCATCTGATGCAAATGTGGTTTTGCTTGTAATGTGTTTATAGGACTGTTGGTTTTACCCAGGGGATACTCTGGAACAGGACATCCATAAATACCAGCTAAGGACCAAGGCAAGTACATTCTCTGATAATTTCCAATTCTTGATAATTGCTATAAGTTCAATGATCTTGAAATGTTACAACTGAATCCTTGACACTGTGTTACACGGACTGGTATAGCTTGGATCTGCAGTCATGAGATGTTACCTTGATTATCGTATTGACATTGTACACGACATGTATATTTAGACATCGTACATGATAGACTTGACTTGCTCGTGTATCGTGACGTGTCATGGTTGGATCCACAGTACTAGTTGGGGGCGGGGAAGTAGTTAGTAAGAAATGTGATCATAACCTCTTATTGTAGTATATAAAATTGTAAGTGTTAATCATGCTCTTCACCCATGATTAGCCAGGCCCTGTAGCTACTGTACATGTTCCCAAGCCGATCACATTTCGAAACTACTATTTCAAACACCTAGAATAGATTACAGTTCTTTATTTTTAATCATATACTACATCACCCGTATATGATACTGTTCCTTGTTCTTTTATTTCCATACATGCAATGACTATATCATATTGCCTGTCTCTCTTAAAAAATTGCCATTTCATTTATTTCACTGTCTTCTCAGTAGCTAGCATGACATGTTTTATTGTATTATAGACATTATCAATTAATGGAACTGTTATTTGAGATTGTGCTTTGCTCCTTCCTGACTGGAAACATTTTTCCAGACTATGCCTTAGATGACCGCTGTCCGACACTTATGGTGAGTAGCTGCAGACTGGGTAGTGGTTGATTCTGGAAGTCTAGTCGGAATTATTATTCATAGTTAGTTCTTTTAACAGTCTATTTGGTACCGGATTTGTCTCCGGCATTTTGATGATTCTTGGATATTGTTAAGTTATTCTTGTGGACTTGTGTTGTATTTAATTTTAGTTTATTATTCGAAATCTTATCGTGCTGTTAGTCTGTGATTGAGTATATGTTCATTTATTTGTGTCATCCGTGCCTCCTAATGGAGATTGGATAATTGCGTGACATTATTTAGATAGTATCAATACCTAGACAGCGTTCTACCGCCGATGCTGCGGCGTAGGCTGGACGTACCCACGCACTCGTGCCCCTAAACCGGGTGCGGGTCGTGACAGATTAGTATGATGGATTCTTATTATGAGATACGTGACTGTTCTGGATTATTGTTATTTCTTCGTGACTGGTTCGGAATTCATGTTGTACTCATGGGGAGAAAAAATACTTAGTGGACGTGTGAACTACCCTTTCCATCCCTTGGTCTTACTGTTCTAGATACGTGACTGTTCTGGATTATTGTTATTTTTTGTGACTGGTTCGGAATCCATGTTGTACTCGTAGGGAGGAGAAAAACTTAGTGGACGTATGAACTACCCTTTCCATCCTATGGTCTTACTGGAATAATAGCAGCCATGCACGACACGTGTGGATTATTATGTGATACGTGACTGTTCTGAATTATTGTTATTTGTTCATGACTGGTTCTGAATCCATATCGTACTCATGGGGAGAAGAAATACTTAGTGGACGTGTGAACTATCCTTTCCATCCCATGGTCTTACTGGAATAATAGCAGCCATGCATGACACGTGTGGTTTATCGAATTTTACTCCTTAGTCGTTCATATGTCAACAAGGTATTTCAAATCACATAGAGTAGTTGTTCCTATCTGTTCTTCCATATATTATAGTTATTTCTTTTGTTGCTTGGAGATATTGTACTATATGTTGCCATGACAGGACTTTAGCATTTATTTATTCTAGTTGACGTATTGTGGTTTCGGTTTTGTTGCTGTCATATATTCGTTACTATTTCTTGTCTTATAGCTTCTACCATGTGTTGGAACTATTTTTACTGTGATGTACTTATTCCTTTCCTGACTTGATAACCATATTTTAGGTGACTACAATGAGAATGAAATCCCTACACATTATGGACCGTATGCTAGCGACATAATAGAGCCTGATCTTGCCCTTCCGAAGGATCATGGAGAGTTAGCAGCTCAAAAACCGTCTGCAATGGAGTAGTTTAGTAGTAGTTTATTTTGTTAGTTATTTTGGACCGGATTGTTCTCCGGTAGTTTTACTAAAGTATTTTGAATATTGTACTTTGGATATTTAATTTTTGGGAAGATTCCTTAGACCAGCATCAAGACTATTATTTTATTATTATCTTGGTGTATTCATTAAACTAGTGCTTGTGATTGAGTATAGTGTAGAGATGTATATATGTTGTGAGTTGTATATTATACTTGTGGCTTATTATACAGCGTTCTACCGCCGATACTGCGGCATAGGCTGGACGTACCCATGACTCTATCCCAAATCCAGGGTGTGGGTCGTGACAGCCTTGCCAAAGCTCAAAGCACATATCAGACAGGTTCTGTACTCGTGCCATGAAGGAGTGCTCACCCACACGACAGAGCTCTGTGAAGAGGTCTGCACATGTCCAAGGGGAGCCTTCATATATGCGGCAGAACTTTGTTAAGGGTCGACATACATTGGGGAGGACTTCCTACCCTTGTAGCAAAATTGTATACTCGAACCAAAGGATACTAGTGGTATGCTTTGACTAGCACGCATTCGAGAATATACTCTCCGGGGACAGCGTGAGTCCTTCTCCAAGGCAAGCAAAGCCTAAAAAACCCGCAGGACATGGGTAGTAAAGGCCGTTGTGCCTCACCCAACTGTGGAGCATGCACTCTCCACTACTCTCCATGTTGCCGCAGACGCACATCATGTGTCCACCCAGACTGGCCCTGTTTATGCGGTAGTCGAGAAAGGATCTCAGTGACCAAACTCTGGCAGAAAAAAATACTACGATGCCAGAAGTTCGGTGGCTGAGACAAGCTTCATGCGGCAATAGCAGAAGCCGCATAAGTCCGTAACCGCAGGCAAAAGTCCACATACGGAAACAATCGGTAGCCATAGGCAAATAATTACATGGGGCCAGCACAGTAGCAAAACCTCCGTCTTCGATCGAATCTCACAACGCTGACTCCATGCGCCTTTCTGAGAAAGGGGAGGACGTGAACTTGTACTCTTCATACTACGCCCCGGTACGTGCTAGATCGAAGGAGTCCAGGGCAGTACGAGCTCTCCAAGATCATACAACTGCTCATACGACCTGCCATCAACAGGCTCTGCTAACTGTTATACGAGCCCATGATCGAAAGTTGTACAAGACCGACCCATGTGTCCAACCTGCAGTGGCAAACGGATAGGGTCAGTCTCTAAATTCTTCTATTAACAACTTGGGGACAGTTCTTGTACGAACCCCAGGACAGGGAATAAAAACAACACCAATACACCCATGTGCTCGGTCTACCCGGACTCATAACAAGGGCGTAAAGGTGGATCAGTCCTCGCTTGATTTGCGCAATGTGATCAACCATAAGCACAAAACGAGGAAAGCAACCATGGTATGTAGGTGTCCCCTCCAGGATACCCTTGTGCTAACATCATCATCAACTACTGTTGTGTTAAAGCAGCAGTGCCAACAAACAGGCAGTCGGCGTTCCAACGGCTGCAACCAAAGGCACCTACCCAATAGCATCCCAAAAAATAGGTGCAATTACCAGAGGAGGAGGAGCTTCCCTTTGTCTCATGCTATTCCACTTGGAAGTCTTCGCCCACAAAGGAAGATTGGAACTCTAGCACCTCAAACCCTTCACTTTAAGCCAGCGTGTCGAGAAGGCTGACCCAAGGAGGACAGGCGACAGTAGCTGTGGAAGAAGTTTTCTAGGGCACCTGCTCCAAGAAGAAACTATCAGCCGCTGGGGGTGGTTCTCCCTCAGAACCCCTAGTGGTTCTGCAAGCTGGGGGTAGCAATCCCCCAGAACTCCACGATAACCCAGTATTCTGAGGGGACAACGATTCCAAAGGAATTGATATCGAGATTTCTGGGGGTAGTCACCCTCGCCAGGAAGACGCATCTTCCTACGCTGGGGGTAGTGTTCTCTTGGAGTCCGAAGAGGATGCGACGTTGACAACTTTTTTTGAGGACTGTTCGATGCAAGAGTCCGAGGCAGAAAGTGTGACGTCCATGCTTCCATCTCCTACCTCCCATGTAAGAATAGTGTTCATGGCGGGGGACAATCATGAGGGCCCCAGCGATCGACAGCTCCTTAAAACTCTCGAGGCTATGATGCACACCACGAGTGCGTCGATGCAAGCCTTGACCCAGACGATGCTGGAGATCAAGGCAAACTTGGCCTCACAACCACCAAGAACCTCGGAACAAGCTAGTCAAGATCCTGGAGCCATCAAAGTTGACCGGATGCACATCGACCCCGGTTCATCAATCAGCATCATCCCGTGGAGTCTGCTTCAGACCTTGGGCATCCCGATGCATCGCCTGGCAGCAACCAATACTGTCATCAGTGGCTTCAACGCAGGAAGAAGCTACCCTCTTGGCAAGATTTACTTGAAGTACCAAATCGATGATCTAAAAACAGAGGTCATCTACTACGTCATAGACATAAATGTATCCTACAATATTCTTCTGGGACGTCCAGGAATATTAATACATGATCGTACCTTCAACCTTGCACCAGTGCTTAAAGTACGTGGATGATCACGGTATCGTCAAGACTGAATTTGTCAATGTGGATCCTTTCAAAAGGGTAGAGGCTTACTACTCTGATCCACTCAGGTACAAGCAAGTCCGCCAGGACGAAGGAGGAACAACGCCGACGATGAAGTAGAAAATGGTATAATATCAGGCAAACCTTTGACTGTCCACCTCAAGGAACGTGCTCATGACACAACCCCTTCCCTCGTTGTGAAGATACAGAGAAAGTTACCACAACCTCTGACGGTACGACTGTCAAGTCGAAAGAAAGATCCAGTGCCAGCTTCAGCCTCCGAACCCTTAGTGGTTAAGATTCGTAGGAGGCCTCCAAAGTCTTCGCTTACATTGGAGACAAATCCCGAGAAAGATGAAGTAGAAGAGTACGTAATGGATCTTGCTAACGCTCCATCCTTAGACGATATAAAGCAGATCCTCCCTAGCCAAGGTTCCTACTTAACGGTTCCAGCAAGGAGGAGAGGAGATAAACTCATCATCTTCGGCAGGATTGAATGCCCCCCATTGTAGAAGCAAAAAAAATACGCTGGATAGCTCTACGCAGCATGTTGATGCAGGGCAGCGTAAAACAGAGGACCTCAGAGCCATCGATGTGCAAACAGAGCTTTTCCGCTGAGCACAGCATAAAATATAGGCTCAAGGACCATCCGCGTAATGCAGTATGTCCAGGCTGCTTCAGCGCAAAAGGGTGCTACATCGCCTTTATGGCGTAAAACTCATCCGCTTTCAATGCAGCATTGAAGTGTACGAGGAACGCTTCGTATTCTTTAAAATGAACCTGTCAGATCATGCAATGAACCTGACGTCTGGACTCCTGACAAAGAGTACTGTACGGCTACCCAGGCGACGGCTATAATGATGGCGCGGCACTGCAACCCAGGCTGTCATTTACTGCCATTTCCTTGGCATAGACCACTTTTACGCATACAAAGGAATACGCTGCCTAGTTTTACACAGGCAGATATGAGCTGTTTATGCTCCGCAGAAGACAAACAGCCTGCCATGTCAAAAGCTGCTCTTCGTACAGGGCTCGAGGCACGTCTCTGCATTTAATGCACAGAGCGGTGACAGGTTCTCGAGGCACGTCTCTGTATTTAATGTGCCGAATACTGACAGATGCCCGAGGCACGTCTCTGTATTTTATGCGCAGAAGGGTGGCAGACCTTTAAAATATGCCTCTGCATTTAATGTGCAGGATAATGGCGGATCTCTGTATTTAATGCAGGAGATTTGATTAAATGTCACCAAACCGTCGTCTAGTGACATTCTCTTTATGCAAATTGCTCTTACGTATAAAAGAAGATACGCTGCCCAGTTTTACACAGGCAGACGTGAGCTTCTTACGCTCCGCAGAAGGCAAACAGACCGCCATGTCAGTAGTTACTCTTTGTACAGAATTCGAGGCGCGTATCTGCATTTAATGTACAGAATGATGACAAATCTTAAAGACAAGCCTCTGTATTTAATGTGCAGGATGGGGGCAGATCTCGGCATTTAATGTAAGAGATTTGATTATATCTCTAAGAGTCGTAATTCCGGCTAAAATGTCCACATCATCTCGGCTTCTATGCCTGCTCGGCTTCTATGCCCACTTGGCTTCTACGCCAACTCGGCCTCTAAGACCACTCGGTTTCTACGCCTGCTCGGCTTCTATGCCCACTCAGCTTCTACGCCCACTCGGCCTCTATGACCACTCGGCTTCTACGCCCACTCGGCTTCTATGCCTACTTGGCTTCTATGCCTACTTGGCTTCTACGCCTACTCGGCTTCTATGTCTACTTGGTTTCTATGCCTACTTGGCTTCTACGCCTACTCGGCTTCTTTGCCTACTTGGCTTCTACGCCATGATGACAGTTATTGGCTTCTATGCCAACCTCTTCTACACAAGGGATAACTACCTACGTGGCTTCTACGCCGTGATCTTCGTAGCAAATATACGCGTTGTCCCTTAGTTGGACACGCGTCACATGCTCACTAAAAAGGTCATCTATATGCAGACATTGGTTATTGTAATCGTCGTATAAAAGGGTGCTGTACTTTCCACTACTCGGTTTCTACACCGACTGAGTGGTCACTGTCACTAAAACTCTATAAATAGAGACCTCTATCAATAGAGGTCTAAAGGTCGAAAAGAGATCGCAAAATTGAAGGTCGAACGATCGAAAATTGGTCAAGGAATCCAGTATCAGATCCAAGGTCTTCAATTGGGAGGAAAGAAGGAGGAGAGAAAACGGTCGAGAGAAAGTGAAGAATCCAGAGCTCAGGCAAAGAGAAGGGATCGACGACTTTGGCATCGGGCATCCACCCTCTTTAGCAACCTTCGAAGCCGCTTTCTGTCTTCTACGGCACTTCTTCAACATCGTGTGGTCCAAAGGCCAAAGTGATCGACTGCAAATCAGACTCCTATAGCAATATTTATCCAGATTAAATAAATTGTACTCGACATCCTCGTATAGGATTAAATTGTACAATCTAGTTTGTAAACACAGAAGAAGGGCAGGTTTTCGTATAAGACCTCATTTCCACATATTATATTTTTGTTTATTTTATCAAACAACAAGATGGCGACTCTGTTGGGGACATCTTTCTCTTCTGACGAGGAAGCAATTGTTCAACACAATGCGGTATCCGTGGGATCCGTGAAGAAGACATTGGTCGTCCAATTCGACTAGTCTGCCTATGAAGACATGCTTCGAACAGGGGGTAGCTCTCACTCTCTCTCAGTCCAAGACAACAGGAAGCTGCGTAAGGTCTGGATGCCCAAGACATCCTCTACCATTCTTGTCGACTCTCCGACCTCTCTGATTTCTCCGACCAACGAGGTTGTAGCATTGCTCCCTCCGTGCCCTATACGTAAAATCAGTCGCCTGTCTCTGGCAGGGCAGACAAAACTTCTGGCAATGCCTCAGCGCTAACCCAGAAGTATACTCCGCGCTCTGCGCATAAAATTCAGTCTCCCGTCCCTGGCAGAAAAGACGAAACTTCGGACAATGCCTTAACGCCAAATCAGAAGTTCCAAACGCGCTCCGCGCGTAAAAATGCATCTGTCTTCCGCGGAAAAGCAAATAGTCCATGTAATCTACGCAAGGGAAAGCAAGCGGCAGACTACTCAACTTCTCGGCCTTTATGCCAGCAAGGGAACAATCTGCCCGCCCTCCGAATTATGCAAGAGGCTGACGGCCGACTGAGGACATCCTCATCTTTACGCCAACCAGAGCAGAGCTCCAAATTATGCCAGGAGAAGCCCCTCAGCGTAAAGAAGGCTCAATTTATGGAAAGACACCCTCCTCGGGGATTATCCGCTACCAAGATGGCCAACCTGTTGTATACAGGAGGCACAGAAAAAACTATGGTTCCCAACATCCGCATGCCCACTGATATGGACAGAAGGAATAAGCCATCTTCTTCTTCTATAAATCCTCCTGACCTACGTGACTATCTGATCCAGAAACACGAAGACAAGGGTCATAAACAGGCTTCAGTTCCCCTAACGGTCAAACACGGGGAGATCTTCTGGGAAGATGCATCAACATCTAATATCGTCAGGACAGGTGGACCACGTGAAGATTCTATCTTTATTATTCCTCCAACCCGCGACGACCAGCATCCAATAGTCTTCGGTCGTATGCGGAGCAGCCCGATCATGCAGGAAGAATTTTGCGAGTCTGAAACTGGCAGAATACAAATCCACAGATATAGCCCGCAAGCGTTAAAAATAATACAAAGCATGGGTTATGATTTGAAGCTGAAACAAGGCCTCAACTATGGAAAGGGCAGACGAACACTGTTGCATGGTAATTCTTACCGTCAACAAGCTCATTTTGGGTTGGGGTATACTGCATCTCTTGCGAAACCCAAGTCTTCAAAGTCTAATCCCGTACAACCAGAGGCAGGTCCTGATAAGTCAGCTTCTGTGGACAAATGCCATGACATGTCTGGGGGTAGCCTACCTCGACAAAATAGGGCGACGTCCAAAGCTAGGGGAAGAATTCCCTCAAGACCCGAAGATGATGCAACGACGACGATCTTCCCGGAAGACCGTAAAACTCAGGCATCAGGAGCCCGAAGACCAAAAGGGACTTACTCCTTCAACGAAGATGACATCATTGAAATCTTCAATATGTTGATGGAGGAACGCAAGCTTCAGCTTCCCAACATCAGACATCCTGAGAAAGCTGGCAAAGTTGATCACCCAGATTATTGTCTCTTTCATCGGTATATTCATCATCCTACCAAGGCGTGCTATGTACTAAAAAGGAGAATCCAGGAGATGGTTGACGCCAAAATCATTACTTTGCATCTGTAAATGAAATGATGATCGTCGCAAATCGGTCTTTCTAAATTCGCTCCCTTCAAGAATGTACCTGAGGAAGAGTCCCTGAAGTTTCCCCAATAAATTCTTCAGGACCGTCCTCACTCGAGAAGATCACTCCACAGTGAATTATTCAGACATAAGTTTATGTTCATATTATCTCTGAACTATCATCCAAGCATTTCATTTCTTTCACCAGAAGTTTGTCATGTTCATATTACCTCTGAACAAACTCTCCGAGTTTCTGGCTATCGATTATCATGTCCATATTACCTCTGATATCAAATGTTATTTCAACTTAACACCCGTACTTAATCCTAAGTACGCCAGTGGTGTTAGGCCCACAAAAACTGCCATGTCCATATTACCTCTGAGCAGATATGCACCTCCATCCCCGATGGAATTGCAACCCAGAAGTTTGTCATGTTCATATTACCTCTGAACAAACTTTTCGAAATTTTGGCTATCGATTATCATGTCCATATTACCTCTGATATCAAATATCATTTCAACTTAACACCCGTACTTAACCCTAAGTATGCCAGTGGTGTTAGGTCCACAAAAACTGCCATTTCCATATTACCTCTGAGCAGATATGCACCTCCATCCCCGATGGAATTGCAACCCAGAAGTTTGTCATGTGCATATTACCTCTGAACAAACTTTCCGAATTATTACGTCCATCATACCTCTGATATCAGTTGTCATCTCAACTTAACACCCGTACTTAACCCTAAGTACGCCAGTGGTGTTAGCCCCACAAAAACTGCCATGTCCATATTACCTCTGAGCAGATATGCACCTCCATCCCCGATGGATTTGTAACCCAAAAGTTTGTCATGTTCATATTACCTCTGAACAAACTTTCCAAATTTTTGGCTATTGATTATCACGTCCATCATACCTCTGATATCGGTTGTCATCTCAACTTAACACCCGTACTTAAACTCTAAGTACGCCAGTGGTGTTAGGTCCACAAAAACTGCCACGTCCATATTACCTCTGGCAGGGCTTGTCCCAAACCTATTATTTGCACTCTCGTGCGCAACGAATAATAGGTCTACCAAAGAACCCGTGGCATGTCCTCAATGCCACAGTGTGATGGAGGTGGTCCCGAATATCACTTTCACTCAAGATGACATGATGTTAAAACATAACAGGCATGACAGACCCCTCTATTACACCGGGTACGTCGGTTCCATGGAGGTCGACCGGATTCACATAGATCCGGGATCATCAATCAGTATCATTCCTCATAGTCTGCTCAGATCGCTGAGGATTCCTACCAGCGAATTGGCTTACACCACCACTACGATCGTGGGTTTCAACGCCAGAAAGAGTAAGCCGTTGGGGAAAATTCGCCTGAGGATCCAGATCGGCAATATCAGATCAGTGGCCACATGTTATATCATTGATTCAGAGGTGTCCTACAATATTCTGCTGGGCAGACCTTGGATCCATGACCACAACCTTGTTCCTTCAACTCTACATCAATGCTTTAAATATGTAGACGCCCAAGGAACAGTACAAACGGAGTTTGCTGACCTGAACCCATTTAGAGGAGTAGAATCCTACTACTCCAATGCCGTGTTGTACTCTCAAGACTACATGGAAGAGGTGTCAGCCGAAGTAGAGAAGGAATCCAACCGGGAGCCAGAAGAACCCTCTGCCGAACAACCGCTGTCAATCAAGGTGAAAGGACGGACTACTCGTCCAAAAGCCATAGAGCCTATGGCGATCCACCTGAACAAAACCAGGTCAGGAAAAGGGGGTGATCCTCTAGTGATCACTTTGAACCAGAAGCCTCCATCCTTGGTCATCAACCTTCGGCGCAGTAGGCAGCCGATTGAGGAATCCTCTCCCCATGATGATATAGAACCGATAGCACAAAAGTTCTTGGGAGCTATAGATTCCTATCATCCGTATATGTGGGAAGTCGCATCATCATCCAATGTCACCACGACATATGGACCATATGAGGGTTCTATCTTCATTGTCCCGCCTACTTGCAGCAATCAGCATTCAATAGTCTTCGGCCGCATGCGCAATAGACCGACTGTATAAGAGGATTCTCCCGATGATGATGCCGATAAAAAGCAGTTCACAGATACAGCCTGCAAGCTTTGAAGATCATACAAAGTATAGGTTATAACTTGAAGCTGGAACCAGGTCTCAACTATGGGAAAGGCAGACGAATGACGCTGCACGGCAATCCCTACTATCAACGAACTCATTTCGGGTTAGGGTACATCACCTCCCTTGCAGCTCCTGAGTCAAACAAGGATATCTTTTCCTCTTCTCAAAATGGCTCAGCGCCTCCGACTCATCTCATGCTCTCGAACAAACATTATCAGTAAATATGGTAGTGACAGATTCCTTTGAAGCAGACGAACAAGAATCTGAACTGTTCGAGAATGATGCTTGGGCTCAACAAATGGATACACAATGGAAGTTCCGCTTCGAGCAGAGAGAACCTCCTACTGAAGATAAAGTTATCCAGATTGACGTTAGGGATGAACTTTCGCCAAAGCCGATATTTATCAGTAACAATCTTTTCGAAGCAGAAAGGGAAGAAGTTATCCAGCTGATAAAAGAATATATCGACGTCTTTGCGTGGAATTATGAGGACATGCCAGGTCTTGATCCAAAGGTGGCTACTCATAAGCTCAATATATTTCCCGATTTGAAGCCTGTGAAGCAGCACCAACGCCGGTTCCGCCCGGATATGATGGACGCCATTGAAGCTGCAGTCAAGAAGTTGATAGCCTGTGGCTTTATCCGAGAAGAACAATATCCCGACTGGGTTGCCAATGTTGTCCCGATCATAAAGAAAAATGGGAAAGTACGTGTCTGTATCGATTACCGAGATCTGAATGCAGCCTGCCCCAGGGATGAGTTTCCTCTTCCCATCAAAGACGTCATGATTGACAATACAAGCAGTTTCGAACGTATGTCTTTCATGGACGGATTTTCAGGATATAACCAAATCAAGATACATCCTGAGGACGAGAAGCATACTGCCTTCCGGACACCATTGGGGGTATATTGTTATACGGTCATGCCCTTCGGATTGAAGAATGTCGGGGCTACGTACCAACGGGCTATGAGTAACATATTCCATGAGCATTTACGCAAGACAGTGGAGTATTACGTGGACGATGTAGCTGTCAAAAGCCGCCTCAAGGATGATCACATCCAAGACTTGAAGACAGTATTTGAATTGATGCGCCAACATCAACTCAAAATGAATCCTACAAAGTCCTTTTTGGGGGTATCTAGTGGCAAATTCCTGGGAATTATCATTACCGCCAAAGGTATTCTAGTGGACCCTGATAAAGTCAAGGCCATCTTAGAAATGCGACCGTCCCGTAATCTGAGAGAACTCAGGGGATTTCAAGGTCGTCTGGCTTATATCCGGAGATTCATATCCAACCTCTCTGGGAGATGTCAGCCCTTTTCTCGTCTCATAAAGAAAGGTATATCCTTCGTATAGGACAAAGCCTGTCAGCAAGCATTCGGTGATATCAAACGCTACCTCACTAGTCCGCCAGTTCTGGTGCCTCCCGTCATAGGAAAACCATTTGTGCTGTATGTTCGAGCAATAGATCATTCTCTGGGAGCTCTTCTCGCGCAAAAGAACGATATGGGCCATGAACAGGCTATCTACTACCTCAGCAGGATGATGGTCGGAGCCGAATACCGGTACAACCCAGTGGAGAAAGAATGCTTGGCTCTGATGTTTACTATCCAGAAAATACGGCACTATGTCACAGGCCAAACCATTCACATTATCTCCAGGATCAATCCTTTGCGGGTACTGATGAACAAGCCAAGTGTTCTTAATTCCCGACTTGCGACTTGGGCGATGTTATTAACACCGTATGACATGGTGTACGTCCCTCAGAAGTCCGTCAAAGGCCAAGCATTGGCTGATTTTCTAGCTGCTCATCCGATCTCGGAGGCCTCCAAACTGTACGAGGACATTCCCGACGAAGTTGCAGAGTAAAATTCCACAATGGAAGGCGATGCATGGTAACTATTCTTCGAGGGTGCCTCCAGAACTGGTCCCAGGGGAAACGTGGTATCGGGAGTAGGGATTGTCCTGGTTACTCCTGATAAGCTCGTCATCTACCGAGCATATTCTCTTAGCGAGCCCTGTTCTAACAATGTAGCAGAGTATAACGCTCTACTAATCGGGCTCTAAGTCGCTAAAGAATTAGGCGTCGAATCTCTGGAAGCTTTCGGTGACTCTCTGCTGATCGTCAATCAAGTCAGAGGAATATATGAAGTCCGGAATCCAGACCTCATCCCCTATCACCGAGCAACGGTCGAGATAGCCATGATATTCAAAGGTTTTTTCCTAGAGCATGTACCTCGATCTCAGAATCTGGAAGCTGATGCCCTAGCCAGTCTAGCTGCAGATTTAACTATTCTAATAAGAAGGCAGAATTCAGTAATCCTTCTTAGCAGAGATTTATTCTGTGTGAAAAACAACTTTCACATAGAATGCAGCTATATTGTGAACACAGATCCTCCCAGGAGAGACTGGAGAAGTCTTTTTATAGATTTTGTGGCATACGGAATCTTGCCGGAGGACCCTAAAGAAGCAGTATCCGTCAAAAGACGATCATTACGCTTTTATTTCGAGGCATCCTCACAGTGTCTATATCGTCGGACCTACGACGGACTACTATTGAGATGTCTCTCAGATGATGAGGCACAGCGAATCATCCGTGAAGCTCACGACGGCGTATGCGGAGCGCACCAACCCGATCCTAAGCTACAGGATCGCATCAGAAGAATGGGCTATTACTGGCCTACTATGATCACGGATGCAATAAAGTACGTAAGACAGTACAGAGCCTGTTAGGTCCATGCAGACTTTATCCATCAACCTCCTGAACATCTACATCCTATGGTTGCATCTTGGCCTTTCGAAGCATGGGGTATGGATATCATTGGTCCTATTCACCCGTCTTCTTCCGGAGGCCACCGGCCATCACGGATTATTTCTCCAAATGGGCAGAGATGATCCCTCTTGCTGAGGTGAAGGCATCTAATATGATCAGCTTCATCAAGCATCATGTCATTTATCGCTTCGGGATACCCCGGAGGATAATTCATGACAATGGGCCTCAATTCATCAGCCAAGCGTTTCATCGATTTTGCGATAAAAATCGAATACAAAATATGGCCTCTACGGCATATAATCTTGCTGCTAATGGTTTGGCGAAAGCTTTCAACAAAACCATTATCAAGCTCTTAAAAAAGTTTGTCTCTTCGAACAAGAGGGATTGGAATAAGAAGCTGGGAGAATGTCTCTGGGCATACCGCACAACGGTACGAGCACCGACAGGTTGTACCCTATTCTCATTAGTTTACGGGAGCGAAGCAGTTCTCCCCATCGAAATCCAGATTTCGTCACTCAGGATAGTCGTGGCTAATAAGCTGACTCAAGAAAAGAACGACCGTTTAAGGCTTCAAGAGCTAGAGAGATTAGACGAGAAATGCCTCCAAGCTCAACAGCGCATCGCGTTCTACCAAGCACGCATTTTCAGAGCTTTTAATCAAAAAGTAAAGGAAAGAGTGTTCAAAGTTGGCGAGCTAGTCTTAGCTGTGAGAAGGCCGATGATTCTTACTCACAAGAGTAAGGGTAAATTCCAGCCCAAATGGGAAGGCCCTTATGTGATCGAGACGACGTTCTCAAACGGCACTTACAGGTTAGCCAAGCCTAATGGAGACCTGTTAATGGCTCCTATCAATGGCAAATTCCTGAAAATATACTATGCTTAACCTACTTTGCTCAAGTGGAATATGGCAAAAACCTTATTCTGACAAAACTACTTCCAAAACGAAACTAGTTGGATCGTATTCTATCATGTTTATATTACCTCTGAATAGATGCGTCCTGCTAAAACTTACCGAGAGTATATCACATCCATGTTACCTCTGATATCACTTTCACCCAAACCTGTCATTTATATTCCAAAATGATGGGTCCACAAAGTCAGATGAAAGCCTCTTTATTATTCCCAAAAAAGAGCGAAAGTACATTAAAAAGCAAAAAAGTACATCATTTGGGGGAGCGGTTAGGTCATGAATCTGCTGTGCCAGAGCAACCATTATCTCATCCCGGGAGTTCAAGACGTCGGCACGAGCCCGTTCCAACCTTATCGCATCGTTGTTCAAAGCAACTAGCTCAGACCGAGCCTGCATGAAATCAGCATGGATAACACCCATATGCGTCAGATTCTGTTGAACAGTCGCCAGTCGCTCCTTCAGCACATCTCGGGCTGCCGACAAAGAGAGAGCCTTCGCCTCTACTCGAACGAGCTCATCCTTCAATATGCGGGCCTGTGCTGCCGTTTCCTCATATTCGGCTTCGCACCGGGTCAACTGGGGGACGACATACTCCAATTGGACACGTTCTTCGTCCATCTCCCGCTGCTGAGCCTCGATGGACTTATTCAGAGATGCCATCTGTTTAGCAAGCTGCGCAGTCAGGGAGTCGTACCTAGCTTGAACGAGACCGTCAATGTTGCCTCGAGCTAGCTGCAAGTATTCGTTAATGGGTTGCTCCAAACCATTAACTATCTCCTCCAGCGCGTCAGCTACCCCAGTGTCGTTGAATTCTCGGATCGGCACTATAGAGGCCCGGGAGGACCTCCTCAGCGACGCAAAGCCCAAATTCTTCTCCAACACTATTTTCAAGGTGGTGTAGAAGATACCAGTATATTGTACGGTCAGCGCAGCTAGATCCGAATGGACTCTGGGAGTGGCCGCGATAGTGGCGAGTCCCCCTCCAAGAACAACCGCAGACGATGTTGCCACGGCCGTCGCCTCAACAGGAGGTGCGACAAAAGAAGAAGCGCCAACACCGGACGAAGTTACCGACGTACTCAAAGGAGGCATTGTCGCAATGACAGGCTCGTCCTCCTCTTGAGATATCGGAATCTCTTCGACAGGCGAGCCGGCACCCGAAGATGCTTCCTCTCCAAAATTAGGCACCTCCGTGTCGCCGCCAGGACCTGACACAGAGCGAAAGGGTGCATCTACACTGCCCTCTCCGAAGATGTCTTCCCCTGAAAAGAAGACAAAAGGAAGTTAATATCAGCATAATGTTAATTTTCCTAAAATAAGAGGCATAAAAGACGATATTTACCCATGGCCAATGGTGTATATGTTGCGTCCGCGGCCAGTACAGCTAAATCATTTCTTAGTGATGCTAGGCAAGCTGTCATACCTGGAGAAGGGGGTGCGCTAACGAACACTGGCAAATGCTCTTCCAGGTCCTCATCAAGTTCCAACCGAGGTTCATCGGCTGGAATCTCGCTGGGTGCACTGACAGACACGCCAGGGGTCTCTCCCGATGCTGAGCCGGATAAAGATATCCTCATTCGGCTCGGCCCCGAAGGTGATCTCGTTCCACTACCGGAAGCGGTAGCAGCGACAGCAGCCTCCAACAGGAATTCTCCGGCACCGCCAGCCGGGACTGTCGAGGTTCCCTCTCTAAAAGACGAGGAACCTCCAATCAAAGAATTATCCCCGACATGGGGAGATGCAGGCTCATTTTTAGGAGCCTCAATACCAGGAATCTGGAGAGGACGAGTAACCGTCTTCTTCTTCCTCTTGCGAGGGAAAGTCTCCTTCGGAGCAGGAACCCTTCGCTTCCCAGAGATTACCAAAGGCCCTGCAGGCAGAGGTACTTCACCCCTCGATACGGCCAACAAAGGCTCATCTGGATTGACGGACTCCTCACCCTCGTCAGAAGAAATTGAGGGGACTTCCACTCTTCCCCCAGACTTGGAAGAGGGCACCCTAAAACTTCCATGCATATCAAAATCGCGATGGAAGGTGTTGGTTACCACATATAACTAGGCATACGAGTGAAGAATGCGCAGCTCCGTGGAGAGTGAAATGACGGGCACGGTAAAAGTTGCCTCAGTGCAACCCATAATGAAATATCGCCATCCTCTGGTTCCATCAATGAGTCCGCCCCTGGACCTGAAGCTGGTGATGGCATTGCCCAAGTGCAACTGATCGTACCCAAATTGCCTGGTAAATCGACTAGGTAAGTAGGGCTCGAAGAAGCAATGGTCTTCACTTCTGTATAGTAGGTAGGAAGGTCTGATGCAGACCAACCAATTAAAAGACTCAGGAGAAAGAACGGTCTTCCCGTCGCCTACGTCCTGAAGCCTGATCCCCTGTTGATTGAGATGTACAGGGGGATAGTGCAGAAGAGCTTCCAGCTGTGACTAAGATTTAGCGTCCGCCGACAGTCTATAACTGTAGTCACGTTCCAGGAGGAATTCTGGTAGTTCAATAAGAAACTAGCCCCCAAACTACTGCCAGAGCCGGGAGACATAACCCTGGGGTTATGAAGAATTAACCATCCCATCAGATACAGGTATGGTAATTCTACCCTGGGAAAGCTATCACGCCGAGTTTCATCAGTGAGCAGCCCGTCAGTCATGGCCATCAGGCCAGCTTGAATGCGGCACACCATGGCAGGGAGCAAGCCCAGTCTTGCCCCAAACACCAGATGCACTGCAGGCCATAGCGTGTTGCGGTGAATATGGTCCGCAGATGCGATGCCGGGTACCACCAGTCGACGCAGCCATATGGAGAGGAAGCCAGCCAGTTGAGCTTCCTTGGACAGAGGCCTGCGGCAATGCCTCAAATAACTATAGGCCTTGGTGCCTACGGGATACTTCCCTATCCCTTCGTCGAGGATCAAGTCCGGAGCCCCAGCGTCTTCCATGAGATCGTCAACTACCTGAGCATTAAGCACGCTCAGAGGATTCAAAGGCTGATCCTTGCCTTCCAATACCTTCTCCGGCTTAGTAGTCCTGGACCGGTGAAAGAAGAGGTAGGACGTCCATTTACTGATATGAGCCAAATCTGAGGGCTCACCATAAAAAGCGATATAAGCGAGGTAGTGACACATCAGCTCCTGGTACACTTCCACTACCTGAGGGTCCGAATCCCCTAACTCCCAGTTCGTGGGAACATACTCTTCATATGGAGTATCCCCCATCGGCAGTCTCGAGATCTCTGCCATCTCGTGGAGGGCCAATCCCAACTCCCCCAGTGGAGTGGCGAAAGTCCCAGTGAGCGAGATATATCGCTCAATCAATGCCAGAAATAGGTTGGGGTTGAGAGGTAACCCAACACTGGTGGCACTCACAGCTGCAAATAGACCAATGCTCTCCAACTCGGTCTGAAAATGCTTCAGGGCCCAATCAGCTAGGCGAGCCCATCGAAGATTTGTGGGAGTAATCCACCCGCCTGTCCGAGGGTTCACCTTAGGGTATACTCCCCCGCGCCCCATGAAATCATTACAGAAAGTCGATAATTGGACCGGCCGGATCACTAAGCTGTCTTCACTCGGGACACTGCCCGGGTACAGTCTCCTGAATATCGTCACATTGCCGGTAGGGCGGCTGACAAACGACCCCTGGTCAGCTCCTTTCAGATGAAATATCTTCTCCGGCCTGCCGTGAAGATCAGGAGTCAGCGTCCACGATATCCTCCTGAGATATGTAGCATGGAAGAATGCCGAGATGGGATAGTCTCTCGGCATCTTGGGCAGATAAAAAAACCAAGCTCCCGGCAGGGAAGACCCAGAGTTCTTTCTTGGGCTTCGTCTGGGACTTCTTGTCAATCATGTCCCCGAAGAGAAAAGCCGACTTTATGTATTGGTCCTCATCTATGTACGTCAGGGGCCCTCCGTTGATCATGTTCAGCAGCGTTCGCTCGCCCTGAGCCGATATCAAAATTTCCCTTCCTTCAGGATACTGGGGCCCGGAGATAGGAAATATCACGTGCGACAGATCCTCCAAATAGTTGGAGTGCAGCATCCCGACGGCAGAACCCATCACATCGGCTAGAGGAGACGCGTACAAGTTAACTGCAAAATGCAAGAAAGACAAGTCAGTTTCTATAATCTTGCAGCATATGCAAAAAAAAATCAGCAGTCTGTGCTTTACGCCAAGACTATAAAAAACTTGATCATTACGCTGGAATCCCATTCCAAAGCGTAAAATTCAAGACTGGACGCAAAGTTTTCGACAGTCTGTGCTTTACTCCAGACAGCCAAAATTTGAGTTATTAGGCCAGAATTTCCATCCCTGTGTGACACTCAAATTATATAGTATACGCTAACTTTCGACAGTCAAAGCTTTTACGCCAGACTGCAAAAATATGAAGTTTTTGAACTGACACATTAGAAATATGGGCATAAAAGATGGAACATCTCTGTGCATCATCTTCCTCGAAGAGGCTATCAGCACAGAAGATGACCTAGTGCGTTCACGTACAACGTGTGCGAAGGATTTTCAGTCATTATTTTTTGTCCCAAAAGCTCTACCTTTAAGGCCGGGTGCACTGCTAGTCGGCGGGATACTTCGTTCAGAATGAAGCTCGCCGTGCCCGACGGGAGTCGCCCCCGCTTGAACAGAAGAACGAGAAGAAGAAGCAACCTTCTTTCCCTTAGAGGAGGAGACTTATTTTGAGGCCATTACTGGAAACTTTGAAGACTCGGAGAAGAAACGAAGAAGAACTCGAACAGTCAAAAGCTTTCTTTCGCAGATGACGGATGAAAAGTTTTTCTTTCAGAAACTTCGGGTATATATAGAGTTCGGATGGAATCCTCGAATCCCGAACCAAATCTCACATTTAATATTTGGTTATTATGATTGGGGACTACGTTAGCCTATTTACTCAGAGAAGGCGGACAGTCAGCGAATTCGAAAAGTTTTCGTGCGAAGAAGATTCGTGGTTTTTACGCTAAAGAGCTTTCTACGCTCGACGGCTACAGATCTACGTTTCTACGCTCACAGGCTACAAGTCTATGGTTTTTATGTCCGGATACTTTTATGCTCGGTAGCTTTTACGCTTGAGAGGCTACAAACCTACGACTCCACGCTCAGCAGCTACAAATCTATGATCTCGCTCTCGGTGGCTTTTTACGCTCGGAGGCAACAGATCCATGACTTCACGCTCGGAAGATTTTCTTTTCAGAAGCTACAAATCTATAGTTTTTATGCTAAGGAGCTTTCTACGCTCGACGGCTACAGATCTACGGTTCTACGCTCACAGACTACAAGTCTTTGGTTTTACGCCCGGATGCTTTTATGCTCGGTAGCTTTTACGCTCGAGAGGCTACAAACCTACGACCCCACGCTCAGCAGCTACAAATCTATGATCTCGCGCTCGGTGGCTTTTTACGCTCAGAGGCAACAAACTTATGATTTCGCGCTCTACGACTTTTTGCTTATCTAAAAAATGCGCAGGCCAGTACAGTACATATGAACGATTCTCAAGGCGGTCAATTACAGGAGTTCATACAGAAGATACTCCTTCTTGACCTATAAATATCCCAAGTACCCAAGGCATACAGAGTTCAAACATTGAAAGTTACTCTTCTTCATGGGTCGATTCGAAGTTCATCCAGAATCCAGTCTGAATATTTTGTCTACTGTCCAAGATGGCGACTCAGTTTTTGACAGCCAGTTCTCGCCCTGTTCCAAGGGATTTTCGAGAAACCATTCTTGAAGATGATAGTCTGAATAAGGATTCTGTTTATCAGAATTAAAAAATAGTTCAGAATTCTACGCGGTTCCTCATTCCTAACATCAAGACAGTTCGAACACTCGACTGCTAAGCGGCTTTCTGCACATCCTTAGTTATGCGTAAAAGACAGGACAGGACCTAACACTCTTTCTATCAGAGTCGGCGTAAAGTATCAGACGTGTCGAAGCTACACATATTCAGACTTCACAGTAAAATATGGCAAGATGATCATATGCAAAGAAGAAGACGATCTTATTAAAATCATGATTACATATGAGGAAAATCCAGTCTACAAGGGTTTTTCTTCATTTTCGTGGTTACATATGAGGGAAATCTCGTCTACAAAGGGTTTCTCATTTCTATTTAAAGATCGCGCCCAGAATCTGTTCTGCCAGGTTCTTGCATGGGTAGTGTTCTTCATCCATCTTCTCCAGCAGTTAGTCGGTTTCCGCAACCGACTAACAAGAAAATAATCAATGGCGGAAGGATACAAAAATAGGCCTAGACCCATCCTCCAATACAGGGAAGCAGGGTAAATATGCTTTCTTGTGTCCAGCGCCATGACAGATTGAGTTGAGATATTTTACCCAACTCAATCTCGGACAGCAGCCAGTTTGCCTGCCCTCATCCACGGATAACGGAAGAAGGTACCGCTTGCAAGCTGTGTGGTCTAATACGACCCTTCCTCTCTTCCGAAGAACCGCCATACAAAGTTGTTGATTATCCCGAGAAAAGGAGGCTATGATATCCTTCCATGATCCCTCGTTGCAGAGGACATTTGCTCGAAGACGCCGTCTTTTTTGGCTCCTTACATGTTGGAAGAACATGGTCTCCTTCTTCCTCAAGTCGACCCGATGAACTCCGGCCATTATCTCTGTGTGGTGAAGGAAATATAGGAAGAACAGGTTAACTCCTCAGCCTTTTTATAGGCGAAAGAGATCACACCGATCCCCAATAACTCCGCCATAAAGTCAGCCTAGAAAGAGCATGTCAGACTTGACCGTTTCAGAGCATTTCAAATTACGAGGGACGCTTCATGCTTCATTCAAAGCATTTCAAATTACGAGGAATTTAAAAGCTTTGAAGGGGGTCTTGTAGAAGCATAAAAAATATGCTGGATAGCTCTACGCAGCATTTTGATGCAGGGTAGCGTAAAACAGAGGACCTCAGAGCCATCGACATGCAAACAGAGCTTTTCTGCTGAGCACAGCATAAAATATAGGCTCAAGGACCATCCGCGTAATACAGTATGTCCAGGCTGCTTCAGCGCAAAAAGGGTGCTACATTGCCTTTATGGCGTAAAACTTATCCGCTTTCAATGCAGCATTGAAGTATACGAGGAACGCTTCGTATTCTTCGAAATAAACCTATCAGATCATGCAATGAACCTGACGTCTGGACTCCTGACAAAGAGTACTGCACGGCTACCCAGGCGACGGCTATAATGATGGCGCGGCACTACAACCCAGGCTGTCATTTACTGCCATTTCCTTGGCATAAACCGCTTTTACGCATACAAAGGAATATGCCGCCTAGTTTTACACAGGCAGATGTGAGCTGTTTACGCTCCACAAAAGACAAACAGCCTGCCACGTCAAAAGCTGCTCTTCGTACAGGGCTCGAGGCACGTCTCTGCATTTAATGCACATTGCGGTGACAGGTTCTCGAGGCACGTCTCTGTATTTAATGTACCGAATACTGACAGATGTCCGAGGCACGTCTCTGCATTTTATGCGCAGAAGGGTGACAGACCTTCAAAATACGCCTCTGCATTTAATGCGCAGGATAATGGCGGATCTCTGTATTTAATGCAGGAGATTTGATTAAATGTTACCGAACCGTCGTCAAGTGATATTCCCTTTGCCCAAATTGCTCTTACGCATACAAGGGGATACGCTGCCCAGTTTTACACAGGCAGACGTGAGCTTCTTACGCTCCGCAGAAGGCAAACAGACCGCCATGTCAGCAGTTACTCTTCGTACAGAATTCGAGGAGCGTATCTGCATTTAATGTGCAGAAAGATGGCAAATCTTAAAGACAAGCCTCCGTATTTAATGCGCAGGATGGGGGCAGATCTCGGCATTTAATGCAAGAGATTTAAATATATCTCTAAGAGCCGTAATTCTGGCTAAAACGTCCACATCATCTCGGCTTCTACGCCTACTCGGCTTCTATGCCCACTTGGCTTCTACGCCCACTCGGCCTCTAAGACCACTCGGCTTCTACGCCTGCTCGGCTTCTATGCCCACTCGGCTTCTACGCCCACTCAGCCTCTATGACCACTCGGCTTCTACGCCCGCTCGGCTTCTATGCCTACTTGGCTTCTATGCCTAGTTGGCTTCTACGCCTACTCAGCTTCTACACCTACTTGGCTTCTACGCCATGATGACAGTTATTGGCTTCTACACCAACCTCTTCTACACAAGGAATAACTACCTACGTGACTTCTACGCCGTGATCTTCGCAGCAGATATATGCGTTGTCCCTTAGTTGGACACGTGTCACATGCTCACTCAAAAGGTCATCTATACGCAGGCATTGGTTATTATAACCGTCGTGTAAAAGGGTGCTGTACTTTTTACTACTCGGTTTCTACACCGACTGAGTGGTCACTGTCACTAAAACTCCATAAATAGAGACCTCTATCAACAGAGGTCCAAAGGTCGAAAAGAGGTCGCAAAATTGAAGGTCGAACGATCAAAAATTGGTCAAGGAATCCAGTATCAGATCCAAGGTCTTCAATTGGGAGGAAAGAAGGAGGAGAGAAAACAGTCGAGAGAGAATGAAGAATCTAGAGCTCAGGCAAAGAGAAGGGATCAACGACTTTGGCATCGGGCATCCATCCTCTTTAGCAACATTCGAAGCTGCTTTCTGTCTTCTACGGCACTTCTTCAACATCGTGTGGTCCAAGGGCCAAAGTGATCGACTGCAGATCAGACTCCTATAGCAATATTTACCCAGATTAAATAAATTGTACTCGACATCCTTGTATAGGATTAAATTGTACAATCTTGTTTGTAAACACAGAAGAAGGGCGGGTTTTCGTATAAGACCTTGTTTCCACATATAATCTTTTTATTTATTTTATCAAACAACACCCATCCTTCATCCCGGAGGAACAAGAGCCAGAACCCGATACCGATAAAATATAACTCTATCGGTTCAGTGGTCAAGCCAAACACCTCATCCAAAAGATGGTTTATGATCTTAAAAGCAACCGAGGTCTGAATTACGCTACCATAAGACCAAGCATGGCTTAGGGTATGTTACGCCTTCCACAACCCCAAAGGCTCGATGAAGAAGATGAGTTACACTCTCACTCTTCAGATTCTTCCTCTTGGGACTCCGATATCAGTATCGGAGAGATGCTCAAACAAACATTGTCTGTCAACATGGTGTCAGCTGACCCTGAGGAAGACGACAAGGATCCTTCGGAACTCTTTGAAGCAGAATCGTGGACCCAACGCCTAGATGCACAATGAGAAATATGGTTCGAACAACGGAAATCTTCTACTGAGGACGAAGTCGTACAAGTCAATCTTGGTGAAGAATCCTTCTTTAAACCTATCTTCATCGGCAAGAGTCTGACAGATGAGGATCGAAAATCCCTGCTACAGCTCATCAGAGAATACATCGATGTCTTTGTCTGGAGTTACGAAGATATGCCGGGACTAGACCCCCAAATTATGGTCCACAAACTCAACATTTTGCCAAACGTCAAGCCTGTCAAGCACCAGCAACGGCAATTCCGGCCGAACATCATGAACGCTATCAAAGCTGAAGTCAATAAACTGATAGCTAGTGGCTTCGTCTTCGAAGAACAACATCCAGATTGGGTAGCCAACATCGTGCCCGTCGTCAAAAAGAATGGGAAGATTCGGATCTGCATCGACTTTTGCGATCTAAATTCGGCCTGCCCTAAGGACGAGTTTTCCTTTTCGATCAAATACGTAATGATCGAGAACACTTGTGGCTTCGAGCGCATATCCTTCATGGACGGATTCTCAAGCTACAATCAAATCAAGATGTCTCATGACGACAAAAAGCATACATCGTTCCGAATGCCAATAGGAGTATACTGCTACACAGTCATGCCCTTTGGTCTGAAGAACGCCGGTGCTATATATCAGCAAGCGATGAGCACCATCTTTCGTGAGCATCTATGTAAGACGGTCGAATGTTACGTTGATGACATCGCCGTCAAAAGGCGCTCCAAAGATGATCACCTCCGGAATTTGAAGACTGTGTTCGACCTCATACGTACGCACCAGCTCAAGATGAATGCCACCAAATCTTTCCTAGGAGTCTCCAGCGGCAAATTCCTAGGTTTCGTCATAACTTCAAAGGGTATCCATGTAGACCATGAAAAGACTAAAGCAAACCTTGAAATGTGTCCACCGAAGAACCTCAAAGAACTTCGTGGCCTTCAAGGAAGACTGGCCTACATCAGAAGGTTCATATCAAACTCCTCGGGAGGTTGTCAGCCGTTCACTCATCTTATGAAGAAGGGAGTCTCCTTTATCTGGAACGAAGAATGCCAACGCACTTTCGACGACATCAAGGAATACCTCATGAGCCCTCCAGTATTGGTTGTCCCAGTTATGGGAAAACCCTTTATGCTCTACGTACGAGCAATGGATCACTCTTTTGGCGCTCTTCTAGCCCAGACAAACGACGCAGGTCACGAGCAGGCCATCTACTATCTCAATAGAATGATGGCCGACGCAGAGTACAGGTACAACCCCATTGAGAAGGAGTGTCTTGCTCTAGTCTTCGCCATCCAGAAGATCAGGCATTACGTAGTAGGGCAAACCATCAACGTTATCTCATGAGTTAATCCCCTCGAGTTCCTCATGATGAAACCTGGAGTGCTCAATTCTCGCCTAGCCACATGGACAATACTGTTGTTACCATATGACATGGTATTCGTCACACAAAAGGCGGTTAAAGGTCAGGCATTGGCAGATTTCCATGTAGCCCACCCGGTACCGAAAACTTCGAAGCTCTACGAAGAGATCCCAAACGAGGTCGCAGACTCAAACCTGGCCACGAGTGCAGAAGTCGCTTGGCAAATGTTCTTCGACGGTGCTTCAAGAACAAGGCCCAAAGGCGATATTGTCGCTAGTGTCGGGATAGTACTGATCTCTCCATACGATCTGATCATCAACCGCACCTTCTCTCTCACTGAGTCATGCTCCAATAATGTGGCAGAGTATAACGCCCTCGTCGTTAGGCTCCAACTCGCCAAACAAGTAGGAGTAGACTATCTAGAAGCCTACGGCGATTCCAAGCTGATAGTCAATCAAGTCTGAGGCGAGTATAAAATTCAAAATGAAGACCTACTCCCCTACTACCAAGCCGCACTTGGAATAATCTCCACATTCGAGGGGTTCTTCATATAGCACGTCCCTTGGCTACAAAATATTGAGGCTGACGTCCTGGCCGGCCTCGCAGCCTCTATAGCTATTCCGGACAATACTCAGAAACTGATCACCATGATCGGTCAGGAGCTGGTCTGCCCGAAGAACAACCTCTATCAGTGCCTGAGCTAATCAATACAGACGAGCGCTGACTCCCAAGATTGGAGACTCATATTCATCGACTATGCAGTCTATGGAATTCTCTCCGAGAACCTAAAGGAAGTCGCTTCCATCAGAAGATGTTTTCTTCGGTTCTATTATGATACGGCTACCAAAATAATGTATCGCTGCTCCTATGACGGTCTTCAGCTATTATGACTATCAAATGCAGAAGCGAAGCAGGCTCTCCACGAGGCCCACGACGGGGTTTACGGTGCCCATCAGCCAGGGCCCAAGCTACAGGAGCACCACCGGAGAATGGGTTACTGTTGGCCGACAATAATAGCAGACGTCGTTGACTACGCAAGGAAGTGTCAAGCGTGCCAAATCTACGCAGACTTCATCCACCAACCCTCGGAGTTCCTGCACCCGACTGTTGCGTCCTGGGCGTTCGAAGCCTGGGGCATGGATATCATAGGGTCGATTAGTTTGCCTTCATCTAAGGGACATCGGTTTATCCTCGCCATTACCAACTACTTCTCTAAGTAGGCGGAAGCCGTACCACTCGTCGAAGTCAAGATATCAAACGTGATCAACTTCGTCAAGCGTCACATAATATACCGCTTTGGCTTGCCACAAAGGATTATCCATGATAATGGTCCACAGTTTACAAGTCATGCTTTTTATCGGTTCTGTGACAAGAACCGAATTCAGAATGAGCCTCGACTGCATACAACCCAGCAGCAAATGGTCTGGCCGAAGCCTTCAACAAGACCATCATAAAGCTCCTCAAGAAGTTTATGTCATCCAACAAATGCGACTAGAATGAGAAGCTGGGTGAATGCCTTTGGGCCTACCATACAACGGTACGGACGCCAACTGGTAGCACACCATTCTTCTTGGTCTACGGAAGCGAAGCAATCCTCCCCCTCGAGGTCCAAATTCCCTCGCTCTGAGTAGCTCTCTCCAACCGGCTAACCGTCAACGACAATCACCGTCGATGACTACAGGAGTTAGAAGCACTCGATGAGAAACGTCTCTTAGCTCAACATCATATTGAGGTATACCAAGCGTGTCTCTCGGGAGCCTTAAACAAACAGGTAAAGAAGAGGACTTACCAAGTGGGTGACCTCGTCCTGACAGTAAGGAAGCCGATGGTTATGACCCACAAGACGGCCGGCAAGTTCTAACCCAAATGGGAAAGTCCGTTTGTCGTAGAATCAGTATTCTCCAATAGCGCCTACCAACTGGCGAAGCCCAATGGCGAGTTGCTCATGATGCCTATCAACGGCAAGTTCCTAAAAAGTACTACGTCTAAGGCTAGGCCGGCACTTCCCTATCCACATCAAAGATAACCAAAATGTATAGTTTTACACTCTTGGTTCTTTTCCCCAGCAAGTGCCTATGTACAGCCTTGCCCTTCCTATATAAATCATTGTAGAAGCCATTATCGATGTTCAGAAGTCCTGGATACGCAACGGATAATGGATCCTCAAAAAGTTTCCCAACGGAGCAGTCCTCAGGTCCACTTGTACACTCCTGCAGTGACCACTCAAACCAATCTCGTTAGGTACTAGCCATGTTCATATTACCTCTGAGTTATCGTCCTGACGATCTTCCCAGCGGAGCAACCCTCTGTTTATCTATATTCCCCGATAGACCATAATCAGCCAATCACTCCTTAGTGAATTTTTTGGATATTGGTTCATGTCCATATTACCTCTGAACTATCATCCTAATATTTCTCCCCGACCGTGTTTACCATATCCATATTACCTCTGAGCAAACCTTCCGGGTTCGGCTATCGATCATCAAGTCCATATTACCTCTGATATCGGTTACCATCTTTACTTATCACCCGTAGTTAACCCTAGGTACGCTAGCGGTGCTAAGTCCACAAAATCTATCATGTCCATATTACCTCTGATAGGGTTTTATCTCGAACTTATTACTTGTACTCTCGTGCGCAAGAAGTAATAGGTCCATCAAAAATCCTCCAATGGGATGTCCTCAATGGTAGAAAATAGCCACGTCCATATTATCTCTGGCTCGCTTCCTTATTCCTTCCATAAAAATACCAGGATCATACTAACCTCTCTGTACGACTATAGATCGGCTCACGTCTACGTCACATATAAGCCATCTCCTCACCTCCTCCCCAGTAGGGTTTTCCATGTCCTTCGCACATCTGAGCAAACCTTCCAAGTTTGGCTATCATTCATCACGTCCACAGTACTTCTGATATCGATCATCGTCTAAACTTATCATTTGTACTTAAAAATTTAAGTGCGCCAAAGATGTTAAGTCTACCAAACTTGCCACGTCCATATCATATCTGGCAAGGCCTGTTTCAAACTTATTACTTGCACTCTCATACTCAAGAAGTAATAAGTCCACCAAAAATCTCCCAGTGGGATATCCTTAAAGACTACGGTGTTATACTACGTACATATTACCTCTAGTACGATACCCAAAGTTCACACGGATAATTACTACAAAAGGGGAAATGTTGTTTTATTTTTTTCCAAACGGGGAACTAAAAGCAAAATATATTTGAGGACTTACTAACGCCTCAATCAAAATAAAAGAAATAGGGGAAAGAAAGAAACAACCACTGATGCTACTGATCAATGCACAACTCTTCTAAACGTCCTCGGAGACGGGCAACTCTGACATCAACTTGAGTTCTGACCCAGTACTCAGCTTCTTGAGCTACAGCAGCGGGATTATCAACGTGAACGTAAGCCTGGTGCCTCTCATCCAGTCTCTTTAGAGTCTCCTCAAGGGCAGCAGAAGACTGGGCCACAGTGAAAGATTGTGCGCGAATAAGCTTCCGCTCTTGGCGGGCCTCACGAACATGACCCTCCAGGATCTTGATTTTGGCCTAGAGTTGTGAAATCTTCTCCTGGATCTCAGCAATGGTATAAAAAACCTATCTTCTCGAGCAAGGCAACCCGTCTCGTCTGCGTCCAATGCGGTACGTTGGAGTTCCAGCTTCTTGAGTTCTTGCTCGAGACCCGCCTTGGTCTCCCCATAGGCAGCCTTCACTTATTTTACGGAGTCCAGGAGGCGTTCATACTCCGTGGCCACTGTCTCACTTGACGCCGGCCTGTTGCACCTGCTGCAACTCGTTTAACCGCTGCTCTACTTCGGTTAATTTCTGAAGCAGCAAGTCGACTGTTTGCTCAGAGCCAGGGAGGATCCTCAAAATTTGTATCTTCTCCAAGGCACCGAGCTTGGACCAAATGAAAGACATCCCTCGTCCCAGTACGTTTTGGACCCATTGCCTCAATAATACGTAGAAGCCTTGGAGGATACTTTGGACGTGGCCGCTACCGCAGCCTTCGTGGAGGGAGCCAAAGTCGAAGGAATTATAGCCAATTGGACAACCTGCTCGACAAGTCATATGGTGGAACCACGGTTGCTGGACGATGAGCTGCTTTCACAGCAACCAAACTCTACCCCACCGAGAGTATTGTCTGGACGCAAGGCAAACTGGCAAGTGTGGCTTTCACACTGGCAAGACCAGGAACGGATCCCTCTGGAGGGCCGCTACCCCCAGTAACTGAGAAAGCCGTAAATTCAGATCGTCCAAGTCATCCCGGGGAGGTAACGAAGCGGTCGCCATACCAGGTAGACCCGCAGAGATAGAGGCTTCCCCTACACTGACCTTTACAGAAGGTTCTGTCGGGTGTTCTCCACCCCCAGTAGGGAGAGGGAGAATGGACTTCCTTTGAACCAGCCCCCCACCTCTTTCTTCTTTTGCATCTTTCTCAGAGGCCACATTCACCATCCTCAGAGGAGAAGTCGAGTCTGCAGGGCCAAATAAACCTATGACCAGCCGCATCAACAAAATAGAAAACTGAAGACGAAAGATCTCATCCCGCTAAAAAAGGTGGAACAACATACCCGGAACGGATGACAGGACTTGTGGAACCACCTCGACGGCGTCCGGGTCGTCCATAGGGGTGTTGGGAGTAGCCGGTTCCATCTGCTCCCCATTAGGGATATGCCCGCCGATATTCTCAGGGATAGGCTCTTCAATCGCGGCCTCGGGGTCAGGGGACAATGACTCTTCGTCCCGCTCTGCATAAGAGACCCTAGCGGCCATAGACCGCCGAGGGCGGTTCCTTCTCCCCTGTGACTGCAAAGTTTTAAACAGATCAGGAGAAAGATGTTCATATAGAGGAGTCGTGAGAATCAAAGTAAGAGGTCTTACGAGTACCGCTATCGCATCTAAGGTAGGGTCCGGTTCATAAGCCATCAGCACAAGGGGTCCTACCTCCTCTCTTACGTCCTCCGCAGAAAGACCAGACTCTTCCATAAGCCCCGTCTCCGGAACCTTCTCAACTCGCGCCCGCTTGGAATGACTCGAGTGGTGAGCCACAGTCGTCTTGCGCTTAGGAGCAGGTGTAGAAGCATAAAAAATACGCTGCAGAATTATACGCAGTATGCATAAAACCCGTGTAAAGCAGAGTTTCAGTACTGTGTGGCGTAAGACATGACTTCAGAGCCATCGGCGTACAACAGAGCTTCATCGCTAGTACAGCGTAAAATATAAGCTCCAGGACAATCCGCATAATGCAGTATTTCCAAGCTGCTTCGGCGTAAAAAGGTTGTTACATCGCCACTTTGGCGTAAAACCTACTCGCTTTTAATGCAGTAGGAAGTTGTACGGGAAACTCTTCGTATTCCTCGAATGACCCTGTCAGATCATGCAATGAACCTGTCAGATCATGCAGTGAACCTGACTCCTGACAAAGAGTACTGCACAACTATCCAGACGACGGCTGTAATGATGGTTCGGCACAGGGACCCAGACCGTCGTTTAGTGATATTTCCTTGATATAATTGCTTTTACGCGTTCAAGGAAATATGCTGCCTAGTTTTGTACAGGCAGATGTGAGCTTTTACGCTCAGCAGAAGACAAAATGAATCGCCACGTCAAAAGCTGCTCTTCGTACAGAACTCGAGGCACGTCTCTGCAGTTAATACGCGTGATGGGGGCAGATCTCTGTATTTAATGCACGAGATTTGGTTCTATTTTCAAAGACTAGATGGCCATAATTATGGCTAATACGTCTACATCATCATCTCTACATATTACGCCATCAGGCTATTTTCAGCTATAGGAGCACGCTGTATGATATCTCCTTGAAATACGCCACCTGGCTATTTTTAGCTATAAGGAGTACGCCATATGCTATCTCCTCGGAATACGCTAACTCAGGCTATATTTGTATTGGTGCTTGATAAGGCTATTTGGTCCAGAATACTCTCAAGACCTTAGTCAAGGAAAGAGGATCGGCTATCTTTTACGCTAGCTACCTATCCATGCAGCATCAGGCTTCAACGCCTACTGGGCTTCTACGCCTATTTAGCCTCTACGCCAACTTGACAACGATTTGGCTTTTACGCCATGGTGACGGTTATTGGCTTCTACGCCAACCTTTTCTACGCAAGGGGCAGTTACCTACGTGGCTTGCATGCCGTGATCCTCGTAGCGGTTATACGCGTTACCTCATTATGGGACACGCGTCACACGCGAATCAGAAGATCATTTATACGTGGGTGGCAGTTATTATAACCGTCGCATAAAAAGTACCACACTCTCCACTGTCCGACTTCTACACCGACTGGACGGTTACTGTCACTAAAACCCTATAAATAGAGACCTCTGTCCACGGAGGTCCAGGGTCGAAGAATTAGGGTCAAAGAATTAGGGTCGAAGGTCAAAAATTAATTTTTTTTAGAGAGAAGAATCCAGAGCACAGACAGAGAGCAGTGATCGACGATTTTGGCATCGAGCATCCACTCCCTCTTGCAATCTTTGAAGCTTCTCCGTCTTCTACAGCACTTCTTCATCATCGTGTGGTCCAAGGGACAAAGTGATCGACCGCAGATCAGACTCCTATAACAATATTTACCCAGATTAAAATTTGTACTTGACATCCTCGTATAGGATTAAAATTTGTAATACATCTTCTTGTTTGTAAACCAAAGAGAGGGTTTCGCATAAACCTTGTTTCATTTCTTTCGTTTATTATCAAACACGAGATGGCAACTCTGTTGGGGACCTCTTTCTCATCTGACGAGAAAGCAATTGCTCAATACGATGTAGTATCAGTAGAATCAATGAAGAAGACATTGGTCGTCCAGTTCGACCAATCCGCCTACGAAGATATGCTTCGAGCAGGGGGTAGCTCTTACTCTCTCTCTGTCCAAGACAACAGGAAACTACGTAAGGTCTGGATGCCCCGGACATCCCCTACCATTCCTGCCGACTCTCTGGTTTCTCCGACCAACAAGGTTGTAGCTTCGCAACCTCCGCGCCCCGCGCGTAAACTCTGTCTCCCGTTTGTGACATGGCAGACAAAACTTTCGGTAATGCCTTAGTGCTGTCCAGAAGTCTACTCCGTGCTCTGTGCGTAAAACTCTGTCTCCCGTCTGTGATATGGCAGACAAAACTTTTGACAATGCCTCAGTGCTAGTCCAGAAGTCGACTTTGCGCTCTGCGCGTAAAATTCAGTCTCCCGTCTGTGACGTGGCAGACAGAATTTCTGATAATGCCTCAGCGCCAAATCAGAAATTCCAAATGTGCTCCGCGCGTAAAAATGCATCTGCCCTCCGTAGAAAAGTAGATGGTCCCTGCAATCTACGCAAGGGAAAACAAGTGGCAGATTTCTCAACTTTTCGGCCTTTACGCCAGCAAGAGAAAAATCTGTCCGCTCTCCAGATTACGCGAGAAGCTGATGGCCGGTTGAGGACTTCCTCAGTTTTATTCCAACCTGAGCAGAGTTCCAGATTATGCCAGGTTAAGCCCCTCAGCGTAAAGAAGGCCCGGTTTGCGGAGAGACACTCCTCGGGGATCATCTGCTACTCAGATGGCTGAACTGCTGTATACAGGTGGCAGGGGAAAAGTTATGGTTCCCAATATCTGCATGCCAACTGATGTAAATAGGAGGAACAAGCCTTCTTCTTCTTCTGTTAATCCTCCAGACTTGCGTGAATATCTGATCCAGAAGCGCAAGGATAGGGGATCCGCCAACATGTCTATTACGCCTCCTAGGGAGCACTATTGTAATAGTCATAGGTTTGTAGTTAATTATTGATGTTCTGAAGCAAAACTGTCGGTTTTCGACCGGTTGAACTACTCTTTGTCTTTCCAAGAAGAAGAGCCTACATATGCATCAGTGAACATGGCTTCACACGTTCCTAGAAGAAGGTCGAATTCAAGACGTCATCCCTCTAGAACTCCAAGCCAAAGAAGATTCAACAAACTCCTTGAGAACATTGAAGCTGGGGTGTTTCGAAACACCCGTTCGAGGTCACAACAACCGGCTTCGTATTCTTCTGATTTCGACACTGGGGTCACCAGTTTTCTAAATCAGACACTGAAAGTATAGAGTCAATCTCTACGGAGACCTATGCTAACCCTTCAATGACATCCAGAGAAATAGGAGTCTATGTCATTGAAGATGAACGTGAAGAGGCTTCCCCATCAGGAAGCACTGAGCAACGCATCGCTGTGTTGGAGACATCTTTAAAAGAGATACAATCCATGATGGAGAATATGCACCAGATGATGCTGACTCAACACACAGCTGCTATATCTCAAGCATCGGTCCCTCCGACTCAAATACGTGTGGGGGTGGACTTACCACCATCCAACGCGAATCAGGAGCCTGCTCTAAATCAGGAGTCAGCAGCTCCTCCACTTCCTAACTCAAGAATGTATTGCCTCCTGTTGGAGTTGCAATACAACCGATCTCTCACCACTCTGTGGTCCCTCTACCGGCTAAAGATCCGATGTAGGCAGTGCGAGAATTGAAAGCCCAATTTGATGCCTTAAAATATAAGAATCAGCTCAAGAAATTGGGAATCAACCAGCCTTACCCAGCTATCTGGGATGAGATCCCTTTCCCTCCTAAATACAAACCACGAACTATGGCTTTGTTTGAGGGAAAGGCATCACCGAGCCAGTACATGAACAACTTCAGTATGATAACGGTGTTATTGCAAGGGAATGACGCCCTTCTCACTCGAGTGTTCAAAGGCTGTCTCTCGGGAGTGGCTTATCAGTGGTATCGTAGTCTTGCGGACAATTGTATTACTTTCTTTGAAGATTTCAAGACTTTGTTCTTCGCACAATTCTACGAATGAGGAATGGACATGTCTATGTCCTCTCTCATCTAAGTAAAGCAGAAGGAAAAAGAGAACGTTCGCACTTTCATCGAACGTTTTCGTCAAGCCACTTTGCAAATGCCTCCCGGAGTTCCAGACTCAGCATTGGTGGATATTTGCAGAAAGAATCTTCTTCCAGTGATCTCGGTGTTCACAGGACCATATCAATTTCATGATTGGCCCTCGTTCATCATCTCAGAGGTGGCCGCTGAAGACAACAGTCGGAAGGCGCGTGATAATGGAATTATGATATCTGCCTCTGATAGAGGCAAGAGATCATCCTCCCATAGCGACCATCCCCGTGGTTCCAAAGGAAAAGAAGCTCTGGCGATCAATACGTCCAGGCAAAAGACTGTGGCAACCACACAGACAAAACCTGGGACTTCCAGGTCCATTGAAGTGTACTCTTTTGACGACGACGATATTACGAGTATATTCGAGTGTCTAGTCAAAAGCGGCAAGATTACCCTCCCAGAGGTAAAGCGGCCTAATGAAGTCGGCAGTACCAATAACCCCAAGTACTGTATTTTCTATAGGTACATACATCACCACACAAAGGCGTGTTATGTACTAAAAAGAAAATTCCAGGAGTTGATCGATGCTAAGGCCATCACTCTGCGCAACAGCGAGAAGACGGTCACAGCCAACATAATCTCTTTTCAATTTGGCAATCTGCCTCCTCAAGAAGTTTCGGATGGTATTGTACCTATTTTTTGGACAACGATGAACATCGTTAATCTCCCTCCAGCCAGGGGTCAAAATCATGACCTGGTACCCCTAACTACCCAGTATGGCGAGCTTGTGTGGGTTCATCCAGACCTAGTATCAGAGATCAAGGAAGAGACTCAAGCTGCTAAGGCTAAGTCTAAGAAGAACTCAAAGCGTAAACCATGTCATATGGTTGCGGTATCCTCAATATCAGAAGAAGAGGTTTTGGCTACTGGAACCCGTTCAGGGAAAGCCTACCTCAAGGACTATAGAGGAAGTCAGGAAGATGCATCGGCAGACGCTTCAGGTGCCAAGCCTTAAGAACCAAGACCTGTCATACCAGAGGCCGGTCCTTCGAGACCAACTTCGGCGGACAAGGGCAAGCAAAAAGAAGTATGCTTTGACAAACCTTTGAAGAACATTCAAAACAAAGGTTTGGAGAAGCCATATAACTTCGACATCCTGGCCCAGTTGGCTAATACACCAGCCAGATTGTCCATTTTTGAACTACTCAGGCTCTCTAAAGACACTCGTCAAGCCCTGAGTGAAGCATTAATGCAGGTGGATGCATACTTGACCCAGCTCAAGTCCCCTGATGAAGAACCTGTGGCATGTCCTCAATGCCATTGTGTAATAGAGGTGGTCCCGAATATCACTTTCACCCTAGATGACATGTTGTTGAAACATAACAAGCATGACAGACCCCTCTATTACACCAGATACGTCGGTTCTATAGAGGTTGACAGGATTCACATAGATCCGAGATCATCGATCAGTATCATTTCTCATAGTCTGCTCAGACCACTGAGGATTCCTACCAGCGAATTGGCTTACACCACCACTACAATTGTGGACTTCAACGCCAGGAAAAGTAAGTCGTTGGGGAAGATTCGTCTGAGGATCCAGATTGGCGACCTCAGATCAGTGGCTACATGCTATGTCATTGATTCAGAGGTGTCCTACAACATTCTGCTGGGCAGACCATGGATCCATGATCACAACATCGTTCCTTCGACTCTACATCAATGCTTTAAATATGTAGATGTCCAAGGAACAGTACAAACAGAGTTTGCTGATCTTAACCCGTTTAAAGGAGTAGAATCTTACTACTTCGATGCCATATTGTACACTCAAGACTACATGGAGGAGGTGTCAGGCAAGACAGAGGAGAAATCCCACCGGGAGCCAGAAGAACCCTCTCTGCCAGCAGACTTATGTGAAGGCATCCTAAAACTTCCACGCATATCAAAATTGCGATGGAAGGTATTGATGGCCACATAAAACTGGGCGTATGAATGGAGGATGCGCAACTCCATGGAGAGAGAAGTCGCGGGTGTCACGCCCCAGTCCCAAAATACCGAGGGACCAGATACGTGGCAATGGCCAGCAGTACGCACCGATGGACAAACCCAATTTAATGGATCCATCAGGGCATACTTAAGCTGTAAAATCAAGTCTACGACAACAAGCACAACTAATCTCATCGACACAAGATATAAAATATGATCCACAGAATAAGTAAGGAATATAAACCATCAGCCAGTCTCAACAAAGTGCTTCGGGGAACAACCCGATAAATATCTGATACAATGGTTCAACAGACCAGAATATAAATGACTGAAATAAATAAATACTGAGCATGAAACATGGATGCTCAGGAAAAGTTTTCGGCTAACACCTTGTCTACGGATGGCGGTACAGCGCCTGGATCGGCTCCTGCTGCGGTCCCGTATACCTCGGAATAGATCTCGTCCTCAAATCCTAGGGACATAATCCATATCCAAGTCCTCAGGGGACATAGCAAGGTACAAAAAATATACAAGCCAAAATATAAGCAGTGCAGCAATAATGAGATAAATAGGGTAAGTATGTAACCATCTATGTGAAATGCAAGATGAGAGCAACACGAGTACTCAGGCTGAGCCACTACAAGCTCTGTGTCGGGGAGCCGGTAGCGGTAATAACCGGTAGTGGGTTTAGCTCTGCTCCGAGAGTCTACAACCTCGCAATAATAGAAGATATATATATAACAGCCTGTAGCTTGTGTGTCTCTCCCCACCCAATGTAACCACGCATATCATGACCATAACGTCTCATGTCCATGTCAAGCGGGATCATAGCTAATGCAACAAGTCATACAATATCTAAGAATAAAATGTCCATGTCAAGTCCTGTATCCTATACAGAATTACCACGAATATCTCGGAAAGATCCTATCTCATGAGTAGTGTCAAGTGTCCTGGGTCAAAGTGTACTTGGTAAGACAAGTACGAGAATATAAAGTGTCACGAATGTCCATCTCTAGTTGACAGTACCCAACACCGCGTACAGTGTTGGCACCCGACTATTATCGGACGCTAAGTACGTCACACGGTCCTAAGTTAGGCATGCACAGCAATATAATGAAACAAGAAAAATATATAACAATACTACAGAGTTTGGCAAGGTACACTTGCCTGGTGTCCGAATACCAACAGTCGTCCCTGTATCAGTGGATCCTGTAGGTACTCCTCCAAAAATATCACCAACAGTCTCAGAAGATATCAATTAGCTAGAAACGCCTGTCCTTAAGTCCAATTTGGACACAAGGGCAAAAATGACATTTCCGGCCAAAGCGGGGTCCACATGTGGGCCACTTTGCACCGAAAAGCGTGTCAGGATCAAAGGTCTCCAAATTCATCAAACTTAGTATCAACAAGTCAGGGACGATGATACGAACCCAACGGAACTTCCAGAATTGGATTCCGATGAGTCGATCACAAAATCGTCCGTCAAGTGGGGCCTGTGGAGCCCACGATACGTGATTTTGTCAACGTTCTCAGAATCGAACCAAACTTGGGTCACAGGACCAGCATATTACTACGAGTCCGATGGCGCAAGTTTCGATCCGACGTGTGTACACAAAGTTACAGCGTGTTCCAAAACTGACGGATATGGAATATTGTCGGCGGATACGCGTTGATTTCGGTGTGCACGGACATCCGAATAGACTTCTGCGAAATCCCGCACGTCCGTATCAATGACGCGCACGTTTCGGTAAAGACCGCGTACGACCAAGTCGTCCCGTTTGGCGGGGCACACCCAGTTCCGGGGTGAAACAGGACATTGGTTTTCCTATTTTTGGATCGCAGTTTGCGATCACCACAGGACGCGACGCACCGATCAGGTTGCACGGGCATCGAGGGGGTTACACAGTCTACGTGTTGCAACAGACGGAAACGAAAATGGAATTACGAGGAGATAGGAATTGCTACCTGAACAGGGCTCCGTGAATCTGACTTTCACGTGTCCATGTGTCAACTTGACGTGAGCTGTGTCCTGGTCGAGAGCTCCTGTGTCCGTGTCCGCTGCTACTCTAGGGTTCTGATCGAGACAGCGGCGGGGGCTTCGCCGGAGAGAGCCGGGCTCTGGGTCGGCGAGGTCGGGCTAGGACGGCGTCGCCGGAGGCGATGGGGAGGCAGGGGCTTGGGGCTGCTGTGGGTGGAGCCTTATCTTGAAAATCTATCAGCTTGGCAGTAGATCTGACTGGAGTAAAAGTTCTGCTCCTACATCCGTGCATAACGCAAGCCATTGGTGGCGAAAACTTGCCGTCAGGAAATAGATGTGTAGAAACAGTTCCACACTTCCCGCATGCAAAATCCATCTGTACAACCAAGGATCTAACCACGCTCAACTTAACAACCGTCCCACACACCGAGACAAGCCTCCCAATATATGCAGCTTTCAAATTCTTGAGTGTAATCATTGAATCGGGGTGGTTATGTAGCCTAATGTTTATCCTCTCTTCATGCTCCAAATGGAAGTGATTACCCTTCTGCAACAACACCATGTGAGCGGCAGCAGCCATGCATGAGATTGCTTCCTTAGGTGCTATCTCTAGAGCAGCAAAGAACTCGTCGTCTACACCTACTTTCCGGAGTTGCTGGATGTCAATTGGCAGAAAGAATAGACCATTGTCATCGTGCACCTGTGATAGTAGACGGTCGGCTAGAATTAAATCTAGGTTTTGGTTTGGGATTTTTTTGGTTTAACCTAAAAAAGGAAAAAGAGTATATTTATACATGTAGGATTTGGGCTTGGATTAGACCTAGGATTTGGGCTGGGTCAATGCTCCTTGGGCTTGGCTTCGGCTCTCATGGGGATGTTGGGTGTTTGGCACGGATTTAATTCGGTTTAAATGTACATTAGTTTTTTTTTTAGGGCTATTAAAATTGTTTCCGGAGTCCAATAAATTCACGAAAAGTTATCCTATGTCCGGTTTTCCATTTTACAGCAAAAATATTATTTCCATAATATTTTAATATTAATTAACATTATCTAAAAATCCTTTAATCACAAAATACCTTAGTTTTAATTCCCTAAAATTATAGAAAATTGGAAAAAATGTATTTTAAAAATCAGGGGGCTTACAGCGGGCACAGTAAAAGCCAACCCAGTACAACCCATTATGAAGTACCGCCATCCTCTCGCTCCATCAATAAGCCCACCTCTGGACTTGAAGCTAGTGATGGCATTTCCCACGTGCAATTGGTCATACCCAAACTGTCTGGCGAACCGACTAGGCAGGTAGGGCTCCAAGAAGCATTGGTCTTCACTTCTGTACAATAAATGGGAAGGTTTAATGCAGACCAACCAATAAAAAGCTTCAGGAGAAAGAACGGTCTTCCCTTCACCTGAGTCCTGAAGCCTGCTCCCATGTTGATTGATATGTACAGTGGGGACGATACAGAAGAGCTTCCAGCTGTGAGCAAAATTTAATGTCCGCCGACAGTCTACGACGGTGGTCACGTTCCAAGTGGAATTCTTGTAATTCAACAAAAAATTATTCCCCAAACTACTGGCAGAGCCGGGAGACATTACTCTGGGGTTATGAAGAATTAGCCATCCCATCAAATACAGGAACGGTAATTCTACCCTGGGAAAGTTGTCACGCCATATTTCATCGGCAAGCAGCCCATCAGTAATGGCCCTCGGGTCAGCTTGTATCCAGCATACCATGCAGGGAGCAGGCCCAGTCTTGTCCCGAATATCAGACGCACTGCAGGCCATAAGGTGTTGCGGTGAATGCAATCCGAAGATGCAATGCCAGGTACTACCAATCGGCGCAGCCATACAGAGAGGAAGCTAGCCAGTTGAGCTTCCCTTGACAGAGGCCTGCGGCAATGCCTCAAATAACTGTAGGCTTTAGTGCCTGCAGGGTAATTCCCTATTCCTTCGTCGAGAACTTGATCTGAAGCCCCAGCGTCTTCAATAAGAATCGACTACTTGAGCATTAAGCATGCTCAGAAGGCTCAAAGGCCTATCCCTGCTATCCACGACTTTGTCTGGCTTAGCATCCCGGGCATGATGGAAGAAGAGATAGGACGCTCATTTGTTGGTATGAGCCAAATCAGAGGGCTCATTATAGAAGGCGGTGCATGCTAAATAGTGGCTCATTAGCTCTTGGTACACTGCCACTACCCGAGGGTTTGTATCCCCCAACTTCCGGTTTGTGGTAACATACTCTTCATAAGGAGTGTCCCCCATTGGCAGCCTTAAAATTTCTGCCATCTCGTGAAGGGCTAAGCCCAACTCCCCTAGCGGAGTGGCAAAAGTCCCAATGAGCGAGATATACCGCTCCATCAAAGCTAAAAATAGGTTGGGGTTGAGAGGTAACCCAACACTGGTAGCACTCACAGCCGCGTACAGACCAATGCTCTCCAGCTCTGTCTGAAAGTCCTTTACGGCCCAGGCACTTAAACGAGCCCATCAAAGATTTCCAGGGCTAACCCACCCGTTGGTCCGAGGATTAACCTTGGGGTATACTCCTCCATGCCCCATAAAGTCATTGTAGAAAGTCGACAATTGGACTGGTTGGAGCAATGAAGTGTCTTCACTCGGGACGCTGCCCGAAAATAATTCCCTGAAAGGCATGACCGGGCCGGAAGGGCGGCTTACAAATAACCCGTGGTATGACCCCTTCTGATAAAATATCTTCCCCGGCTGGCCGTGAAGATTAGGGATCAGAGTCAACAACATCTTCCTCGGATGCGTGGCATGGAAGAATGCCGAGATAGGGTAATCTCTCAGCATCTTGGGCAGGTACATGACCATGACCCCAGCAGTAAAAATCCAGTTTTCCTTCTTGGGCTTCGTCTGGGATTGTTTATCAATCATATCCCCGAAGAGGAAAGCTGGTTTTATGTATTTGGCCCCGTCTATATACGTCAGGGGCTCTCCGTTGATCATGCTCAACAACATTCGCTCTCCTTGAGACGATATCAGACTTCCCCTCCCTTCAGGATACTGGGGTCCGGAAATAGGAAATGCCACATAGGACAAATCCTCCAGGTAATTGGAGTTCAGCATCCCAGCAGCAGAATCCATCACCTCAGCCAACGGAGGTATCTACAAGTCAACTACAAAGTACAAGAAAAATATGTCAGTTTCTATACTAGACACTACAATCTGTGCTTTTACGCCAAGACTGTAAAAACTTGAGTTTTTGCGCTGGAACCTATTACCTAGGCGTAAAATTCAAAATTGGCAGTATACACAAAAATCTGACAGTCTGTGTTTTACGCTAGACTGCCAAAGTTTGAGTTATTATGCCAGAATTTTTATCCAGAGCGTAACATCCAAAATTTGTAGTATAGGCCAAATTTTGACAGTCAAAGCTTTTACGTCAGACTGCAAAAATATGAAGTTTTTACACTGACACATTAGGAATGTGGGCGTAAATGATAAAACATCTCTGTGCATCATCTTCCTCGAAGAGGCTCTCAGCACAGAAGATGACCTAGCACGTTCACGTACAACGTGTGCGAAGGGTTTTCTTCGTTTTTGTCGTCCCAAAAGCTTTACCTATAACACCCGGTGCACAGCTGGACGGTGGGACACTACGTTCCGAGCGAGGTTCGCTCTGTCCGATGGGAGTCGCTCTTGCTTGGGCAGAGGAGCGAGAAGAGGAAGCAGCTTTCTTTCCCTTAGAGGTGGAGGTTGGTTTTGGTGCCATTGCTAAAAACTCAGAATGCTCAGAGAAGAAACGAAGAAGAGTTCTCAAAGAGACGAAGATTTTTCTTTCGCAAAAGACAGATGAAAAGTTTTTCTTTGAAGACCTTGGGGTATTTATAGAGTTCAGATAAACTCTTCGAATCCTAACCAAATCCGATATTTAATATTCGGTTATGATTGGGGACCACGTCAGCCTATTATTCAGGGAAGGCGGACAGTCAGCGAATTCAAAAAGTTTTTTTCGTACAGAGCAGATTCGTGATTTTACGCCAAGGAACTTTTACGCTCGAGAAGCCACCAATCTACGGTTTTACGCTCAGAGGCTATAAGTCTATAGTTTTACGCCCGGACGCTTTTACGCTCGGTAGCTTTTACGCTCAAGAGGCTACAAACCTACGACTTCACGCTCAGAGGCTACAAATCTATGATGTCACGCTCAAAAGCTTTTTACGCTCAGAGGCGACAAATCTACGACTTCACGCTCGGAAGTTTTCTTTTCAGAGGATATAAATCTACAGTTTTATGCCCGGATACTCTTATGCTCAGCAGCTTTTACGCTCGAGAGACTACAAACTTACGATTTTATGCTCATCCACACTACGGATCTATATGACTCTCCGCATATCTAAAAATACGCAGGCCAGAGTAGGCGTATATCTGAACAATTCTCAAGACAGCCAATTACAAGGGTTTTCTCGGAAGATACTCCTTCTTGGCCTCAAAATATCCCAAGTACCTAAAACATACAGAGTTCAGCATCGAAAATGACTCTTCTCCTTGGGTCGATTGGAAGTTCATCCAAAATCCAGTCAGAATCTCTTCTTTACAGTTCAAGCACGGTCAGTTTTGACAACCATTTCTCGCCCTATTTCAAAGGATTTTCGGGAAATCATTCTTGAAGATGATGGTCTGAACTTCTTATCAGAGAAGTGCCAGTTCAGAATTCTACGCAACTCCTCGTTCAAAACAGCAAGACAGTTCGAATATGCGACTTAAAATGCTAAGCAGTTTTCTACGCGTCTTCAGTTATGCGTAAAAGACGGGACGAGACCAGATACTCTTTTTATCATAGTCGGCGTAAAGTTATTCAGACGTGTCGAAGCTACACATAATCAGACTTCATCACAGCAAAAAATATGGCAAATCATCAGACACGTAAAAGAATACAACTTTATTAATCATGATTACATATGATGGAAATCCATTCTACAAAGGGTTTTTCATCTTCATGATTACATATGATGGAAATCCTTGCGACAAAAGGTTCCTCATTTTCATTTAGGATCACGCCAAGAATCTGTTCTGCCAGATTCTCATATTGGTGGAGATCTTTGTTGTCTTCTACAGCAGATTAATCGGCTTCCGCGACCGATTAACAAGAAAATGATTAACGACGGGAGGATACAAAACTGGGCCTGTATAAATTATTCAAGAGCCCATCCTCCGTACGCCATGACAGATTGAGTTGGGATTCAGACCCAACTCAATACTGGAAGACGGGGCTAGTTTGTCTGCCCTCGTCCACCGTCGTAATGGGAGAAAATACAGCTTGCAAGCTGTGTGGTCGAATGTGACCCTTCTTCTCTCCTGGACGAGTCGCCATATGAAATTGTTGATCATCCCGAGCAAAGGAAGCTATGATATCCTTCCATGATCCATCGTTGTAGAGGACATTTGCTCGAAGACACCTTTTTCAGCTTCTTACATGCTGGAAGAGCATGATCTTCTTCTTCCTCAAGTCGACTCGGTGAATCTCGGCAACCATCTCTGTGTGGTAAAGAAAATGTGGGAAGAACAGGTTAAACTCATCAGCCTTTATATAGGCAAAAGAGAACACACCGAATCCCAACAAAGATCCCAAAAATCCGTCGAGAAATCAGCCTCGAGGAACGAGTCAGACTTGACCGTTTCATGCTTCATTCAAAGTGTTTCAAATTACGAGAAATTTGAAAACTTTGAAGGGGGTCTTGTAGAAGCATGAAAAATATGCTGCAGAATTATACGCAGTATGCATAAAACCCGCGTAAAGCAGAGTTTCAGTACTGTGTGGCGTAAGACATGACTTCAGAGCCATCGGCATACAACAGAGCTTCATCGCTAGTACAGCGTAAAATATAAGCTCCAAGATAATCCGTGTAATGCAGTATTTCTAAGCTGCTTCGGCGTAAAAAGGTTGTTACATTGCCACTTTGGCGTAAAACCTACTCGCTTTTAATGCAGTGGAAAGTTGTACGGAAAACTCTTCGTATTCCTCGAATGAACCTGTCAGATCATGCAGTGAACCTGACTCCTGACAAAGAGTACTGCACAACTATCCAGATGACGGCTGTAATGATGGTTCGGCACAGGGACCCAAACCGTCGTTTAGTGACATTTCCTTGAAATAAATTGCTTTTACGCGTTCAAGGAAATACGCTGCCTAGTTTTGTACAGGCAGATGTGAGCTTTTACGCTCAGCAGAAGACAAAATGAACCGCCACGTTAAAAGCTGCTCTTCGTACAGAACTCGAGGCACGTCTCTGCAGTTAATACGCGTGATGGGGGCAGATCTCTGCATTTAATGCACGAGATTTGGTTCTATTTTCAAAGACTAGATGGCCATATTTATGACTAATACGTCCACATCATCATCTCTGCATATTACGCCATCAGGCTATTTTCAGCTATAGGAGCACGTTGTACGCTATCTTCTTGAAATACGCCACCTGACTATTTTCAGCTATAAGGAGTACGCTGTATGCTATCTCCTCGGAATACGCCAACTCAGGCTATATTTGTATTAGTACTTGATAAGGCTATTTGGTCCAAAATACTCTCAAGACCTCAGTCAAGGAAGGAGGATCGGCTATCTTTTACGCTAGCTACATATCCATGCAGCATCAGGCTTCTACGCCTACTGGGCTTCTACGCCTATTTGGCCTCTACGCCAACTTGACAACGATTTGGCTTCTACGCCATGGTGACAGTTATTGGCTTCTACGCCAACCTTTTCTACGCAAGGGGCAGTTACCTACGTGGCTTGCATGCCGTGATCCTCGCAGCGGTTATACGCGTTACCTCATTATGGGACACGCGTCACACGCGGATTCAGAAGATCATTTATACGTGGGTGACAGTTATTATAACCGCCGCGTAAAAAGTGCCACACTCTCCACTGTCCGGCTTCTACGTCGACTGGACGGTTACTGTCACTAAAATCCTATAAATAGAGACCTCCGTCCACGGAGGTCCAGGGTCGAAGAATTAGGGTCGAAGGTCAAAAATTGATTTTTTTTTTAGAGAGAAGAATCCAGAGCACAGACAGAGAGCAGTGATCGACGATTTTGGCATCGAGCATCCACTCCCTCTTGCAATCTTTGAAGCTTCTCCGTCTTCTACAGCACTTCTTCATCATCGTGTGGTCCAAGGGACAAAGTGATCGACCACAGATCAGACTCCTATAGCAATATTTACCCAGATTAAAATTTGTATTTGATATCCTCGTATAGGATTAATTGTACTTCTTGTTTGTAAACCAAAGAGAGGGTTTCGTATAAACCTTGTTTCATTTCTTTCGTTTATTATCAAACAGCAGGAGGTCCATCAGAAGGAGTCCCCTCGTCAGTCGGCGGATCTTAATCAACGAGCAAAGGTCGGGCCATGCACTTTCCCTTCTTGGGTGTTCGTCGACCTTTCACAAACGGAGGCACAAAAATAGTGCCCGCCAGATAGCTCATCCCGGGATCATAGTCAGTTGGTGTAGCGTTGACTGTGCAGTAGAAACTCCCTACATCAAAGAACATGTTTGGTACAAAACAGCTACCGGCAACCTGAACTCAGCTTGTGTTCCGACGGAGGCGTAGTAGCTCCACGCACGAGCACCATCAAGAAGATTGCCAAAATACTCGAGGGAAGCACTAGGAGTATCTAGCAGGAGTTGGTTGTACCCAAATTGACGAGCAAACCGACTGGATAGAAAAACTGACTGGTTAGATAGGGCTCCAAGTAGATGTTAACCCGATTTTGATACACCAAATGGGAAGGACGGATAGCAAGGATCTAGTTGTAAAGTTTTGCCGACAACGGACGATCAGCAGTCCCACTGTCTTGATGAACAGCACTCATTTCTCCTTCGGTGAATTCAGGGACAGTGCTGAAAAATGTCCAACCGTTCAGATAAGCAATTTTCTTCCTACAATAGGGCACATCCTCGCACTTCCACTTCATCCCCCGGTAGCGGCGGATAATAGCATCCCCCTCCAACATTCCTTCCTGGGTACCGATGCGCATTAAGGACCGATGGTGCAATAAAAGCCAACCCATCAGGTAATGATAGGGTAACTCTACCATGTTAAACTCTTCGACCCCTTTGTGGTGCTTCACCTTGGAGGCAAAACGTCGAAGACTACGATGGATGCAATAGACCATCGCAGAAAATAATGCAAGAGGATGGCCAAAAGCTAGCCGTACGGCCTAGAGAATATGATTATGAGTGATTCTCTCAATTGAGCCTAAACCCCCCGTGAACACGTAGCTGCGTAGCCATATCATCAGGTATCCCGCTAGCAGTGCCTTCTCAGATAGCCCGTAGGTGTCCATGAAGAAGTAACTCAACTCCTCGCTCTCGACAGACGGGTCGTGAGCGATAGACTCCTCTCGATATTTCTGGATTAATGCCACAATAGCCTCTTGGGATTGCGGCCCACGGACATAAACTTCGTTCGACTTAGGCTCCTCCGGGAAAAGATAGTGCGTCCATACAGTAATATGGGGGATGTCCCCTTCGGACGACTTCTCCTCCTTGTACATTCGTTGACAGATACTATGATGGCACAATAGCTACGGGTACACTGCTACGAGCTCCGGATCCTGCTTTTCGTGGACCCCCAGTTTTTTGTTACTCGGGGCATATTCCTCGTAAGGCATTTCGCCCAATGGAAGCTTCAATACCGAATGCATCTCATGCAAAGCAAGCCCCATCTCACCACCGGGCGTGAAAAAAGTCCTTGTATGACAGTTGTACATCTCCATCAGGGCGATAAAGAGACAAATGTTCGTCTCCAGGCCATAACAGGTGCCCCTCATAGCATAAAAAAGATTGGCGTTCTGTAGCTCCCACTCATAGCGCCTCAGCACCCATCGGGTCAACCGACAACACAAGGGACTGTAATGGGCCCAGTTCAGAGCCCTTAATTGACCAGAAGGATAACCCCCTTTCTTGGCCACTTGGTGGAGGAACGTATCCACAGCGTAAACGTCAAGGTTTGGCCCAAAGTCGCTCCTGACAACCTTCGGTGCCAACCCGAGAGAAGAGTAGGAAGGCGACTCCTTATGACAAGAGAAAGTTCCATTGCTCAGATTTGATCTGTGCCGGATGTTGCCAATAAGGGCCCCCCATTGCTCAGGCGTCAAGTTTCAGTTCATCTCCCTCCGGCTCATTACTATGCGAAAGTCCGACAAAGGCATGTGACGCTCAAAAGAGGGCAGTAACATCCTTGCCCCGCAGTGGGTGAAAGTCCAATTCTCCTTGGACTTCCCCAAGTCCGAAACAGAGGTAGTCATCGCATCCCCAAAAAAAAGTAGGGTTTCTTGAAAAAGTAATCATGCCCAGTAGTACTTTTCCCTGCGTTCATTTGGCTTTGAAGATAAAACTCGCTCTGGCCACCAATCAGCTTTTTCCTCTCGGATAAGAAACTCCTATCTAGTTGGACTTGCACGGAGGCGGTCAAATATATAAAGTTCATACTCAACGGGACCCGCTCAGGGTTGAGAATCAACTCACCAGAAGGAGTAGCGGGCAGGCTCACTGCAAAAAAAAATCAAAGAAGCACAATTAGCACATATGCCAAAGTATCGCAACAAAAAGCCATGCGTGTAATCCACACAGGATGCATACTAGATCTATACAAAGCGGGGTTATCACTCATGCGACAGACCCACGTATTGGGCATCACAGTACCCCGCATCCATGCGACAGGTCGTGTAAGAAGTTCGCGCATTCAGGCGATGAGACCCAGGAAAAGGCCGCGCATGTCTCTTCATCCATGCGACGAACCATATAAGCAATGTCTCAGGGTTCTCATTTATCTTCGTCCCTAGAGGGAACCCTACCTTGGACGGGCTTTTACACATCAGAAGGAATCTTCAGGGAGTCGCCCTCGGCGGCGAAAGTCTTCCCCCTTCCTTTGCCCTTCTTCTTTGGGACCAAGGCCTCAGTAGGTAGGCCCTTGCCCTTGGCAGCCGTGGAAGAAGAAGGAGCTCGGGAAGCCATGGCAGTCGTCGACGATAACACAAGAGAATTACAACAGGGGAGAAATAAAATTAGCAAAGAGTCTCTCTTCCCCGACTTTTCCTCTTTTATAGCCCAAATCGTCTCGGTTCGAGTGGCAACCTAGGATGAGAATGGCGCTTGAATTTTTGATCCGCCGTCGCCCATGAGTGAACCGTCGCCTCGGGCTCCGCATCGTGAGATGGTTCAGAATCCCAAAGAATCCACTCAAGGATCGAGTCGAATCCTTCATTAAATGGAGATTTGACAGCCTGGAAGCGCTCATCTATGCAGCCCAATATCTATGCAACCCAAGTTCTTCCTGTCCATGCTTCTTATTCAAAGTATTTCAAATTTGTCAGTTTGAAAACTTTGAAGAGGGTCTTGTAGAAGCATAAAAAATATGGATCAATGCGTCCAACAACCATGCGTCCCAAAGTAAATCTTAGAAGAAATCATGTCGCAAAGTCACCATGCGGCCCAGAAAAGTGGTATCCATGCGTCCCAATCAGCTGATGCAGCTTTGGCCGCAGATGGACCTGACGTGGCATCCTGACAACAGGATCATCTCTGACACAGAATCTTGACAAAAAAGATTTTTCTGAATGCCTCGAAGGACGTGAACACGCTAAACGACAAAAGTCTCACGTCAGCATAAACTTTATTCAGATAAAAGTGCAGTACCATGTGTAGGAGAACCTATGCGGTCTAGACTCTATCGTCACATGCGTCTCTGGCCCTATGCGGTCCAAACTTCATGCGTCCCATGCGTCTCAGGCCTTATGCGGTCCAGACACCATGCTCTCATGCGTCTCTGGCCCTATGCGGTCCAGATTCCATGCGTTCCATGTGTCTCCAGTCCTATGCGGTCCAGACTCCATGCGTTTCATGCATCTCTGGCTCCCGAGTTCCAGATTCCATACGCTACAGGCGTCTCTGGCCCCCTGTATTTCAGACACTGCGCGTCTCACGCGACGAAATCTTTCTGCTGAGATTCTCTCCTACCAAAATGCGGGTCACGTGTCAAGCTGACAAAGTCACGCAATGGAAGACGAGAACCGCTAGAATCTTCAGCAAACTGCAAATTCCAACAAAACGTCCAAGCGGCAGCTCGCGCGAAACTCAACTCATACTATGCGGCTACAGTTACAACAGTATTTTATTGAAGGAGCCCCCTGCGGCCACCAAACAGAGGCATATGTAGCGCTTATAACCCATCAACATGATGGCTATAAATAGGAGCAACTAGGACACCCCAAAGGTCAACTTTTTTTCTGTTTCAAAGAGAGAGAGCATACCTACCCCCCCCCCCCCGGCCAGCTACATATGTGCACACCAGCTCGAAAGAGAGAAGAAAGGAGAGCATCCTCATCCCCTAATCGGACCGTCAACGGAGTAAAGGAGCCGCCACGGTACTCTTTGTCCTTCGTCACTACCCAGATCAAAAAAATTGTACTTAGATTGTCTATCTAGGATCTCTTTGTACTTTCTTTAGTTTGTTGATTAAATCAAGCTCTTTTAGACTTTCGAATTTAATGGCGAACAGCAGCTTCCGAGGAAGACTCAGCAGATTCCTACCTATCATTTCTGCAAGAAGCCAGGTCATCTTTAGAAGAGCTGTCGGACAGGCTTGGACTGTATTTGCACTGTGGCACTGCGGGACATCAAGTGAGGGATTGCCCCATAGCCCATCTAGCTCAATGTGTAGCTCCAGACTGTAGGGGTCCAACTAGGCCACCCGTGGCATAGTAAAATGTCCTGCACCAACAGAGGGAGACACCCCAGCAGGACGGGGCTTTTGCAATAGCGGTCGAGGGGACCGATGTTGCAAGTGATGGATAAGCAGGTTTTGTTCTGTTCCTTCTTTTCCTTTTCTTTCCATCTATTGATCTATGTTATTCTTTAGTATCTTATTTTTGCTTAGTAATTTTTGTGTTATGGTATAGTCAGTAATAAACCCATGATTGAGACTGCAATATGATGACAGGTAGAGACTATAACCATGTATGTTGATAATAATTAGTGATTTATTTTTCAATAATGTGTATGCTTGTATAATTTTAGATAGATTGGGAGTTTTGACCTAGAGAGGGGTACAACCATCTTTAAATTTCGAGGACGAAATTTTTCTAAGGGAGATAGGATTTGTAACCACCATTTTTCAACATAGGGGTATTTTGATAATTTTACATGTAGGAATATTTTGGTAATTTTGGATGTATTTAATTTTACTATATTATTTATTTTAGTGGTTAATTTAGAAGTAGTTAGCATTGCCTAGAATTATTAGTGTTAGTGGTTAAGCTAGTTAATTAGAATTAGTTATGACAAGTGTCATGGATAGAATTTTTTGTTTTTGTTTGTAGAGATTTATTTCCTTTCCCTCTTTAAAATTTTTAATTCAATTTGGAGGAAAGAATGACATTAGCTATGTGCACCATTTGAACCAACCAATAGGAGCCTTCCATGTGGAAACCAATTCAAATTATTTTCCTCCAAGTTTTTCCTCTACTTCTTCTCCAAGCAATTACCAATTAATTTATTTCATTTTTCTCTCAAATTCTAGATCTAGAATTTGAATTCCCATTTTATTTCCCACCAAACCACCCATTCTTCTTCCATTGGAGAGCAAGGAGCTTGGAGCACAATGAGAGGTTGAAGAATAGTCCAAGCTTGGGAGGATCATGTCCGACTCGTCACCTTTGTGTCCAAATTCGGAATTCCTCAAGTGAGCTACACAAACACTAGGTATTTCTCTCATTTTCATCAGTTTTATGGCTCGAAATACCCCTTGGTCATGTAGGAACATTTCCATGGTTAGATTTGGCTTCCCAATGATAGATCTAGGTGCTAGAAGCCCTCAATTTGGTAGATCTATAGTTGTGTCATGTGGAATGTTGATTTGGAGCCCAATTTGGGGAAACAAAACCCCAATTGTGTCCATTGGGTTTGTGTATTGTGTCCTCATGAGGACCATGGATGTTTATTTGGTGGTGTGGTGGTACATTTGTGTCCAAAAGTGGATACGTAGATGTCGTACCATGATACGACGTGATATGGATAGATAGAATTGGTGATTTTGGTGTTTTGTGTCCTTGTTGTGTCCAACTCCTATTTTGTATCTAAAATTACTAGATCTAATTAGTTTTCAACCTATTTCATATATCAATTTGTGTTCTATATATTCTGCTATCAAATTCTAGTTGCAGTTGGTATTATTATTGAGTATCATGAGTATTTTGTGTAATTGAGAGCTATTGGTATCCATTTTCTCTTAATTATATATATATATATATATATATATATATATATATATATATATATATATATATATATATATATTATAGGTCTGTGTTATTTGTGAAGTGTTCTATATATTGAGGATGGTTATTTTGGTGTTAGAGGGGCGTATTATGAGTGTATCATAGGTTTGGAGAGTATCCTAGCTTAGTGCACACTAGGTGTTTGAGTATTTGCCTAGAGTGTGTTGTATGTAAGTGTTTTGAGTGTTTTTCTAGAGTGTGTTGTGTGTGTTGATATCATAGTGGAGGGTGTAACTGTGTTAAGTGAGTGTGTGGTGGTGGTGTATCTTGGTGATGTGGTGTGTGTATGTGCATCTGATAGGAGCAGTAAGCCTTGCACAGGCAAGGGGAAATGTAGCACTGCAGGGCAGTGGGATTAAAGGGTCAGTGCAGTAGCAGTACTGGTGAATGGGGAGTCTAATGCAGGGTTGTGCTCGGTGCAATCAATGAGAACTTGAGCTACTGCAGTGAGGTTGAACTGCAGTTTAGGTTCAGCACCACAACACCTTGCTGTGTGCAGTAGTAAAATATGTGTAATGCACAGATTTGTGTACCAGTTACGGGTACAGCTGTACCATTGGACTACAACTTGAGTTGAGGGATATTCACCCAGGTTGCAGACTTAAGGAAGAGGAGTTTAGAAGGGGGAACAGTTTTGCAGTCAGTGGGGATCCTGGGAAGACATTGGACTGTGCAGTTTACCTGCAGCAGGCAGGGTATCAGTGCACTAGGCACAACAAGGTCTGTAGTCAGGAGGGAAATTGGATGCAGTGGAACATGTGTTTGGGGTTGGAGTGATGCATCAAGCCTGGTACACTGGACAGTGAACATGAGACTCATGCAGTGAACTTGTGTTGGGTAGTGCTTCATAATACTTTGAGTAGGTGACCTGCATGTGCACAGGAATGGATGCCACTCAAATATATGATTGAGTAAGCTAGGTGTCTTAATGAAATATTAGGATACCAAGGGGAAGGTAGTGATACCTTGGTATAATGAGATACATGGTACCATAGCATTCATAAACCATTGAGTAAGGTTATAGGTAGGTTCAAGGAGACTAGGTAGGATATTGATTCATATTAAGGTATTGGAAGAACTAAGGTATTATGGATATGTCATAATAACTAGTATATAAGATACTTATATATAACTACAGTCTATAATAGGGTTGTGATACTTAGTACCATATGCATATGATCAAGGTATTGGTCAAGATAGGTGGATATTGATAAGGTATTGGTAAAGTTAATAAGTTAGGCTAAGGTATTGCTAGATAATAGTATCTATGAGTCTATATTATATATATATGATATCTTAGTATATTATATTAGCTAGTATGGCTTAAAACCTAGTATTAACTAGGTATTGACCTTGATAAACCTAGTATGGGCTTGTTTAGCTATATAGGCCAACTATGTTGATAATTTGGAACCCAAATTAGGTAGTTAACCTAGTTTGACCTAGTTTCAAGCTAATTAAGCTTATTTTATAATTCCAATACACAGTTTGACTTGATAATTCATAATTAGTTCTTCGAATCACCAATACGGTCATTGTTTGATATTCGGCACCGGATTTTAGGCAAGTACATTCTCTGATAGTTTTTATTATTTGATATTTACAATGATTCATGTACTTAGTAATGTTCTACATGATTCTTGACACGATGGTACATGGATTGGTATAGTTGAATTCTCAGTTATGAGATGTACCTTCATACTATGCATGGTTATCGTATTGTGATCAGATATTGTATTATGATTCGTGTATTGTGACATGTCTTGATTGGATCCTTGTACTAGTCGGGGTGTGAAAGTGTTAGCTAGATGTGTGATCATACCCTTACTGTGCAAGAGCAATACTGTGTGTGTTAATCATACATCTCACGTATGATTAGCCAAGCTCTATCGTATTGTGCAAATTTCCAAGCCGATCACATATCAACACTAATACTTCAAAACACATAGTTAGTACAGTTCTTTCTTGTCTATTTCATATTCATTGAGATACTATCTATTGCTCTGTCTACTTACTGCCCTTTACCTGTTATGTCATATAGTTATATTTATTTATTTTCCATATTGTTACTGTCAGTTATGATTTAGTTCCTCATTCTCATCATGTACTGCACTCACTATTATTGTTTTATAGTCTTTTGTCATTTATTGAAACTGCTATTGGGTTGTACTCGTTCCATCTTGACTGGGTAATATTTTTAGGTGTTGATCCGGAGGATTGGTGTCCCACCAATTACGGACCTCGGGGTGAGAGTTCTGAGATTGCTCATGTGGCTCAGGAGTAGTAGTTAGTTAGATAGTAGCAGCAAAATATCTAGCTAGACTTTATTGCTACTGGATTTGTCTCCAGATTACTTCTGACTTTTGGAGATGTATATTGATATTTTAGACTTGTTGTAGTTGTTTAGTTTTATTGTGACTTGTGACATTATTTCATTCTCTCTTATATCATATCATGCCTATTCGTGCTTAGACAATGTTATACTGCCGATGTTGCGGCGTAGGCTAGACGTACCCACACACTCGTGCCCGAATATCTGGGTGTGGATCGTGACACACAGTCACCGAGCAATCATCCTCCTCTAGCTCCACTGATTCGCCTCTGCATGTTCCACCAGCTCGACCTCGTCGTGCCTGTCGTGATCATCCCTTGTATGTTAAAAAATACAAAGGGTTCATGATCCACACTCAGTCCTTGATAGCTGCTATTGATGGGATTCAGATTTCCAATACTGCCGAGGAGGGTCTCAAATATTCCGGTTGGCGTGCTACTATGAAGGAGGAGATGGCAGCGCTTCAGAAGAACTTGGCACTTGGTAAATTTGACTACTGGTAAGCAGGCAATAGGTTGCAAATGGATGTTCATGATCAAGGTAAAACCGGGTGGCACTCTTGATCGCCTAAAGGCTCGTCTGGTGGCTAAAGGATATTCTCAGACCTATAGTGAGAATTATTTTGAGACATTCTCTCCAGTTGCCAGGATAACATATGTGTGCGTACTCTTGGCCTTAGTTGTTCGCTATGACTGGCCATTGCTTCAGCTGGATATCAAGAATGCATTTCTCCACAGGGATATTGAGGAAGAAGTGTATGTTGTGCAACCTCCCGGGTTAGTTATAAAGGAGGGTAAAGTGTGTCATCTACGGAAGGTCCTCTACGATCTCAAACAATCACCTTGTGCGTTGTTTGGTCGGTTTACACATGTTGTTACTCAGTTTGGCATGTGTCAATCAAAGAAGGATCATTCGGTATTCTACCGACAGGACAACAGCTGGAAGGATACTACTTTGTGTCTATATTGACGGCATTGTGCTCACGGATGACGACAGCTAGGGTATTGCAGGACTAAAGAAGTATATGGAAGAACAAGTTCAGACCAAGGATATGGGATCGTTGAACTACTTCTTGGGCATTGAAGTCATACGGGGTAAGCGGGACATTGTAATGTCTCAGAGGAAGTATGTGTTGGATATACTAAATGATCCAAGACTGATGCAAACCAAGGGAGCAACCTCACCCATGGATCCAAGAGCAAAGTTACTCCCAGACGAGGGGGTCATGATGACCAATCCGGATCAGTATCGTCGAGTGGTTAAAAATCTCAACTACTTGGCGGTCATGTAGATTTATGACTTTTCCACGAGTTCTACACTGGCAGGAAGTTCTCAAAATTTTGTGCTACCTAGTCTAGAATTCGAAAAAAAAAATTGGATGGAGAATCATTGACATACTCATGTTGAATGCTTTACCGATGTTGATTGGGGTGCAAGCCTAATGGATAGACAGTGTACATCTGGCTACTCGGTATTTATTGGCAAAAATTCGGTATCGTGGAAGAGCAAGAAGCAGAGTGTGATAGCACGATCAAGTTCGGAAGCAGAATATCGAGTCATTGCTCATGGCACAGCAGAGGTGTTATATCTACAGCATCTTCTACAAGAGTTGGGGGAAGAAGCAAGATTTAAGGCAGCAGATATGCGGTGTGATAACTAGTCTGCTATCCATATTGCTACCAATCATGTATTTCATAAAAGAACGAAGCATATTGAAATCGACATGCACTTCGTCCTTGATGAATATAAAAAGGGGATGATAAAGTTTTATCACGTGAGGACCGGTGATAAGATATGCGTATTCACAAAGTCTCTTTTGGGTCCTCGGATTTAATTGTGTGTAACAAGCTGGACATGATTGATATCTCTTCTCCCGCTTGAGGGGAGGTGTTAAGTATTAGTAGTATTGGACTTTAGTCCCATATCGGGTAGAACAATAGTGAGAGGGGTTAGACTCTCCTATATATATGTAATCTTCTCATTAATAATAATCATCCATCATTCACACTCTACAAGGTTTATGATTCGTCAATGGATATTTTTATGAAGTTTTGAACTCAATTTTAAAATTTTCAAATATCAAATTTCTACCTACACACTACTTACAGACTCGTTGGGTATGACACAGGACTGCCAAAATTTTGGCAATCCTAATGGATGCCAACATTTTGACAATTCATTGTAAGACAGCCAAAATTTTGACAGCCAAAGCAATGTATAGGACTGCCAAACATTTTACAGTCCTGAAAACATACTATCTTCAGGACAATCGAAAATTTGACAATCATGTTCATATCCAGAACTGCCAAAATATTGACAATTCTTCATCGTTCCAAACAAAACTGTTTGATTAATGGAGTTCGAAATTTCAAAAATAGTCCCAAATGAGATTATCTAATAAAAAACTACGCAAAAAAAAAACCATGACTTTAGATTTAGAAATTTGAAAAGAAGACCAAAAAAAATTATATTTTATATTTTAGTTTGTGTTGTCCCCTAACAAAACATTTGTAATTTTGTACTGCCCCTAGTAAAGTTTGTAGTAGCCTTCAACATTTGTCCCTTTTTTTTTTTTGAAATGTTGGCACAATGAAACAAAGGACATGATTCTTAAGTGACCCAACTGCTGCACCAATAATATTCTAGCTCATCCCTCCCTCTGAACCCATAAATAAATATGTACTAACTATCACCATACTGTATTTATAGAAAGTTGGTCCTAGTAGGCTTTATGACCGAACTCAAGTGACCCTTGTGGTTACTGGAAAGAGGTATAAAACCTTAACTAGATGACATAAGATGGACATATCAAGCCACACGAGTGTTTTATTCCTTTCATTTATTTGATAAAAGTTGAAGACAGTAGGCCCAAAAGACATACAACACAACGTACATAAAATCTCGAACGCTACTTCGATCTTAAAAAAAAAAAGGCTTTATTCATATTTGACATATCCCACCATGCATAAGCTCGCATAGATAACAGTAATACCCTGAAACAACACATTAACTACACTGTACAAGCTACTGAAGATGGACATAAGATACTTAACTATATGTAATGTGAATACATGCACCTAGAAAACCCCCAATAACAAAAAAAAAAAAAAAAAATCTATTTTATATTTTAGTTTGGGTTGTCCCCTAACAAAACATTTTAGTTTTGTACTGCCCCTAGTAAAGTTTGTAGTAGCCATCAACATTTGTCCTGTTTTTTTTTTTCAAATGTTGGCACAATGAAACAAAGGACATGATTCTTAAGTGAGCAATTGCTGCACCAGTAATATTCTAGCTCATCCCTTCCTCTGAACCCATAAATAAATATGGACCAGCTCTGTATTTAGTAATAAGTTTGGAAAGTTAGTCCTAATAGGCTTTATGACCTAACTCGAGTGACCCTTATTATTACCAAGGAGAGATATAAGACCTTGACTGGTTGAGGAAAGACCATCCGCGTTAACCAGGCCCATTGACAAAAGATAGACGTATCGAGCCACAAAAGTGTATTATTCCTTCCATTTATTTGGTGAAAATTGGAGACAGTGGGCCCAAAAAATATGCAACACAACGTACACAGTTCCGAACGGTATGCCGGACGTCTCCAAAAAAAAAAAAAAAAGCTTCATGCATATTTGACATATCACACCATGCATAAGCTCGCATAGATACACATATACCCTGAAACAACACATTAACTACACTGTACAAGCTACTGAAGATGGACATAACTATATGTAATGTGAATACATGCACCTAGAAGGCCCCCAATTTTCAACTTCCACGGCTATCTTTTACTAGGTGTTGTACAGTAATTAAACCATATAAGCAGCATCCATTTCCCTATCCCCACTTGCATTCCATCCAGAACTCACTTTATGCTTACAGACTGGGCATGTGCCTTGTTGACGCAACCAAGGATCAATGCAAGTCGAGTGAAACTGCCAACAAATTGGCGCAAGAGTTAGTAAATATGCCACAAATAATCAAAACCCGGTGACAGCACCTGACACAGATATGCATAACAGAGTGTTTCTTCTTCTTCTTCTTTGATGATAAAAACAACGGCTATGCCCCCGTCATTTTGATAATACAATTGAAGATTGAATATCATCACCAGCTTTCAGTTATAAAATTCTCATTGTGAAACCAAAAGATGGGTGAAAAGTGAACTCTATCAAGATGTCATGCTTCTTTTATTTCTTAACATTCTCCCTTACATAGTTATATCTGATTGTCAGTGAAAAGTTTGTATGCCTACTAAAGGTAAGAATAATTCTGGATCAAACTGGAGAAGGCAACTGTTTCAGAAGTAATAAAACCAATTATAAACTTATAAATAAACATGAAGTGAACAGTAGTTAAATTATAACTAAGACCAATGTGTAATTGAGTTGCCAAAAATCATCAGTCAAGAATAATATATACAGCTAAAGAAACACAATTTCAGTCATTCCTCATAATTGAAATTGAAAATTTTGGCAGGCAACGAGACGCTACCTTGTGCAAACATGGCAAGCTTCTTAGAACTTCCCCAGCATCTACCTGCTCCAAACAGACGGTGCATGTCAGATCATCTTCTGAGCTCCTTGTACCTCCATCCGATTTGGTGGCATCGTTCTTTCTCTGCTCAAAAGAAGAAGAAAATATTGAAGACGTTTCCCTGATAAAAGTATATTTCCTAACAGGACAGAATAAATTCCAAAGCTACAAGGTTATTAATATTAGCTAACAATGAAAGGCCTACCTGATGGTATAAGAAATGAAAATACGAAATAAGGACTCCATTGCCTTGAGCAAGAAACTTCGAATACATACCCATGCTCAGAGGCACTGAAGAAGCTTGAAGTAAAACTTTCTACTAAACTATAGTATTCCAGCACTATACTAACCTGGCAATATAACACCAACTTTTATCCGGCATCAATACTTGAGGATCATTTCTATGTTAACTAATTACCACTTTCAGCACTGCTCCAACCAGCTCATTGACAGATTACTCCTCCCAAGGCTCCCACCAAAAACAAAGGTTTAGCAGTGCACCAATAAATCTCTAATGCACATATCCAAAGCAGTTTGCACAAGATTTTCCTCTCTACGTCAACAGAAGCTACCTCCAGCTTTCTTAAATGCTTTAAGTTTTTTTTTTAATCTTTACTAATGTTGTTGCTAACCCATCCTCATTTTCAGGATAAACATCACTATCACTAGATCTTGTGTCTTATTTAACATTTCCTTCAACTTGACAGCCTCATAATTGGTCATATACCTGTCTTCCAAAGCTTCTCTTCAACTTGGTATACGTTTCGCTAGTTTTGTAGATGTCTTGTACACTCTAAAAAAGGACTTAACATCCTGCTTTCTCTATGGATCCTCAATATTGCTTTAATGATTAACAATTGTCCATTTAATGGATAAAATCAATGTTAGTTTCCATCACAACCAATATGCTAGCCCCTCAAATTCTTACCAAATACTACAGTTTTCACACTCATCCTACTAAATTTGGATTATAAATATTAACTTGTTAATCTCACTACCGTATAAATTCTTCTCATCAACTAGAAGAACAATACAGGAAGCAAGCAACAAACTTAGACGATATCCTGGCTTGATGATCTTAGTAGGTTCAACCACGACTTAGGAGGCAAGGATTCAATGCCAATTTGTGCAAGCATGTGCTTTTAAGAAATGAATTCCTCTCGAGCTAGCATAAAATGTAAATAATACATATCTGAATATCCTTAATTACAGCTAACCACTGTGTTCTTCATTGAAACCCTCCATATTTCTTGCTTCAGATCCTATCACGTCTTTTCTAAACCAATAAATACAATATGTACGTCTCCTTCATTATTCTACCTATCAATTCTTGTCATGGTGCAAAGTGGAGCACAAGTATTTTTGATACCTAAGGAGGCACAGTGATTGCCTGACCAAAAAAACAGCCTCATTTCAGTAAATAAACAATTAACCATAATAATAGAGACAGTAACTTAAAATGTCTTTATACTTCATATATTCATAGTAAATTCCATTTAGATATGTTGACCTTTATATATTACAAATGAGGCTAACTTTATTTGAATTTACATGTGAACTACAAGTTGAGACAATGAAACCTTCTAGTGGAAGAAATATTTAAGAATCAACAGTAATTGTAAAACCAAAGATGTAAGAGGAGGTGAATAATAGAATAAATGGTATTAATGTGCGAAAAGAAAAGGTAACTATAGGCTAAAAAGCAAGTTCACATTATCAGCCGATAACAAAAAGTATTGGGAGTACCGAATTGCATTTGAGCTATCCTGGTCCGATACGAACCACAATCAATACTCACCGATACTGTCATTGAGACTATTTTCTGATCAATTCAACAAAGAAAAATTTGAAGAGAAAAGAGAGATGGGGAAATCAGTGTCGACATAGTGATTCTGCATATCGAAGATCTATATGCCACAACATGTCGATTAGATTCCTAATCGACAGTGTAACCATTCAATTTGTCGAAGTTGCTTACTTATAGCTTCGCAACATTCATCGGTCTTAATATTTATCCCCTTCAAAACTAACAAGAAATAATATACAATACACAGAATTATACCTAAATATATGAAATATTTTCATGTTTTTTAATAACAAGTATTTAAAATTCTCTTTTCAAAACGAAGAACTCCGATACACCAATACCAATACTCATAAGAACCGACACCAAGGCTCTGAAACTGATTTCAATAACCGATATTGCAACCCTTGCTTAAATAGTATAATGAGTTAAATGTGCCAAGGAAAATTTTAATAAGAAAATGAGAAGTAAAGATTGAACATATCAGGACGTAGATACTAGAAAATAACAAATGACCATTAACATGTTCGTGAACCCCACCCTGCCCCCACCCCTTCTACCATACCCACCACAAACACACATGGGGAGGGAGGGAGGGAGGGAGGGAGGGGGAGAGAGAGAGAGATTCAACATATACCATTGAACTAAAAAGAAAAATGAGAATCAGACATTGCTCACACCAGAATATAAAGACTAAAAAAAATATTGATGAAGATTTAGTGCTGAAAGATAAAAGAGGGGGCCTATGTCGGAAGGACAGGAGAAGGATGAAGACTCCCTTCACTTAGAAAACAAGGAAAGAAATCATAGGGAAGGGAAAGAACACAAGGGAGAAAGGAATCTCCACTTCCTACATGAAACAGCGTAATGCACGAAAGCATTGCACAAATGACAAAACTGTTTAATTAAAGTCCCATAGTATGGTCTGTCAATTTCATCCACAACCATGATTATATGGGGAACCAGGTACTTCCAATGTCCAAGGAACAAGGCCAAGGAAAAATGCTTACCCAACCAAATTATTACCAAAGTAAGGGTATTACTTAAGTAAATATAAAAGCGAGCCACATAATTTAACCTATAATGCTTATCAAAATGCTTATAACCAAAAAGAACAACATTATTTAAGATTAATACTAAGATAGAAAGATAAGGATCCATTCTCAGGTGGAGGGACAATCATAACTAACAGTAATAGTAATTACAGACCAAGAGTAAAAGGTTTTAAATCCTAAGACCAGATGTATGTTGTACTTGTACGGTTACTAATCATCTTTTCTCAACTGTAAAAATTCATGTACGCATACAAAATTTAACCAATGTAGTTAATTTTACAAAGTAGATATTTAACATATGAATTTAAGTAATAATTAGAAAAGTATTGATCAAGATTACACAATGTAAATATGAGTCTAAAAGAGAATAAAATGCCCTATAATTTCAACAAGGAGCATACAAGGTTGAGAACTCCGCATAGGGAGAAGTAGGCAGAAGGAGGATCATGAGAAAGAGAAGAAATTTGGGTAGATAGCTACCAATCAGTAGATAATATCCTACAGTTGAAGCATATCAAAGGGAAAGCAAATACTTGAAGTGAGCTCAGCTGGTCCAAGTTGAAAGTCATAATTACGTGAAGAAAATGGGCAAACCAGAGATGAACAGGGAAGGTGAGTAAATGGGCATACAAGGTTGAGAACTCCGCATAGGGAGAAGTAGGCAGAAGGAGGATCATGAGAAAGAGAAGAAATTTGGGTAGATAGCTACCAATCAGTAGATAATATCCTACAGTTGAAGCATATCAAAGGGAAAGCAAATACTAGAAGTGAGCTCAGCTGGTCCAAGTTGAAAGTCATAATTACGTGAAGAAAATGGGCAAACCAGAGATGAACAGGGAAGGTGAGTAAATGGATTTAGGCTTACGATTTAATTAACAGGATAGCTTTTCCAGAAATTAATAGTGGATAATTCATTGAAGCTTTTTCAGACGATCTAAAGGTAGCCTCTTGCTTTTTCGTTAGCTTAAATGCCTGGGTTAAAAGTATGGATGCTCTAAAGGCAAGCCTGGGGCTTAGATAGTCTCAACTATGGATCTGTTTATTCCCTTCCTCCGCTCGAACCAACGATTCCATCAATGTCTCATTTTCATAATCTAGGCAGATCGAATTTTCAACATTTTGCGCATTCACAGCCCATAGTACATTTTGTAAAGGTAAGGTGAATGGGTACTTGCTTGAGATCCCAGAATGTGCACCAATTCGTGAAGATTGTCAACCAGATGCAATTAAGTGTGTAACATTCAAATTGGTCGTATGATGACACAAATAAGCTAATTGGACTTATAAATTAGATGGGAGTATAATTTGAATGTTGCTAGAACAAAATTATAATCCTTATCTTCAATTTGAAGTCATCTAAAAGAGTATTGGTCTACCTTTTTCTTAGGTTTTGTGAAACTCCATTTCTTTCTTTCTTTTTATGTCAACAAGCATTAAGCCAGGTGGTCAAATCTTGGAGAGCTAAGGACCCATAAAACCGGGTTGGAGCTATGAATCCTCCGGGCGTGATATATGCTCAAATATTACAATAATGCTAAATTTACTACCTAATGCTTACAACCCTCTCTCCCTCCGCTATGTGAGCCACACCCGGTCCCACCTCTCCCCCTAATGAACATGAACGGTTTCCACGTGGCGTTTCTGCCACGTGACGGCCACCCGGACAGCCATCGGGTCCTACCTCTCCCCCCTCCTCCAATGGACGGAGAGTTGTAGGCATTTGGTTGTAGTCATAGCATACCCTAAATATTAAAGGGAACAAGAACCAAGATATTCAAGTAGCAGCTAAATGAGAGCCGAACCTACAAGAGTGGTCTTCCCGGATACAGGATCATGGTGCTCCTAGTCAAGAGTGGAGCATGTGACAGAGATACGTCCGAACAGTGGATTAAGGAATGATACAACAGTCACAAGAATCGAGGAACGATATGCAGAGAAATAGACTAAACAATCTGGGAAAATATGTCATAAAAAGATCCGAGCTTATGTCGAAAAGTAGAAGTAGACTTACCATTTCAAAAATATAGCTGTATCATTTTTTACGAAATCCGTTTAAGATCCTCACCAAAGATTTTTGAAGCTAGGTCGCCCTAAAGTCCTTTCCACTGCCCAAAATTTCTAAGTGTTGGTGAGGTAGAAGGTTGCATCTTTATACTATAAAGCATGTCTACAAGACGAAGACATATGTTAAGACGTTTGTTACAGGTTAAGACGTCGATTCACGCATCACTATATTTTTGTAAAATCCACATAAAGTTTTGTAAAATCCGCTTTAAAATGCGCTAAAGAGATTAAATCTCGGTTGCCTACTACCATGTTAAAAACCTTGCCACCATCACAACTTTACACTAGTAAGTGTTGAGGGTTATACACTTATATTATTCTAGAAACATATAAATGTTTCCAATTTCGAAATGCTTTGTTCTTACATTCGCATGAGCTGTTAAGTATTTTCCTTCGCGATCAAAAGATTTACATTAGTTTTACAGAGAGAAAGTTCTTTTATTAAAGTATGACCAGTGTATCTCCCCTTATCATTTTCCTTGTCACTTTCATATATCATATTTCTTCCTTTCCCATATAGGTTGGGCTTCTTAAAATTTTCTTATTTCGACTTATGTCCCCTAATTCTTATTATTTGCTAAGAAGTCCCTCGCACATGTCTACTTGAGTTTGGGTCAAAATGGCTAAAGCATTTGTCAACTCTAATTAGAATTGAAATGGCTTGAATACCCCATATTTGTATCTATTTATTTAGAAAGCGTTCTTTAAAAGATTTAGCAAGGGATATGGATTCATCCTTGACATCTCATCAATGGACAGCAGAAGAAGGCCAAGAGGACTCAACCTGGTAGACCCAAGCACTGCTAGCTCCCTCATTTCCCAGGGCTTGAGCCTGTGCTACCTTCCTTACCTTCGACTTATTTTCCCTTGCTTGGCACAAGAGCTGGCATCCCCGACTTAAACATTCGCCGAAGATGGCATAAAAGGAGATGACAACAATGTGATCTCCGTGCAACAACTTCACCATACCAGTCGCAACGACAATGACTTTAACAAGCAAGCTAAGACCTTTAGCAACCTAACCTCCAAAGAGAAGGTTGCATTTGTTTTGCAACATATCTTGCCAATGTCCTATATCATGGTGACATCGCAGAAGCCCAGGGAGTGCACCCCAGTTGAATCGCTAAAGAAGGAGCATTTGTCGAAGGTAGTTTTAAAGAAGAGATGTGGAAGAAGGTTGTTTTAAAGATGAGGTGTGGAATTGGGATTAATTATGCATGGAGATTGTTCATTGATTGGAGTACTATGGGAAGTTCTGGATAGTAGAACAAAGTATATCCCTAACGTTCTTTAATTGTGCTAGTTTGTGGTTGTAAAGTAACTGGTACCTAGGGAAGTGAGATGAGTGGAGGATATGTGTGCAGGCGGTGGTGATGGGGGCCTTAGCTTGACGGAGGCAGAGGTGGCTGAGGATTGACTTCAACCGTTGGTATTAGGATGAAAATTTAAGGACTATGTTTTTGTTTTTAATCATGGGAAGTGGGCCCAAGTAGAGCAAAGTGGTGGTCCATTGGTCCATATTTGGTTGGAAAGAGGAGATGATGTGACATGCTCAAACTTCCAAGAGAGATGAGTTGGATGAAGAATATGAGACAGAGCTCTTGGAAGTACCAGTTGTGTTTTTAGTTGGGGTCAAATGCGTAAAACATTTTCTGTTGTCAAGGATATAAGAAGATTTCCTTCAGTCCGGAGTAAATGTAATCTGGTGTCCTGATAAATGGCAGTCTTGAGAAGTTTGATGAATTAGTTCAGAGTTAGTGTAATCTGGTGCCCTAATAAATGGAAATCGTAGATGTATGGCGACTTCTAGTCAAATAATAAGAGTTAGTGGACCCATATTCAAATCACAAAGATTATTCAAGGGAAGGAGTTCGTATTAAAGAAGCTCTTTCTCTATTCTAAACATCCAAAATATGGCAAGCAAATACGAAATCGGGAAACCTCTCTAGCTTGAAGTTTTTCACAACGCAATAGATTTATTAGCCTGTAGCATCATCGAATTTGAGTAATGTGTCAAACGTAATGTGTCATTCCTTCACTCCTTGGCATAATGTGTCTTAGGGCGTCAAGGTTGTGAAAAGCACTAGCCATTAGTCGGACGGGCACCCGCCGCCAAGCGCCTAGCCCGCCTAGACAGCCACCTAGATGTAGAAGGTTCAAAAAAATATTAAAAAATATTCAAAACACCTAATGAAAATTGCATAAAAAGTCCATAAAACCCCATAACATGCATAGTCGGGTGTCGGAGGAACTAGGCGGGCGCCTACGCGGACACCAACCGCCAAGCGCCTCCTAAGCGGCCGCCTTTTAGAACAGTAAGAGCGTAATGTTTCATAAAGATGAATGCAATTCCTTATAACAAACTGTATCATCTTATCTCTTCATCTAGACTCTTTATAGTCTAGAGGAACTTAGATGATGCTCTTGGTTGCATGAGCTTAAACTGCAATCCAAAAGGTAGATCAACCTACCCGTCAGTTGGCCACCTAGGTGTTACAACATTGCCCTCTCATGCTCATAGCTACCTCGGCTAAAAAAATTGCACCTACAGATGTCAAGTCGACAACCGGTCATAAAATTTTGTCAGATCTTGTATTGATCTTTCTTATGCTCAATAGCCGACCCCATTCTAATAGGATAAGGCTTGGATGATGTCATCATCGAGATCATGCTTCTAGTACTACACATGTGAATCAAATACCTTCCCCTAGTATTTTCCTAAAATCAGGTGATTATGCCCAATCAAGGAAGTGGCCTCTTTGAGTATAAAAATGACATAGCATATACATTATGATACTCGTCTCTTCCTATAGAACTGTATTGACAACAAAAATAGCATCATATATACATGGACAAATTCTTAAGAAGAAAAAGATTACCTACAAAAAAATAGGACTACAGTCCACATAACGTAAAGTAAAAGATCTTAGATTAGAAATTATTATGAGGAAAAAAAAATCATATTATTGTAGTTATGTGATCACTTAAAAGTTTTGCTTAATCTGCCACAGGTTAATCAGATTAACCGGCTGATTACTAGGCAGAATAATCATGGATTTTTTTTTCCAGAACTCTGATTTCACTACTACAAGCTAGTTCATCTAGGAGGGGCTCATACTTTCATGAGCTCTTCTGAATTTTGATTCCTACATTTTGGATTATGCAATCAGCTAAATTAAGAAGCCAAATCATATGAAGTAGACCATATAGAAATACCTTATCTTAACATGCTAAACACTCACATATAAATAAATATTACAAAGAACAACTTGGCATGCATGTGAAAGGACTACCTCGCCGACAGTTGTTGAGGATGATGCTGATGATGACGAAGATGCTGCTTGTTGCTTTGGTGACTCGTCACTGTTAACATAAAGCAAATTGGGTCAAATTCTCTAGATAAACTAGCTTGATTTCACTTAAGCTAAATGAACATAACATGCCTCTGTTGTCGGCTGGAGGAAGAACCCTGGCCATGATGCGACTGAGGTTTGTATCTATGTAAGGGAAGTGCATTAATCTCTTCTTCAGTCATAGCAGGAGCATCCGGAGTATTCTCACCATCCAGTGCCCGTAATGCATCATAATCTATAAAGCAAACATCAACAATCAAATACCACATTATCTACTAGTTACAACATAATCTATAATCCAAACATCAACAATCAAATACTACATTATCTACTAGGTACAACAACAAAGAAATTGTATGACATCTCATACCGAGATCGTCAAACTCCCTATCAAGGAGAGCAAGTTGGAGCCTAAGGCTCTGCAACCGCCCTCTCGTCGCGAAGGCGATGGACTGCGGCACATGCAGCCTCAGCTCCGTGTGTCCCAGCAATCCATTTGTCGTGACGGCATGAGCTTGTGCATGAGCCTGAAGTTGCTGACATGTGGCGTACATCCTAAGCCCGGTGGCCATAAGAAACACCCCCAAAACCAGCCAAAGCTACGACCAAACATACCGACACAGAGAAAACGCACATCAATGCCATATCCACAATGTCAATCATCAACAAATAACATGCAGATGCTCATCAGATCCATACCAGAAAGTTGGGCGACATCTGATGCGAGTTCAAGATCATGAACAGCAAAAGGACTGAATAAAACAACAATGTCCATATAAAAACTTGTTAAACTATGTTCCAATTTTTTTCCTAATATGAATCAAAATTCTAGATTCGCAACAAAGTCAAATCTATTAAAATAAAGAAACATTATACCAGTCATAAGAAACGCCATCGAGTTGGAATTGACAGGCCGACCACCAGGATGCATTCTCTGAAGAAAAGAAAAAAATCTCATTAAATCCATCAGAAAACACTAAAAAAAACCGAAAAAACAGTACAGGAAAAGATTTTTAAAAAAAAAAAACGAAAACGCACCAAAGCTCGCCTCTCCGGGATGAATCCATGGAAGCCAGTCTCGATATCGCCACGACTTCCACGAAAGACGAAGCTCATCTTTCCCGACGCTTCCCGCTGCAAATAAACCGTCGAAAATATAAGATCAGAAATGGAAAGGAACCTAGAAAGAAAATTTTGGGAATTAGGGCTCACATTTGGAGAAGACTTTGATCTTGATTTGATTTGAGGGAGAGAGGGAGGAGAGAGACAGAGGAGAGGAAAATGGAATGGATGATGGTGCAGTGTTCCGCGGAGCAATTTAAGGATGAAGCGACCGGAAGGAGTCTAGAGACGTCGGTCGTAATGTTTCGTCGGTGGACGCTGTCTTAAGTGCGAGGATTGCGACAGTGAGAAGAGGTCGGGGGTGTACATGTGTGACCCTCCTTCGAACCCTGAAGTGTTAGTAGGCACGATCTGATTGACATCTTTTCTTAGAGGTTCGTCCGACGTTCTAAATTCTACATTTAAAATAGGAAAACTCATTTTATAGATTATAAGATTCTATTTCTAGTTTTAATTTTTAGAGTTTTGGTTCAATTTTATCCATATGTATTAAAGGTTAAGTTTCACAATGTTTAGATTATAGATCGTAGAAATTCATTTTATAGAATAATAAATTTTATTTTTGAGTCCAACTTTTTATATTCTAGATTTTATATTATTTTTTGTCCACGTTAATTTTTGACCACACAATCTTTGGGACCAGAGCTCACTTTATCACTTCCTACTATTCTCGTACAAACCAAACACATTCTACATTTACCTTTTTTTTAAATTTGGGCCCCAAATTTCATTGGAGAATCTCAACTACTAATGATGCTCTTATGCACGAGTGCAAGGTATATTATTACTACTAGTAATGTGCACGTGAATTACACGTGCGTAAAAAAATTTGTTAAAACAAAATTTAAATATAAAATTATTATAAATATTGCCGTATATAAGAATCGAATTCAAGCAACAAAGAAAAATACCTACCACCTTAACCACTTGAGTAAGATTTGTTTAGTTGTAAATAAATAATATTAGGTAGTTAGATAATTAGTTACTTAAAAAATTAGTAGAGTATTTACATACGGCTTACCGTTTTCAAGCCTCATTATGTAACTACCTAAAATTAGACCTAGGAATATTTTGGTCTTTTCACTTTTGGTTGACAATCATATAGTTATAATTAATTAGTGGATTGTTTAGAATTAAATACTTTACATTTGTTATGGATAAAATATTCTCATAGTTAGTTAGATGTCATTCTAACAAATTAGATTTCATTCATCCCAGAATTCATGAGAGTGAGTGGAGTGACAAATTAGTAATTTTGGCATCCCTCAACCTTCAATAGCATGAGCCGGCCCTAATATGCCCTCCCTCTCATTTTATTTCACTCCATAAACTCTTCTTCCTCCTCAAGTCATCCTCCTCCAATTCTCCACCAAATTTGCAAGCCCTAATTCCATCTACACCAACCCCAATCAACATATTTTATTCTCATTTTCTTTCCCAGTGAAGAGCTAAGGATGTCACGACCCGCACCCGGATATTCGGGCACAAGTACGTGGTTACGTCCAGCCTACGCCGCAGCATCGGTGGTAGAACTCGGGATAGACCATGACTCAACTGCTGAAATCTTCTTCGAGTCTACTGAGATCCCGTCTCCTGTAATCACATGTCCGAGAAATTCAACCTTATCAAGGAAGAACTCACACTTCGAAAGCTTGCCATATAGATTCTCCTTCCTGAGGGTCTCCAGAACTATCCTCAGGTGCTTCTCATGCTCCTCCGGGGTCTTCGAATAAATTAATATATCATCAATGAATACTACCACAAACTGATCCAAGTACTGATGAAACACCTTATTCATCAGGTTCATAAATACCACTGGGGCATTGGTCAACCCAAACGGCATCACCAAGAACTCAAACTGTCCATACCGAGTCCTAAAAGCTGTCTTCAGAATGTCTTCCATCTTCACTTTTACCTGGTGGTACCTCGACCTCAAATTTATCTTTGAGAATACCTTCGCTCCGCTCAACTGATCAAACAAATTGTCAATCTGCGGCAACGGATACTTGTTCTTGATAGTGAGGTTGTTGAGTGCCCTATAGTCGATACACATGCGTACCGACCCATCCTTCTTCGGTACAAATAATACCGGAGCACCCCATGGTGATGAACGGGAGCGAATAAAGCCCATGTCCTGCAACTCATCCACTTGCTTCTTCAACTCCGCCAGTTCGTTGTTGTTCACTCTATAGACATGATATGATATTGGCTTTGCGCCTGGCACCAAGTCTATAGATAACTCCACATCTCTGTCTGGTGGCAACCTAGGCAACTCCTCCGGAAAGACATCAATATAGTCTGCAATCAATGGATGTGGTGGCTCCTGCTCTTCTACCAAAGCTCCACAGAAGTCTTCTTCGCTCTGCTCTGCTACTCCTCTGACGAACTCAAACTCTGGCTCTCCTGGCATCTGGAACAAAATTATGTCTTATCAATAATCGATACTAGCATGATGCCTACTCAACCAATCTATGTTGAGCATTATATCGTAGCTCGAAAGTGGCATTACGAGTAGACATACGCTTAACTCTCGGCCTCCCAAAGAAACTCTCTGGTCCTTGCAAACATCATTGACCAGGATAATGCCACCCCCGGTCGTGATTTTGCAAGTCCTCGCCAACGGTTCAGACTCAAGATGATGTTTCAGAGCAAAAGATACAGATATAAAACTATAAGAAGCACCAGAATTAAATAAAGCATGAGCTAGAAAGGAATCAAGATAGACTGAACCTGAGATAACATCATCGACTGGCTCCTCCTCCTCGACAGTCAAGGCAAAAGCTCGCCCCTGTCGTTGGGCACCTCTCTGCTCCTGCTGGTGCTGAGTAAACTGCTGCTGTTGTAGTGGTAGAGGAGGTCCTCTCTGTTGTCCCGCTGGTGGTCTCGCGGGTGCTCTTTGTGCCTGAGCTTCGCCCTGAGCTGGACGAGCTGGAACTTTAGGACAAGCTCTAAATTGATGGTCTCCTGATCCGCAGAATAAGCACTGGCCCAATCTCATCCTGCATGCATCCCATCCATGTCCTTGCTTCTACTGTGTCGGCGCTCTAGCTGGTCCATGATATTGCTGCCTCGGCTGCTGGAAGTGCCTCTGGTGCTGCTACTGAAAATGAGACCACTTCATTGGACCCATGTTGGTACTGGATCCTCCTGTGTCTCTCGGCCTCTTAGAGCAAAGCTCTAGATCATCCTCTGCTCGTTGTGCCTGTCTCAGAATCTCCTCGAAAGTAGCGGTGGGATCTCCATTCGTATGTGATTTGACCTCCCTATTCAGGCCCTTTCTGGACTTCCTAGCTCTTCCTCTAAGGTTCTATCCCTCTACAAAGCAGCCTAATCTACAATACTCTGCCGCATACTCATCCACCATCATACCTCCCTGAACGTGGTACTGGAACTGGCTCTCTAGAGATGTCAGAGCCACATCTGGAAAGAATTTTTCCTTGAAGAGCTCTTTGAAAGCTTCCCAAGTAAGTCTTGGTGCTGAGATCCTGGGGTCTGTCCTGAACCAAGTCAACGCAATGTCGAACATCATGCTCCCCGCGGCCTCTATCTGCAACCTCTTTGGAATCTGCGCCAGCCGTAGGTTCCGTCCAATGTCTTCTATCCAATCATCAGCATAAATGATCCCTTCAGTGCCCTTAAATTCCTTCAGCCCCATCCTCTTAAAGTCTATGATGGTCCCCGGCCTCGGCTGCTGTAGGATAAACTGAGGTGGTGTCGTCTGTGGCTGGACTAAGACGGCTCTCTCAACTACTGCAAGCGTAATTTGGTGAGCATTCTCAATGCTCTGCCGTATAACCTCTGACTGACGCTGCTGTTCATCCATCATCTGCTGAAAGAGTGCAAACATCTGCGTCTGATCGACCGCGGATGGTGGGGGTGGAAGATCCCTTGAAACTGTCGGCACTGTCCTCTGTACCGGAGGTGGAGCACCTCCGAAAGCTGCTGTAGAAATGCCCACCTGGATCGGTGAAGCGAACCTCTGAAATGTAGCTGCTGGAACGTCTGCTGGTGTTGTCTTCATAGGCGATAAAGTGACTGAACATGCTGACATGGCACCTGAACGCTGAAAATGCGTCTTCGGCGGCATCCTAAAGATAGATTGAACAAAGGAATCATTATTGAGTAAGATACGATATCATCAATGAAGGACAAATTTTATTCAAAATAAAGCAAACATTCAATAGATAAGGATAGCAAAACTGGTATTGGAAGTGTTTCCTAGTTGTGATTGACTACTCTTAGCCTAAATCATATTTCCTAAAGCAGGCTCGTAGTAGTACTCTAGGTGAGCGCTACTACGATATCGCTCTACTTGCGACTCTAAACCTGCATGGGCCACCACTAAAAAAAATGTGTCATGACTCGCACCCGGATATTCGGGCACTAGTACGTGGTTACGTCCATCCTACACCACAGCATCGACGGTAGAACGCTATCTAGGTCAATTCTAACTAACTAAATATCTCAACAAAATATATATAGTACATGTCAATTATCTCAACTCCAAACGGAGGAACAATATGGTATCTCACAAATGTAACTATAGTCAATCATAATACAAACTAAGGAAGATAGAGCATGAATAGAATAACGAAGAAAAGAATCAAGATACAATCCGCAAGTATAAAATAATATACATGCCAAAGTCTCAACAATAGTCTAATAAAAATCCATAAAATAAACTAAACCTCCTCAGGCTCTAGTACTAAGTCCTCCTGGTCTACAAGAGTATCCTCTAATGGAACACCGTCCTACGGTCCGTAGAATATGGGATACTGATCTATGAGCCAATCATCTAAAAAATATATCCAGTCAGGATTGGAGCAAAGTACATACCTCTGAAAGCAGTTTTAAATACATAATCGATCATATAAAACAGATAATAGAAAAGAATACAAGATAACTAAACAACAAAAAGAAATGAACTAGAGTGAACAAGTAATGTACTGGAAAGAAGAACATACAATATGAATATCTGCAATAAGAAATAATAACTGAAATCTAACCAATGTGCCTTGGAATACAAGTTCATTATGTGATCAGTTTAGGTTGAACACGAATACAATATGGTAACTCGATTACAAGTGTGGTATATAATCGACATGTACACGAATGCACTAGGGCTTGATCACATAATCAACTCCTACTCCCCCATCCCTAACTAATACCAATGGATCCAATCACGACAGGTTATGAACATGAATATGGGCACACTGAACACGAGCAGTGTGTGTACACGAATATAAGCACACTGAATATGAGTAGTGTGTGAACACGAAGTATACTAAATCAATACTAGATACACACGATGAAATACATGTGAGAAAGTACCCGCTGAACACGGTAAGGGATAATATCTCCTGACAGGATCCATGTAGTACCAGTCTGTGAAACCACTGTGTCAGAATCAAGTATACAGTTCTAGAACATGAGATATTTACACTATTATGAAATAAAAACTAACAGAAAAATGTACTCGCCTGAGGTCCTGAGCAAGGTGTGTCTCTCGATGCTCATGCTGGTGTCACACAAACCTATTTTAGGAATTATGAAGTTAAAAGGTGTAACAAAAGAGAAATGGATTAAAAATACACTAATGCATGCATATAAGTCCATGTTAAGTTAATGGGTCTCAAATGATCATTAACTATCTAATACTAGCTATACTAGGTCTTGGTTGAGTTTCTAAGTCAATACCTTAGATAAATTGCTAGATTAGCTAATAATAGTAAGTATTATATATATATATATATATACATATATATATATATATATATACTCATATATACTAGTTACTGCTACTACCTATTAACTTAGTATGTAAATATATTACCTAATATCTAGTTCTCTCCAAGACCTTGGTGATAAACTGATAACTTAACTAACTTACAAATCCACTATACACCTAATATTATATCAAGGTATAGGTAATTCTCACTTCTTATATATCTATATATCTAAATATATAATATATATATATATATACATATACTCAAGTATCTAAATTGAGGTACCTGTCCATATGACACTAACTACTTCCCTGAACAGGCTCTGGCACACAGAACTTCTAAAACCAAATCCTAACTCCAACTTGGCACCCTAGACTGACACATCAAGTATCATGCTCACTGAGTTACTACTGCTGCTGGTCTTGGATACCAACATCAGTGCTCGAGCCCCTCAATCTCACACACATACATGTATCAGTAATTGATACCATATCAGTCATGCTAACTGGTCATAAATACTAACTGACACCCTTAACTAACTAACTGGTAAAACAACCCATCTAGTTGACACACTAACATATAACACACTAACATCATGCTAATACATAACTCTATCATATATATCTAACCAATACTCTAATACTTATATACTAATTACTAATGACTAACTGCTATGCTGCAGTTGCTGCTCCAGGTGCTACTGCTCTTGCTGCTAATGCTCTGCAGTTGCTGCTGATACTGCACTGCAAGCTGCTGCAGTTGCTGATACTCCATTGCTGCTGCACTGCTGATCAATGCAGTGCTCTTGTTGCTGCTTGAGAACTGCTTGTTGCACTCGGGCTAGCTGATGCAGTGGTTGTTGCACTTGCACTGATGCACTCGAGCAGTCATTCCTTCTACTGCTGCAACAACATTGTACTGCTAGCTGCAATAGTAGCTGTTGATGCACGATGCACTCTAGCATGCTGCTGCACTGCTCTTGCTGTACTGAGGCTGCTGTAGTTGGTGCTAATTGCTGCACTCGAGCTGCTGTAGTTGCTGCTAGTTGTTGCTGCAGTTGTTGTTGGTTGCTGCTGCAGTTGCTGTTGCAAAGCACACTGCACTCTCTAAAACCCGATCACCACTCTCCAAAGCATACTGCCAACACCACTCACTCACTCACACACACCACACAACACATCCAATGTATAACACTTAGATATACACACACATATATAAATAGATATATCACTATACACACACACACACACACACACACACACACACACACACACACACACACACACATATATATATATATATATATATATATATATATATATATATATATATATATATAGAGAGAGAGAGAGAGAGAGAGAGAGAGAGCCACGCCACAATCCCAAAATACGTAGGACTAGGAATACGTAAGACGCCCAGCCGTATGTATATGAACTCCAATATATGGAAACCATATACACGCGTACGCTGTACATGAATATCCAATCCAACAGTGGTAATATAATGTCACAACAAGTCACACATAATCTATATCTCATCCACAGCACAAATAATAAGTAGGAATAAAGAGCTGAATAATAACTGAATATCAATGATAAGTATCATGTCTGATAGTCGGGTGGAAACAAATCCACTACAAAATGACTATACTGAAGTACCAACAAAAACTCTAAACAGTGGCAATAATCACAGATACTCTAAGGGTAAGACCTCCTCAGTCAGGTATGAAGCGTCAGGTCCAGGACCGTACTCCTGCGGGTACTCCTGCTCGTCCATATCTGGAAAGGGACCAGGTCCTCAGAGGGACGTAACAAGATACATAATAATATGCCAATAAGTACTGAAAAATAAACATCTATTGGGTCGCCTAACCGTCTAAGTGAATACAGTTTGAAAATAACTTTCCACCAAGTTGGCTATCTGGCTAAAAAAATATGGGATTGGCGTGACTCTCTCGGAGAATCAGGGCCTCAAAGCATGTCGTCTTTTGAACGGCAGAGGCCGCCAATTGTAAATGGGGTCATCACCGCCCGTATCTCCAGTGGAGCTTTCGGGTTACAGAAGGAAAAAGTGCAAAGGAGCCCAAATGCCTTACTTGTTGTTCTCCCCACCCCATGCTCTAAATATGTCATATACATGACACAATAATACCTCTAATAACTGCCAAGTCTGCTAGCATGTAAAGTTTCTATTGGCAGTTATCCCTAACCGTCGCACGACCTATACGTACCAGTGGCCAGCCGAGTACGCAAGTCCGTGTCCTATATGTGACTCACACTCGTGTAAGGGTAGTGTCATGGCCAATAAAATATAAAATGCCTCATAATAATGGGGTGGTCTCATAAAGTAGGTCCAATGCATATACATAAATAAAAACAGGATACGACGACACCGTCGTTGCACCCAAGTTTTCTTGGACGTACAATTTATATAGCAGTTAAATAAATGAACTGATTAAGCAGAAATAAATTATGCATGTATCATATGGAATGTAAATATTATTAGTACAATGGCAAGGTATACTTGCCGAGCAAGAATTTTTGTATAGTGCACGTCCAAATAGTGTTTTAGTTTGTTGTAAGAAGAAGTGGGGTTAGGGTTTGGAAGAGTTGTAATAATAATACATATATATAGTGATAAGAGGCGGTGGGGGTTACTTACTGGTTAAAAAATTACTGCCGCTGCTGTTTCTTCCTATTATTGGTTTTGATTGCGGTTGGGGAGAGTTTAGTAATAACAGGTAAAAAAGCGGTGGGGAATGAGTCACACGCGGGGTTGTTTTACGCGCGGATGAAAATAAGAAGCGGTGGAGTGGTTTTACGCGCGGAGGGGAAGAAAGAGAAGTTGTTTTTGCTACTGCTGTCGGATATTTTCTACGCGGGTTTGGGTGCAAGCGGGTAGTGGGTTTAGGAGTTACGGTTTGGGTTTGATCCAATAGGAATTATATATATATATATATATATATATATATATATATATATATATATATATATATATATATATATATATACACATAGAAAACTCTAAAAATTATAGTGGTGCATACGGTTAAGCTAGCAACTGTCCAAAGGGTCTCCTATATGGAATAAATTAGGGAAAAAAATTATAATGGCTCCATAAATCTCCTAAATGCTCAAACATCTCAAAATAAAATCTAATAAAATATATTCTCTCTATTTAGCTTATAACTACTATAAATTACATAATTAATAATAGAGAAATACGGTTTTCAGAATTAGGTGTTTTACATTCTACCCAACTTATAAAAATTTTATCCTCGAAATTAAAACTAATCCACGGTAGAAAGTCAAGGATGGTATGAGGTATAAATTAACAAAGTAATTTTATACCTTGGTCAATGAATAGATTCGAAAAATATTGGCATATGTCGTCCTCTCGCTCCCAAGTAGATTCTCTTGGCGTGCCATGCCTCCATGCCACACGGACTAAGGGAATAAACTGGTTTCTCAATACTTTCTCTCGACGATCAAGGACTCCCACGGGTTGCTCTTGATATGACAAGCTCGGCCCAATGGTGATCTCCGAATGTTCGAGAACATGACAGCTGTCTGCCACATATCGCCTGAGTTAAGACACATGGAATACGTCATGTACTCCCTCAAGTGAAGGTGGTAGCGCAAGTCGATATGCCACTTCTCCCACTCTCTCTAGCACGTTAAATGGTCCAATATACCTTGGACTCAACTTGCCGCGTCCTCCAAATCGAATGGTGCCTCTGGTAGGTGATATCTTTAAGAAGACATGATCGCCCTCTTTAAACTCCAAGGGACGACGATGAAGGTCTGCCCATTATTTTTGCCTGTCTTGTGCTGCTCGCACGTGTCCTTGTATCTTCTTAACTGTCTCAACGGTGTTAACCACTAACTCTTGTCCCAGAATCTGACATTCTCCCACGTCACTCCAACACACAGGAGACCTATGCTTTTTTCCATACAATGCTTCAAACGGAGCCATTTGGACGCTCACCTGATAACTATTGTTGTAAGAAAACTCCACAAGGTGTAGGTGGTCCTCCCATGATCCTCCAAAGTCTAACATACAAGCCCTCAACATATCTTCTAATGTCTGGATAGTACGTTCTGACTGCCCATCTGTCTGTGGGTGATAAGAGGTACTGAACTTCAGACGAGGTCCAAGACTCTCTTGCATGCTCCTCCAAAAATGCGATGTAAAGCGCGAATCCCTGTCTGACACAATGCTGACGGGTACGTCATAAAATTTCACAATCTGCCTCATATATAAGTCAGCCAAATCTTCGAATGAGTTCACTGATACTCTCTTCTCTGTTCAGATATGAGTCCTTTCTGTACATCCTAACTGATATCAGTATTTAGTTGCTCTTGTCAACAAAAATAGATCCCTCCCTCTCTAACCACAGTATTGTTGTAAGCCCAGGAAGTCCCCAATTTGCTGCTCATAATAGTTACCTGAGCACATGCTCCAGGTTCTAGATGCCTGAACTTAAGAGCCATTTCCACTGATACACATGATGTATCCTATTCTCCAGAACTTATATCAGGTGAACTCCTTTTACTAACTGTTGTTGTTGGTATAATGCAACTATGTTAGTGCAGAAACAAGCCCTAACCCGACCCCATATAATCATACACACATACTGATACACAACTAATACAAATCCTCATCCTACTAGTTGTGCACAAATACCCCCTTGCCTGTATCAGTTTCCTTACTCTAATAGGTGCCTGCATTACAACTAACCTCTCATGCTCACTGCTAACTACTCCTTTATTGATACACCATAAGCTTTAAATTCTCCAGCTGAATACCCCTTGCTGCTAAGTCCAACTGAACTGAATCATTTCAGTGGCAGGACTTGAGCACTTAGTCTACATGCATATGCTTAAGCCTCCATCCAATGCATTGAACTTACAACCCAAAATCACAATAGCAGTAGTACTGCTCCCTACACAGAATTTCTCTAAGAGCACAAACCTCATGTGCACTCTAATGATCTGTCCGAGCTCCATTTTCTCTACTGCCCATTACCAAAACCCCAGCAATACACACACATATAGAACATATATATTTATATAAGTATAGATACCATCAATTCATACATATATATGTATCCTCTTAAATCATATACACCATCATAATATTCCTTTAATACATTAAATCAAATACTTGGTGTTCCCTCAAGTGGTACTCTAGAATACACCCTCAACCAAGAGTCAAAATCTCTAATACACTACCTATACTAATTGTGCAAATCCATATCATCATAATCCTACTAAAGTAACTTGCTACTATGAGAAATGATGAGTAATTGTGCAAAACATCCAAAATTGACCTTCGTATCACACCGTATCTCAAAATACCATAATACGTCCTATACGTATCCATTTATGGATACGTACCTAGTCCCATAACCTCGATGTAAGTCTAATTAGATCTAATTGGTCTCATGACATAAAATTTATGTGTCAATCTCATAATTCCTACAACATGCACACAAAACACCACATAGAACTCACAATACATAGCCAAATTAGCCTAAAACTTGTTCCTATAGGTAGCCTTATGTTATAGGGTTATTCCTAATGGTCAATTGCTTGATTAAGAAGCTACCGTGAAGAAAAATTTAAAAATTACCAATTGGAAGATAGATTCCCAATAAAAACATAATTGGATACGTCCAGACACGATCTTTAGCTTCAAAGCTTCTCGTCCTTGTGCTCCTTGCTACTCCAAGCTCCAAGCTCCAAGCTCCAAGAGTGATGAATTTGAGAAGGAATGAAGGTGAATTGATGGTGAATTGATGGAGGAAAGAAGGAAATAGGGATTTATGAATTTGGAGATCTCAAAAATGAATAAACAAATGAGAGGAGAGAGCGAAGAGAGGCTCTTATGGCCGGCCCCCCTTTCTCCCCCTCTCCAAGTCATTGACAAATATTTAATTTGCCCCTCCAATGGTTCATTATGAATAGTAATTAAGGAGGGTATATTAGGAAGGGGTCTAACTAATCTAAATTAGCTCTAATACACTTAATTAATTAATGGGAATGGGTCTATTGGGCTTGGTCTAAGTTCGAGTCAATATTTGTCATGACAAGTCTAAATATTGGGTTAGTCTCTCTAACTAAAATAAATAACACAAGTCTCTAACTAAATAATTAATACAAGTCATAAATAATTTATATCTCAACATAATCAATTAATGAATACAATCATCACACTAATATTCGATATAAAAATCCTAAAAATTAAATACCCATGTCAAATTACCAAACTACCCCTAGGTGGAAAAGTGAGGGTGACAATCCTACCCACCTTAGAAAAATGTCGTCCTCGAAATTAATGAAGAAACTAACTATCAATAGCAATCAATATAAGCAAGAAATATTTATACCTCATGGCTCAAACAGATAGGATATCGCTTGTGCATCTCGGCCTCTCGCTCCCAAGTACTCTCTCCTAGCAAGTGATGCCTCCACGCGACGCATACCAAAGGAATCGTATGGTTTCGTAGCACCTTCTCCCTGCGGTCTAGAATCTCCACGGGCTGCTCTGGGTAACTGAGAGTCGGACCAACCTCGATCTCTGAGTGATCTAGTACATGGCTAGGATCTGCCACGTACTGTCTCAGCTACGACACATTGAATACGTTGTGCACTTTCTCTAATGTAAGAGGCAAATCTAGTCTGAAGGCCACTGCACCGACCCTCTCAAGAACACCAAAGGATCTGATGTACCATATAATAAGCTTTCTGCCTCCACCAAAGTGAACCGTGCCCTATGTCGAAGAAATCCTCAAGAATACCATATTGCCAACCTAGAATGAAACACAGCCTTAGCACTCTAATTAAAACAAGCAATCACAAGCAATACAAAACAAAATCTATACCTCAAACTCCAATGGTCTCCGGTGGCTATCGGCCCAATGTCGCTATCTGTCTGTGCCACCCGAAGCCTATCTCTAATAAGCTTCACCTTCTCAGCTGTATCAACTACCATCTCTAGTCCCAATAAGGCTCTCTCACCAATATCGTCCCAAGATAATGGAGTGCGGCATCTCCGTCCATATAATGCCTCAAATGGTGACATCTCGATACTGGCCTGGTAGTTGTTGATGTAAGAAAACTCTACCAAGTGAAGGTGATCCTCCCAAAAGCCTCCAAAATCTAAAACATAGGTGCGTAGCATATCTCAAAATTCTGGATAGTCGTCTCCGACTACCCTTCTGTCTGAGGGTGATATGCGGTACTGAACTTGAGCTGAGTGCCCAAGCTAGCCTACAAACTCTCTCAGAAGTAGGACTTGAAGTGACTATCCCGATCCGAGACTATGCTCACAAGAACTCCAAGCAATATGACTATTTGACACACATACATCTCCGCGAGCTTATCTGTAGACGTACCCACTTTAAATGGCAGAAAGTGGGCTGATTTGGTCAACCTGTACACGATGATCGAAATTACGTCTTTCTCTCCTGGTGAACGCGGAAGCCACGAAACAAAATCCATCGTCACATGCTCCCACTTCCACTCTGGAATAGGTAAAGGCTGAAGCAATCCGCCTGGCCTATGTCTCTCTGTCTTTACCTGCTAGAAAACTAAATATTTGGATGCGAAGCTAGCCACCTCCCTCTTCATACCATACCACCAAACATGCTCTATCATGTCCCTATACATCTTGTTGGCACCTGGATGCATAGAGTACTTAGATTGATGCGCCTTCTGAAGAACCTCCTCGCATAACGCTCCACTCGGCACACATAATTTTGGTACCGTAGCGTAATGATCCATCATCTATAATACTAAAGTCCTCTGCCAATCCTATCCGCACCTGCGCTCTGATGCTTCTCAGAGACTCATCCTCGAACTATGAGACTTTGATCTGGTCCATCAACTCTGACTGTACCTAAAGTCCCCACATCTATACTGCAACTCCAGGAACTAATACCTCAATACCCAAGCTATTAAGATCAGCCAACAAGTGCCTATCCCTTGTCAAGTACATAGCTACTGGATACCTCCTCAAGGCATCCACGACCATGTTGGCCTTCCCTGGGTGATACTACAAAGAGATGTCGAAGTTCTTCATCAAATCCAACCACCGGCTCTGCCTCATGTTGAGCTCTTTTTGTGTAAACACATATTTCAAGCTATTGTGATCTGTACAGATCCCTACCCGCTCTCCATATAATTAGTGCTTCCACAGTTTAAGAGCAAAAATAACAGCTGCCAATTCCAAGTCATGGGTAGGGTAATTTTTTTCATGCGAGTGTAATTGCCTGGAAGCATAGGCAATCACCTTCCCGTTCTACTACAACTTCACAACCCGAACCCTTACCCGATGCATCACTATACAAAGAAAATTCTCCTGTCCCTGATGGCACTGTCAATATTGGAGCCATAGTCAACCTCTTTTTTAGCTCCTCAAAAGCAGCCTGACAATCCTCAGTCCAAATGAACTCCATATCCTTCCTGGTTAGTCTAGTCATCGGCTCTGCAATCCTGGAAAAATCCTGAATAAATCTTCGATAATAGCCCGCCAATCCAAGAAAACTCCTGATCCAAGAAAACTCCTGATCTCCGCCACAGAACTCAGGATAGACCATGGCTCAACTGCTGAAATCTTCTTCGGGTCTAATAAGATTTTGTCTTCTTTAATCACATGCCCGAGAAATTAAACCTTATCAAGGAAGAACTCATACTTTGAAAGCTTGCCATAAAGCCTCTCCTTCCTGAGGGTCTCCAGAACTATCCTTAGGTGTTTCTCGTGCTCCTCCAGGGTCTTCGAATAAATTAGTATATCATAAATGAAGACCACAATAAAGTGATCCAAGTACTGATGAAACAACTTATTCATCAGGTTCATGAATACCGCTGAGGCATTGGTCAACCCAAACGACATTACCAAGAACTCAAACTGCCCATACTGAGTTCTGAAAGCTATCTTCGGAATGTCCTCCTTATTCACTTTCATCTGGTGGAACCCCGACTTTAAGTCTATCTTGGAGAATACCTTCGCTCCCCTCAACTGATCAAATAAATTGTCAATCCGCGGCAACATGTATTTGTTCTTGATAGTGAGGTTATTGAGTGCCCTGTAGTCGATACACATACGTACTGACCCATCCTTCTTCGGTATAAATAATACCGGAGCACCCCACAGTGATGAACTGGAGCGGATAAAACCCTTATCTTGCAACTCATCCACCTACTTCTTAAACTACCAGTTCGCTGTTGTTTACTCTATAGATGTGCTAGGATATCGGCTCTGTACCTGGCACCAAGTCTATAGAGAACTCCACATCTCTTTCTGGTGGTAACTCCGGCAACTTCTCTAAAACAATATCCATATACTCTATAATAAATGGATATGGAAGCTCCGACTCTTCCACCATAGCTCCATAAAGGTCTCTTTCACTCTATTCTGCTGCTCCTTTGACGAACTCAAACTCTGACTCTCCTGGTGTCTGAAATAAAACTCTGCCTCCACGATAATTAACACTAGCATGGTACCTACTCAACCAATCCATCCCGAGTACCATATCATAACTCAGAAGTGGCATTACGAGTAGACATATGCTTAACTCTCGACTTTCCAAAAAAATCTTTGATCCTTGCAAACATCACTGACCCGGATAATGCCACCCCTGGTCATGATCTTGCAAGTCCTCGCCAACGGTTCAGTCTCAAGGTAATATTTCAGAGCAAAAGATACATATATAAAACTATGTGAAACACCAGAATCAAATAAAGTATGAGCTAAAAAAGAATCAAAATAGACTGAACCTGAAATAATATCACCGACTGGCTCCTCCTCCTCGACGGTCAAGGCAAAAGCTTGCCCCTGTTGCTGGGTACCTCTCTGTTGCTTCTGGTTCTGAGCGAACTGCAATTATTTTAGTGGTAGAGGAGGTCCTCTTTTCTATCCCGCTAGTAGTCTCGCGGGTGCTCTTTGTGCCTGAGCTCCGCCCTGAGCTGGAGCTTTAGGAGAAGCTCTTAACTGATGGTTTCCTGATCCGCAGAATAAGCAGTGGCCTAATCCCATCCTGCACGCATCCCATCTATCTTCCTTCTTCTTACAGAATGGGCAAGGAATAGCTGGCCCCTGGATCTGGTACATCTGTTGTACTGGCGCTCTAGCTGGTCCCTGGTACTGCTGCCTCGGTTGCTGGAAGTGCCTCTAATGCTGCTGCTAAAAGTGAGGTTGCTTTATTGGACCCGTGTTTGTACTGGATCCTCCTATGTCCCTCAACCTCTTAGAGCCAAACTTTAGATCATCCTCAGACCGCTGTGCCTGCCTCAGAATCTCCTCAAAAGTGGTGGTAGAATCTTCATTCGTATGTGATTTGATCTCCTTGTTCAGGCCCTTCCAGAACTTCCTGGCCCTTCCTCTGGGGTTCTGCCCATCCACAAAGCGGCCTACTCTGTAATACTCTGCCGCATACTCATCCACCGTCATACCTTCCTGAACGAGGAAGTAAAACTGGCTCTCTAGAGATGTCAAAGCCACATCTGGAAATAATTTTTCCTTGTAGAGCTCCTTAAAAGCTTCCCAAGTAAGTCCTGGTACTGAGATCCTGGGGTCCGTCTTGAACCAAGTCCGTGCAATATTAAATATCATGCTTCATGCAACCTCTAACTATAACTTCTCTGTAATCTGCGCCAACCGCTGGTTTCACTCAATGTCTTCTATCCATTCATCAACATAAATAATCCCTTCAGTGCCTTTAAAGTCCTTCGACCCCATCCTCTTGAAATCTATGATAGTCCCCGGCCTCGGCAGCTGCGGGATAAACTGAGGTGGTGCTGTCTGTGGCTGGACTAAGGTAACCCCCTCGACTACGGCGAGCGTAATCTGGTGAGCATTCTTAATGCCCTCCCTCATAACATATGATTAGCACTGCTGCACCTCCATCATCTGCTGAAATAGAAAAAATATCTGTGTCTGATCGACTGCGGATGGTGGGGGTGGAAGATCCCCTAAAACTGTCGGCGTTGTCCTTTGTACCGGAGGTGGAGCACCTCCAAAAATTGCTGCGAAAATGCCCATATGGATTGGTGAAGAGGACCTCTGGAGGGTAGCTGCTAGAACAGTATCTGCTAGTGCTTACCTCATAGGCGACGAAGTGATCGACCTCCCTGACATTACGCCTGAGCACTGGGAACGCATCTTCGACGGCATCCTGAAAATAGATTGAACAAAGGAATCAATATTGAGTAAGATACGATATCATCAAGGAAGGACAAAATTATTCAAAGTAAAGCAAACATTCAATAGATAAGGATAGCAAAATAGATATTTGGAATTGTTCCATAGTTATGATTGAGTATACTCTCAGCCTATATCCAATATCCTAACATAGGCTCGTAGCAGTACTCTAGGTGAGCACTACTACGATATCGCTCTAGATGCGACTCTTGATGTGTAATGGCCACCACTAAAAATGTGTCACAACCCGCACCCAAAATAAGGACACGAGTAGTGAGCAATGCCCATCCTACGCCGCAGTATCGGCGGTAGAACGCTGTCTGGGTCAACTCTATGATCTAAATCTCTAATACAATATATATAGTACTTGTTAATCATCTCAACTCCAAATGGTGGAACAATATGGTATCTGATAAAAGTAAACTATATTCAATCATAATACAAACTAAGGAAGATAAAGCACAAGATAGAATAAAAAAGTAAAAGAGTCACAATACATCCACAAGATTGAAATAATATGTACATGCCAATAACCTCAACAAGTCTAATACAAATCTAAACCATGAGTCTAAGCCTCCTCAGCCTCTCGTACTAGGTCCTCCTTCTCTAAAGGAGTATCCTCTAAAGGTACGCCGTCCTACGGTCTATAGTAGGTAGGACACATGTCTACGAGCCAATCATCTGAAAAATATATCCAGTCAGGATTAGAGCGAAGTAACATACCTCTGAAAGCAGTTTTAAAAACATAATCGAGAATATATAACAGGTAATAGAAAAGAATACAAGATAACTAAACATCAGAATTAAATGAATAAAGTGAACAGATAATGTACCAGAATAAAGAATAGGCAATAGAACAACTGCAATTAAATGGAAAATATACAACTAGCTAATGTGCCATGAAATACAAGTTTACTATGTGATCAGTTTGGGTTGAACACGAATACAATATGGTAACTCGATTACACGTGTGATATGTAATCGACATCTACACGAATACACTTGGGCTTGATCACATAACCAACTTCTACTCCCTCGTCCCCAACTAATACTCATGGATCCAATTACGACATGTTACGAACACGAATATGGGTACACTGATCATGAGCAGTGAGTGAACATGAAGTACACAAAGTACACTAAATCAATACAAGATACATACGATAAAATACATGTGAAGGAGTATCCGCTAAATATGGTAGGGGATAACATCTCCTGACATGATTCATATAGTACCAGTCTGTGTAACCACTGTATCAAAATCAAGTATACAGTTCTAGAACATGCTATATATACACCATCATGAAATAAAAACTAACAAAAAAATTTACTTTCCTCTAGTGCTGAGAAAGATGTGTCTCTCGATGCCCAAGCTGGTTTCATACAATCATATTTAGAAAATATTAAGTTAAATTGTGTAATGAATGATACATAGCTAAAGGATGAACAAAATGCATTTTAGGCCAAATACTAGGTTGTCCTAGCTAAACTAGGTCTACAATAAGGTTACTTGGTCTAAGGTCACCAACTAACTGGTACTTGCTTACACTAGGTATACAAGGTTATAATCTAAATGTATCATTGATATCTCAACTATACTCACACTAACTAACCAACTATTGTATATTAACTGATAATCCTAAAATATTAATCACTAGCTAACATCCTAACTAAACTACTACTGATACCAACTCCCCTAATTTAACTAACCTCTAATCCACTATACACCTGGTATTATATCCCCCTTTCACAAACTGCTACTGCACACTGAGGCAATACTGTAGTACCTTGAATACACCGCATGAACTCACTTTCTTAGTGCTAGACTTAATACTAAAGTATCACATATAGGTGCACAAAAGCACAGACATCCCTCTCTAAAAATGCCTACTGAACCCCTGCAACCTCGGTCCAACTCACTGCTAACTAACTGTGAATCAACTCGATTGCACAAGCCCGCATAACAATAAGTCCCTCATTGCCTATTTCCCTCAGTCGTGTGTGTCCAATATCAGTGTCTGATACTACACCACTGATTTCCCAGTTGCTCTGATATTCTAGATAATCTAAAAACTCAAGTCAACCAATACTTCACCAACTGGACCTACTCTCCTTCACAAATACTGATACTCCAAAAACCAACTGATATACATGAGTCTACATACTTAAACCCCTTATTTCTCTCAATCCTCCACCAACACACATGTTTGTGGTGGAAAATAAAAGAATAAAAATGTATTCAAGATAGGGTTTACACGAAAGCCGCCTTCTTTGGTTTACAAACAAACTTGTACAATTTGATCCTATACGAGGATGTGGGAGTACAATTTATTTAATCTGGGTAAATATTTCTATAGGTGTCTGATCTGCAGTCGATCACTTTAGCCCTTGGACCACACGATGATGAAGAAGTGCCATAGAAGACAGAAAGCAGCTTCGAAGGTTGCAAAAGAGGGTGGATGTACGATGCCAAAGTCGTCGATCCCTACTCTTTGCCTGAGCTCCGGATTCTCTCTCTCTCTTTCTCTCTCTCTCTCTTGACCTCTGGTTTGATCTTTCTTGGAAGTTCGACCTTGGATCTGATATTGGTTTTCTTGACCAATTTTCCCGACCTTGTTCCTCATTGATAGAGGTCTCTATTTATAGAGTTTTAGTGACAGTGACCACTCCGTCGGTGTAGAAACCAAGGAGTGGAAAGTACAGCACCCTTTTACACAACGGTTAAAATAACCAATGCCTGCGTATAGATGATCCTTTGAATGAGCGTGTGACGCGGGTCCAACTAAGGGACAAAACGCGCATAATCACTACGAAGATCACGACGTAGAAGCCACGTAGGTAGGTATCCCTCGTGTAGAAGAGGTGGGCGTAGAAGCCAATGTCTGTCACCATCGCGTAGAAGCCAAGTAGGCATAGAAGCTGAAATAGGCGTAGAAGTCGAGTGGTCATAGAGGCCGAGTGGGCGTAGAAGCCAAATGGTCGTAGAGGCCGAGTGGGCGTAGAAGCCAAGTGAGCACAGGAGTTGAATGGGCGTAGAAGCCGCTGCGCACCGTGCCAGAGCGCTGATGTGGATGTCTTAGCCGGAATTACAACTTTTGAAGATATAATCAAATCTCTTGCATTAAATGCAGAGATTTGCCACCATCCTGTGCATTAAATGTGGAGGCATGTTTTTGAAGGTCTGCAGCCCTTCTGCGCATCAGTCGCAGAGACGTGTCTTGAGAAACTGTCACCGCTCTGTGCTTTAGATGTAGAGACGTGCCTCGAGCAACTATCATCGCTCTGTGCATTAGACGTAGAGACGTGCCTCGAGCAACTGTCATCGCTCTGTGCATTGGTCGTAGAGACGTGCCTCGAGCCCCGTACAGAGTGCAGCTTTTAATGTGGCCGGCGGTTTGTCTACTGCAGATCGTAAATAGCTCATGTCTGCCTGTGTAAAACAAGGCAGCGTATCCCTTCGTGCACGTAAAAGCAGTTTACGCAAAGGAGATGGCGGTAAATGATAGCCTGGGTCACAGTGTCGTGCCATCATTATAGCCGTCGTCTGGGTAGTCGAGCAGTATCCCTGGGTAGTCGAGCTGTATCCCTTTGTCAGAAGTCCAGATGTCAGGTTCATTGCAGGATCTGACAGGTTCACTTCAGAGAATACGAAGCGTCTCTCGTACACTTCAATGCTGTATTGCAAGAGGATGGGTTTCACGCCCAGGAGTCGATGAAGCACCCTGTTTACGCTGAAGCGGTTTGGACGTACTGCCTTACGTTGAGCTTATATTTCATGTTGTGTTTGGCAGAGAAAGCTCTGTTGCACGCTTGATGGCTCTGAAGGCCTCTGTTTACGCTGCTTTGCATCAATATGCTGCGTATAGCCATCCAGCGTATTTTTTATGCTTCTACAAGACCCCCTTCAAAGCTTTTAAATTCCTCAGAATTTGAAATGCTTTGAATGAAGCATGAACCGCTCCTCGTAACTCGAAACGTTTCTGAATGGAGCGTTTAAACGATCGATGCTGACTTTATGGTGGATTTATCGGGGACCGGTGTGACCTCTTTTGCCTATAAAAAGGCTGAGGGTTTAACCTGTTCTCCCCACATTTCTATCACCACGCAGAGATGATCGCCGGAGTTTGTCGGGTCGATCTGAGGAAGAAGGAGATCATGTTCTTCCAGCGTGTAAGGAGCCGAAAAAGACGGCATCTTCGAGCAAGTGTCCACTGCAACGATGGATCATGGAAGGATATCTTAGCCTCCCTTGCTCGGGATAATCAGCAACTTTATATGGCAGTTCTTCCAGGAGAAGGGAAGGGTCGTATTAGACCACACGGCTTGCAAGCGGTGTCTTCTCCTGTTACCTCCGGGGATGAGAGCAGCAACTAGCTCTGACCTCGGGCATTGAATTGGGTGGAATATATCAACTCAATCTGTCACGGCGCACGGAGCATGGGATCTGCATAATTTATGCAAGCCCCAACTCTGTATTCTCCTGCCGTTGATCATTGCTATGTCAGTCAGTTTGCTGGAACTGACTGACTGCTGGAGAAGATGGATGAAGAATTGTGCCCATGCGAGAACCTGTCAGAACAGCTTCTGGGCGATCTTCAGACGACGATGGGGAAATCCTTTGTAGACGGAGTTTCCCTCAGATGTAATCACAAAAATGAAGAAAAACCCTTCTAGATTGGATTCCCCTCATATGTAATCATGACTTTAATCTTTTAATAAAATCGTCTTGCTCCTTCATATGATCATCTTGCCATACGTTGCTGTGAAGTCTGAATATGTGTAGCTTCGACACATCTGATTCTTTACGCCAACTCTGATAGAAAGAGTATTTAGGCCCTGTCCTGCGTAGAAAGCCATTTTAGCGTTCGAGTGTTCAAACTGTTCTGTTGTCAGGAATGAGGAACCGCGTAGAATTCTGAACTGTTGTTTTTACTTCTGTGTAAACAGAATTCTTGTTTCAGACTTCATCTTCAAGAATGACTTCTCGAAAAATCCCTTGGAACAGGGTCGAGAAATGGCTGTCAAACTGAGTTGCCATCTTGATAGATGAAATATTCGGACTGGAGTCTGGATGAACCTCCAATTGACCCAAGAAGAGTAATTTCTCAATGTTTGAACTCTGTATGTTTTGGGTACTTAGGATATCTTAAGGTCAAGAAGGAGTATCTTCTGTGTGAACTCCTGTAATCGACCGCCTCGAGAACTGTTCGGATATGCGAAAAGTCAGAGATCCGTAGTGTAGATGAGCTGAAAATCTTGAGTTCGTAGCCTATTGAGCGTAGAAAGCCATCGAGCGTGAGATCATCGATTTGGTATCTGCTGAGCGTAAAGTCGTAGGTTTGTAGCCTCTCGAGCATAAAAGCTACCGAGCACAAAGATATCCGAGCATAAAACCATAGACTTGTAGCTTGCGAGCGTAAAACCGTAGATCTGTAGCTGTCGAGCGAAGAAAGCTCCTTAGCGTAGAACTGTAGATTTGTAGCCTGTGAATAAAAGAAATCTTTCGAGCGTAAGGTTGTGGATCCGTTGCCTCCGAGCGTAAACTAAACACCACCGAGCGTGAGATCATCGATTTGGTATCTATTGAGCATAAAGTCGTAGGTTTGTAGCCTCTCGAGCATAAAAGCTACCGAGCACAAAGGCATCCGGGCATAAAACCATAGACTTGTAGCTTGCGAGCTAAAACCGTAGATCTGTTGCTATCGAGCGTAGAAAGCTCCTTAGCGTAGGAACCGCTGACCTGTTTTTGCACGAAAAAACTCTTCGAATTTGCTGACTGTCCGCCTTCTCTGAATAATAGGCTGACGTAGGACCCAATCATAATCGAATATTAATTAGGAGATTTGGTTCGGGTTTCGAGGAGTCCGTCCGAGGATTCGAGGAGTCAACCCGAACTCTATATATATCCCAAGCTTTTGAGAGAAAAACTTTTCATCCGTCTTCTGCGAAAGAGAGCCTTCGACTGTTTGAGTTTTTCCCCTCGTTCTTTCTCCGGGCACTCCGAGTTTTCAGAAATGGCGCCGAAATAAATCTCCTCCACTAAGGGAAAGAGTATAGGTTCTTCTTCTTGTTCTTCTGCCCCAGCGAGAGAGTCTTCGGTCGGGCAAGGTGAACGTTCTTCTGAGCGAAGTATCCCGCCGACGAGTAGCGCACCCGGCCTTAGAGGTAGAGCCTTTGGGATGACAAAGAATGACAAAAAATCCTTCGCACATATTGAACGTGACCACGCTAGGTCGTCTTCTGTGCTGATAGCCTCTTTGAGGAAGATGACGTACGAAGACGTTTTCATCTTTTACGCCCACATTTCTAATGTGCCAGCGTAAAAACTCCATATTTTCGCAGTTTTGAGCGTAAAAGCTCTGACTGCCAAAAACTTGGTGTATACTATAAAATTTTTAATTTTACACTTGTGGATGGGACCTCTGGCGTAATAACTAGAATTTTGGCAGTCTGGCGTAAAGCACGGACTGTATACCGCCAATTATGCTTCTGGATGTGACCTTCGGAGTAAAATGACCAAATTTTGTACAGTCTTGGCATAAAGCACAGACTGTCGTTTCTTGGTCTTTATGTTGCAAGATTTGTAATAACGTGTTTTCCTTACACTTTTGCAGCTAACTTGCATGAGTCTCCACTGGCCGAGGTGATGGGTTCCGCTGCCGGGATGCTGCACTCAAACTATCTGGAGGATCTGTCCCACGTGACATTTCCTATCTCCGGACCCCAGTATCCTGAAGGAAGGAAGATCTTGATATCGGCTCAGGGCGAGCGGACGTTGTTGAACATGATTAACGGAGAGCCCCTGACGTATATAGACGGGAACCAGTACATCAAGCCGACTTTTCTTTTTGGGGACACGATTGACAAACAGTCCCAGACGAAGCCCAAGAGAGAACCCTGGATTTTCCCCGCCGAGAGTGTGGTCTTGTATCTGCCAACGATGCCGAGAGATTATCCCATCTCGGCTTTCTCCCATGCGACACATTCCAGGAGGATGTCGTGGACGCTGACTCCCGATCTTCACGGCAAGCCGGAGAAGATCTTTCATCTGAAAGGAGCTGGACCAGGGGTCATTTGTCAGCCGCCCTTCCGGCGTTAAGATGCTGTTCATGGGACTGTGCCCCGACAGCGTCCCGAGTGAAAGTTCTGTGATCCAGCCGGTCCAGTTGCTGACTTTCTGTAACGACTTCATGGGGCGAGGGGGTGTATACCCCAAGGAGAATCCTTGGTGCAATGGGTGGATCACCCCAATAAACCTCCGATGGGCTTGCCTAGTTGACTGGGCCTTGAAGCATTTTCGGAGAGAGCTGGAGGTCATCGGACTGTATGCTGCTGTGAGTGCGACGAGTGTTGGGTTGCCTTCCAACCCTAACCTGTTTCTGCCACTGATGGAGCGATACATTTCGCTCACCGGGACCTTCGCCACTCCACTGGGGGAGTTGGGGTTGGCCCTCCATGAGATGGCAGTGATCTCGAGACTGCCGATGGGGGATACCCCATATGAAGAGTATGTTCCCACCAACCGGGAGTTGGAGGACTCGGACCCTCGGGTTGTGGAGGTGTATCAGGAGCTGATATGCCACTACTTCGCGTGCACTGCTTTTTATGATGAGCCTTCTGATTTGGTTCACACCACTAAGTGGATGTCCTACCTCTTCTTCCACCAGGCCAGGGCCGTCAAGTCGAAGAAAGTTTCGGGGGGCAAAAATGAGCCCGTGAACTATTTGGGCGTGCTCAGTGCCCAGGTCGTCGAGGATCTTATGGAGGATGCTAAAGCTCCAGATCAGATTCTCAATGACGGGGTAGGAAAGTATCCTGAAGGCACTAAGGCCTACAGTTACTTGAGGCACTACCGCAGGCCTCTGTCTAAGAAAGCCCGGCTGGCTGGCTTTCTCTCCATATGGCTGCATCGAGTAGTGGTGCCCGATATCGCGTCCGCAGACCGCATTCATCGGAATATCCTGTGGCCTGCCGTGCGTCTGGTGTTCGGGGCAAGATTGGGCTTGCTCCCTGCCATGGTGTGCCGTATACAGGATGGCCTGAGAGCCATGACTGATGGACTGCTCGTCGATGAAGCTCGGCGTGATAGCTTTCCCCGGGTAGAGTTACCATACCTGTATTTGATGGGATGGTTAATTCTCCACAACCCCCGGGTGATGTCTCCCGGCCCTAGTAGTATCTCGGGGGGTAGTTTCTTGCTAAACTATAAGGACTCTCCCTAGAATGTGAACACAGTTTTAGACTGTCGGCTGGTGCTAAGCCTCGGTCATTGCTGGAAGCTCCTCTGCACTGTCCCCTCTGTACATCCCAATCAGTCGGGGATTAGGCTTGAGGATTTAGGTGGAGAGAAGACCAATCTTTCTCCGGAAGCTTTTAATTGGTTGGTCTGCATCAGACCCTCCCATTTGCTGTACATAAGCAAAGATTATTGTTTTTTTGTGCCCTACTTGCCCAGTCGGTTCGCCAGGCAGTTTGGGTACGATCAGCTGCACGTGGGCAATGCCGTCACCAGCTTTAGGTCCAGGGGCAGACTCATTGATGGAGCCAGAGGATGGCGGTATTTTATCATGGGTTGCACTGGAGCAATCTTTATCGTACCGGTTGTCACACTCTCCACGGAGCTGCGCATCCTCTATTCGTATGCCCAATTCTACGTGGCGATCAACACCTTCATCACAATTTTGACATGCATGGAAGCTTTAGGGTGCCTTCTCCCAAGTCTGGGGGAAAAGTCGAAGTCCCCTCGGTTTCGTCTGACGAGGGTGAGGGGTCCGTCACTCCAGATGAGCCTCTGGTATCGGTGCCGAGGTGTGAAGTGCCTTCGCCTGCGGGGGCTTTGGCAGTCTCTGGGAAGCGAAGGGCTCCTGCTTCGAAGCAGACTTCCCCTCACAAAAGGAAGAAGAAGACGGTTGCTCGTTCTCTCCGGATTCCTGGTATTGAGGCTCCTAGAGAGGAACCTGCTGTCTCCCCTGTTGGGGATGTCTCTTTGATTGGAGGTTCCTCGCCTTTCGGAGAGGGACCCTTAGTTTCGGCTGGCGATGCCGGAGAACTCCTGCCTGAGGCTGCCGTTGCTGCCATCGCCTCCGGTAGTGGAACGAAATCGCCTGCGTGGCCGAGGCAAATGAGAGAATCTTTCCCTGGACCAGCCACAGATGAAACTCCTGCCGCGTCCGTAAGCATGCCTAGCGAGATTCCGGCTGACGAGCCTCGACTGCGTCTTGGTGAAGGCTCGGTAGAGCACCTGGCGGTGTCGGTGGGCCCATCCCCTTCTCCAGGTATGACAGTTCGCATTGCGTCATTAAGATATAATTTAGCTACGTAGGCTGCAGATGCGACATATATACCGTTGGCTACGGGTAAATGTCATCTTTATGTCTCCTCTTAGAAAGATTACCATCATATTGATATCAACTTTCTTGTCCTCTTCTCAGGGGACGGCGTCCACAGGGAGTATAGCGTTGAAGCGCCTTCTGGCTCTGCTCGGGCTCTTGGCGATGATATGGAGGTGCCCGACTTCGGGGAGGTAATATCTTCGGGGGCCAGCTCGCCCGGAGTGGTTTCGTCACCTCAAGAGGAGGACGAACCCGTTGTCGTGACCTCGCCTCTCGCGAGTATGCCGATGACTTCGACCGTCGTTGTCGCACCTCCTTCGGTCGCACCACCCGTCGAGGCGGCGGTTGTGGCCACCTCGTCTGCAATCATTCCTGGAGGGGGACTTGCCAATATCGCGGCCACTCCTGGCGTCCAATCGGATCTAGTTGCGCTGACCGAGCATTACACCAGTATTTTTTATACCAGTTTGAAAATGCTGATATCAATGGTGTTGGCGAAGAATCTAGACTTCGAGCGTCTGAAGAAGGCTTCTCAGTTTCCGATCGGGGCGGTTAGGGAGTTCGGCGATTCTGGGGTAGCTGACGCCTTGGAGGCGATGGTTAATGGTTTGGAGCAACCTATTAACGAATACTTGCAGCTGGCTTGGGGCAGCCTTGAAGCTGAGGTCCAGCCCAGATATGACCTCATGACTGCGCGGCTTGCTAAACAGCTGGAAAGCCTAGATGACTCCATCAAAGCACATAAGCTGGAGATGGATGAAAGAAAAGCTGTCGTGGAGGAGGCTCTTGCTCTTCAGACGAAGTGCCAATCCGAGCATGAAGGGAACGTAGCGAGGGCCCGCAAGTTGAAGGAAAAACTCGCTCTGGCAGAGAAGTGGGCTTCTCAGTCGTTGGCAGGTCTAGATGCAGCGACTGGTCGACTGAGTACGGCACGACGGGATCTGGAGCGCGCAGAAGCTGCCAGTACTGGCCCTCTTCGGGCAAGGACCGAGCTGTCCTTTATGAACAATCCTGAGGCACGGCTGGAGCGGGCCCGCACTGATGCCTTGGTTTCCAGGGATGAGAGGATAGCTGCACTGGTACAGCTGATTCGTGATCTGACCGCTCCCCCACAATGATGTACCCTTTCTTCTTTTTGCTTCCCAAATATAATTCTGCTCTTTTTGGGAATAAATAAAAGCGACTCTTTTCTGACTTTGTGGACCCATCATTTCGGAATGTAAATGACAGGTTTGGGCGAGAGTGATATCAGAGGTAGTATGAACGTGATAGACTCTTGATAACCTTTTAGCAGGACATATCTATTCAGAGGTCATACGGACATGATAGAATATGACCCAACTAGTTTCGTTTTGGAAGTAGTTTTGTCAGAATTGAGATTCTCGCTATATTCCACTTGAGCAGAGTAGGTTAAGCATAGTATCTTTTTAGGAATTTACCATTTATAGGAGCCATTAACAGGTCTCCATTAGGCTGGGCTAACCGGTAAGCGCCGTTTGAGAACGTTGTCTCGATCACATAAGGGCCTTCCCACTTGGGCTGGAATTTGCCTTTACTCCTGTGAGTAAGGATCATCGGCCTTCTTACGGCTAAAACTAGCTCTCCGACTTTGAACACTCTTTCCTTTACTTTATGATTGAAAGCTTTGGAAATGCGTGCTTGGTAGAGCACGATGTGGTGTTGAGCTTGGAGGCGTTTCTCGTCTAATCCTTCTAGATCTTGAAGCCTTAACAGGTCATTCTTTTCTTGAGTCAGCTCATTAGTCACGGCTATCCTGAGCGACGGAATCTGGATTTCAATGGAGAGAACTGCTTTGCTCCCGTAGACCAGTGAAAATAGGGTACAACCTGTCGGTGTTCGTACCGTTGTGTGGTATGCCCAGAGGCATTCGCCCAGCTTCTCATTCCAATCTTTTTTGTTTGAAGAGACGAATTTCTTCAAGAGTTTGATAAGGGGGTGCATGCTACAATCAGGACTGTAACTAGACAAGGGGGTGCATGCTACAATTAGGACACTTAGGGTCACACGAATATCTGTCTCAATCAATCAAACAAGAAACAATAATCATAGAGCATATATGATAAAGCAATAAGGCATCCCAAATGCTCCAGCAAAATATTATGAAGACCAGCTTTACAAAATAGGAAGCTTGTAGAGTAACAAAATTACATGACAGTGATCAGCTGCAGTCTGATTTAATAGAATCATGTAAGGAAACTAAATATCCAAATGTGTCAGCTAACAGGTATCGGTGGCTAAACGCCCAAAAGATAAAATATACAATGACGACCAGAAAAGAAAACCCCTCCACTTATTATACTCGGTGGCCATATTCCTTGTCGGAAGAAAGTATACTAGATCCTTGGGTGCTGGCTCAAAACCTGGCCATACAAAAATAGTTGGGTAAGACCCCGAATAACAAGTACCACAAAGGAAGCACAAAATAGAGAAACAAAAACCCAAGCAATAAATATATAATAATATATGTTATGTGGAGTAACTTAGGTCCATGGCATATCCTAGTACAAAGGTCCAAGCCTACAACCAAACAAGGATAAGGGTTGAATCCATCATACTATGATAGTCCATTTCTCTAGGCTACTAACAGAATAATACAGTCACAACCAATTCTAATTAATAAGATCGGTCAATCACTTGTACGGCTTGTTATTTGTGGTGTTTGAGGTTATCTTAGAATAATGCATAATAGGTATCCTTAGATCACGCTATTGCCGAACATGGGCTAACCGAGCCAATAAATGATTATACAAGCACTTCACTAATTACACCAGTTCCCCGTAGGGCCACTGTGTTATATCACGGTATTAGCAGTTTCAATATTCCTATAGTGAAACAGGGACTCAACATTATTTATAATAGGTCAGATACTGCACTCTACTAAGGCAGATGATATACAGTATCTGTGTTGGCCAGCCCACAGCACACTAGAATGAATCTCTATGGGAAGGTTAGTTGGCATAATCTCGGGATACCGTTTCCTCCCAATCTTACTACCACTTTTAGTTGTTTAATTAATCCTATATTTTTTTTGAAATCTGAAGGCGTGGCTACATGAGAATTTTCCTTAAGATTTCGTACAAAGTACGGGCACGCTAGATATGAATACATGGAAGTTTAGTCTGGATTCGCCCTAGTGTGGATACAATATTCAATAAATCAATATCCTAGCAACGCTTTGGTACTTGACTCTCATATCATGCCTTTGCTGAGAGAAAAGTATATTTATACTATCACGCATTTAAAAATTTTGAGGCATTTTCGATGCACAACCTAAATATAAATCACTTAACACTTAATATGTAACACTGTATGTCGCACCTCGGTGCACATTAGATCATGAACAATATAATGCAATAATTGTGTCAACACGGATACATTATTCGAGTCCAATTATCAATTATACAATGGGTCACATGAATCTTGATCATATTATAATACGAAGCTTACTTCATGCACATAACTGGTTAGTCACTTACTACTCAGTTTGGTCCATACAGAAAATCTTAATCCATCACATATTTATGCCATGTAGACAGCCAATCTTAGCACTTGGTCATGTCTAGCACAAGATCTAGTTACTAAGTCCATTATTCCTTAGAATCATGACACAAGCATTACTAGAATCAACCACATAGAATAAGAGAAACTTTCTAAATAAAATAAGTGAACAAATAATGAAAGTACTATGTGCATGTATGGGATCGCTAAGCATAACACGCGCATGAAGTTGTACGCATAAAGGTCGGGCACATGAACCAAACAAGCGCATGCAGAGGTTGCCGCATAGGGTCAGGAACACATAGGATCAGAGTCGCATAGTGTCACATGAAGTCAGGGGCGCATTGACGAGGCAAAGTCCACTCTTTGGGTCATGTGCCAAAGATATGGGCAATAAATGAACTGTCAGTGAAGTTACTAAAATGATGGATATAACAAACAATAAAGTGTGTCAGAAAAAAAGATAAAATAATCAAAAGAAGTGCCAGGGCGAGGTTGAGTCATGCATCCAAAGAAAAGGGGGACGCATAGCTCATGGCCGCATAGATGACTTCCATGCCCCTAGGAGAGACAACACAAAAGTTCTGACACTTAGATTTTTCAAGCTTGAGTTTCAAAGCGCATGCGTTCTTCATCTATGCACCAACAAAATAAATGTATGTTGGATGCTCAACACATAGAGCTTTATCTGCTCCACAGCATGTTTGGCTATGGCAAAAACTCCAAACCGAAAGTTGGATTTTCTCCATGGAAACATCGTCTGTGGTCCAAATCCAGCAAAGTAAAGTTCTAAACCACTCAAAATCAAATGATCTTCCACATAGAATAATAAATTTTCAAAAATAATAAGTTTTTGAAGATCAAAACCAAGAAAAACTTAAGAACGCCCACACTCATAAAATTTAAGATTTGTACTATTTCACCCACCAAATTCGAAAATATCAACTTCTAAACATGCTTAAAATCACACAATAAACATAATATAATAATAATATAGAGGGTTTCTTAAATTTTCATGCAAGGTGTACTTGCCTATGGAGGGAGGGAAAAACCTAAGAGAAAGAAAGAAAGAATGAAGAGGGAGAGAGAAAGAAGTTGGGTTATATAGCTAGGATTTAAGGTTTAGATCATGGGTTTAACTCATGACCAAACCAACCCAAACCATAAACCAAGAACCAAGACACACCAAAGAATGTGTCTAGTCTAATGTAACCAAATAAATAACATGCAAGTGAGAAATAATACGCTCCCAATACGTATACTAGGATCGAGAAGTGACAAGTTGTCTGTGTGTGTAGTTGTAGACCTAGACTGTATTCTAAGGTATATACAGCATTCTAGTGTGCGACAATAGAGTAGTTCAAGGATAGCCCTTTATTGATAAAATATGGTATCTTCTTTTATGGAATTACATCATCATAGGAAGGTAAATTGGTGCGATCTGTGATGTACTCTTCCAGTTCATCTCCTTCGGTATCTTCTAATTTATCTCCTTGTGGAGTTACATCATCATAGGAATATGCACCAAAGTTAGCCAACTATGTTTTCTCTTAGAAGTGTGTCACTGACTCAAGTAGGGTGACTGACACACTTTTGCTAGGAGACTTAGTGCAGTATGATTAGTACGCAAGAGGAGTTAGGACAACACACCAATGCGCCCAAAGTAAAATATATGTATCTCTACGTCAAAGGGGTTCTCTTGTATACTCTTAACAGAGTACTGTTCTTCTTCTCTAGTAAGCCATTTGGTATACGTATTATATCAAATTTTTGTACTGAACTTAGCTGGACTCGAAAACAAGCACAACCAAAAGCAAAGTTACATAAACTATGGTGCTTTACACTATGAGCAAATAAGTTTTATAAAATTTAAAGTTTTAGGAGATCAACTCCAAGAAAATAAAAATAAATCTATAGACCCAAACTCTAGTCCATGCAATTCTAACCTAGAAAATCAAGAACGACAAGTATTAAAGATGAAGGGGTGCTCGGTCCCAACAACATGAGCTAGAAACAAACGAGAAATATTAAGAATTAAAAGGTTGCATAAATTTATGGTTCTTTTCTTGTGCAAGATGTACTTTCCAACGTAGGGAGAGAAAACCTAAGAGAGAGAAATAAAAAGGAAATAATGAGCAGAGAGGGAGAAATAGAAATATATAGGTTTAGGTTTGAGATATGGAGCATTGGATTACTCAAATCCATCCAAGCTTCACATGCCACCAACCCAACCAAACCCACTATTCTCCATAACTCACGGGTTCGATCTAAACAAAGGCGGAACAAGCGACCAACACGCGCCAAAAGATAACATGCGCCAAAGTGCATTGGGAAAGGGGGATGACATCTCTATCCACCTAAAAAAATTTTGTCCTCAAAATTTAAACTCAAGTCTAGCTAAAGATATCAAGACAAGCTAAAAACTAACTATAAGCAATCTATACATATAAATAAGCAAATATAACACACATATAATAAAGTAAAGCATCATTATTTCACATGAGTTCTTGCCGATCACGAAAAAAAAGATGCAAGGCATACGAAGCAAATATAACTTATGAGTCGAATATGTAAGGGTACTGAGATCGAATACCCCCAAGGAGTGATGGCCCCAAGTAATACGAAGATAGTCCGGTTCTTGAGTACCTTCTCTCTCTAATCCAAACTGGACACGAATTGTTCCTCATAAATTAAGTCAGTACCAACGACTAACGCAGACTGATCGAGGATATGACTCAGGTCTGGGACATACCTACGCAACTAAGACACATAAAATACATCATATACTTCATGAAGCAAAGGCGGAAGGGCAAGACAATAAGCAATATCCCCTACCCTGTCGAGAATGTCGAACAGTGCTATATATCGCGGACTAAACTTTCAGCAAACCTCGAATCTAATGACTCCACGTGTAGGCAAAATCCGTAAAAATACGTGAATGCCGACAAAAAACTCTAATGGCCTATGATGCTGATCTTCCCATAGGCGATGACAATCTTGTGCAACCCGAATCTGTACCCTGATCTGCTTAACTACTTTAATCGTTTGAGTGATCATTTCAGGCCCCAATATCTTCCATTAACCAATGTTATCCCAAGCCAAGGGTGATCAGTACTTCCTTTCGTCAATGCCTCGAGTGGAGCCATCTGTATGATGGATTGATAAATATTATTGTAAGAGAATTCTACTAAATGAAGATGATCTTCCCAAGACCTACCAAAGTCTAAGGTACAAGACCGCAACATATCTTCCAAAGTTTGGATCATCCTCTCTGATTGCCCATCAATCTGGAGATGATACGTGGTACAAAATCTCAACTTGGTACCTAAACGCTCAAGCAAGCTTTTCCAGAAATAAGATATAAAGCGAGTATGACGATCTGACACTATACTCGTTGGGACTCCCTGCTACCTTACTATCTACCGTATATACATCTCTATTAACGACTCTGTGGATTGCCCTACTCGGAAGGGAAGAAAATATGCCACTTTCATGAGTCAATCTATTATTATCCAAACTGCATCATGTCCAGTTTGGGACCTAGGTAAATCGGTCATAAAATCTATCATAATGTGTTCTCACTTCCATCTGGAATAGGCAGGGATTGTAACAATCCTGTTGGTCTCTGTTATTTTGCATTCACTTGCTGACATACGAGACATCGTGAAATGAACCGAGCGATCTCTCTTTTTATTCTGTTCCACTAGAAATATTGCTTGACATCATGGTACATCTTTGTGCCTCCGGGATGAATAGAATACTGGAAACTGTGTGCCTTGGTCATCACTTCTTATCGGATATCTCCACTTGGCACACATAGATGGTTTCCAAATATGAGTGTTCCATCTTCATGAATTCTTAATTCCTTCCTAAGACCTAACTCACATTCTTTCCCAAGATTTTGAATCTAAGAATCTTCTGCTTGAGCGGACTTGATCCTCTCAACCAAAGTTGAATATATCTGAAGACTGACTAACACTCTCGTTTCTTGAGGTAACACTACCTCGATGCCCATCTCTTAAAGATCTTCTAGAATATTCTTCTGAGTTGTCAAGATGAATGCTCTACCACTCCTAATTAGAGCATCTGCCATTATATTTGCCTTTTCTGGATGGCACTTAAGTGCCATATTATAATCACCAAACAACTCAAGCCACCTCTTTGGTCTCATATTTAAATCATTTTGAGTAAATATGTACTTCAAACTCTTGTGATCTGTAAATATCTTCACCCGATCACCGTATAGGAAATGTCTCCACAACTTGAGAGCAAACACTATTGCTACCAATTCTAAATCATGTATTGGATAATTTGTCTTATGATCTCGAAGCTGCCAAGAAGCATAAGCTATTACCCTTTTGTGTTGCATCAATAAACATCCAAGTCCTCTCCCAGATGTGTCACAATAAACCGTGAATCCTCTTGATCCTACTGAAAGTGTAAGGATCGGTGCTGATATCAACTTCTCTTTCCACTTCTCAAATGTTGCTTGGCATTCTATCGACCAAACAAACTTTACCTCCTTGCGGGTTAGACAAGGCATTAGAGCTAAAATCCATACAAAGTCTGCTACGAACCTCCGATAATATCCCATGAAACCCTATATATCTGCTACTGTCTTCGGAACTGGCCAATTCTTTACTGCTTCAACCTTATTGGAGTCCATTGATACTCCTGCTCCCAAGATGATGTACCCCAAGAATGACACACGATCTAACCAGAACTCACACTTACTGAGTTTAGCATATAACTTATTCTCCCTCAGAACTTGTAACGCTTTTCGAAGATGTTTTTCATGTTCTTCTTTATTGTTGGAGTAGACAAGAATGTCGGCTATGAATATCACTACAAATTAATCTAGGTATGGCATGAAGATACGATTCCTCAAATCCATGAATATTGCTGGTGCATTAGTCAATCCGAATGACATAACTAAGAATTCGTAATGCCCATGTCAAGATCAAAATATTGTCTTCGATATATCTTGCTCCCGGACTCTCACTTAATAATATCCTGATCCACGGTTTATCTTGGAAAATACATTTGCTTCACTAAATTGGCCAAACAAATCATCAATACTAGGCAATGAATATTTGATCTTTACTGTTAAGGCATTCAACTGCCTATAGTCGATACACAACTGTATTAACCCATCCTTCTTCATTATTAGAAGCGCTGGTGCTCTCAACGGTGATCCACTAGTCCGAATAAAATTTTTCTACTTCAATTCTTCCACGTGATGATACAACTAGTTAAGTTCCATCGGTGATATCTGATAGACCTTACAGGAAACTAGCTTCGCTCCTAGTTTTAACTCTATGAAGAACTATACTTCTCTTACGGAGGGTAATATGGAAAGCTCTTCTAGAAATACATCAAGAAAATTTTCAATTATTTTGGGAAACTGACCTTCAATTCGTGCTACTACTACAATGCCACCTTCATGTTGATCCTTTACCGTTCTACTAAAGATAAATTCTTCCTTGCCAAGGATGTTAAATAAAACTCTACTCCTACGGCAATCTATCGTCGCTTGGATATCTTTAAACTAGTCCATGCCTAAAATAACGTCGAAGTTACCCACAGGGAACTCGATCAACTTCGCAGGTAATGGATGCCCACTTGCGTTGATTGGACACGCTACACATACTCTGCTGACTCCTACGAATCCATTACCAGTGAGTATATTCAGCCTCTCTGGAATTACCTCGAACTCCAATACAATATATGTCATAAATCGTTCATATACAAATGAATGTGATGCTCCTGAATCAAATAATGCTATGGCATAAAAAGATGTAACAAAAATGTTACCTGCCACCACGTTACCTGATGCCAAAGACACTATTAGAGATAGGATAAAATCTTGCCCTTGGCCTTGCAATTCTACTTGAATATGCAGTTGTGGCCTCTAGGGACAACTCAGTATAGGGGACTACCACTAGCGATTAGGCCATTGGTTCTATATTTGAGTTTCCATCAATAATGGGCGATGAGCCAATGGCCTGATCGCTAGTGGTAGTCCCCTATACTGAGTTGTCCCTAGTACTGGCAGTATAATCGCTGCCGGTCCTTCAAACCTTAATATCATAGGACAATTGGCAATCCGTTGATGTAGACTGCCACATTGTAGGTATAATTCTTGTGCTACACTACACACATCTTTCACATGGCCTCCCTTGACATAATACGTACATCCGACTGGGGTACCCAATCTCTGTTGTTGTTGCTGCCTTGGTTGGTTCGTTCGAGCTGGTTTTGTTGTTACTCATGCTACTGGCCTCCTTGGCTATGTATTATTAATGCGAATGCCAGTAGATGGTGCTGACGTTCGTTGTGCTTGTCCTTCTCCTCCGCTTTGTGCATGAGACCTCTTCTGGCCTCTTATCCTTTAAGCTAACCTCTATATCATCAGCTCATGTCGCCGCGATACGATCAATACTTTATCGAAAGTCTAGTAGTTTTGGTCCACTACTAGTTGCCGAATCTCCAGATGAAGTCCATACTAGAACCTTATTGCTCTTTCCGGTTCTATTACAACCATTGTAGGAGCAAATCTGTTAAGCCTACATAACTCTTCCGCGTAGCCATCCACTGTCCTTCCAAACTGTTTGAGGTTGATAAACCTCTGTTGTAGCTCATACTGTGCTACTACTCCAAAATACTTAACCTTGAAATGGCCCTGAAGTTGTCCCATGAAATAGGTTGTCCTAATCTAACTTCTTTTGCTGCCCACCAATCTCTAGCAAGGTCCTAGAGTTGCAATCAGACCTGATCAACTTTTTCCTCTGCTGGAACCTTTGTCGTTGTCAGTATTGCTTTGATATTTTGCAGCCAAGCATCTGCGGTAATGGCTTCCTCCATGCCACCAAAGTACTGAGGGTTAAAAGTCGGCAGAATCTTACCGATGCTCCTGAATCTGTTTTAATACTTCTTTCCAAGGTTATATGTAATCCTCGATTCAATAAGACATTATGCTATTGCTGCTGAAGCGGCTGATGTTTTTGTGTGACCATCATTCCTTGTATAATTTCCAGCAATACCGATATATCAAGTGCTACTGGCACTTCTTGTACAACCGGGAGTACTAGAACTTCTGGTATATATTGTTTCTCGTGCTCTTGTCACGCTCTGCTTCCAAAATACTGGGTAAATACGATGATTGACATGACCAACTATACCTTGCAGAATACCAAAGTAAGCAGCAATGTGCTAAGGTTGTCTAAAAGATAAATGGGTGAACTCTAGCATGCTATGACTTCAGTCCTATTGTCGACAAATCTTAGTATCTCAATCCATCAACACAAGTATAAGAGTATATCATATATGAAAGTAAAAAGGTGTCCCAAATTATATACCATATTTAATCATAAAGCTAGTAAATACAAAATGCTTCACTAGCAGAATATAATTATATATGATCAAATATACCAGCCATGGTCTAATATATACATCATGTTGACCAAGTCAGAGAAGTGATCTAAAAATAAAAGGGCTAATTTCCGCCTCTTGCTAAAATACCATAAAATAAAATAACACTACGAGGGGTGGAGGAAGGAAACCCACTCGTGAGCTTCAACTGCAGTCCTACGAGTGCGTATCATCTTGCTAGAAGTACGGTAGACCCTGGTTCTCCTCGAGGTATTCTGGGCATACAAAACTAGTGGGGTCAGAACCCCAAGCAACAAGTACTACAAAGGAGCTCAATGTGATAGACTAAATGCATCATATCATACAGCAGAAAAGAGACTTAAAATAAATGAGGATCAAGACTTGTACGGTACCAATGTAATTATCTCAAGAATACAACTGACAGAACTGATAACAACTACTATAAAGGAAAGTAAGACAACGAGCGGCAAGAGGACATATGAACTATTATGAATCGGGACCATAACCCTTAAACCAAACAAGTACCGGGTTGCAGACCTTCACCAGAGCAGAATATTGTAGAAGCATGAAAAATACGTCGGATAGCTATATGCAGCATGTTGATGCAGGGCAGCATAAACAGAGGACCTCAGAGCCATCGACGTGCAAACAGAGTTTTTTCGCTAAGCACAGCGTAAAATATAGGCTCAAAGACCATCCGCGTAATACAGTATGACCAGGCTACTTCAGCAAAAAAAGGGTTCTACATCGCCTTTATGGCATAAAACTCATCCGCTTTCAATGCAGCATTGAAGTGTACGAGGAAGGCTTCGTATTCTTCGAAATGAACCTGTCAGATCATGCAATGAACCTGACATCTGGACTCCTGACAAAGAGTACTGCACGGCTACCCAGGCGACGGCTATAATGATGGCGCGGTACTGCAACACAGGCTGTCATTTACTGCCATTTCCTTGGCGTAAACCGCTTTTACGCTTACAAAGGAATACGTCGCCTAGTTTTACGCAGGCAGATGTGAGCTGTTTACGCTCCGCAGAAGACAAACAGCCTACCACGTCGAAAGCTGCTCTTCGTACAGGGCTCGAGGCACGTCCCTGCATTTAATGCACAGAGCGGTAACAGGTTCTCGAGGCACGTCTCTGCATTTAATGCGCCGAATACTGATAGATGCCTGAGGCATGTCTCTGCATTTTATGCGCAGAAGGGTGGCAGACCTTCAAAACACGCCTCTGCATTTAATGCCACAGGATAATGGCGGATCTCTGTATTTAATGCAGGAGATTTGATTAAATGTCACCGAACCGTCGTCTAGTGACATTCCCCTTGCGCAAACTGCTCTTACGTGTACAAGGGGATACGCTACCAAGTTTTACACATGCAGACGTGAGCTTCTTACGCTCCGCAGAAGGCCAACAGACCGCCACGACAGCAATTACTCTTCATACATGATTCGAGGCACGTATCTGCATTTAATGCGTAGAATGATGGCAAATCTTAAAGACAAGCCTCTGCATTTAATACGCAGGATGGGGGCAGATCTCTGTATTTCATGCAAGAGATTTGATTATATCTCCAAGAGCCATAATTTTGGCTAAAATGTCCACATCACTCGGCCTCTATGACCACTCGGCTTCAACGCCCACTCGGCTTCTACGCCCACTCGACTTCTACGCCCACTCGGCTCCTACGCCTACTCGGCTTCTATGCCGACTTGGCTTCTACGCCATGGTGACAGTTATTGGCTTTTACGCCAACCTCTTCTACACAAAGGATAACTACCTATGTGGCTTCTATGCCGTGATCTTCGCAGCAGATATACGCGTTGTCCCTTAGTTGGACACGCGTCATATGCTCACTCAAAAGGTCATCTATACGCAGGTATTGGTTATTGTAACCGTTGTATAAAAGGGTGCTGTACTTTCCATTACTCGGTTTCTACACCGACAGAGTGGTCACTGTCACTAAAACTCTATAAATAGAGACCTCTATTGACAGAGGGAAAAGGTCACAAAATTGAAGATCAAACGATCGAAAATTGGTCAAGGAATCTAGTATCAGATTCAAGGTCAACAATTGGGAGGAAAGAAGGAGGAGGGAAAACGGTCGAGAGAGAGTGAAGAATCCAGAGCTCAGGCAAAGAGAAGGGATCGACTAATTTGGCATCGGGCATCCACCCTCTTTAGCAACCTTCGAAGCTGCTTTCTGTCTTCTACGGCACTTCTTCATCATCGTGTGGTCCAAGGGTCAAAGTGATCGACTGTATATCAGACTCTTATAGCAATATTTACCCAGATTAAATAAATTGTACTCGACATCCTCGTATAGGATTAAATTGTACAATCTTGTTTGTAAACACAGAAGAATGGCAAATTTTTATATAAGACCTCGTTTCTACATATTATCTTTTTATTTATTTTATCAAACAACAAGATGGTGAATCTGTTGGGGACATCTTTCTCTTTTGACGAGGAAGCAATTGCTCAACACGATGCGGTATCCGTGGGATCCGTGAAGAAGATACTGGTCATCCAGTTCGACCAGTCTGCCTACGAAGACATGCTTCGAACAGGGGGTAGCTCTCACTCTCTCTCAGTCCAAGACAACAGGAAGCTGCGTAAGGTCTGGATGCCGAAGACATCCTCTACCATTCCTATGGACTCTCCGACCTCTCCGATTTCTCCGACCAACGAGGTTGTAGCATTGCTTCCTCCGCGCCTTGCGCGTAAAATTCAGTCGCCTGTCTCTGGCAGGGCAGACAAAACTTCTGGCAATGCCTCAGCGCTAGTTCAGAAGTATACTCCGCGCTTTACGCGTAAAATTCAGTCTCCTATCCCTGGCAGAACAGACAAAATTTCTGACAAGGCCTTAGCGCTAAATCAGAAGTTCCAAATGTGCTCCGTGCGTAAAAATGCATCTGCCTTCCGCAAAAAAGCAGATGACCCCTGCAATCTACGCAAGGGAAAGCAAGCGGCGGACTACTCAACTTCTCGGCCTTTACGCCAGCATGGGAACAATCTGCCAGCCCTCCGGATTACGCGAGAGGCTGACGGCCGACTGAGGACATCCTCAGCTTTACGCCAACCAGAGCATAGCTCCAAATTACGCCAGGAGAAGCCCCTCAGCATAAAGAAGGCTCAATTCATGAAAAGACACCCTCCTCGGGGATTATCCGCCACCCAGATGGCCAACCTGTTATATACAGGAGGCACAGGGAAAACTAGGGCTCCCAACATCCGCATGCCCACTGATGTGAACAAAAGGAACAAGTCATCTTCTTCTTCTGTAACTCCTCCTGACCTGTGCAAGTACCTGATCCAGAAGTGCAAGGATAGGGGATCTTCCAACGTGTCTATTACGCCTCCTAACGAGCACTCTTGTAATAGTCATAGGATTGTAATTAATTATTGCTATTCTGAAGCAAAACGGTCAGTTTTCGACCAGTTGAGCTACTCTTCATCTTTCCAGGAAGAAGAGCCCACACATGCATCGGTGAACATGGCTTCACACATACCTAGAGGAAGATCGGGCTCAAGACGTCATTCCTCTAAAGCTCCGAGCCGAAGGAGATTCAACCAACTCCTTAGGAACACTGAAGCTGGGGTGTTCCGAAACACCCGTTCGAGGTTGCGATAACCGACTTCGTACTCTTCTGATTCCGAAGCTGGGGGTCGCCAGTCTCCCGAATCAGATACTGAAAATATAGAGTCAACTTCTACAGAGACCTATACTAATCTTTCAATGACACCCAGGGAGATGGGAGTTTATGCCATTGGAGATGAACGCGAGGAAGCTTCCCCGTCGGGGAGCGCTGAGCAGCGTATTACTGTACTGGAGACATCTCTAAAAAAAATACAATCCATGATGGAGAACATGCACCAGATGATGCTGACTCAACACACAACTGCTATGGCTCAAGCGTCGGTCCCTCCAACTCAGATACGTGTGGGGGTGGACTTACCACCATCTAACGCGATCCAAGAGCCTGCTCTAGATCAGGAGTCAATAGTTCCTCTGCTTCCTCACTCGGAGAATGTATTACCTCCCGTCGGAGTCGGATGCAATCGATTCCTCATCACTCCGTGGTCCCGCTACCGGCTGAAGATCCGATACAGGCAGTACAGGAGTTGAAAGCCTAATTTGATGCCCTGAAGCACAAAGATCAGCTCAAGAAAATGGGAATCAACCAACCTTACCCAGTTATCTGGGAAGAGGTCCATTTCCCTCCTAGATACAAACCATAGACTATGGCTTTGTTCGAAGGAAAAACATCACCGAGTCAGTACATGAACTACTTCAGTATGATGACGGTGTTACTACAAGGGAACGACGCCCTCCTCACTCGGGTGTTCAAGGGCTGTCTCTCGGGAGTGGCTTATCAGTGGTACCGAAGTCTGGCGGACAACTGCATTACTTTCTTTGAAGACTTTAAGGCTTTTTTCTTCACACGATTCTACGAGGTAGGGATGGATATGTCTATGTCCTCTCTCATCGAAGTCAAGCAGAAGGAAAAAGAGAATGTTTGCACTTTCATCGAACGTTTTCATCAAGCCACTTTGCAAATACCTCCAGGAGTTCCAGACTCGGCATTGGTGGACATCTGCAGGAAGAACCTTCTCCCCGTGATCTCGGTATTCACAGGACCATATCAGTTCCATGATTGGCCCTCGTTCATCATCTCAGCGGTAGCCGCAGAGGACAACAGTCAGAAGGAGCACGATAATGGCATCATAATCTCGGCCTCTAATAAAGGCAAGAGGTCATCCTCCAACATCGACCATCCTCGTGGTACCAAGGGTAAAGAAGCTCTGGCGATCAACACGTCCAGGCAAAAGACTGTGGCTACCACGCAGACGAAACCTGGGACTTTTAGGCCCATTGAAGTGTACTCTTTCGACGATGATGATATTTCGAGCATATTCGAATATCTCGTCAAAAGCGGCAAGATTACCCTTCCTGAGGTGAGGCGGCCCAATGAGGTCGACAGTACCAACAACCCCAAGTACTGCATCTTCTATAGGTACATACACCACCCCAAAAAGGCATGTTATTTACTGAAAAGGAAGATCCAGGAGCTGATCGATGCTAAGGCCATCACTCTGCACAACAGCGAGAAGACGGTCACAGCCAACATGATCTCTCTACAATTTGGCAATCTGCCTCCCCAAGAAGTCCCGGATGGTGTCACACCTATTTCCCGAACGACGATGAACATCGTTAATCTCCCTCCAGCTAGAGGTCAAAATCATGACCTGGTACCACTAACTACCCAGCGAGGCGAGACTATGTGGGTTCATCCAGATTTGGTGCCCGGGATCGAGAAAGAGACTCAAGCTGCTAAGGCTAAGTCTAAGAAGAACTCGAAGCGCTAACCATGTCATATGGTTGCGGCAGACTCGGCATCAGAAGACGAGGTCTTGGCCACTGGAACCCGTTCAGGGAAAGCTTACCTCTAGGACTATGGAGCCAGTCAGGAAGATGCACCGGCAGACGCTTCAACTACCAGGCCGTCAGAACCAGAGCCCACCATACCAGGGGCCGGTCCTTCGAGACCAACTTCGGCGGACAAAGGGAAGCAAAAGGAAGTACGTTTCGACAAACCTGTGAAAAACATTCAAAACAAAGGTTTAGAAAAGCCGTACAACTTCGATATCCTGGCCCAATTGGCTAATACACCAGCCAGGTTGTCTATCTTCGAACTACTCAGGCTCTCTCAAGATACTCGTCAAGCCCTGAGTGAAGCGTTGATGCAGGCGGATATATACTTGACCCAGCTCAAGTTCCCTGATGAAGAGCCCGTGGCATGTCTTCAATGCCACAGTGTGATAGAGGTGGTCCCGAATATCACTTTCACTCAAGATGACATGCTGTTAAAACATAACAAACATGACAGGCCCCTCTATTACACCGGGTACATCGGTTCCATGGAGGTCGACCGGATTCACATAGATCCGGGATCATCCATCAGCATCATTTCTTATAGTCTGCTCAGACCACTGAGGATTCTTACCAGCGAATTGGCTTACACCACCACTACAATCGTGGGTTTCAACGCCAGAAAAAGTAAGCCGTTGGGGAAAATTCGCCTGAGGATCTAGATCGGCAACCTCAGATCAGTAGCCACTTGTTATGTCATTGATTCAGAGGTGTCCTACAATATTCTGCTGGGCAGACCTTGGATCCACGACCACAACATTGTTCCTTCAACTCTACATCAATGCTTTAAATATGTAGACGCCCAAGGAACAGTACAAACGGAGTTTGCCAACCTAAACCCGTTTAGAGGAGTAGAATCCTACTACTCTGATGCCGTGTTATACTCTCAATACTACACGGAAGAGGTGACAGCCGAAGCAGAGAAGGAATCCCACCGGGAGCCAAAAGAACCCTCTGCCGAACAACCGTTGTCAATCAAGGTGAAAGGACAGACTACTCGTCCAAAAGCCATAGAGCCTATGGCGATCCACCTGAACAAAACCAGGTCAGGATAAGAGGGTGATCCTCTAGTGATCACTTTGAACCAGAAGCCTCCATCCTTGGTCATCAACCTTCGGCGCAGCAGGCAGCCGATTGATGTAAATGCAACCGGGAACGAAGTTTCAGATGATAATAAACATCCTCTTTTCCAGTATATTGACGCTCAAATTCCGAACCAGGAATCCTCTCCCCATGATGATATAGAACATATAGCACAAAAGTTCTTGGGAGCTATGGATTCCTATCATCCGTATATGTGGGAAGTAGCGTCATCATCCAATGTCACCACGATATATGGACCACATGAGGATTCTATCTTCATTATCCCTCCTACTTGCAGCGGTCAGCATTCAATAGTCTTTGGCCGCATACGCAATGGACCGACTGTACAAGAGAATTCTCCCGATGACAACGTTGGTAAAATGCAGGTTCACAGATACATTCCGCAAGCTTTGAAGATCATGCAAAGTATGGGTTATAACTTGAAGCTGGAACCAGGTCTCAACTACGGGAAAGGCAGACGAATGCCGCTGCACGGCGATCCCTACTATCAACGAACTCGTTTCGGGTTAGGGTATACCACCTCCCTTGCAGCTCCTGAGTCAAATGAGGATATCTTTTTCTCTTCTCAAAACGACTCAGCGTCCTCTGACTCATCTCATGCCCTCGAACGAACATTATTAGTAAATATGGTAGTGATAGATTCCTTCAAAGTAGACGAACAAGAATCTGAACTGTTTGAGAATGACGCTTGGGCTCAACAAATGGATACACATGGGAGTTCCGCTTCGAGCAGAGAGAACCTCCCACTGAAGATGAAGTTATCCAGATTGACGTTGGGGATAAACTTTTGCCAAAGCCGATATTTATCAGTAACAATCTTTTCGAAGCAGAAAAGAAAGAAGTTATCCAGCTGATAAAAGAATATATCGACATCTTTGCATGGAATTATAAGGATATGCCAGGTCTTGATCTAAAGGTGGCTACTCATAAGCTCAATATATTGCCTGATTCGAAGCCTGTGAAGCAACACCAACGCCGGTTCCGCCCGGATATGATGGACGCCATCGAAGCTGAAGTCAAGAAGTTGATAGCCTGCGGCTTCATTCGAGAAGAACAACATCCCGACTGGGTCGCCAATGTTGTCCCGGTCATGAAGAAAAATAGGAAAGTATGTGTCTGCATCGATTACCAAGATCTGAATGCAGCCTGCCCCAAGGATGAGTTTTCTCTTCCCATCACAGACGTCATGATTGACAATACATGCGGTTTCGAACGTATGTCTTTCATGGACGGATTTTTAGGATACAACAAAATCAAGATGCATCCTAAGGACGAGAAGCATACTGCCTTCTGGATACCATTGGGGGTATATTGCTATACGGTCATGCCCTTCGGATTGAAGAATATCGAGGCTACGTACCAACGGGCTATGAATAACATATTCCATGAGCATTTGCACAAGACAGTGGAGTGTTACGTGGACAATGTAGCTGTCAAAAGCTGCCTCAAGGACAATCACATCCAAGACTTGAAGACAGTATTTGAATTGAGGCGCCAACATCAACTCAAAATGAATCCTGCAAAGTCCTTTCTGGGGGTATCTAATGGCAAATTCCTGGGATTTGTCATTACCACCAAAGGTATTCAAGTAGACCCTGATAAAGTCAAGGCCATCTTAGAAATGCGACCGCCCCGTAATCTGAGGGAACTCAGGGGATTTCAAGGTCATCTGGCTTATATCCGGAGATTCATATCCAACCTCTCTGGGAGATGTCAGCCCTTTTCTCGTCTCATGAAGAAAGGTGTATCCTTCGTATGGGACGAAGTCTGTCAGCAAGCATTCGGTAAAATCAAATGCTACCTCACTAGTCCACCAGTTCTGGTGCCTCCAGTCATAGGAAGACCATTCATGCTGTATGTTCGAGCGATGGATCATTCTCTGGGAGCTTTTCTCGCATAAAAGAACGATATAAGCCATGAACAGGCTATCTACTACCTCAGCAGGATGATGGTCGGAGCCGAACACCGGTACAACCCAGTGGAGAAAGAATGCTTGGCTCTGATGTTCGCTATCCAGAAAATGCGGCACTATGTCACAGGCCAAACCATTCACATCATCTCCAGGGTCAATCCTCTGCGGGTACTGATGAACAAGCCAAGTGTTCTTAATTCCTGACTTGCGACTTGGGCGATGTTATTAACACCGTATGACATGGTGTACGTCCCTCAGAAGTCCGTCAAAGGCCAAGTATTGGCTGATTTCCTAACTGCTCATCCGATCCCGGAGGCCTCCAAGCTGTACGAGGACATTCCCGATGAAGTTACAGAATATAATTCCGCAATAGAAAGTGGTGCCTCCAGGACTGGTCCCAGGGGAAACGTGGTTTCGGGAGTAGGAATTGTCCTGGTCACTCCTGATAAGCTCGTCATCTACCGAGCATATTCTCTTAGCGATCCCTGTTCTAACAATGTGGCAGAGTATAAACGCTCTACTAATCGGCTCCAAGTCGCTAAAGAATTGGGCATCGAATCTCTGGAAGCTTTTGGTGACCCTCTGCTGATCGTCAATCAAGTCAGAGGAATATATGAAGTCCGGAATCAAGACCTCATCCCCTATCACCAAGCAACGGTCGAGATAGCCATGACATTCAAAGGATTCTTCCTGGAACATGTGCCCCGATCTCAGAATCTGGAAGCTGATGCCCTAGACAGTCTAGCTGCAGATTTAGCTATTCCTATAAGAAGGCAGAATTGGGTAATCCTTCTTAGCAGAGATTTATTCTGTGTGAAAAACAACTTTAACATAAAATACAGCTACGCTGTGAACACAGATCCTCCCAGGAGAGACTGGAGAAGTCCCTTTATAGATTTCATAGCATACGAAATCTTGCCGGAGGACCCTAAAGAAGCAGTATCCGTCAAAAGACGATCATTACGCTTCTATTTCGAGGCATCCTCACAGTGTCTATATCGCCGGACCTACGACGGACTGCTATTGAGATGTCTCTCAGATGATGAGGCACAGCGGATCATCCGTGAAGCTCACGATGGCGTATATGGAGCGCACCAACCCGGTCCTAAGCTACATGATCGCATCAGGAGAATGGGCTATTACTGGCCTACTATGATTACAGATGCAATAAAGTACGCAAGACAGTGCAGAGCCTGTCAGGTCTATACAGACTTTATCCATCAACCTCCTGAATATCTATATCCTACGGTTGCGTCCTGGCCTTTCGAAGCATGGGGTATGGATATCATTGGTCCTATTCACCCGTCTTCTTCCAGAGGTCACCGGTTCATACTGGCCATCACGGATTATTTCTCCAAATGGGCAGAGGCGATCCCTCTTGCTGAGGTGAAGGCATCTAATGTGATTAGCTTCATCAAGCATCACATCATTTATCGCTTCGGGATACCCCGAATGATAATTCATAACAATGGGCCTCAATTCATTAGCCAAGCATTTTATCGATTTTGTGATAAAAATTGAATACAAAATATGGCCTCTACGACATATAATCCTGCTGCTAATGGTTTGGCAGAAGCTTTCAACAAAACCATTATCAAGCTCTTGAAAAAGTTCGTCTCTTCGAATAAGAGGGATTGGAATGAGAAGCTGGAAGAATGTCTCTGGGCATACTGCACAACGGTAAGAGCACCGACATGTTGTACCCCATTCTCATTAGTTTACGGAAGCGAAGCAGTTCTTTCCATCGAAATCCAAATTCCGTCACTCAGGATAGCCGTGGCTAATGAGCCGACTCAAGAAAAGAACAACCTTTTAAGGCTTCAAAAGCTAGAAAGATTAGACGAGAAATGCCTCCAAGCTCAACAATGCATCGCGTTCTACCAAGCACGCATTTCCAGAGCTTTTAATCAAAAAGTGAAGGAAAGAGTATTCAAAGTTGGCGAGCTAGTCTTAGTTGTGAGAAAGCCGATGATTCTTACTCACAGGAGTAAGGGCAAATTCCAGCCCAAATGGGAAGGCCCTTATGTGATCGAGACGACGTTCTCAAACGGCGCTTACAGGTTAGCCAAGCCTAATGGAGATCTGTTAATGGCTCCTATCAATGGCAAATTCCTGAAAAGATACTATCCTTAACCTACTTTGCTTAAGTGGAATATGGCAAAAACCTCATTATGACAAAACTACTTCCAAAATAAAACTAGTTGGATCGTATTCTATCATGTTCATATTACCACTGAATAGATGCGTCCTGCTAAAACTTACCGAGAGTATATCACGTTCATGTTACCTCTGATATCACTTTCACCCAAACCTGTCATTTATATTCCAAAATAATGGGTCCACAAAGTCAGATGAAAGCCTCTTTATTATTCCCAAAAAAGAGCAAAAGTACATTAAAAAGCAAAAAAGTACATCATTTGGGGGGAGCGGTCAGGTCGCAAATCTGCTGCGCCAGAGCAACCATTCTCTCATCCCGAGAGTTCAAGACGTCGGCACGAGTCCGTTCCAACCTGGCCGCATCGTTGTCCAAAGCAACTAGCTCAGACCGAGCCCGCACAAAACCTAAGTGGAAAGCACCCACATGCGCCAGATTCTGTTGAATAGTCGCCTGTCGCTCCTTCAACATATCTCGGACTGTCGACAAAGAGAGAGCCTTCGCCTCTACTCGAACGAGCTCATCCTTCAATATGCGGGCCTGCGATGCCGCTTCCTCATATTCGGCTTCATACCGGGTCAACTCGGGAACGACATACTCCAATTGGACACGTTCTTCGTCCATCTCCCGCTGTTGAGCCTCAATGGACTTATTCAGAGATGCCATCTGTTCAGCAAGCTGCGCAGTCAGGGAGTCATACCTAGCTTGAACGAGACCATCAATGTTGCCTCGAGCTAGCTGGAAGTATTCGTTAATGGGTTGCTCCAAACCATTAACTATCTCCTCCAGTGCGTCAGCTACCCCAGTGTCGTTGAATTCTCGGATCGGCACTATAGAGGCCCGGGAGGACCTCCTCAGTGACGCAAAGCCCAAATTCTTCTCCAACACCATTGATAATAACATTTTCAAAGTGGTATAGAAGATACCAGTGTACTGCGCGGTCAGCGCAGCTAGATCAGAATGGACGCTGGGAGTGGCCGCGATAATGGCGAGTCCCCCTCCAAGAACAACCGCAGACGATGTTGCCACGGCCGTTGCCTCAATAGGAGGTGCGACAAAAGAAGAAGCGCCAACACCGAACGAAGTGACCGGCGTACTCAAAGGAGACATTATCGCAATGACAGGCTCGTCCTCCTCTTGAGATATCGAAATCTCTTCGACAGGCGAGCCGGCACCCGAAAATGTTTCCTCTCCAAAATTAGGCACCTCCGTGTCGCTGCCAGGACCTGACACAGAGCCAAATGGCGCATCTATACTGCCCTCCCCGAAGATGTCTTCCCCTGAAAAGAAGACAAAAAGAAGTTAATATCAGCATAATGTTAATTTTTCTAAAAGAAGAGGCATAAAAGATGACATTTACCCATGGCCAATGGTGTATATGTCATGTCCGCGGCCAGTACAGCTAAATTATTTTTTAGTGATGCTAGGCAAGTTGTCATACCTGGAGAAGGGGGTGCGCTAACGAACACTGGCAAATGCTCTTCCAGGTCCTCGTCAAGTTCCAACCGAGGTTCATCGGCTGGAATCTCGCTTGGTGCACTGACAGGCACGACAGGGGTCTCTCCCGATGCTTATCTGGATAAAGATATCCTCATTTGGCTCGGCCCCGAAGGTGATCTCGTTCCACTACCTGAAGCGATAGCAGCCTCCAACAGAAATTCTCCGGCACCACCAGCCGGGACTATCGAGGTTCCCTCTCTAAAAGGCGAGGAACCTCCAATCAAAGAATCATCCCCAACATGGGGAGATGCAGGCTCACTTCTAGGAGCCTCAATATCAGGAATCCGGAGAGGACAAATAACCGTCTTCTTCTTCCTCTTACGAGGGAAAGTCTCCTTCGGAGCAGGAGCCCTTTGCTTCCCAGAGATTACCAAAGGCCCTGCAGTCAGAGGTACTTCACCCCTCGATACCGCCAACAGAGGCTTATTTGGATTGACGGACTCCTCACCCTCGTCAGAAGAAACTGAGGGGACATCGACTCTTCCCCCAGACTTGGAAGAAGGCACCCTAAAACTTCCATGCATATCAAAATCGCGATGGAAGGTGTTGGTTGCCACATAGAACTAGGCATACGAGTGGAGAATGCGCAGCTCCGTGGAGAGTGAAATGACAGGCACGGTAAAAGTTGCCTCAGTGTAACCCATGATGAAATATTGCCATCCTCTGGCTCCATCAATGAGTCCACCCCTGGACCTGAAGCTGGTAACGGTATTGTCCACGTGCAACTGATCGTACCCGAATTACCGGGCAATCCGACTAGGCAAGTAGGGCTCAAAGAAGCAATGATCTTCACTTCTGTACAGTAGATGGGAAGGTCTAATGCAGACCAACTAATTAAAAGACTCAAGAGAAAGAACGGTCTTCCCGTCGTCCATGTTCTGAAGTCTGATCCCCTGTTGATTGAGATATACAGGAGGAACAGTGCAGAAGAGCTTCCAGCGTGACTAAGATTCAGCGCCCGCCGACAGTCTATAACTGTGGTCACGTTGCAGGAGGAATTCTTGTAGTTCAACAAGAAGATGGCCCCCGAACTACTGCCAGAGCCGGGAGACATAACCCTGGGGTTATGAAGAATTAACCATCCCATCAGATACAGGTATGGTAATTCTACCCTGGAAAAGCTATCACGCCGAGTTTCATTGACGAGCAGCCCGTCAGTCATGGCCCTTAGGCCAGCTTGAATGCAGCACACCATGGCAGGGAGCAAGCCCAGTCTTGCCCCAAACACCAGACGCATTGCAGGCCATAGCGTGTTACGGTGAATGCGGTCCCCAGATGCGATGCCGGGTACCACCAGTCGGCGCAGCCATATGGAAAGGAAGCCAGCCAGTTGAGCTTCCCTGGACAGAGGCCTGCGGCAACGCCTCAAATAACTATAGGCCTTGGTGCCTACGGGATACTTCCATATCCCTTCGTCGAGGATCAAGTCTGGAGCCCCAGCGTCTTCCATGAGATCGTCAACTACCTGAGCATTAAGCACGCTCAGAGGATTCAAAGGCTGATCCTTGCCTTCCAATACCTTCTCCGGCTTAGCAGTCCTGGACCGGTAAAAGAAGAGGTAGGACGTTCACTTATTGACGTGAGCCAAATCTGAAGGCTCGTCATAAAAAGCAGTGCAAGCGAGGTAGTGGCACATCAGCTCCTGGTACACTTCTACTACCCGAGGGTCGGAATCCCCCAGCTCCCGGTTCGTGGGAACATACTCTTCATATGGAGTATCTCCTATCGGCAGTCTCGAGATCTCTGCCATCTCGTGGAGGGCCAATCCTAACTCCCCCAGTGGAGTGGCGAAAGTCCCGGTGAGCGAGATATATCGCTCCATCAGTGCCAGAAACAGGTTGGGGTTGAGAGGCAACCCAACACTGGTGGCACTCACAGCTGCAAACATACCAATGCTCTCCAACTCGGTTTGAAAATACTTCAGGGCCCAATCAGCTAGCCGAGCCCATCGAAGATTTGTGGGGGGGATCCACCCACCTGTCCGAGGGTTCACCTTAGGGTATACTCCCCCGTGCCCCATGAAATCATTACAAAAAGTCGGTAATTGGACCGGCTGGATCACTAAACTGTCTTCACTCGGGACACTGCCCGGGTACAGTCCCCTGAACATTGTCATATTGCCGGTGGGGCGGCTGACAAACGACCCCTGGTCAGCTCCTTTCAGATAAAATATCTTCCCCGGCCTGCCGTGAAGATCTGGAGTCAGCGTCCACGATATCCTCCTGGGATGTGTAGCATAGAAGAATGCCGAGATGGCATAGTCTCTCGGCATCTTGGGCAGATACAAAACCAAGCTCCCGGCAGGGAAAACCCAGAGTTCTTTCTTGGGCTTCGTCTGGGACTGCTTGTCAATCATGTCTCCGAAGAGGAAAGTCGGCTTTATGTATTGGTCCCCATCTATGTACGTCAAGGGCTCTCCGTTGATCATGTTCAGCAGCGTTCGCTCGCCCGGAGCCGATATCAAAATTTTCCTTCCTTCAGGATACTGGGGCCCGGAGATAGGAAATGTCACGTGCGACAGATCCTCCAGATAGTTGGAGTGCAGCATCCCGGCGACACAACCCATCACATTGGCTAGCGGGGATGCATGCAAGTTAACTGCAAGAGTGCAAGAAAAATACATCAGTTCCTATAACTGGACATTACAGATCTTGCAGCATATACAAAAAATCAACAGTCTATGCTTTATGCCAAGACTGCAAAAAACTTGAGCTTTTACACTGGAATCCCATTTTAAGGAGTAAAATTCAAGACTGGCAGTATACGCAAAGTTTTTGATAGTCTGTGTTTTACGCCAGACTGGCAAAATTTGAGTTATTATGCCAGAATTTTCATCCCTGCGTGACACTCAAATTATATAGTATACGCCAACTTTCGACAGTCAAAGCTTTTACGCCAGACTGCGAAAATATGGAGTTTTTGCGCTGACACATTAGAAATATGGGCGTAAAAGATGAAACATCTCTGTGCATCATCTTCCCCGAAGAGGCTATCAGCACAAAAGACGGCCTAGCACGTTCACGTACAACGTGTGCGAAGGATTTTCAGTCGTTCTTTTTCGTCCCAAAAGCTCTACCTTTAAGGCTGGGTGCACTGCTAGTCGACGGGATACTTGTTCAGAATGAAGCTCGACGTGCCCGACGGAAGTCGCCCCCGCTTGAGCAGAAGAACGAGAAGAAGAAGCACCTTCTTTCCCTTAGAGGAGGAGACTTGTTTCGAGGCCATTACTGGAAACTTTAAAGACTCGGAGAAGAAACGAAGAAGAACTCGAACAGACAAAAGCTTTCTTTCGCAGAAGACGGATGAAAAGTTTTTCTCTCAGAAACTTAGGGTATATATAGAGTTCGGATGGGCTCCTCGAATCCTGAACCAAATCTCATATTTAATATTTGGTTATGATTGGGGACTACGTCAGCCTATTTACTCAGAGAAGGCGGACAGTCAGTGAATTCAAAAAGTTTTCGTGCAAAGAAGATTCTTGGTTTTTTTACGCTAAATAGCTATCTACGCTCGACGGCTACAGATCTACGGTTTTACGCTCACAGGCTACAAGTCTATAGTTTTACGCCCGGATGCTTTTATGCTCGGTAGCTTTTACGCTCAAGAGGCTACAAACCTACGACTTTACGCTCAGCAGCTACGAATCAATGATCTCACGCTCGGTGGCTTTTTACGCTCAGAGGCAACAGATCCACGACTTCACGCTCGAAAGATTTTCTTTTCAGAAGCTACAAATCTACAGTTTTTACGCTAAGGAGCTTTCTATGCTCGACGGCTACAGATCTACGGTTCTACGCTCACAGGCTATAAGTCTATGGTTTTACGTCCGGATGCTTTTATGCTCGGTAGCTTTTACGCTCGAGAGGCTACAAACCTACGACTCCACGCTCAGCAGCTACAAATCTATGATCTTGCGCTAGGTGGCTTTTTACGCTCAGAGGCAACAAACTTATGATTTCATGCTCTACGACTTTTCGCATATCTGAAAAATACGCAGGCCAGAGTATGGTACATCTGAACAATTCTCAAGGCGGTCAATTGCAAGGGTTCACACAGAAGATACTCCTCCTTGACCTAAAAATATCCCAAGTACCCAAGGCATACAGAGTTCAACATTGAAAATTACTCTTCTTCATGGGTCAATTCGAAGTTCATCCAAAATCTAGTCTGAATATTTTGTCTACAGTTCAAGATGGCGACTCAGTTTTTAACAGCCATTTCTTGCCCTGTTCTAAGGGGTTTTCGAGAAACCATTCTTGAAGATGACGGTCTGAACAAAAATTTTGTTTATCAGAAGTGACAGTTCAGAATTCTACGCGGTTCCTCATTCCTAACAGCAGGACAGTTTGAACACTCGACTGCTAAGCGACTTTCTGCGCATCCTTAGTTATGCGTAAAAGACAGGACGGGACCTAGCACTCTTTCAAAACAGAATAGGCGTAAAGTTATTAGACGTGTCGAAGCTACACATATTCAGACTTCACAGTAAAATATGGCAAGATGATCATATGCAAAGAAGAAGGCAATTTTATTAAAATTAAAAGCATAATTACATATGAGGGAAATCCAGTCTACAAGGGTTTTTCTTCATTTTCATGATTACATATGAGGGAAATCCCGTCTATAAAGGACTTTCTCATCGTCGTCTGAAGATCGCACCCAGAATCTGTTCTGCCAGGTTTTCGCGAGGGCGAAATTATTCATCCATCTTCTCCAGCAGTCAGTCGGTGACCGCAAACCGACTAACATATGATCAATGGCGGGAGGATACAAAACTGGGTCTGCTTAAATTATGCAGACCCATCCTCCAATACGAGGAAGCAGGGTAAATCTGCTTTTCTGCGTCCAGCGCCATGACAGATTGAGTTGAGATATTTTACCCAACTCAATCTCTGACAGCAGCCAGTTTGCCTGCCCTCGTCCACGGATAACGGAAGAAGGTACCGCTTTCAAGCTGTGTGGTCTAATACGACCCTTCCTCTCTCCCGAAGAACCGCCATACAAAGTTGTTGATTATCCCGAGCAAAGGAGGCTATGATATCCTTCCATGATCCATCGTTGCAGAGGACATTTGCTCGAAGATGCCATCTTTTTTGGCTCCTTACATGCTGGAAGAACATGGTCTCCTTCTTCCTCAAGTCGACCCGACAAACTCCCGCCATCATCTCTGTGTGGTGAAGGAAATATGGGAAGAACAGGTTAACTCCTCAGCCTTTTTATAGGCGAAAGAGATCACACCGATCCCCAATAACTCCGCCATAAAGTCAGCCTTAAAAGAACGTGTCAGACTTGACCGATTCAGGCTCCATTCAGAGTGTTTCAAATTACGAGAAATGTTTCATGCTTCATTCAAAGCGTTTCAAATTACGAAGAATTTAAAAGCTTTGAAGGGGGTCTTGTAGAAGCATAAAAAATATGCCGGATAGCTATACGCAGCATGTTGATGCAAGGCAGCATAAACAGAGGACCTCAGAGCCATCGACGTACAAACAGAGCTTTTCCGCTAAGCACAACGTAAAATATAGGCTCAAAGACCATCCGCGTAATGCAGTATGACCAGGCTGCTTCAGCGAAAAAAGGGTGCTACATCGCCTTTATGACGTAAAACTCATCCGCTTTCAATACAGCATTAAAGTGTACGAGGAACGCTTCGTATTCTTCAAAATGAACCTGTCAGATCATGCAATAAACCTGACGTCTGGACTCTTGACAAAGAGTACTGTACGGCTACCCAGGTGACGGCTATAATGATGGCGCGGTGACACAGGCTGTCATTTACTGCCATTTTCTTGGCGTAAACCGCTTTTACGCATACAAAGGAATATGCCACCTAGTTTTACACAGGCAGATGTGAGCTGTTTACGCTCCGCAGAAGACAAACAGCCTACCACGTCGAAAGCTACTCTTCGTACAGGGCTCGAGGCACGTCTATGCATTTAATGCACAGAGCGGTGATAGGTTCTCGAGGCACGTCTTTACATTTAATGCACCGAATACTGACAGATTCTCGAGGCACGTCTTTGCATTTTATGCGCAGAAAGGTGGCAGACCTTCAAAACACGCCTCTGTATTTAATGCCACAGGATAATGGTGGATCTCTGTATTTAATGCAGGAGATTTGATTAAATATCACCGAACCGTCGTCTAGTGACATTCCCCTTGCCCAAACTGCTCTTATGCGTACAAGGGGATACGCTGCCCAATTTTACACAAGCAGACGTGAGCTTCTTACGCTCCACAGAAGGCCAACAGACCGCCACGACAGCAGTTACTCTTCGTACAGGATTCGAGGCGCGTATCTGCATTTAATGCCCAGAATGATGGCAAATCTTAAAGACAAGCCTCTGCATTTAATGCGCAGGATGGGGGCAGATCTCTGCATTTAATGCAAAAGATTTGATTATATCTCCAAGAGCCGTAATTCTGGCTAAAACGTCCACATCACTCGGCCTCTATGACCACTCGGCTTCTACGCCCACTCGGCCTCTATGACCACTCGGCTTCTACGCCCACTCGGCTTCTATCCCCACTCGGCTCCTATGCCTACTCGGCTTCTATGCCTACTTGGCTTCTACGCCATGGTGACAGTTATTGGCTTCTACGCCAACCTCTTCTACACAAAGGATAACTACCTACGTGGCTTCTACGTCGTGATCTTCGCAGCAGATATACACGTTGTCCCTTAGTTGGACATGCGTCACATGCTCACTCAAAATGTCATCTATACGCAGGTATTGGTTATTATAACCGTTGTGTAAAAGGGTGCTGTACTTTCCACTACTCGGTTTCTATACCGACTGAGTGGTCACTGTCACTAAAAATCTATAAATAGAGACCTCTATTGACAGAGGGAAAAGGTCGCAAAATTAAAGATCAAACGATTAAAAATTGGTCAAGGAATCCAGTATCAGATCCAGGGTCGACAATTGAGAGGAAAGAAGGAGGAGAGAAAACGGTCGAGAGAGAGTAAAGAATCCAGAGCTCAGGCAAAGAGAAGGGATCGACGACTTTGGCATCGGGCATCCACCCTCTTTAGCAACCTTCGAAGCTGCTTTCTGTCTTCTACGGCACTTCTTCATCATCGTGTGGTCCAAGGGCCAAAGTGATCGATTGCAGATCAGACTCCTATAGTAATATTTACCCAGATTAAATAAATTGTACTCGACATCCTCGTATAAGATTAAATTGTACAATCTTGTTTGTAAACACAAAAAAAGGGTGGGTTTTCGTATAAGACCTCATTTCCACATATTATCTTTTCGTTTATTTTATCAAACAACAAACATAGCATCCTAACCACGCGCCAAAAGAAATAAACCTAGAAGAGTGAGCAAAAAATAAAAGTAACAACATTCATTGCACGGCCAAACAACTCTACGACTTACTACATTTAACTAGCTAGGGTTGTCACAGGCCTTAATTAATAAATGCATATTTTAAGAATATTGCTACCATCGGTACTGCAGTCAACCCGGATGGCCAAGGGTTTGCTTGTCGGGTAACTTAAATGCACATTCAACATCACTACAACATAACTTCTTACTTTATCAGAAACAAAAATTAAACTTGTAAGTATAAACTTAAACTTGTGATCATAAACTTGCTTTATAAACATAAATTTCCTTTATAAACATAAACTTGTATATAAACTTCTCTCATAGTACCGCAACACGCGTAAACATGGCCAGTCATGGAGCCCTTGTCTAGCAGGGTTGGTCCATACAACATGAGGGCCTTAGAGATCGCGGTAGCCGGTAGCGCAATATTCTTCCCTCCAAATAATCTAGGTAATTCTTATCTTGTTTAGTCATTTATAAATTATTCAAGTTCTCGAGTCGTGGACATTGAGAACTCCCTAGAATGTCGAGTCACGAGTATGACCTTTTCACGAGATATCGTATTCACGACATGCGATACATTGGTTAATACTCACACTCAATTGCTCGATGCCAAATGCAATGAATTTTCATACACAACCATTTCCACAGTGTCGTGAATTACACGCAGAACTTATCTAGTAACATAAACTTATATCAACATAAGGAAGCACACAGCAATAATCACTAAAATGAATTATTAAATAAAAATAATTAAAATGAATACAATATACACAAAAGGCCGCATGCGCCCATTGGCCGCATGGACTCAATGTCCGCATTCACCAACTAGTCATATAGACTCACTGGACGCATGCACCCACTGGCAGCATGGACTCACTCCCTAGGGGAAAGTGCTGAGGTAATGTGTCAGAGAAGTGAATAAAGTGATTGATGTGACAGGCCATAAAGTGTGTCAGAAAGAAAAAGACCAAACCACAGAAAGATGTGCAAAGGTTTCAGAGTCATGCGTCGAAGGAAAGGTGGCCACATACTCTTCTTGCCGCATATTGCTCTTTTGACTTAGCGAATTTCTTATTCATCCAGAGATCAAAACACAAAGAGTTTTGTCACTTACCTCCAGAACACTTGTATAATAGTCAGTCATTCATTCAACAAGATGGACGGATGTTGTTTGGTTATGCGACAAAGATTCCAAACAGCATGAGGATGCTGCTGCATGGATATCTCGGCCGCATAAGCTGTTGGCCGCATAAGAACTTTGTCTTCTCCAAACTACAAGTTTATCCATTGCAGAAAAGCTCCAAAAATTAAAATTTTATTTTCTTCATAAAAACTTCATTTTAACTCCAAATCAAGTGAACCAAAAGCCAACATGCTCAAAATAAAGTTCTCCATCAACCAAAAAAAACTATTTTTTCTAAAATATTATGTTTTAGTAGATCAAAACCATCAAAAATATATGGAATCCATAAAACCATAAACTTTAAATTTATATCCACTTAATATACTCATCAAAATTAAAAACTACAAGAACGAAAAATAATGAGGAACACATGGAAAATATTTTCCATCAAACAAATTTTTAAAATAATATATATATATATATAAATCCAAAAATGAAGGCTTCACCATTGAGTTAGATGTACTTGTCTAAGAGCCCAACGACCTCTTTCTAGCAAGGTCTAGTGCTAGGGTTAGGTTAGGGGAGGTGCACGGGGGTGAGGAAGAAGGGAGCAAGGAAGAAGGAAAATAAAAATGAAGAAGAAGAAAGAGAGAAGAGAGAGAAAAGTGATATATATACTAAGAGGAAAGAAAAATGGTTTAGTCATAGGTTCAGTCAAATAAATCGAACTAAGTGTCCATTGTACATCCTAAATCAGGTCTATGGCAATGATAATGGATATTCTACCGGTCTCGGGTAGTCTCTCTCAACAATAGGAAAATAATAATAAATAAAATAACAGGAACCAACATGAGAAATACAACAGGAATATATTATCAAAAAAATTAAATTCTAAAAATTCAAGAAAAACCAAATTTAGAATCTGGTATAATAGCTCATTTGCTGGTTCTACCCTGATCCCTTCAGGTACATGTGTTGTCTCTCGCTGGGGGCCAACAGATCCTCATCCTACTAAAACTGCTGGTGCTCCACCCACCGATGTTAGAGAAGTCCTAAGGAAAAGGACACAAGATAAATCAAGAACTAGACGAGAAAGGATCGAGGAATCAATGGTACAGAAGTCAAGTAGAGTTTTGAGGAGGCAAATTAATAATTTCAAGGAGGAACATGTTTGATTGAGATATCATATGATCAAGCCACCCCATAAGTCTGAAAAGAAAGCCAGACCTGCAAGGGCTACCACTAAAATAAACAAAAGTGCGAATGTCCCACTCCTTGAGTTAGTGGGGCACTTTTGAGAGAAAATCCAGTTAGCGCACTTTGGAGCGTATTCCATCAATGTTCTCACTGAAAAACCAAGGAAAAGTGTGCCACAGTCTGTCCGTACACTTTTTTGTGTTGGCAATTTGGCATACTTTTTCTCTGTTTTGTCAACCGCACTTTTCTTATGTTTAGTAGCTCGGGCACTTTTCTCTCTTCGTTTCCTTAAAGATGAAACTTTGGTTGGTTTCTCGATTTCTTTGTTATTAATTTGTGTGCTCCTCGATTGACGAGTTTCTCGACTGTCGAGCTTTGACCTCGGATTATATGTTTTGTCTTATAGCTAGCTTGCTCGGGCACTTTCCTTGAACATACTTTTGTCAAGTATTCCATTTTGGTTAACTTGACAATGTGTGCCACCTTTTATAGCTCACACACTTTATTGCTTTGTGCTTATTCGTTTGTGTGCAAACCTATTTTTGTTCATTTGTGAGCGAAGTTGCTTTGTGTGCCAACCTTACTTTTGTGTGTTTTGTGTGCCAACTTGCTTTGTGCGCCTACTGTTTTCTCCGCACGTTGTGTCCTATAGATATAGCCATGTATGCACTTATTATTTTACTTGTTAATTAGATTATTTTTTCTTGATCACCTTATTATACATTGGATAGAATAAGAGGCATAGTTCAATTCGGATGACATTCTGAAACCCGTTCCTTGTTTGGTTTAAGGTTTATGGATCTGATCTCGAGGGGTTGTTACACCACTCTTATTCATATTCATCGATATAGTAAAGTAAAAAATGATGTCACCAGTATTAGACTATTATGTCCTTAGTAACTTGCTACCTGATAACTTGTCCATGATCTTGATTCTAGAACTTGTTCCTACCCTGACTATTGTATGTGTGCTTATACACTTGATCACACCGAGAGTGCTAATTGATATATATATATATATATATATAGTGAGCTGTCATACCACATACTCCTGCTACGTGATATATGTAATTATTTTCATGCACGAATATGGTAGTTGGATAGTGAATTTAGCTGTGGCTAGATAGTATTGATTATTGCATCATACTTGGATGAACCCAGATTTTACTTTCAAGTGACAATATGAATTTGTATCAAAAGTGCTCATAACTAAGGTACGATATCTAAGAAAAAATATTCAGGTGACCACGGTATGAGATTCTAACTAACCTAGGTTTAACTAGGCAACTTAATTATAGAGCATTGGGAGGGAACGGTATTGTTCGCCATTAAATTAGAAGTCTAAAAGAGCTTGATTTAATCAACAAACTAAATAAAGTGGAAGATTTCCTAGATAAAAACTCTAAGTACAATATTTTGATCTAGGTGATGATGATGGACAAAGAGCACTGTGGCGGCTCCTTTACTCCGTTAACGGTCCGATGAGGGATTGAGAATGCTCTTATTTCTTCTCTCTCATGAGCTTGTATGCACGTATGTAGCTGGCCGGAGGGTGGTCTCGTCTCTCTTTGAAGCAGAAAAATTTGACCTCTAAAATATTCAAATTTCTCCTATTTATAGCTATCCTACTGATGGGCCATAGGTGCCGCATATGCCTCTATTGTGTGGCCGCATAAGGCTCCTTCAACAGAATGCGGTTGCAATTATAGCCGCATGCCACAGGTAGATTTTTACGTGATCTTAGGGTGGTTGCGTGTGTGACTTGGTCAACTGGACACGTAGTCAACACTGATTGCGCAAGAAATAGTCTTCTTTTGTAACAGAAAGATTCTGCATAAGTGCTCTTGTTTGGCCTTGGTCGGATGGACACTTTGGCCGCATGGCATTGTGGCTGCAAAAGTTCTCTTATCTAGCCTTGCTCGGATGCATACTCTGGCTGCATGATAGCGAGACCACATGGGTCTTGTAGCCGCATACGTGCTCTTGTTTGGCCTTGGTCGGATGGACACTATGGCCGTATGTTGATGAGGACGCCTAGAGTTTAGACTGTATATATGATCGCGTCTGTCCTTGGTCTGGTGGATACTTTGGCTTCATGAGGACATGGACGCATAGAGTCGAGGCAGCATGTGTGCTTTTATTCGCGGTCTCTAAAATTGGGGCTAGAGAACGTCCAAGTTCCTCATATTTATAGCCATCATGCTGATGGTTGTAATTGTGGATGCATATCACGGGTGGGATGCCATGTAGCCTTGGTTGGGATATTCGGTTGATAAAATCTTGTGGTTGTTCTCAACCCGTTATGTGCTTAACTTGGTCAGCTGGACACGTAATCAGCACCAACTGTGCGAAGATCTCTTTAATTATAACGAAAATATTTTGTGAGTTGGAGGCCACATAGCAACTAGGCTGCTTGTATCTTTCTGTGGTCGTATGGCATCGCAGTCGCATACGCACTCTCGTTAGGCCTAGGCAAATGAACACTTTGGCCGTATGGCATTGTGGCCGCATGCAAGCTCTCGTCGGGCTTTGGTCGAATGGACACTTAAGCCGCAAGGTGTTGTAGCCGAATGCGAGCTCTCGTCGGACTTTGGTAGAAAGGACACTTAAGTCGCATGGTGATCAGGCCGTATGGGTCATGTAGCCGCATACGTAGGACACGTAGCATGACATATTTGTCGAAGCAGTTAATATACTAATATGACTTATTGTCTTTTCCTGAGCCATCGTCTTATCGAGTCTCAAAGCATCTTAGAGTGATGAGTGATGTGTCAGAGCTTATAACAGACATCAAAATCTATGTCAGGGGAGTTTTATGCTGCCTTTACCTGCTATATGGTCGTTCAGGCCACATATATACGGCTTCTCTGCGGCTTGTAGTCTGGCCGCATGGATGCACTTGCAGACTTGCTTTGGGGATCTAGACGAGTCCCTTGGCCGTATAGCTTCTCTGCAGCATGACTAAGGCAGGCTTTGAGGGCTTATCTTCTGGCGCATGTACTCAAATTTTTTATGCTTCTACAAGGCCCCCTTCAAAGTTTATAAAACATGAACAAGTTTTGAATACATTAAAAAAAAAGCATAGAAGAGAGTTTTAACTTGGTCAAGAAAGAAAATATTCTACTAGACGTAATATAGAGATAGTAGGAAATTGCATTCTCTCAGGACATTCTAAGGAGATTTTTGTTAGACTTATTATCCATGGTATACCTAAGACTGGGTACGGATAAAAAGTTGAAATGACTGACACTATCAGGGGTCTTGAACGACGTGATAGCAGACTATTTGGAGGGATGTTTGCTCAGAGTTAACATGGATGTGGCAAACTTAGAATTTTGTAAGAGGTATCTTACTCGGAGGTAATGTGGACATAGTAAAATAAACTTTTGTGGGACTTGAGTTTTTGTGGAAAAATAATTCAGAGGTAATATGGACATGATTGTTTTGAGATAATTCTGCTGTAGAATTTTTGTGGACTTATCATCCTTGGCGTACCTAGGGTTTAGTACAGATAATAAGTTGGAACGACTGACACCATCAAAAGTTTTATGGACGTTGTGGTAGAAAGTCGATGGACAAGAATGTTTGCTCAGAGGTAATATAGATATGGCAAACCCTTGAGTTGTGAACCTACTGGGGATGGTGGTATATATCTGTCACTACCACATTTCTAGAATATGGGCTTTATTGTCATTTACTATATTTATCTATTGTGTTAATAATTGCATGATATATATATATATATATATATATATATATATATATATATATATATATATATATATATATATATATATATATATATATATTATATTATGTTCATTGATAACATGGGTTAGTGGACTAGACCTAAAAACCTACTAGATAAACCCCTATCCTACTTAATTAGTATTTAGTTTAACCCTCACATAAATTACTAAATCCCTCATTAAATGGTTCTTCATGACAAGCCATGAAAGGCAAAATAGACTTTGTACCTTAGAAACCCTAACCCTAAATCTAACCCTATGGCCGGCCTATATAGCACTAGAGGGAGCCTCCCTCAAAGCCCTCATCCTTCATGAAAAAACCCTAAAAAATAGCCTCCAAGAAAAACCATTCTTTTCTCCACAAATTTCAGAATTTTTAGCCCAAAATCCCTCATTCTTCCCTCATTCAAGGAGACCTAGAAGCTTGGGCACAAGGAGACTTGGAGAAGAGGAAGCTATATTGGAAATCCATCTCCCAATAGGTGAAAATCTAGAAAAACCCTCATTAATTCTGTTTTATTTAGTTGCTTGGCCATTAGGAGCCCACCCATTTATTTAGAGATAACTATTAAGGGAGAGCATGAGTCTCTTTTGGTTGCATGCTGATTCTCCATGGTATTACATGTGTATTTGGGGGTTTTGTGATCCAATGATGCATTCATTCCCTAATTTTGAAGCCCTAATTATACATATATGTATTTATGCATATTTATATTGTATACGTATATGTTTAATTGTAATTTGGGGATTTATGCATATGGATTCATAGTGTATCAAGAAAATCCTAGTTTTGTGCACAATAGGTGTTTGTTGTAATATTTAATAGGAAGAAATACATATCTATACGATCTAATTTAGTTGTTTAAGTATATATATATATATATATATATATATATATGTACGAATACGTATTATTGTATTTGTGTATTTAGGTGTTGGGGAAAACTGACATTGGAGTATCGGATTCATGGGACTGACTCTACGTCATATAGTTGGGTAGTCGGGTTCTTCACTGTGTGCCAATATATGTAGGGGTCGAGTATCACTGCATTCAAGTGCAGAGGTGAATAGGTGCATTTGTGCTTGGGTAAGTGGAGAGTCTATCAGTTTCATTGAGATTTCAGTAGAGTGTGTGATTGGAGTAGAGCAGTGTCGGGTTCCTGAGTATCACTGTGGTGCACAGTGTTGGCACTAATGTGTTCAGTGTATCAGCATTGGGGTATCAGGTTCCTCACTAAGAGCAGTATGTGTTAAGGGGGATGGGCATTCAGTAGTTGCTGCATCTGCAAATTCGTGCAGCAGTGCTAGCAGGGAGTTGAGTGTTTAGTTGGGTCTTGGTGATGTATACAGTCGGGTTTTTCCAATATGACTGTGTATCAGTGTTAGTATTGACATTGAAGGATAACACAGAGGTATCAGTTCAGTTTGAATAATAGGCCTTAGGCTTGGGTGTTAGCATGTCAAGGTAATGATGCACTGACAGTAGAGTTATAGTTGAGGTTTTAAGTTAGATATCCAAGTTTAAGGATTGACTAGGTGTAGGTGAGTTCCTGAGATTTACTGTACAGTATCGGGGTCCCCTGTGGTTCAGTATATCAGTCGTGTGCTTGTGTATTGGTGAGTGTCAGTGAGTGAGTTAGGCAGTGTACTCAGCAGTTGAGGAGATGCAAGCCACTGCAGGTGCACTTGGTCATTTCAGTACCTCGAGGCAGCACAGAACACTGCATTCTGCAGGAGAGGAGTTCAACAGCAGGAAGCTTCACTGCTAACTCGTGCACTTATGTGCAGAGGCAGCTAAGGGCAGTGACTGAAGAAGAGTGAGTAGCACTATGCAGCATTGTGCACAACTTGTGCAGTCCCTATAACAGAGGAGTTTATTGTGTATCAGTTCAGCACAGGAAACTCACTGAAGAGAGTGATACAGCAGGTAATATGAGCACAGTTCAGTAGGTATCACTGGTATCAGTGCAGGACACAGTAAGTTTCAGTCGTTTCAGTAGTTTATGTAGGTATCTTGGGTTTGGGATCCAAGGTACTAGAGTTAGTGTTAGTTAATGATTAAGGTAATTGGCTATAGTTAGTATCAGTAGATATTAGTTCAGTCATATTTCTGGTTAGTTGATTAAATGAGGTTTTGGGGTAATTCAGTATAGTTTCAGTCAGTTCAGTGTTTATGTGTCAGTGAGTGAGTGTGTTGTATGAGCTATTGGGGTAATTGTGTAGGTGAGTTCTGAGTTCAGTGTTTGTGCAGTCGAGCACAGTGGCAACATAGAGATAGCAGCAGCAGCTGCAACCTAAAGGTGGCAGTTGGTGAGGATAGTATAGGTAATAGGTTTAAGTTGGTATCAACTTCTTGGTATCTGCTGGGCCAAGTTCAGTAGACCTTCCTATTTTATTGGGAATTATACCTCACTTTTATTAAGCCAAACGGGCCTTGGTTTATGTAGGTATCAGTAGCAACTTTGCATCTATTTGCAGTTTAGTTTATGTGGTGATTCTTCTTTCTGTTTACCTATATGCTGCCTCTATGGTTGAGCACAGCAGCTTGGGTTTCATGTTGCCTCTAGGTGCAGATATTACGTTGCCTAATTGCATATTTCTGTTTCATTTTTGGCATTTGGACACTTAGTGTCAGTTGGTTAGTTGTGGGTATCATATATTTCTATATGATGTAGAGATCCGGGATATCCTTGCTAGGTTAAGTTTTTGAGTAATGTTGAGTATCCTGGGGTATTTAGTGTGAGGTGGGTGTGTATTAGTATAAGTTATAAGTAGTAGGTAATACTAAGTAAATATTAAGGTACTATATACATATGGTTAGTATGAGCCTAAATAATTATAGGTGTATAGCATGGTTACTAGTATGGACCTAGTTGGCCTAGAGATTATAATTCAAACATAGATATTAATAATTATCATTCCAATTCACCATTTGATATTATTATTTCATCCTTAGGTCTGTGTGATTTTACGTTGGACATCGATCCTCGTACCTTGCTCAGGACCACAGTCGAGTACATTCTCTGACAGTTTTTGTTATGTTAATTATTTCTATGATTCTAGTTGTAGAGTATACTTGATTCTGACACTGTGGATACACGGGTTAGCATCATAGATACCTGTCATGAGGAGTCGTGATTGAAATCCATCATGCTAGCTGGGGACGAGAAAATATTAGCAGATTATGTGATCATACCCCACTTTACATGCATCATAGCTCACCCCACATATCACATTGGGTGTAGCCTGACCCTTTACATGCCTCATAGCCTATTATATATGTTTAGCTTGACTATTGTTCGTATCATAGCTAACCATATGGTTAGCCTGACCTCACATGTATCATAGCCAATCAAATATAACAAGCCTGATCTCGTCCCAAGCCGATCACATAGTAAACTGATATTTTAAACACTTAGCTAGAATTTCCATTTCTTTATTCCAGTTTACTTATTCTAGCATTCGCATATTTCTGTTCATTGCTAGTTAGACTATTGCTGATTACATATTCTTCCCTATTCCCTATTTCCAGTATTTTCTTTATTATGTATTTTCTTACACTGCCTTATAGTTTTTGTCAATATAAATGAAATTGTTGTTTAGTGCTTGTGCTTCGCTCCAGTCCTGACTAGATAATATTTTTTAGAGGACTTTGAGGACTTCTGTCCTACTCACTATGGCCCAGGTGTAGAGGAAGACTACATACCGGAGATTCTTGAGGAGTCACTCTCCTTAGAGAAGACACCACCTGCAACCGTTTAAATAGTTCTTTTTATGTATTAACTATTCTAAACATGAGACTTTGATTGTAGTATTGTCGAGACTATTTATGTTGGACAGCTAGACTCTAGATTACTGTTGTATTTGAGTTATTGTGCTTGACTTCTTCTTTATATCTTATCGTGCCATTTACTTCCTATAGTTATTATGATTGAGTATGTTATGAATTGTTGATCAATGCATTATTCATTGTCCTCCTTATGGAGTTGAGATCATTGACAGGTTCTTGTGAGTTATGTTTAGTTGTATTTGAGACCTAGATAGCATTATACCGCCGATGCTGCGGCGTAGGCTGGAAGTACCCACGGCTCATGCCTAAATTCCGGGTGGGGGTCGTGACACATTTTAGTAGTGTCCTATGCAGGTCTAGATTCACATTTAGAGCGATGTCGTAGTGGTGCTCACTTAGAGTATTGCTACGAGTCTGCTTTAGGAAACAAGATTTAGGATGAGAGTATGCTCAATCACAACTAGAAAACTTCTGATTTTTAAATTGCTATTCTAAATAATTATTTCTTTTAAATTTTACTATCCTTCCTTGATGATATCGTATTTATTGCCAGAATCTTCAGAATCTGTGCCGCTGGCAGTCAGATGTTTGACATGGCACTGACATGGTATCGTATGGAGCCGAGACTCACTATCGGAGGACTTACTTGGGACGCCTTCAAGGAGCATTTCAAGGAAAAGTTCCTCTCCGACGTAGCCCTGGGAGCCTTGAAAAGTCAGTTCCATGACTTGGTCCAAGGGAGCAGATCGGTCGACGAGTACGCCACGGAGTTTTGCTGTTTGAGTCATTTTGTGCCGTCGATGATTAGAGACCCAGGAGATAGAGCCCGGAAGTTCAGAAAGGGACTGACTAGGGAGATCAAGTCTCGCACTTCTGGACGTTGCACTACTACATTCGAGGGCATTCTGATGGATGCCCAGATTGCTGAGGATGACTTGGACCTCAGGCCCAAGAGAGGATACGACACTTCTGGAGGAGCGAGTGGTAGCGCGGGACCGGCCAAGCGTCCCCACTTTCAGCAGCAACATAGGCTGTATCAGCATCAGCATCAGCAGCACCAGGCACCATCTCGAGGACACCCCCAACAGCAGCAGCAACCTCAGAGAAAAACTCAGACCACTGCCCAGTGTGCGTACTACGGGAAGGCAGGACACACGAGCGACATCTGCAGAAAGAGGTTGGATACATGCTTGTCCTGTGGATCGTCAGCACATCAGTTGAGGGACTTTCTATCTATTCAGACTCATCCAGGTCAGGGTGGAGCAGCCGCTCAGAGGGGACCAGCCAGGGTACCTACTGTACCAGGAGGCCAGCAGAGGGGACCTCCATTTCTGCCACAACAACAGAGGTTTGCTCAACACCAGCAGCAGCAGAGAGGTGCACCCCTTGGACGAGCATACGCTATGACGATCGAGGAGGCTGAGCCAGCCGGAGACATGATTTCAGGTTCAGTTCTTCTCGATTCTATTCCAGCACTTGCATTATTCGATTCTGGTGCTTCCTATAGTTCCGTGTCTATATCATATACTCTTAAACATCATTTAGAGGTAGAACCATTAGATAGGACTTGCAAGATCATGACTGGCGGAGGCATTATCCTAGTCAGTGATTATTGCAAGGACCGGAGAGTATCATTGGGAGGCCGAGAGTTGAGCGTGTGATTACTCGTCATGCCACTTCCGGGATACGATATTGTACTCGGAATGGACTGGTTGAGTAGGCACCATGCTACGATAGATTATCGTAGAGGCAGAGTAATATTTTGACCACCAGGAGAGCCAGAGTTTGAGGTCGCTAGAGGAGCAGCGGAGCAAAGCAGGGGCACTTTTTGTGGAGCCAGGATGGAAGAAGAGGAGTTGCCATATCCTTTGATAGAAGAGTTCCTGGATGTCTTTCCAGAGGAGTTGCTTGGTTTGCCGCCAGACAGAGATATTGAGTTCTCTATAGATTTGGTGCCCGGAGAGGAGCCCATTTCATAACACGTCTATAGAGTCAACAACAGCGAGCTGGCAGAACTGAAGAAGCAAGTTGAGGAGCTGCAGGACAAAGGCTTCATCAAATCTAGTTTATCACCATGGGGTGCACCGGTATTGTTCGTACCGAAAAAGGATGGGACGGTACGCATGTGTATCGATTATAGATCTCTAAACAACCTTACTAAAGAACAAATACCTGCTGTCGAGGATAGATGATCTCTTCGATCAGTTGAGTGGAGCGAAGGTGTTTTCAAAGATAGACTTGAGGTCAGGCTTCCACCGGGTGAAGGTGAAGAGAGAAGATATTCCAAAGATAGCTTTTTGGACCAGATATGGCTAGTTTGAGTTCATGGTAATGTCGTTTGGTTTAACTAATGCTCCAACAGTATTCATGAACTTGATGAACAAGGTGTTCCACCAGTACCTTGATAAGTTCGTGGTGGTGTTCATTGACAACATTCTGTGTATTCGAAGACCCAGAGGAGTACGAAGAGCACCTGAGGATGGTCTTGGAGACTCTCAGGAAGGATGAGCTTTTTAAAGTGCGAGTTCTTCCTTGACAAGGTTGAATTCCTTTGACATGTGGTGACAGGTGACGGAATCTCAGTTAACCTGAAGAAGATCGAGGCAGTGGAGTCGTGGGCTACTCCCAGTTCAGTAGCTGAGATCATGAGTTTTTTTGGGCTAGCAGGTTATTACAGGAGGTTTGTGCAAGACTTCTCCAGGATTGCAGAGCCAATGACTAGGCTGACCAGGAAAGATGTAGATTTTGTCTTGACGGAGGATTGTCAGGCCATATTTGATGAGCTGAAGAAAAAATTGATGACAGCTCCAATATTGACATTGCCATTGGGGACAGATGGATTCACTATCTACAGTGATGCTTCAGGTAAGGGTTTGGGTTGCATTCTTCAGCAGCACGGAAAATTGATTGCCTATGCTTCCAGGTAATTACGTCCTCATGAATAGAACTACGCCACCCATGATTTAGAGTTGGCAGCGGTTATCTTTGCTCTAAAGCTGTGAAAATACTATCTGTATGGAGAGCGTGTGGAGATCTTGACAGACCAAAAGTGCTTGAAGTACGTATTTACACAGAAGGAGATGAACATGAGGCATAGGAGGTAGTTAGAGTTGATAAAAGTCTTCAATATTTCATTACAGTACCATCCAGGAAAGGCCAACGTAGTCGCTGATGCCTTGAGCAGGTATCCGATGGCAATGTACTTGATGACAGATAGACATTTGTTGCCTAATCTTGAGAGCCTAGGAATTGAGGTGCTAGTTCCAGGTATTGAGATTTAGATATGGGGATTATAGATACAGTTCGAGTTGATGGAAAGAATCAGAGCTGCACAGTATGATGATGAGGCTCTGAGAAGTATCAGGGCACAGGTTCGGACAGGTTTATCAGAAGACTTTACTATTGCTGATGATGGGTCTTTAAGGCACGACACGAGGATGTGTGTGCCGAGCGGGGAGCTGCGCGAGGAGGTTTTGTAGGAGGCACATCGCCCTCAGTACTCGACGGATCCCGGTGCCAAGAAGATGTCTCGAGATCAGAGGAAGCACGTATGGTGGTATGGTATGAAGCGCGAGGTAACACGCTTTGTATCCCAGTATTTAGTGTGCCAGCAGGTAAAGGCGGATCGACAGAGGCCGGGTGGATTGCTTCAGCCTTTACATATCCCAGAGTCAAAGTGGGAGCACATGACTATGGATTTCGTTTCAGGGCTTCCGTGTTCTCTAGGAGGAAAGGACGCGATTTGGATCATCGTGGATAGGTTGACCAAATTATCCCACGTCTTACCATTCAAAGTGGGTACGTCAATGGAGAGGCTAGCAGAGATGTACGTGCGACAGATTGTCAGATTATATGGGGTTCCTGTGAGCATCGTCTCGGATCAGAATAGTCATTTTATTCCCACTTATGGAGGAGTTTGTAGGCTAGCTTGGGCACTCAGGTCAAGTTTAGTGCCGCATATCACCCCCAGATAGACGGTCTGTCTGAAAGTACTATTCAGACTCTCAAGGATATTCTACGTACTTGCATTCTAGACCTAAGAGGTTCTTGGAAGGATTATTTACACCTGGTAGAGTTTGCTTACAATAATAGCTACCAGACCAGCATTGAGATGTCACCATTCGAGGCTCTATATGGACGGAGGTATCGCACACCGTTATCTTAGCATGATATCGGAGAGAGAGCCTTGTTAGGACTAGAGATGGTTGTGGATGCAGCGAAAAAGGTAAAACTCATCAGAGACAGACTTCGAGTGTCGCAGGACTGACAGCGGCATTGGGCTGACAGCCACTATAGACCCTTGGAGTTTGAGGTATAGGTTTTGTTATTTTATTGGCTTGTGATTATTTTGTTTTAGATTGAGTATTAAGACTGTTTTATTCTAGGTTGGCGATTTGGTGTTCTTTCGTATTTCTCCGACATGGGGCACAATTCGCTTTGGTGGAGGCGGGAAGCTTAGTTCACGTTACATCGGACCATTCGATATTCTTGCGAGGGTCGGTGCAGTGGCCTATAGACTAGACTTGCCGCCTGCACTAGAGAGAGTACATGACGTGTTCCACGTGTCACAGCTGAGATGGTACATGGCAGACCCTAGTCACATACTAGATCACACAAAGATCGAGGTTGATCTGACTCTCAACTATCCTGAGCAGCCCGTAGAGATCTTGGATAGTAGAGAGAAGGTTTTACGAAACCAGACTATTTCTTTGGTTCGTATTGCATGGAGACATCACTCTCCAGGCGAGTCAACCTGGGAAAGGGAGGACGAAATGCCCGAGCAGTATCTGTATCTCTTCGAGGCTTGAGGTATAATTCTTTGTTCTCGTTGTATGTTCTTGTGCTAGTTCAATTCAATTTCAAGGACAAAACTTTTTTTAGGAGGTTTTACGGAACCAGACTATTTCTTTGGTTCGTGTTGCATGGAGACATCACTCTCTAGACGAGTCAACCTGGGAGAGGGAGGACGAAATGCTCAAGCAGTATCTGTATCTCTTCGAGACTTGAGGTATAATTCTTTGTTCTCGTTGTATGTTCTTGTGCTAGATCGTATGGTCCTGGCATTTTTTTAGGAAAAGGAAGTGAGCCAGAGGTAATATAGACGTGGCTATTTGCTTCCATTAAGGACATCCCGCTGGGGGACTCTTGGAGGACTTATTATTTTTTGTGCACGTTGAGTGCAAATAATAAATTCAAAAATAATCTCTATCAGAGGTGATATGAACGTAATAGGTTTCGTGGACCCATTACTTTTTTGGTCACTTTGAGTGCAAGTAATAGGTTTGAGACATGTATCACCAGAGGTGATATGGACATGGCAGTTTTTGTGGGTACATTACTATTTGCGCATGTTAGTGCAAGTAATAGGTTTGAGACAAGCCTACCAGAGGTGATATAGACGTGGCAGTTTTTGTGAACTTAACACCGCTGGTGTACCTTAGTCAGTACGGGTGATAAGTGGAGATGACAACCGATATCAAAGGTAATATAGATGTGATGATCGATAGCCAAGACACGGAAGATTTACTCAGAGGTAATATGGACGTGGCAAACTCAATCGGGGAAAAATATTAGGACAGTAGTTCAGAGGTAATATGGACGTGAACTAATATCCGAGCAACTCGCTGAGGAGTGATTTGCTGAGTGTGGTCTATCCGAGAATGAAGATAGACCTAAGGGTTTCTCCGCTGGGAGGTTGGTGGGATGAGAGCTCAGAGGTGATATTAACATGGCTAGCGTCAATAGATATTAGATTGGGTGGTCGCTGTAGGAGTGTACAGATGGACCTAGGGACAGCACTACTGTGGAGCTTTTTGAGGATCCATTATCCGTTGCATATACAGGACTCCTGAATACTGATAATGACTTATAGAGAAATATCGTGCATAGGCACTTACTGGAGATGAACATGGAGTAGGAAACGTATACATCTTTGTTGTCTTAATATGGGTAAAGAAGTACCGACCTAGTCCTAGACATAGTACTTTTTTAGGAACTTGCCATTGATGGGCATCATGAGCAAGTCGCCATTGGGTTTCGCCAGTCGGTAGGTACCGTTAGAGAATACTGATTCTGTGACGAATAGATCTTCCCATTTAGGTTGGAACTTATCGGCCATCTTGTGGGTCATAACCATCGGCCTTCTTACTGTCCAAACGAGGTCGCCCACATGGTAAGTCCTCTTTTTGACCCGTTTGTTGAATGCTCCTGAGAGACGCGCATGGTATAGCTTAATACGTTGTTGAGCTAAAAGTCGTTTCTCGCCGAGTGCTTCTAACTCTTGTAGCCGTCAGCGGTGATTGTCGTAGATGATTAGCCGGTTGTAGACAGCCACTCGAAGCGAGAAAATTTGAACCTCGAAGGGGACGACCTCTTCGCTCCCGTAGACCTAGGAGAATGGCGTGCTACCAGTTGGCGTCTGGACTATTTTGCGGTAGGCCCAGAGTCATTCACCCAGCTTCTCATTTCAGTCGTGTTTATTGGATGATACAAACTTCTTGAGGAGCTTTATGATGGTCTTGTTGAAGGCTTCTGTTAGACCATTTGCTGCTGGATTATAGGCAGTCAAGGCTATATTTTGAATTCGGTTCTTGTCATAGAACCAATAAAAAGTATGACTTACAAACTAGGGACCATTGTCATGGATGATCCTTTGTGGCAAGCTGAAGCGGTATATAACGTGATGCTTGATGAAGCTAATCACGTTTGATGTCTTGACTTCGGCGAGTGGTACGGCTTTCGCCCTGTTAGAGAAGTAGTCGGTAATGGCGAGGATAAACTGATATCCCTTAGACGAAGGTGGGCTAATCGGCCCAATGATATCCATGTCCCGGGCTTCGAACGGCTAGGATACTACAGTCGGGTGTAGAAATTTCGAGGCTTTCTTTCGTAGTTAACGGCGTCTACTACCATTATCGACCAATAGTAACCCCTCTTCGGAGGCGGTCTTGTAGCTTGGGCCCTGGATGATGGGCACCGAAAATCTTATCGTGGGCCTCGTGAAGAGCCTACTTCGCTTCTGTATTTGATAGGCATCATAGCAGAAGACCGTTATAGGTGCAGCGATACAATATTTTGGTAGCTGTATCATAATAGAACCAGAGGGAATATCTTATAATGGAAGTGGCTTCCTTCAGGTTCTCGGGAAGAATTTCATAGACTGCGTAGTCGATGAATGAGAGTCTCTAGTCTTGGGAGTCAGTTCTCGTCTCTACTGAGTTGCTCAAGCACTGATAGAGGTTGTTCTTCAGGCAGACCAGCTCTTGCTCGATCAAGGTTATCGGTTCATGAGTATTAACCAGAATTATAGAAGCATTTTCCCCTATACTAAGTGACATAGATCTGTATTCCCAAGAGATTGGCGTCCTTCACTCTCTTCTCAGTATCGACGATATTTATGATGAACGTCGTCCAGTCTTTGAAGTGGGTATCACCTATCCAGAGCCTGACTACCGAAAGTAGGTTCTTCTGACATATGTCCATCCGAGTGGATTCAGGATAACCCGGGGGTAGCTTCAGCGCGGCTTGCCTGTAGCGTTCGATGTATTCTTGAACAGGCTCCTTTCCTTTTCGCATGATGTCCAGCAAGGAGGACATCGTCATATCATATCTTCTGTCATAGAATTGGGCGAGAAAAAGACTTTTAAGATCGTCGAATGACGATTTGCAGAGTTGTCTTGGAGGCTGCAGAACCAATCGAAGGGCTTGGTGAGGAGAGCATTACTGTGAGGCAGATGGCTGGTTGTTGTCTCAAAGTAGCTCATGTACTGACGAGGAGACATCTTTCCTTCAAATAAATTTAAGTTGAAGGGCTTGTATTTTAGGTGGTTAGGGCACGTCTCTCCACTCAAGGGTATATGGTTATCGAATTCTGAGCTCACGCAGTGAGTCTCGATTTCCCATTGAGTCCAAGCAGGCTCGTAGTTCTCGTAACTCTGCATTGCTTTCCGAGCTTGATCTACTGTAGAAAGAGTAGATGTTCTGGGCCAAATATAATTGCCATTGATGGACGGAGAGGTGGCATTTAAGTCTCCATTTGCCCCAGGATCTTGGCTAGCTTGTCCCGAGGTTCTTGGAGATTGTGTGGCATGTTTGCCTTGATCTCCAGCATCTTCTAGCTTAAGGCTTGCATCGACGCACTCATGGTGTGCATCATTGCCTAGAGGGTTTCGAGGCACTATCGATCGCTGTGGCCCTCGTAATTATCCCCCGCCATGTATATTGTTCTTACATAGGAGGAAGTTGATAGAACGGTGGACGTCGCACTTTCCACCTCGAAATCTTGCAGCATATAGTCCTCGAGAAAGGTTGTCAGCGTCACATCCTCTTCGGACTCAGAGAGAATAATACCCCCAATGTAAGAAGGTGTATCTTCCTGGTAAGGGTGACTACCCCCAGGGAACTCGACATATGTTCCTTGGGAATCGTTGTCCCTTCGGAATATCAGGTTGTTGTGGAGTTATGGGGGATTGCTACCTTCAACTTGCAGGATCTCTAGGAATCCTGAGGAAGGACCACCCCCAACAGCTTGCAGTTTTTTCTTGTATCTGGTGCCTTGGGAAAACAATTTTGTGGGTACCGCTGCCTATTTTCCTTGGGCCTATTTTCTCAACATGTTGTCCGAGAGCAAAGGGTTTGAGGTTCCAGACTTCTGACCTCTCCCGGTGGAGGGGGACTTCCAAACGTAGTAGCACGAGACGAAGGACATCTCCTGCTCCTCTGGTAATTGCATATATTTTTTGGGATATTGCCATGTTGGCGCCTTTGGTAGAAGCCGTTGGAACGCCGACTGCCTGTTTGTTGGCACTGATGCTTTAGAACAAAAATAGTTGATGATGATATTGGAACAAGGGTATCCTGGAGGGGATACCTCACATGTCGTGGTTGCTTTCCTAGATTTTGTGGTTGATCACGTTGCACAAATCTAGCGAGCGTTGATCCACCCTGCACCCTGTATTTTGAGCACATGGGTGTGTAGGTGTTGTCTTTGCTCCTTGTCCTAGGGTTCGTACAAGAACTCTCCCCAAGTCGTTAATGGAAGACTTTCGAGACAGACCCTGTCTGTTTGCTACTATAGGCCAGACACATGGGTCGGTCTTGTACAACTTTCTATCAGGGTATTGCGTAACAGTTAGCGGAGCCTGCTGACGGCCAGCCATATGAGCAGTTGCTTGAGTTTGGCGAGCTCGCACAGCCTTGGACTCTTTCGATCTAGCACGCACCAGTGCGTAGTATAAAGAGTCGAAGTTCACATCCTACCCTTTCTCAGCAAGGCGCATGGAGTCAGCGCTGCGTGAGATTTGGTCGAAGATGGAGGTTTTGCTACTATGCTAATTGCATGTGTAGTTTTTCCTTCGACCACCGATAGGTGCCTTATGTGGACTTTTTCCATCTGTTGTAGACTTATGCAGCTTTTGTTGTTGCCGCATGAAGCTTGTCTCAACTACCAAACTTTTGGCATCGTAGTATTTTCCTTTGCCAGTGTTTAGTTGCTGATCACCTTTCTCGACTGTCGTATGAACAGGGCCAGTCTGGGTGGAAGCATAATGTGCGTCTACGGCAATAGAGAGAGAGGTGGAGAGCACATGCTTCGCAGTTGGGTGAGGCGCTGCGACCTTTGCTACGCATATTTTGCGGATCTTCTTAGGCTTTTCTTGCCTTAGAGAAGGGCACACATTTTCCCTGGAGAGAATGTTCTAGAATGCTTGTTGTTCAAAATGCACCACCAGCATCCTTTGGGTTGAGCCCAGCTTGGCTGCATCAGACTGCATCACCGTCTTCTCATCAGAGGAGAAGCTTATCCCTAGAAGAGTTGCTATCTTGTTCGCCATTAAAGTTGAAGTCTAGAAGAGTTGCTTATCCCTAGAAGAGTTGCTGCGGCGGCAGGAGGAGGCTAGGGGCGGTGCTGGCTAGGGCGGCGGCGCGCCAGAGCGGCGGGGGTCGGCGGCGCAGGGCTCGGGCGGCTCTCGAACGGCCGGAGGCGGCGTCGGGGTTTGCTGCGGGGAAGAGGGAGGAGGAGGAAGGGCCAGCTCGGGGCAGAGCGGGGCGAGGTCACGGCGGCGCTGGCGGGGCGAGGTCATGGCGGAGCTGGTGGTCGGAGTCGGGGCAGCTCTCAGCGGATGGGGTGGCCGGAGGAAGGAGATGGGAGGGTTTTATAGGGAAAGGGGGAGGTCGCCAGGGCCGAGCGGGGCGGGCGTCGTGGCGGGGAAGGCGGAGGCGAGGGGATCGTGGGGTCGTGGCGCGGGCGGGGATGCGGTTGGCCGGGCGGAGCGGGCGGAGCGGGGCCGAAAAATGCGGGGGCTAGGGCTTCGTGGGGGAGATGGGGAAACGGGTTCGCGGGTCGGGCGGGTTCGATCGGGTGGACCCGACCCGACCCGATAGGCGAATGCGGGTTTGGGCTTTGTTGGGCCAGGCCGGTGCGGGCTGCGTCCAGTGGGCTGGGCCGATTTAGAAAATTATTTAAATAATTAAATAAATAAATAATAGATAATTAATTAAATAATTAGTTTTTAGGTGTTTAACAATAGGTCTGGGGCCCAATAAATACAGTGCAGCAGATAAATAAACAAGAGGGTAAGCTATGTAACCAACTTATGTGATATGCAAGTTGAGAGCATCACTAGAACTCAGGCTGAAGCCACTACAAGCTCTGTGTCGGGGAGCCGGTAGCAGCAATAACTATGAATTATACTATGAAATATACTATGTTTTATATATATGAGATCAGCCTGTAGCCTGTGTGTCTCTCCCCACCCAATGTAATCCCACATCTCATGTCCACGATGTCTCATGTCCATGTCACGCACGATTATAACTAATGCAGCAAGTCTGATAGCTATGAATCAAATGTCTATGAATGTAATGTCTAGGTTATAAAACATATATCCTATACAGAATTACCTTGAATGTCTCAGGAAGACTCTGTCTCATGGAATAGTGTCAAGTGTCCTGGGTTCTGGTGTACTTGATAAGACAAGTACCAAGAGTAAGGGTATCGAATGTCTATCTCTAAATGACGTACCCAATACCGCGTACGGGGTTGGCACCCGACTATGATCGGACACTAAGTACGTCACAAGTTTCCTAGGTTAAGCAGTTAAAACAAGTTTACATATGAATCTACAAGAAATCAAGTAAAATACTATGACAAGAATCACTGCGAGTTGACAAGCTTTACTTGCCCACTGATGCATAATTAAGTCCAAAAAATAAATAGCAAGCTGCAGGGTTTGGCAAGGTACACTTGCCTGTGGTTCCGGCTCTAATTGCGGCTCTGACTTCAGCTGGATTAGCAGGCGGTACTCCGATTGCTGAAACAAATATTACCATCAGATCCAAAAAATATCAATCATCTAGAAATGCCTATCCTTGAGTCCAATTTGGAGACAAGGGCAAAAACGGCAATTTCGGGTCAAAACGGGGTCTACATGTTGGCCCGCTTTGCACCAAAAAACGTGTCAGGGTCAAAGATCTCCAAATTCACCAAACTTAGTGTCAACAAGTCAGGAACGATGATACGAACCTAACGGAACTTCCAGAATTGGATTCCGATGAGCCGATCATAAAATCGCCCGTCGAGTGGGGCCTGTGGGGCCCACGATACGCGATTTCGTCAACGTTCTCAGAATCGAACCAAACTTGGGTCACAGGACAAGCGTATCGCTACGAGTCCGATGGCGCAAGTTTGGTTTCAATCCGACGTGTGTACACAAAGTTAGGGCACAATTCAGAAAAGGCAGATACGGGACGGTGTCCGCGGATACGCGTTGATTCCGGTGTGCACGCACACCCGAATTGACTTATGCAAAATTCCATACATCCGTATCAATGACGCACACGTATCTGTGAAGACCGCGCGCGACCAAGTCGTCCCGTTTGGCGGGGCGTACCCAGTTCCAGGGTGAATCGGGGCGTTATTTTTCCTATTTTTGGATCGCGGTGTGCGATCACCACAGGACGCGATGCCCCGAGCGGTTTATCCGGACACCGAGAGGATCACGCAGGCTTCGCGATGCAAAAGACGGAATTGAAAACGGGGCAGCGAGGAGAGAGAAACAGGTACCTGAACAGGGCTCGAGAAACTGGAATTTCTCGTGTCCGACACGTGTCCGACATGCGTCGAGCCGCCTAGCGTTAGGGTCTGGTGGAGCTGCGGTGGCCGGAGGCTGGCCGGAGGAGGCTAGGGGCGGTGCTGGCTAGGGCGGCGGCGCACCGGAGTGGCGGGGGTCGGCGGCGCAGGGCTCGGGAGGCTCTCGAACAGCCAGAGGCGGCGTCGGGGTTTGCTGCGGGGAAGAGGGAGGAGGAGGAAGGGCCGGCTCGGGGCGGAGCGGGGCGAGGTCACGGCGGTGCTGGCGGGGCGAGGTCACGGCGGCGCTGGCGGGGCAAGGTCACGGCGGCGCTGGTGGTCGGAGTCGGGGCGGCTCTCTGCGGATGGGGTGGCCGGAGGAAGGAGATGGGAGGGTTTTATAGGGGAAAGGGGGAGGTCGCCAGGGCCGAGTGGGGCGGGCGTCGTGGCGGGGAAGGCGGAGGCGAGGGGATCGTGGGGTCGTGGCGCGGGCGGGGATGCGGTTGGCCGGCCGGAGCGGGCGGAGCGGGGCCGAAAAACGCGGGGGCTAGGGCTTCGTGGGGGAGATGGGGAAACGGGTTCGCGGGTCGGGCGGGTTCGGTCGGGCGGACCCGACCCGACCCGATGGCGAATGCGGGTTTGGGCTTTGTTGGGCCGGGCCGGTGTGGGCTGCGTCCAGTGGGCTGGGCCGGTTTAGAAAATTATTTAAATAAATAATTAAATAAATAAATAATAGATAATTAATTAAATAATTAGTTTTTAGGTGTTTAACAATAGGTCCGGGGCCCAATCAATTCCAAAAAAATTACCCTAAGTCCAATTTTTCATTTTGTATCCAAAAATATTATTTTCATAATATTTTAATATTATTTATTATCAAATAAAAATTATTTAATTATTAAGACCCTGAATTTAATTACAGAAAAATTCCAGAAAATTATGGAAAATCCAAATTTAAAAATTCTTGAAAAATCAGGGGGTTTACACCATGTCTCGATTGCCGAGATTTTCTCTGGGTCAACAGAACTACCATCTTCTGTAACGACATGTCCAAGAAATGAGACTCTGTCCAAGAAACGAGACTCTGTCCAAGAAGAACTCATATTTACTGAGCTTCGCATATAACTGCTCTTTCCTCAAGGTCTTTAGAACGATCCGCAGGTGCTTCTCGTGCTACTTGTGGCTCTTCGAATAGACAAGTATGTGAACTATGAAGACGACCACGAACTGGTCCAAATACTGATGGAATACTCGATTTATTAAGTCCATAAAGATAGCTGGAGCATTGGTCAACCCAAATGGCATGACCAAAAACTCGTAGTGTCCATATCTTGTCCTGAATGCGGTCTTCGGAATGTCCTACTTTCGTACCTTTACCTTGTGATATTCCGATCATAAGTCTATCTTCGAGAACACCTTAGCTTCACTAAGCTGATCAAATAAGTCATCAATGTGTGGCAATGGATATTTATTCTTCACGGTCACTGTATTTAAGGCTCTGTAGTCGATGCATATATGCACCGACCCATCCTTCTTTGGTACAAACAATACTGGTGCTCCTCAGGGTGATGCACTTGGTCGGATGAAATATTTCTCCTCTAATTCTTTTAATTGTGCCTTCAGCTCATCCATCTCCTTCTTCGCCAATCTATAAACATGCGACGCTATGGGTGCTGTTCCCGGTGTCAATTCAATCGAGAATTCTGCGTCTCTGTCCGGAGTTAGTCCTAGCAATTCCTCTGGAAAGACGTCTTGGAATTCTGAAATGATGGGGTGATAAATAAGGTCGTCCATTGCAAGCTGAACACCATCAAGGGCTTCTGTGGACCCTCGTGCAAACTCAAGTTCCGGCTGGTATGGTATCTTAAAAAAAATGCTTCCTCCAAAATAGTCAAAGAAAATGTGGTACTTGCTTAGCCAGTCCATTCCAAGCACAATATCAAAAGTTGGCATTGGAAGGACTAAGAGTCGAGCATTCATCTCTCTGCTGCGAATCACTACAGGACACGATCTACAAATCCGACTAACAGGTACAACTCCTCCTTCGGTGAGAATTCTAACACAACTAGGTAAAGGTATAGTGGCAATATTGTGTTTGGTAATAAAACTAGAAGATATGAACGAGTGGGTGGCCCCCGTATCAAATAATGTCACTGCAGGAAAAGTAAAAGCAAGAGTAATACCTGCTATAACATTAATCTTTTATTCCATGTCATCCACTTCTGGTACAAAAGCTTGTCCACTCCTCTAGTTGGTAGTCCATGTCTGGCCCTCGTGAACAGATCCTCCTGGGTAGGTAGCGGTTGTCCTCGCTGAAATCCTCCGGTTGTTGGGGGTTGAGGTGCTCCTGGCCTAGTCATCTGCTGAACTGGCTTCGATGGTGGAAGTGCTAGCCTCTGTATTGGCGGTAGAAGCGTCAATATCTATTGCATTGGACAATCTCTTACCATATGCTGTCCGGAACCATACCTCATACATTGTCCTATGCGAGTCCGACAGTCTCTCAAAATATGTCCGCGTCTCCCATAATAACTGCAGTGGGGCTTCTCCAAAATCTGGTGCGGTCCTGCTTTGTACTGCTGTTGCTGCTGCTATGCCAAAGGACGTCTGATAGGCCCTCCTTGTTGTGTCCTTACTGGTCCTTGTTGTGTCTTCAGTTGACCTTATTTTTCCTCGCTGATGGTCTCTTGTAGCCTAGCTTCTGTCAATAATTCAGCATAAAAGATCCAGGATTGTGAGCTAGTGTAGTGTTGGAGCTCCTGAGTCAGTCCATGGTGAAACCTCTTAGCCTTCTCCAAGTCATTCGGTATCAGGGCAGCGCCATATTTACTAAGGCAACTAAACTCTGCATCATACTCGTCAACTGTCTTGTACTCCTGCTCCAGATGGAGGAACTGATCGTACAATGCATCCCTTACAGTGTTCGGGAAGTACTTTCTCAAAAAGCACTCCAAGAATTATTTCCAAGTCTGACACGTACCTAACTGGCGCTCCATTGATTCCCACCAGTGATGAGCATTACCATCTAGCTGCGTCCTTACGCCTCTCATCCATAGATCTGTAGGTAGCTGTGATGCTTCTAATAACTTCTAAGTATAGGTAATCCAGTTTGTGGTCTCCTCTGGGCTCTCGGTGCCTTTATACGGCTTGGGACCCATCTGAACAAAGTCCTTGACTGAATCAACTCTAGCTCGTGGTACTAGAACTAGTGCCTGGGCTGGTAAAGAAGCCTGTGCAGCCATTCTCTCAAGTGCTGCCAGAAATTCTCACCTCTGCTCTGCCGCTTGCTGCCTCTGCTCTACAGCTAGTACGGCTGCCTGTTGTCTCTATTCCTACATCATCATTTGGAAGAATTGGAACAGCTGTGTCTGGCCATCCTGTGGTGTTGATGAAGCCATAAAGGTCCCATTAGGCGATGCGGAAAGGTCAGATAGAACTGGATTGTGAGTCTGTCCATCCGGCCCCGGAAGTCTAGGAGTCGTCGAGGTGTCCCCTCGAGTTTGGCCGTTGACTCCTGAAGGTTTGTCGCCTCCGGTGATAGTACATCCACTACGCAGATCCATCTCTCTATAAGAGGTGGACGAAACGATTAGAAGGAGTATAGGAATCAAGCAGGATGCAAGCATTTAAATAGGATAGTTGAAAGGGAAGATGAGTTTTAGTCAAGCGTGGATGAGATCCTATACTCTATTCCTATACGCAGGCTTGTTCGGTACAGTAACGTAACCGAGACAATATATTCGAGGACCTGCATGGGCCACCACAAAAACATGTCATGCCCCAGTCCCAAAATATGTAGGACTAGGAATACGTAACATGCCAGCCGTATGTATACGAAATTCTAATGTGTTGGAAGATCGTAACACACACGTACGATGTACATGAATATCCAATCCACAAGTGGTAATATACTGTAAATATAAGTCACATGCAAGCTATATCTCATCTACAGCACAAATAAAGAAATAGGAATAAATAACTGAATATCAAATATAAAGTATCAAAATATGATAGTCAGATGGAAATAAATCCACTACCAATCGACTATACTAAAACTACTAAATGAGTGAAGAGATCAAACTCTAATATAAGATAAATGTCAATAGAGGAAATAGCAACTAGAATATCCATCAGCTGCGATGAATCAAAGGTACTCTGAAAGTATGACCTCCTCAGTATGGTATGAAGCGTCAGGTCCGGGTTCGTACTCCTGTGGATAATCTTGCAAGTCTATACCTGGAAAGGGACCAGGTCCTCAGAGGGACATAACAAGATACATAGAAACATGCCAATAAAGTGTTGAAAATAACATCCAATAGGTCGTCTAACCATCTATGTGAATGCAGTTTGAGAACAACTTTCCAACACGTGGGCTATCTTGCTAAAATGGGATTGGCATAATTCTCTCGGAGATTCAGGGGCCTAAAAAGCATGACGTCTTTTGAACCTTAGAGGCCGCCAGGTAATAATATAATATATAGTGGTCATCATGACTGTGCATCTTCGACGGAGCATACGGGTTACACAAGGAAAGTGCAAAGGAGCCCAAATGCCTTACTTGTTGTTCTCCCCACCCCATGTTCTATGCATGTCACATCCATGACACGATGATACCTCTAAATAACTGCCAGGTCTTCTAGCATGCAAATTCTATCAGCAGTTATCCATATCCGTCGCACGACCTATACGTACCAGTAGCCAGCCGAGTACGCAAGTCCGTGTCCTACATGAGACTCACACTCGTGTAATATCAGTGTCAGGGCCAATGAAACATAAGAATGCCTCATGATAATAGGGTGGTCTCATAAGCTAGGTCAACATGCATATATATCATAAAAACAGAATACAATGCTACCGTCGTTGCATCCAACTTATTCTTGGACGCGCAGTTTATATAGCAGTTAAAATATATGAACTAAATGAATAGAAATAAAATACATCCATCATATGGAAAGTAAATCACCAATGGCAAGGTATACTTGCCTGGCGAGCAATCTGTATAGTGTAAGCATCCAGTCGTCAAGTACACAAGATCAGAAACTATGGCCTCCGAATAAACGTCTCTGCATGCTGAAATAAATATCACCAACGTTCCCGGAATCAGCGAGATAGCTAGAAAACACTACCCTTTCGTCCAATTTGGACACAGGGGCAAAACAAAAATTTTGGGTCAAAGCGAGGTCCACATGTAGCCCACTTTACATCGAAATGCGTGACAGGGGTCAAGGTCTCTAAATGGGATAAATTATAGGTCAAACAAATTCTAAATGTCTATACGAACTCAACGGTATGTCCAATTTTGGATTCCGGTGAGCCGAACACAAATTTGCCCTTAAAGTCAACCGGATTGATTCCGACGTGCACACACATGCAAATTATTTTCCGCAAAATCCTACACGTCAGGGTATACCATACGCACATTTTGATGCAATTGGTATGCGACGGGGCGGTCCCGTTTGGCGGGGCATGCCCCGTATTGCAATTCTAAAGTTTTAGAAAACAAGTTTTTTATGATTTTCAACCCAGTTTATTTCTAAATTTAACGCAAAATAAAATAATATAATTAACATGAGATGATCTAGGTTATGTGGTCTTCATATAACAAAAAGTAGATTTAAGTTTGGATGTCTGTGGAGGAAGATACCAGTCCTTAAACATAGGTAGTCGCAACCGTTTTCTGTAGTTCAAATATGTGGTTTTCCTTCAACTTGGCCTCGATTTCTACCTAGTGTTAAGCGTTGTTTGATGGAAACTAATTTACAGACTTGGAAGGGGAATAGGTCATGAACATACCGGTGAAGGCGGTTCAGAAATCGGTCGCAAGATAGAACGGAAAACTTCGCTTGAAGTAAGGTACGTCGCTGCAGTTTCTGTACGGACTGCTCGTGCGGTTATGCGGACGGGGGGGGGGGTGGCCGGTGGTGCTCCGATGGCTGCGGGGTGCTCCGACGGTTGTCGAGGTCGGCACTGGGTTATGGGGGAGTGGGTGATAGGTTTAGGGTTAGGGTTTATAACTTGATATATCTATATATATATAAGGGGGAGCGGTGAGGGTTTACAACTGGGCCGCGCGGGTCTGGGTCTTCCTGCGCGGAGGGAAAGTTGCTAGTAGCTAAGGCTTCAGTTGTGGGTTTGGGGTTAGTGGTTAGGGGTTGAGGGTTTATGACTAGGTTTTAGTTTCTTTTAAGGTTTTATTATTTGTTTCCTTTTTTTTTCCTTTTCTTTTTATTTATACCATATATATATATATATATATATATATATATATATATATATATATATATATATATATGGTAATAAAATTCTAAAAAAATTATATTAGTACATAAAAATAATCCTTCACCCTTCTACAAAGATTTTCCACATAAAATAAAATAATAATTTTGCTCCATAAATTTCTAGATGAATATTTACCTATTAATTGGAATTCAATAAATTATATTTTCTAATTGGCTAAGAGATACTATAAATCAATTAAATAATTAATTAAATAATTATAATATTTAAAATTAGGGGGTTTTACAGGGACTGCCTGTTGTTGGACCGCTGTAACTATCTCAACCACTGCTAGATCAAGCTGATGGGCATTCTCAATGCCCAGTCTCATCACCTCCGACTGTCGCTGCTGGGCCTCCGTCTGAGCCCTCTACGCCTCCATCATTTGCTGAAAGAGGGCGAACATATGTGCTGGATCAACGGCTTATGGTGGAGGTGGTAGCTCCTCCGATGCTGATGGAACTGTCCTTTGTGAAGTAGTAGGTACGACCCTCTGGACTGGGGGTGGAGCAACCCCGAATCCTGCAGCAGATACTCCTATCTGAACTGATAAAATATCCCTCTGAACTGGAGCTACTGGAACAGTGTCTACTGGTGCTGCCCTTAAAGGCGACGAAGTGACCGACCTCGCTAACACTGCACTTGAGCGCTGGAAACGCGTCTTTGGCGGCATCCTGAAGATAGATTGAATCGAAGGAATCAATATTGATTCAGATACGATATCATCAAAGAATGACATAATTATTCAAAGTAAAGCAATCATTCAATAGATAAGGATTTATAAATGAAAATAACATCAATTGAATCAAATTAAAAGTGTTCCTAGTTATGATTGAGTATACCCTTATCTTATATCCTATTCATAAAGCAGGCTCGTAATAGTACAACTAAGTCGTCGTACTACTACGAAATCGCTCTACTTACGACTCTAGACCTGCATGGGCCACCACCAAAAATGTGTCACGATCCGCCCCGGAATAAGGGCACAAGTGGTGAACTATGCCCAGCTTACATTGTAAGGACGACGTAGGACGCTGTTCTAGGTCAACAACATAATCTAAATATCTCACACAAGATATAAGGTACCTATCATGCCATCTCAACTCCCAACGGAGGAATAACATAATGACATGCTAAATATAATTAATACTCAATCATAATATCGAACTAGAGGAAGAAATAACGTAATATGAAATAGGAATCAGAAAGAGTACAAGAGTCAAATATAATATCAAGCTACTAGTCTAAAATCCATAAAATTCTAAGATACTAATACATGCCAAAAGAGTCTAAAGGAATCAAGTATAACTCATAATAACATCTAAGTATCTACAACAAGAGGTTCTATAACAGGTGGCTCTACGGACATAGGCTCAACTGGCTCAATTGGCTCATCCTTCTGCGGTCTGTAGTGCGTAGGACACCAGTCCTCTAATGAATCATCTGAAAAATATATTCAGTTTGGAGACAAGTACACTGCTAACAGCAGTTGCAAAAATATTAAAAAAAATAATGAAACATCAATAGTAACAAAAATAAACAGTGGAAAAAAATAACTGGAATAGTAAATATCACGAAAGGAAATATCACGTTAATGAATGGAAATAACTGAGCACAATATGGTAAGGAACATCACTATAATGAACTAAAATTAGGAAATACAATAATAACTAGTGCCATGAAATATTAGCAATATATGTGATCAGTTTGGGCCTAGCACGGTCTATAATCATAAAAAGAAACTGGCTTGACTACACGTGAATTGTAATGGTCTACTAACTATCATGGGCTGCAACATAAATATATCAGGGGCTATAAGGTATGATCACATATTCACTAATATTTTTCCAACCCCCGATTAGTAGACGGATCCAAATCACAAAACGTTCTGACACGATAATCACTATACATGGTCTGTAATATCATGCATACTGATCACACTCTAATATCATATAATCACGAAGTAGCTGATCACGAATGAGAACATCTCATGATGGGAATCCATATATACCAATCCGTGTAAACATAGTGTCAGGAATCAAATATCTCAATACTAAATACATGAAACATAGAGACTGTCAAATAAGAAAATTATCGGAGAATGTACTCGCCTCTGTCCGGAGCAAATAATGTCACTCGATTGTAAAACCCCTGATCCTAAAATCCGTATTTACTTTTTATTATTATTTATTAATTTAATTGTAGTAATTATTAGCAAATTAGGAGAAATAGAATTTATTTAATTTTTATTTTAGGTGTTTGCGAATTTAGGAGATTTATGGAACCATTAGGAATTTTTTCTAATTTATTTCATGTGGGAGACCCTTTGGGCAGTTGCTACCTTAATGGTATGCACTAAAATAAATTCTAGAATTTTTTGTGTAAATACATATATATATATATATATATATATATATATATATATATATATATATATATATATATATATATATATATATATATATATATATATATAGTTTAAATAGAGTGGGAATTAGATATAGAAATAAAAGAAATAAAAGAAAAAGAATTAAAAAGAAATAAGAAAAAAATAAAGAAAGAAAAAGTGTGGATTGAAATCCCTAATGGATCACAAACCCAAACCCTTAGTCTAACCAAACCCCCATGACCCGAACCCATTAGATACAAAGTAGTAGTAGCAGCAGCGGCTGCTGCCAACATACCCCCCACCAGCGTGAAAGAACATACCCCCTCCCCGCCCCGCGCCTCTCTCTTTACACACACACACACACACACACATATATATATATATATATATATATATATATATATATATATAAAACAACAGCAAAGCCCTAACCCTAATCCTCCCTCTCCACCTCGACGTCGCCGCCGCGCCACCGGAGCCCGCAGCCGACCGCCCCAGGCTCGCCGCCATGCGCCAGAGCTGCCGACCACACACCGCGACGCTGCGCGCGCGAGACAGAAATTGATAAACAGCATACATGTGTTCCCGCCTCGATTCTCGTACCCTCGCTGGACCAAACTCGACCCCGTCTTTACCGGAATGATCCTCATCTATCCCCCTTCCCATCCTATAGATTAGTTTTTCTCGAACAGCGCATAAACCTAGGTAAAAATTGACGTCAAATCAAAGAAAAATGATCACTTTCTAAATTCCAGAAATTCTATTACAACCACCCCTGTTCTCGGATTCGTATCTCCCACCACAGAGACCCGAATCCGATTTTTCTTGTTGGTATGCGACGACCACTTGACCTAGTTTATTTTTGGTCAAATACTTTAATTTATTAGCTGTTGTATGTTAAAATAAATTAGGTAGAAAACTCCCAAAACACACTTTTTCCAGATTTCCATAAGTTGTGAAACTGAGCGCACCCCACCAAACGGGACCGTCCCGCTATGTACCAAGTGTACCAAACGGTACACGCAGCGTATCCAGACACGTGAGAGTTTACGAAAACTGATTCGGACACATGTGCGCGTCGGAATCAGCCCGTATCCGTGAACAATCCTCGTGTTGCAACTTTTGCGAGAGCCGTGCGCATTTTGTGCATGCTCATCAGATTTTGACGAAACTTGTGCCACTGGACTCATGGTAACGCGATGGTACTGTGACCCAATTTTCACGCAATTATGAGATAGTTGACCAAGTCGCTAATTGGCGGACCCCACGGTTGACTTTTTCAGCGAAATTGTGTCCGGCTCACCGGAATTCAAAATTGGAAGTACCGTTGAGTTCGTATTGATATTTAGAATTGGTTTGACTTATAACTTGTCCCATTTAAAGAACTTTATCCTTGGCACGCTTTTTAGTGCAAAGTAGCCCACCTTTGGAGCCGCTTTGACCCGAAATTTATCGTTTTGTCCCTGTGTCCAAATTGGACGAAAGAGAAGTGCTTTCTAGCTATTTTGCTTATTCTGGGAACATTGGTGATGTTTATTTTAGCATCCGGAGACGTTCATTCTGAGGCCGTAGTTCCTGACTCTTGATGTTTGATATCTGGATATTATACTCTGCAGCTCTCTTGCCAGACAAGTATAACTTGCCTTGTTGTACTATTTAAATTCAGTTATATATATTAGTTGCATGTTTATTATTTTAGATTATATAACTGTGCACTTTCGAGAGAGACTCGCGTGCAGTCAATTAATGTGTTGACGTTAGGACTTGTGTCTGACCTAGTATCTAATAGACCCACCTAAAGTTGTGGAGTTATTAGTATGACTCCCCATGCCTTAACACAGTTCTTACACGTGTTGTGAGTCTCATGTAGGGCACGGTCCTGCGTATGTGGTTGGCCACCTGTACGTGTAGGCGTGCGACGGATAGGGTATAACTGCTAATAGTGATGCATGTTAGAAGACTTAGCAGTTATTTATAGGTGGAGCATAGACTATCGTGGTACAAAGGTCCCATCCTTGTCCTTGTTTGGTTGAAGGTTGGACTACTCTTCTAACGATAGACTATGAGCCAGAGTTACGACGCTGCGGCGTAGTAGCTAAGGCGCGTTGTGGATACAACATGCTTAGATCATTGGATGGGGAGGACCACTAGTAGGCGTATGGGACACCCACTTCCTTTACACGGCTGCCACACTCGACGGAGTGATATGGACGATATATACTATACTGCTGCCACGTTCTTTGGAGCGATATGGACGATATATACTACACTGCTGCCACGTTCTCCGGAGCGATATGGCCGATATACTGTACTGGTGCCATGCTCTTCGGAGATGGACGTTATTATTGAGCGCCCTTCTATGGGGGCATATGTGGTATATACTAGCCAGTTGTCACGATTGGTGAATTACGCCAGCATATGTCTAGCCTACACTTTCCCCATACTCTCAAAGTGGTCCTCAAGTTGCATTTCACTTAGATGGTTAGGTCACCCTTGAGTTTTTACAGTATTTACTTTATGGCATACTTTTATGTATCTTGTTATGTCCCTCTGAGGACCTGGTCCCTTTCCAGGTGTATTGTTCATGAGTATTTACAGGAGCGCAGATCCGGACTAACTACTTATATTGCGAGAGGTCTACTCTTCGAGCCTCGTGATTGTTAGAGGTTGTATTTATATTATTTGGCTTGTTTATTCCTTATTCTAGTTCGGCAGTGGATTTATTTCCATCCGACTGTCATCTTTAGATACTTCATATTGAGATCTGGTTATAGATATTAGTTATTCATTATATTTGATTTTCTATGGATGAGATTAGATTATACCCTGTGATTTATGATGGTTTATACCACTGGTGAATTATTATTCATATTACACCGTACGTGTGATATGGTTTCCATATATTGGAGTGCCATATTCATACGGCTGGCATGGTTACGTATTCTTAGTTCTACGTATTTTGGGACTGGAGCGTGACATATTTTTAGTGGTGGCCCATGCAGGTCGAGAGCATATTATCTCGGTTATGTTACTGTACCGAGCAAGCCTTCACCTAGGACTAGAGTATAGGATCTTATCCACATTGACTATGACTCATCCTCCTTCCAATCCATTCCATTTGAATAATTGCATCATGCTTGATTCATGTGCTTCCCTATTAGTTTCTTGAGTATAGCCTCTTCTAGAATATAGAAGTCCCTGTTGTTAGATAATAAGTAGGGTAACCTTCCTATTAAGAGTACCACTAGAGTGTTGATACCTCACTAAGTTTAGAATATTCAGTAAACCCTAGCATCCCCTTATCTATAGGCTGGTTTACCATTGTCCCTTGCTATAATTATGAATGACTTGAGAGTAGAATGTACACTACTAGAGTTAGTTAGAAAGTTGACCATATTGTTTTACCCTAGCATCGAGGAACCAATAGAAATCCAAGGTGGAATATTAGGACCAACGTAACTTTTATAGTGAGATAGTATTATAGAACTATACCTTTAGATTCTTAAATGGATATTAGTAGACAGTACCCTAGGAAGCCGAGAGAAATGAATATAGAAATTCCTCGATCATACCTTGAGCACAGAGATTAGCATATTACTTTCCCCTTAAGAAACCATGATCTTATCTAAAGTCTTCCTATTTTTAATTTTATATCTTGTTCTCTGTAACCTTAGTACTCGCTATTGTGCGACGACTAAATTTTGTTCTTATTTCAACATCTTTCAAATCGTGCCACATAACTCTTATGACTGTAGGTCAAGTGATTTTATTTCGTATTAGGATATACAGCTTGCTAGGATTATAGTCGTAAACTTGAATTTTGAATTTTGAATTTCTGTGCTTGGTAGTTAGAACTTGAAAGTTTTAAGTTATTTTGGTATATTATGACTTGATGATTACCCTTAGTTTTAAATCGCGTAATCCGTATCCATAACCTAGAATAGGTATATCCTCTGTTCACTTAATAACCAGTAGCTCTGCCATTCTTACTATTGACACTCGTCCTATGAGCACTATGATTGAAACTTAAGGTGACCATTACCGATATAATGCAATAGGATAATTTTCTCGTAAACCCCAATAAGAGTTTATGCTTATTCACTAGGTCAATATTATTTTATAGAATCTCCTTAAGACTGTCACAGTATTGGTTTATAATCTGGGTAGTATGCCTCACAACCTAGTGACACATAGTCCTCTTGACATATTATTGTAATATAATTGAATGACATTAACTATATGCTTGCATAAGACAATAGTGTTTATTCTGATGGTAGAACTTAAAGGCCCATACCCTATTTTGTCGACTAGCAGCTTAGACAAGGTGTTAGTACTACAACTGTAGAGATGGTAGAGTCTTATTTTTTCTAATTTTGTTTTGTTTGTGAACTTGAATTATTTGTACCTTATTTCATCATGATCTAGCGCATTTATATTTTATATACTACCTCGACTTATGCTGCTATTTTATAGCCTAGTTTTATAAGCTTATTCTTTCATCGAGCTTGTTCACAACATATGTATTAGTGGATGCATACACTAATACGTTTCAGAATCAGTGTATTAAGGCCTAGCTAACCTTAGTGCGCTTGGTTCGCCCCTCGCATAACTACTTTACGTGGATTGAGATATATAGTGTCTAGTAGACGAATGCACTTGCCCTCTAGGCATGCCTAAGCATATCATATCAGTTACATAACTGTACTGATACGAGCATGTGAATAAGAAATTACCAAATAGGATTTTAATCTACAACTGCCTTGACAATTCCTATTGAATTCTTTAAACGCCTTGATCCCCATACTTCTAATCTATTACCTCCCCTTGAACTCTTTATTATTGTTAACCGTCTTCCCTTATTTCGGAAAGATGAAGCCTCACGCTTAGTATAAGTTGATATGTAGGTAGTACAAGAGATACCCATAGGCCAATCGCATTATTTGGTGGGCATATCATAGGTAATATGTTGGAGATCAAACTTTCGAGGATCGAATAGCATGATTAAATAAGTTGAGGAATATTTTTCTTAAGTGTATAGCCTTATATGATAGATGGGTAAACTTTTAAGTTGGGTAGAAGTTGCATTATTAAACTTGAGGAGAATTCTTTTAGAGTGTGATCAAGCAAGATTAGATAGGGAGATTCAAGTCATTGTAATTTTGAAATTTTTTAAAAGAAGGACTACGATGATGAAGAAGTAATGAATCTTGAAATCTTGAAAGTGAGGACCAAATATTTATACATTCAGCACATGAATTAAAGTTTGAATGTTGAAGATTGAATCATCGATTTAAACCTTGAGGACAAATATAGAATTCTAGGCTTGAACAATTGGTGAAGAAGATAATTTTTTTTTAAAATTTGATGATTCGAATTAAAAGCTAAATTGCTGGATTACCTAATGGAAATATTGAGGATGTAAATTAAATTTAAAAATTTGAAGGATACAAAATTTATAAGTAAAAATAGGAATATATTGGACTCGAATTATTTTCTAGAGGAGATTGATAGTGGGAGATCGTGATAAAAAAATTATATACATATTTAATTCTTGAAGATGTTATATGGATTTAATTTAAATTTGGATGTTGATGATTTGACAAATCGAGAAGAGATTACAATATGTTAAATTTTGATTAAACAAGAGGCTACCTTGGTTTGGAAGGTGATTGAGATGGATTAGAATATATTTAAATCTTGGAAGAGATTGTGATTGACTTGCCTTATATGCAAACGTGAAGGATTAACGAATTATACCCTAGATTAATTTCGAGGATGAAATTGTTTTTAAGTTGGCTGGATTGTAACACCCCCTCACCCAAGATTTAGACCTACTTGGCTTAGATAGTGAGACTAAGGCTAGTTTGAATCCAATTAGAGATAGAACACGATATTTTTTATTTAATTTTACAACATTGAATCACTTAGCGCACCTTACCGTTGCTTCGATAATTGGAGTACTGCACTAGCCACTGCCTTCCTATAAACTTCACATCCTTGTCCTAGATATGTCCGCCACCTATTCTGACCTTTGCCGTAACTTATAATTAAGCTCCCTTGTGCTACATTTTAGTCGCGCAATATTCGTCGAGAACGTTATTTCTTAATTCTAATGTGCCACCACAAAAACATGTCATGCCCCAGTCCCAAAATATGTAGGACTAGGAATACGTAACATGCCAGCCGTATATATACGAAATTCTAATGTGTTGGAAGATCGTAACACACACGTACGATGTACATGAATATCCAATCCACAAGTGGTAATATACTGTAAATACAAGTCACATGCAAGCTATATCTCATCTACAGCACAAATAAAGAAATAGGAATAAATAACTGAATATCAAATATAAAGTATCAAAATATGATAGTCAGATGGAAATAAATCCACTACCAATCGACTATACTAAAACTACTAAATGAGTGAAGAGATCAAACTCTAATATAAGATAAATGTCAATAGAGGAAATAGCAACTAGAATATCCATCAGCTGCGATGAATCAAAGGTACTCTGAAAGTATGACCTCCTCAGTATGGTATGAAGCGTCAGGTCCGGGTTCGTACTCCTGTGGATAATCTTGCAAGTCTATACCTGGAAAGGGACCAGGTCCTCAGAGGGACATAACAAGATACATAGAAACATGCCAATAAAGTGTTGAAAATAACATCCAATAGGTCGTCTAACCATCTATGTGAATGCAGTTTGAGAACAACTTTCCAACACGTGGGCTATCTTGCTAAAATGGGATTGGCATAATTCTCTCGGAGATTCAGGGGCCTAAAAAGCATGACGTCTTTTGAACCTTAGAGGCCGCCAGGTAATAATATAATATATAGTGGTCATCATGACTGTGCATCTTCGACGGAGCATACGGGTTACACAAGGAAAGTGCAAAGGAGCCCAAACGCCTTACTTGTTGTTCTCCCCACCCCATGTTCTATGCATGTCACATCCATGACACGATGATACCTCTAAATAACTGCCAGGTCTTCTAGCATGCAAATTCTATCAGCAGTTATCCATATCCGTCGCACGACCTATACGTACCAGTGGCCAGCCGAGTACGCAAGTCCGTGTCCTACATGAGACTCACACTCGTGTAATATCAGTGTCAGGGCCAATGAAACATAAGAATGCCTCATGATAATAGGGTGGTCTCATAAGCTAGGTCAACATGCATATATATCATAAAAACAGAATACAATGCTACCGTCGTTGCATCCAACTTATTCTTGGACGCGCAGTTTATATAGCAGTTAAAATATATGAACTAAATGAATAGAAATAAAATACATCCATCATATGGAAAGTAAATCACCAATGGCAAGGTATACTTGCCTGGCGAGCAATCTGTATAGTGTAAGCATCCAGTCGTCAAGTACACAAGATCAGAAACTATGGCCTCCGAATAAACGTCTCTGCATGCTGAAATAAATATCACCAACGTTCCCGGAATCAGCGAGATAGCTAGAAAACACTACCCTTTCGTCCAATTTGGACACAGGGGCAAAACAAAAATTTTGGGTCAAAGCGAGGTCCACATGTAGCCCACTTTACATCGAAATGCGTGACAGGGGTCAAGGTCTCTAAATGGGATAAATTATAGGTCAAACAAATTCTAAATGTCTATACGAACTCAACGGTATGTCCAATTTTGGATTCCGGTGAGCCGAACACAAATTTGCCCTTAAAGTCAACCGGGTTGATTCCGACGTGCACACACATGCAAATTATTTTCCGCAAAATCCTACACGTCAGGGTATACCATACGCACATTTTGATGCAATTGGTATGCGACGGGGCGGTCCCGTTTGGCGGGGCATGCCCCGTATTGCAATTCTAAAGTTTTAGAAAACAAGTTTTTTATGATTTTCAACCCAGTTTATTTCTAAATTTAACGCAAAATAAAATAATATAATTAACATGAGATGATCTAGGTTATGTGGTCTTCATATAACAAAAAGTAGATTTAAGTTTGGATGTCTGTGGAGGAAGATACCAGTCCTTAAACATAGGTAGTCGCAACCGTTTTCTGTAGTTCAAATATGTGGTTTTCCTTCAACTTGGCCTCGATTTCTACCTAGTGTTAAGCGTTGTTTGATGGAAACTAATTTACAGACTTGGAAGGGGAATAGGTCATGAACATACCGGTGAAGGCGGTTCAGAAATCGGTCGCAAGATAGAACGGAAAACTTCGCTTGAAGTAAGGTACGTCGCTGCAGTTTCTGTACGGACTGCTCGTGCGGTTATGCGGACGGGGGGGGGGGGGTGGCCGGTGGTGCTCCGATGGCTGCGGGGTGCTCCGACGGTTGTCGAGGTCGGCACTGGGTTATGGGGGAGTGGGTGATAGGTTTAGGGTTAGGGTTTATAACTTGATATATCTATATATATATAAGGGGGAGCGGTGAGGGTTTACAACTGGGCCGCGCGGGTCTGGGTCTTCCTGCGCGGAGGGAAAGTTGCTAGTAGCTAAGGCTTCAGTTGTGGGTTTGGGGTTAGTGGTTAGGGGTTGAGGGTTTATGACTAGGTTTTAGTTTCTTTTAAGGTTTTATTATTTGTTTCCTTTTTTTTCCTTTTCTTTTTATTTATACCATATATATATATATATATATATATATATATATATATATATGGTAATAAAATTCTAAAAAAATTATATTAGTACATAAAAATAATCCTTCACCCTTCTACAAAGATTTTCCACATAAAATAAAATAATAATTTTGCTCCATAAATTTCTAGATGAATATTTACCTATTAATTGGAATTCAATAAATTATATTTTCTAATTGGCTAAGAGATACTATAAATCAATTAAATAATTAATTAAATAATTATAATATTTAAAATTAGGGGGTTTTACAGGGACTGCCTGTTGTTGGACCGCTGTAACTATCTCAACCACTGCTAGATCAAGCTGATGGGCATTCTCAATGCCCAGTCTCATCACCTCCGACTGTCGCTGCTGGGCCTCCGTCTGAGCCCTCTACGCCTCCATCATTTGCTGAAAGAGGGCGAACATATGTGCTGGATCAACGGCTTATGGTGGAGGTGGTAGCTCCTCCGATGCTGATGGAACTGTCCTTTGTGAAGTAGTAGGTACGACCCTCTGGACTGGGGGTGGAGCAACCCCGAATCCTGCAGCAGATACTCCTATCTGAACTGATAAAATATCCCTCTGAACTGGAGCTACTGGAACAGTGTCTACTGGTGCTGCCCTTAAAGGCGACGAAGTGACCGACCTCGCTAACACTGCACTTGAGCGCTGGAAACGCGTCTTTGGCGGCATCCTGAAGATAGATTGAATCGAAGGAATCAATATTGATTCAGATACGATATCATCAAAGAATGACATAATTATTCAAAGTAAAGCAATCATTCAATAGATAAGGATTTATAAATGAAAATAACATCAATTGAATCAAATTAAAAGTGTTCCTAGTTATGATTGAGTATACCCTTATCTTATATCCTATTCATAAAGCAGGCTCGTAATAGTACAACTAAGTCGTCGTACTACTACGAAATCGCTCTACTTACGACTCTAGACCTGCATGGGCCACCACCAAAAATGTGTCACGATCCGCCCCGGAATAAGGGCACAAGTGGTGAACTATGCCCAGCTTACATTGTAAGGACGACGTAGGACGCTGTTCTAGGTCAACAACATAATCTAAATATCTCACACAAGATATAAGGTACCTATCATGCCATCTCAACTCCCAACGGAGGAATAACATAATGACATGCTAAATATAATTAATACTCAATCATAATATCGAACTAGAGGAAGAAATAACGTAATATGAAATAGGAATCAGAAAGAGTACAAGAGTCAAATATAATATCAAGCTACTAGTCTAAAATCCAAAAAATTCTAAGATACTAATACATGCCAAAAGAGTCTAAAGGAATCAAGTATAACTCATAATAACATCTAAGTATCTACAACAAGAGGTTCTATAACAGGTGGCTCTACGGACATAGGCTCAACTGGCTCAATTGGCTCATCCTCCTGCGGTCTGTAGTGCGTAGGACACCAGTCCTCTAATGAATCATCTGAAAAATATATTCAGTTTGGAGACAAGTACACTGCTAACAGCAGTTGCAAAAATATTAAAAAAAATAATGAAACATCAATAGTAACAAAAATAAACAGTAGAAAAAAATAACTGGAATAGTAAATATCACGAAAGGAAATATCACGTTAATGAATGGAAATAACTGAGCACAATATGGTAAGGAACATCACTATAATGAACTAAAATTAGGAAATACAATAATAACTAGTGCCATGAAATATTAGCAATATATGTGATCAGTTTGGGCCTAGCACGGTCTATAATCATAAAAAGAAACTGGCTTGACTACACGTGAATTGTAATGGTCTACTAACTATTATGGGCTGCAACATAAATATATCAGGGGCTATAAGGTATGATCACATATTCACTAATATTTTTCCAACCCCCGATTAGTAGACGGATCCAAATCACAAAACGTTCTGACACGATAATCACTATACATGGTCTGTAATATCATGCATACTGATCACACTCTAATATCATATAATCACGAAGTAGCTGATCACGAATGAGAACATCTCATGATGGGAATCCATATATACCAATCCGTGTAAACATAGTGTCAGGAATCAAATATCTCAATACTAAATACATGAAACATAGAGACTGTCAAATAAGAAAATTATCGGAGAATGTACTCGCCTCTGTCCGGAGCAAATAATGTCACTCGATTGTAAAACCCCTGATCCTAAAATCCGTATTTACTTATTATTATTATTTATTAATTTAATTGTAGTAATTATTAGCAAATTAGGAGAAATAGAATTTATTTAATTTTTATTTTAGGTGTTTGCGAATTTAGGAGATTTATGGAACCATTAGGAATTTTTTCTAATTTATTTCATGTGGGAGACCCTTTGGGCAGTTGCTACCTTAATGGTATGCACTAAAATAAATTCTAGAATTTTTTGTGTAAATACATATATATATATATATATATATATATATATATATATATATATATATATATATATATATATATATATATATATATATATATATATATATATATATATATATATAGTTTAAATAGAGTGGGAATTAGATATAGAAATAAAAGAAATAAAAGAAAAAGAATTAAAAAGAAATAAGAAAAAAATAAAGAAAGAAAAAGTGTGGATTGAAATCCCTAATGGATCACAAACCCAAACCCTTAGTCTAACCAAACCCCCATGACCCGAACCCATTAGATACGAAGTAGTAGTAGCAGCAGCGGCTGCTGCCAACATACCCCCCACCAGCGTGAAAGAACATACCCCCTCCCCCCCCCCGCGCCTCTCTCTTTACACACACACACACACATATATATATATATATATATATAAAACAACAGCAAAGCCCTAACCCTAATCCTCCCTCTCCACCTCGACGTCGCCGCCGCGCCACCGGAGCCCGCCGCCGACCGCCCCAGGCTCGCCGCCATGCGCCAGAGCCGCCGGCCAGACACCGCGACGCTGCGCGCGCGAGACAGAAATTGATAAACAGCATACATGTGTTCCCGCCTCGATTCTCGCACCCTCGCTGGACCAAACTCGACCCCGTCTTTACCAGAATGATCCTCATCTATCCCCCTTCCCATCCTATAGATTAGTTTTTCTCGAACAGCGCGTAAACCTAGGTAAAAATTGACGTCAAATCAAAGAAAAATGATCACTTTCTAAATTCCAGAAATTCTATTACAACCACCCCTGTTCTCGGATTCGTATCTCCCACCACAGAGACCCGAATCCGATTTTTCTTGTTGGTATGCGACGACCACTTGACCTAGTTTATTTTTGGTCAAATACTTTAATTTATTAGCTGTTGTATGTTAAAATAAATTAGGTAGAAAACTCCCAAAACACACTTTTTCCAGATTTCCATAAGTTGTGAAACTGAGCGCACCCCACCAAACGGGACCGTCCCGCTATGTACCAAGTGTACCAAACGGTGCACGCAGCGTATCCAGACACGTGAGAGTTTACGAAAACTGATTCGGACACATGTGCGCGTCGGAATCAGCCCGTATCCGTGAACAATCCTCGTGTTGCAACTTTTGCGAGAGCCGTGCGCATTTTGTGCATGCTCATCAGATTTTGACGAAACTTGTGCCACTGGACTCATGGTAACGCGATGGTACTGTGACCCAATTTTCACGCAATTATGAGATAGTTGACCAAGTCGCTAATTGGCGGACCCCACGGTTGACTTTTTCAGCGAAATTGTGTCCGGCTCACCGGAATTCAAAATTGGAAGTACCGTTGAGTTCGTATTGACATTTAGAATTGGTTTGACTTATAACTTGTCCCATTTAAAGAACTTTATCCTTGGCACGCTTTTGAGTGCAAAGTAGCCCACCTTTGGAGCCGCTTTGACCCGAAATTTATCGTTTTGTCCCTGTGTCCAAATTGGACGAAAGAGAAGTGCTTTCTAGCTATTTTGCTTATTCTGGGAACATTGGTGATGTTTATTTTAGCATCCGGAGACGTTCATTCTGAGGCCGTAGTTCCTGACTCTTGATGTTTGATATCTGGATATTATACTCTGCAGCTCTCTTGCCAGACAAGTATAACTTGCCTTGTTGTACTATTTAAATTCAGTTATATATATTAGTTGCATGTTTATTATTTTAGATTATATAACTGTGCACTTTCGAGAGAGACTCGCGTGCAGTCAATTAATGTGTTGACGTTAGGACTTGTGTCTGACCTAGTATCTAATAGACCCACCTAAAGTTGTGGAGTTATTAGTATGACTCCCCATGCCTTAACACAGTTCTTACACGTGTTGTGAGTCTCATGTAGGGCACGGTCCTGCATATGTGGTTGGCCACCTGTACGTGTAGGCGTGCGACGGATAGGGTATAACTGCTAATAGTGATGCATGTTAGAAGACTTAGCAGTTATTTATAGGTGGAGCATAGACTATCGTGGTACAAAGGTCCCATCCTTGTCCTTGTTTGGTTGAAGGTTGGACTACTCTTCTAATGATAGACTATGAGCCAGAGTTACGACGCTGCGGCGTAGTAGCTAAGGCGCGTTGTGGATACAACATGCTTAGATCATTGGATGGGGAGGACCACTAGTAGGCGTATGGGACACCCACTTCCTTTACACGGCTGCCACACTCGACGGAGTGATATGGACGATATATACTATACTGCTGCCACGTTCTTTGGAGCGATATGGACGATATATACTACACTGCTGCCACGTTCTCCGGAGCGATATGGCCGATATACTGTACTGGTGCCATGCTCTTCGGAGATGGACGTTATTATTGAGCGCCCTTCTATGGGGGCATATGTGGTATATACTAGCCAGTTGTCACGATTGGTGAATTACGCCAGCATATGTCTAGCCTACACTTTCCCCATACTCTCAAAGTGGTCCTCAAGTTGCATTTCACTTAGATGGTTAGGTCACCCTTGAGTTTTTACAGTATTTACTTTATGGCATACTTTTATGTATCTTGTTATGTCCCTCTGAGGACCTGGTCCCTTTCCAGGTGTATTGTTCATGAGTATTTGCAGGAGCGCAGATCCGGACTAACTACTTATATTGCGAGAGGTCTACTCTTCGAGCCTCGTGATTGTTAGAGGTTGTATTTATATTATTTGGCTTGTTTATTCCTTATTCTAGTTCGGCAGTGGATTTATTTCCATCCGACTGTCATCTTTAGATACTTCATATTGAGATCTGGTTATAGATATTAGTTATTCATTATATTTGATTTTCTGTGGATGAGATTAGATTATACCCTGTGATTTATGATGGTTTATACCACTGGTGAATTATTATTCATATTACACCGTACGTGTGATATGGTTTCCATATATTGGAGTGCCATATTCATACGGCTGGCATGGTTACGTATTCTTAGTTCTACGTATTTTGGGACTGGAGCGTGACATATTTTTAGTGGTGGCCCATGCAGGTCGAGAGCATATTATCTCGGTTATGTTACTGTACCGAGCAAGCCTTCACCTAGGACTAGAGTATAGGATCTTATCCACATTGACTACGACTCATCCTCCTTCCAATCCATTCCATTTGAATAATTGCATCATGCTTGATTCATGTGCTTCCCTATTAGTTTCTTGAGTATAGCCTCTTCTAGAATATAGAAGTCCCTGTTGTTAGATAATAAGTAGGGTAACCTTCCTATTAAGAGTACCACTAGAGTGTTGATACCTCACTAAGTTTAGAATATTCAGTAAACCCTAGCATCCCCTTATCTATAGGCTGGTTTACCATTGTCCCTTGCTATAATTATGAATGACTTGAGAGTAGAATGTACACTACTAGAGTTAGTTAGAAAGTTGACCATATTGTTTTACCCTAGCATCGAGGAACCAATAGAAATCCAAGGTGGAATATTAGGACCAACGTAACTTTTATAGTGAGATAGTATTATAGAACTATACCTTTAGATTCTTAAATGGATATTAGTAGACAGTACCCTAGGAAGCCGAGAGAAATGAATATAGAAATTCCTCGATCATACCTTGAGCACAGAGATTAGCATATTACTTTCCCCTTAAGAAACCATGATCTTATCTAAAGTCTTCCTATTTTTAATTTTATATCTTGTTCTCTGTAACCTTAGTACTCGCTATTGTGCGACGACTAAATTTTGTTCTTATTTCAACATCTTTCAAATCGTGCCACATAACTCTTATGACTGTAGGTCAAGTGATTTTATTTCGTATTAGGATATACAGCTTGCTAGGATTATAGTCGTAAACTTGAATTTTGAATTTTGAATTTCTGTGCTTGGTAGTTAGAACTTGAAAGTTTTAAGTTATTTTGGTATATTATGACTTGATGATTACCCTTAGTTTTAAATCGCGTAATCCGTATCCATAACCTAGAATAGGTATATCCTCTGTTCACTTAATAACCAGTAGCTCTGCCATTCTTACTATTGACACTCGTCCTATGAGCACTATGATTGAAACTTAAGGTGACCATTACCGATATAATGCAATAGGATAATTTTCTCGTAAACCCCAATAAGAGTTTATGCTTATTCACTAGGTCAATATTATTTTATAGAATCTCCTTAAGACTGTCACAGTATTGGTTTATAATCTGGGTAGTATGCCTCACAACCTAGTGACACATAGTCCTCTTGATATATTATTGTAATATAATTGAATGACATTAACTATATGCTTGCATAAGACAATAGTGTTTATTCTGATGGTAGAACTTAAAGGCCCATACCCTATTTTGTCGACTAGCAGCTTAGACAAGGTGTTAGTACTACAACTGTAGAGATGGTAGAGTCTTATTTTTTCTAATTTTGTTTTGTTTGTGAACTTGAATTATTTGTACCTTATTTCATCATGATCTAGCGCATTTATATTTTATATACTACCTCGACTTATGCTGCTATTTTATAGCCTAGTTTTATAAGCTTATTATTTCATCGAGCTTGTTCACAACATATGTATTAGTGGATGCATACACTAATACGTTTCAGAATCAGTGTATTAAGGCCTAGCTAACCTTAGTGCGCTTGGTTCGCCCCTCGCATAACTACTTTACGTGGATTGAGATATATAGTGTCTAGTAGACGAATGCACTTGCCCTCTAGGCATGCCTAAGCATATCATATCAGTTACATAACTGTACTGATACGAGCATGTGAATAAGAAATTACCAAATAGGATTTTAATCTACAACTGCCTTGACAATTCCTATTGAATTCTTTAAACGCCTTGATCCCCATACTTCTAATCTATTACCTCCCCTTGAACTCTTTATTATTGTTAACCGTCTTCCCTTATTTCGGAAAGATGAAGCCTCACGCTTAGTATAAGTTGATATGTAGGTAGTACAAGAGATACCCATAGGCCAATCGCATTATTTGGTGGGCATATCATAGGTAATATGTTGGAGATCAAACTTTCGAGGATCGAATAGCATGATTAAATAAGTTGAGGAATATTTTTCTTAAGTGTATAGCCTTATATGATAGATGGGTAAACTTTTAAGTTGGGTAGAAGTTGCATTATTAAACTTGAGGAGAATTCTTTTAGAGTGTGATCAAGCAAGATTAGATAGGGAGATTCAAGTCATTGTAATTTTGAAATTTTTTAAAAGAAGGACTACGATGATGAAGAAGTAATGAATCTTGAAATCTTGAAAGTGAGGACCAAATATTTATACATTCAGCACATGAATTAAAGTTTGAATGTTGAAGATTGAATCATCGATTTAAACCTTGAGGACAAATATAGAATTCTAGGCTTGAACAATTGGTGAAGAAGATAATTTTTTTTTAAAATTTGATGATTCGAATTAAAAGCTAAATTGCTGGATTACCTAATGGAAATATTGAGGATGTAAATTAAATTTAAAAATTTGAAGGATACAAAATTTATAAGTAAAAATAGGAATATATTGGACTCGAATTATTTTCTAGAGGAGATTGATAGTGGGAGATCGTGATAAAAAAATTATATACATATTTAATTCTTGAAGATGTTATATGGATTTAATTTAAATTTGGATGTTGATGATTTGACAAATCGAGAAGAGATTACAATATGTTAAATTTTGATTAAACAAGAGGCTACCTTGGTTTGGAAGGTGATTGAGATGGATTAGAATATATTTAAATCTTGGAAGAGATTGTGATTGACTTGCCTTATATGCAAACGTGAAGGATTAACGAATTATACCCTAGATTAATTTCGAGGATGAAATTGTTTTTAAGTTGGCTGGATTGTAACACCCCCTCACCCAAGATTTAGACCTACTTGGCTTAGATAGTGAGACTAAGGCTAGTTTGAATCCAATTAGAGATAGAACACGGTATTTTTTATTTAATTTTACAACATTGAATCACTTAGCGCACCTTACCGTTGCTTCGATAATTGGAGTACTGCACTAGCCACTGCCTTCCTATAAACTTCACATCCTTGTCCTAGATATGTCCGCCACCTATTCTGACCTTTGCCGTAACTTATAATTAAGCTCCCTTGTGCTACATTTTAGTCGCGCAATATTCGTCGAGAACGTTATTTCTTAATTCTAAGATAATTCTAACTTTGTGTCCTTGTGCGTTCTAATCAAAATCGAAGACACAATCTTGACCCGTTTCGTACAACACAATCTATGACAATATCCTAGCCTGGGCCTCTGTGTCCATGACACTTGTGTCCACCTAATTTTATCCCCATGTACTTCTAATTAATTTTCGAAAACCATGAGCATTAATTTTGGTTAATTTAATCCAATTTCCATCCTTGTACAACGTTTCAATGGTTGGGCACTTTTATGCAAAAGAGCATTTAGGTGTCCACACCATTGGACATGACACATGAAGAAACATATTTTTCGTTCATGTAAATTTTTCCATGATTTTCGGAAGGTGCAACGCGCAACATTGCCCGCATTTAAACTTAGCATTGTATTTTAAACAATACAAATCTTATGCCATCCTTGACTTTCTACCGCGGCTTAATTTTAATTTCTAGGACAAAATTTTTATAAGTTGGGTAGGATGTAAAACCCTTGATCCTAAAATCCGTATTTACTTTTTTTAATTATTTATTAATTTAATTATAGTAATTATGAGCAAATTAGGAGAAATATAATTTATTTAATTTTTATTTTAGGTGTTTACGAATTTAGGAGATTTATGGACCATTAGGAATTTTTCCTAATTTATTTCATGTGGGAGACCCTTTGGGCAGTTAATACCTTAATGGTATGCACTAAAATAAATTCTAGAATTTTCTGTGTAAATACATACATACATATATATATATATATATATATATATATATATATATATATATATATATATATATATATATATATATATATATAGTTTAAATAGAGTGGGAATTAGAAATAGAAATAAAAGAAATAAAAGAAAAAGAATTAAAAAGAAACAAGAAAAAATAAAGAAAGAAAAAGAGTGGATTGAAATCCCTAATGGATCAAAAACCCAAACCCTTAGTCTACCCAAACCCCCATGACCCGAACCCATTAGATACAAAGTAGTAGTAGCAGCAGCGGCTGCTGCCAACATACCCCCCCAGCGTGAAAGAACATACCCCCTCCCCCCCCGCGCCTCTCTCTTTACATATATATATATATATATAAAGCAACAACAAAGCCCTAATCCTCCCTCTCCACCTCGACGCCGCCGCCGCGCCACTGGAGCCCGCCGCCGACCGCCCCAAGCCCGCTGCCATGCGCCGGAGCCGCCGGCCACACACCGCGATGCCGCGCGCGCGAGACAAAAATTGATAAACAGCGTACCTATGTTCCCGCCTCGATTCCCGTACCCTCGCTGGACCAAACTCGACCATGTCTTCACCGGTATGATCCTCATCTATCCCCCTTCCCATCCTATAGATTAGTTTATCTTGAACAGTGCACAAACCTAGGTAAAAATTAACGTCAAGTCAAACAAAAATGATCACTTTCTAAATTCCAGAAATTCTGTTGCAACCACCACTATTCTCGGATTCGTATCTCCCACCACAGAAATCTGAATTCGATTTTTCTTGTTGGTATGCGACGACCACTTGACCTAGTTTATTTTCTGTCAAATACTTTAATTTATTAGCTGCTGTATGTTAAAATAAATTAGGTAGAAAACCCCAAAAACACACTTTTTCTAGATTTCCAAAAGTTGTGAAACGGAGCGCGCCCCGCCAAACGGGACCGTCCCGCTGTGTACCAAGTATACCAAATGGTGCGCGTAGCGTACCCAGACACGTGAGCGTTCACAAAAACTGATTCGTACACATGTGCGCGTCGGAATCAGCCCATATCCGCAAAAAATCCCCGTGTCGTAACTTTTGCGAAAGCAGTACGCATTTTGTGTACGCTCGTCTGATTTCCACAAAATTTTGCACCACTGGACTCGTGGTAACGCGCTGGTCCTGTGACCCAATTTTCACGCAATTATGAGATAGTTGACCAAGTCGCCAATTGGTGGGCCCCACGGTTGACTCTTTTGGGTGAAATTGTGTTCGGCTCACCGGAATCCAAAATTGGAAATACCGTTGAGTTTGCATTGACATTTAGAATTGGTTTGACCTATAACTTGTCCCATTTAGAGACCTTTATCCTTGGCACGCTTTTCGGTACAAAGTGGCCCACTAGTGGAGCCGCTTTGACCCAAAATTTATCATTTTGCCCCTGTGTCCAAATTGGACGAAAGGGAAGAGCTTTCTAGCTATTTCGCTTATTCTGGGAACGTTGGTGATGTTTATTTCAGCATCCGGAGACGTTCATTCTGAGGTCGTAGTTTTTGACTCTTGGTGTTTGATATCTGGATATTACACTCTGCAGCTCTCTTACCAGGCAAGTATACCTTGTCTTGTTGTACTATTTAAATTCAGTTATATATATTAGTTGCATGTTTATTATTTTAGATTATATAACTGTACGCGTCCGAGAGAGACTCGGGTGCAGTCAATGAATGCGTTGACATTAGGACTTGTGTCTAACCTAGTGTCTAATAGACCCACCTAAAGTTGTGGAGTTATTGGTATGACTCCCCAGGCCTTGACATAGTTCTTACACGTGTTGTGAGTCTCATGTAGGGCACGGTCCTGCGTATGTGGTTGGCCACCTGTACGTCTAGGCGTGCGACGGATAGGGTGTAACTGTTAATAGTGATGCATGTTAGAAGACTTAGCAGTTATTTGTAGGCGGAGCATAGACTATCGTGGTACAAAGGTCCCATCCTTGTCCTTGTTTGGTTGAAGGACGATATATACTATACTGCTGCCACATTCTTCGGAGCGATATGGACAATATATACTACACTGCTGCCACGTTCTCCGGAGCGATATGGCCGATATACTGTACTGCTGCCATGCTCTTTGGAGATGGACGTTATTACTGAGCGCCCTCCTATGAGGGCATATGTGGCATATACTAGCCAGTTGTCATGATTGGTGAATTACATCAGCATATGTCTAGACTACACTTTCCACATACTCTCAAAGTGGTCCTCAACTTGTATTTCACTTAGATGGTTAGGTCACCCTTGAGTTCTTACAGTATTTACTTTATGGCATGCTTTTATGTATCTTGTTATGTCCCTCTGAGGACCTGTTTCCTTTCCAGGTGCATTGTTCATGAGTATTTGTAGGAGCGCAGATCCGGACTGGTTACTTATATTGTGAGAGGTCTACTCTTTGAGCCTCGTGATTGTTAGAGGTTGTATTTATATTATTTGGCTTGTTTATTCCTCATTCTAGTTCGGCAGTGGATTTGTTTTCATTCGACTGTCATCTTTAGGTACTTTATATTGAGATCTGGTTATAGATATTGGTTATTCATTATATTTAATTTTCTGTGGATGAGATTAGATTATACCCTGTGATTTATGATGGTTTATACCACTGGTGAATTATTATTCATATTACAGCGTACGTGTGATATAGTTTCCATATATTGGAGTGCCATATTCATACGGCTGGCATGGTTACGTATTCCAAGTCCTACGTATTTTGGGACTGGGACGTTACATCGGTGCCGAGCTTGTACCACAACACCTACAGAGGAATGTCATGTCAATTGGGTATAATAAAGGAGAATTAAGTTAAAGAAGGCACTAACATACTTTCTAGGCCAATATTAGGTTAACACTAGGTCAATTGGTCTATAATGGCCTCTTATTACATTATATGGGTTATACTAGGTATCCCTTAACATTAACTATATATATAACTAACTGATACTGTAGAGATATTGACTGACATCCAACATATTACCACTGATACCTATTTTAACTAATACATAATAAGTACACTAATGGTAGTAAGCTAACTGATACAATGAATTAGCTGATACTTAATAGATAGCTTAAACTTCTCTAACTAATATGCACACTAACCAATTTAACTGTTATCTATTGATTGATACTAATAACTTGGTAACTCTAACTCGTAATCTTATAACTATTAATTTGGAGTCGCCATAGGCTTATAGGTAATAAACATATAGTTGTTTAGCCAACAAAAGCCCAATGATGAGAGCGTTGTGCTCTGCCACATTATTGGAATACGGCTACATAAGCGAGTATGCATGATGGATGACTAGGCCATCGGAAGAGATCAACGCTATCCCTACTCCGACGACGATATTACCTTTGGGCCCTGTTCTAGAAGCACCGTCGAAGAATATTCGCCAAACTGATCCTCCTGTCATGACGGTGTTAGACTCTAACACCTCGTCGAAGATTTTGCCAAAGAGTTTTGAAGTCTCCGGCACCGAATGAATTGCTAGAAAGTCGGCCAATGTTTGGCCCTTGACAGCCTTCTGGGGGACGAATACAATGTTGTAGGGTGACAGTAGGATTTCTCATATGGTTAGGTAAGAATTGAGTGCCCCTGGCTTGGTCATGAGGACTCTGAGGGGGTTCACTCAAGAGATCACATGATTGGTGTCACGACCCGCACCCTGAGAGTCAGGTACTAATGCGTGTGTACGTCCAACCTATGACGCATCATCGACGGTAGAATGCTATATCAGGTCATATATATATATATATATAACTAACAGTCTCACACAATAATATACCAGTACATAAGGAGTACAATGATATAAATAGTAATGACAATACTCAATCACAATATCTAAAAGCACGATATGATAATAAAATAAATAGATGATGTCCCAGAATGTCCTAGAGTCAAGTTTGACAGTCACAAGTCCAAACTAAATAAATATATATATGTCAAGAGTAGAGAATTGGAGACAAATCCGATAATAACAAATCTAACTAGATATACTAAGCGGTCACATCTGGGACCCCAGTTACAATCTCTGCATGTTCTACTAGAAGGGCAGGACCTGACTCAACTAAACCCTCATGTTGTCACGAACCGCACCCGGTGTAGGGATGCAAGTCGGGAACAACGCCCAGCCTACGCCGCAGCATCGGCGGTAGAACGCTGTCTTGGTCAACTATACTATCTAATTATCTCACTATAAAGCATAAACCTCCAATAATATCTCAACTCCAAGATGAGAGTATAATCAACTTAGTTCGACACAATACTCAATCATATTACTATGGCACGAGAAGATATCACAGAAGTCTAACATAACTAAGCAGTTAAAAATATAACAACAACAAATAGAAATAATATCCAAACACAAATATATGTCGGAAACAAATCCGGTACCAAAATGCTAAAGAGAACTAACTATGATAACTAGTGAATCCGGCTAAATCTCTCGACAGTCACTCCATAACTAGTGGGTCCAAGTCTGCACCATCTATAGGCTGAGGTCCGTAGTATGTCGGACACCAATCACCCGGATCCTCTGAAAAATATTTTTCAGTCAGGAATGGAGCGAAGTACAACCCAATAGCAGTTTTAATTAATTGACAAAAACTATAAAGCAGTAGAATAGAAGATGCTATCTACGATGAGGATATAACTGATAATCAAGAACAAAGAGAGAATAGGCAATACTAACAACAGAATATAATCAATGCGTACAAGAATAAAGGAATGAACTATAATGTCAGAATAGAACAAGGTAATCAATGAACTGAATAATGGAATCTACAATAACTGTGTGATTTGAGATACTAACTAAATATGTGATCGGCCTGGGAGATTCAATGATTACACTAAGGAGCTAACTCAACCATACGTGAATTGCATGGTTAGTTAGTAGCCAATGATTACACTACTAGCCGATAGTTTCTTGATCACATATTTAATTGGTATTTCTCCCGCCCCGACTGATATGATGGATCGAATCATGACACGTCACTAGCCAATTTATCCAATGTTTAATCTACAATATTCAATGTTATCCAATACCAACAAGGACAGTATCTGATACCATCTCCATAATCAAGGTAACATCCCATGACTGACAATCCAATAACAATACCAATCCGTGTACCATCATGTCAAGAATCATAAGTAACATTTCTAAATACTTGAATTATAGTGGTAATCAAATAATGGAAACTATCAGAGAATGTACTCGCCTATGGTCCAGAGCAAATGATAAAAATGATGTCTGAACTAGTGTCACAGACCTATATATGAAATATTATATTAATACAAGTTTTGGGGAAGAGAAATAAATTAAACTAGTCAATTTCTAGGTCATAAAACTATTTCTAAGTCAAAAGTCAAACTAGGTCAACTCTAAGTCAACTATGGTCAACTATAGTCAAATTATGGTCAACTACGAATTTCTAGGTTGCATGAGTCTAAATCAAAGATATTGGGCTCACACACTATGAATCTAGGCCATACAAGCAACATCTTAGGATACTAAGATACCGTATCTCAGGATACGCAAACAAGGGATAAATATAACACATATGTACATATCAAACAATATTATATATATAAAATCCTAATTATAAATGCTAAATGGATACCTTGGTTTCGAACCAACTTGGTATCGCAATACTAAACCTCTATCTTGATATCCAAACCCAATACCTTGATTATCCTCCAATACCTTGATACTTACCTTGGCATCTCAAGGTAAATTTAAAATCTTATTTATACTAACTACCCAACAATAATTATAAACTACTATGCATTTAATATTTATATAATACAATATACCTTATTTTAGTCACCTTAATACCAACCCATAATTAGTTTACAACTATCATATTACTAATGCCAATAAGTACTACTCATACCTTGGTATATCTTGATACTTACCTTGGTATCTCAAGGTATTTGCCAAAATCTCATATATATACTAACTACCCATCAATAATTACATATATCAATCCAATATAACTCTAGTATGTACTAATAGAATAGTACTAACTACCAACTACACACTAACTATTAATACATATATACGTACATACATACCTACAAATATATAATAAATAAAATATACTCATAACAATTGATAACTAAAATATACTAACTATTCTAATAAATTTATATGCTATAACTAAATATATACATATATAGTATACTATAATACAAATAGCAATTATGAACATATTTATATATATATTAATTACCATATATATATATATAAATACTTATATATAACCCACCATATATATTTATACAATATATATTTATATATATATATAACCCATAATATATATTTATACAATATATATTTAAATACATATATATAACCCACAATATATATATTTATACAATATACATATAAAACTATATATAACTATACATACACTTATACATAGTAAATTGTATAAAATACTACATAGTAACATACACACACACATATAGTAATATGTATATATAACTATACATATATGTATACATATATATAATCATACAATAATATAAATACATAATAATATATAATATAACTATATATATAACCACATATAAATATATCTACTATATTATATATACATATGCTACCACTTATAAATATATATCTACATACATATATATATATATATATATATATATATATATAAATAATCATATAATAACTATAAATAATCTAATTACTTAATTAAACATACACATATATTATATAAAACATATACATATATTTACATCCCTAACATATATTATAACATATATATTAATGCATGTAGAAGAAAGCTACATAATATATATTCTATTAATACATATATAATACATAGATCTATGATACAATAAACACTATAATAAATATACATAATATATATATAATATATATAGATACATACACAATTATAATTCAAGAATTAAAGCACAATTAATTAGATCTACACATAAACACACAACAATTGGAGAGTATCACACCGTATCCCACTAAATCTAGGATACGCATGCGACACGAGTCCACCACACATCCAATTGCACCCCGAAGGACACAAACAAATATTTATGAATAAAATAAAGTGTCAAATGTAGATCTATGTGTCCGTGTCAAAATACGACATGCTCAAAAGTCCCGTGTCGGAGAAAAAACCCCCAAAACAACATGTATCACCAAATTGTTGGGATACGACCTACACGTACCCAATTGTGGACATGACACTAGCCCAATACACATAAACATATGCCAAATTGATCTATAGGATCAATTGACACACACAAAAAAAGTTATTTTCGGAATTCCCCAAAAATTGACACAAAAAGTACCATAACTTTCTCCATAGGTCTCCTATGAACACAAAACCAAATCCTATGGGTATTACATACATATGGGTTGATTATTCATGATTAAATCTCATATTTAGAAGCTATTTTAAGGCAAAAAAAACTAAATTATACCTATTGGGAGATGGATTCCCAGTGAAACCTTCAAAATTGGTAAAATTAGCTTCCAACTTGTAGATCCTTGCTCCTCTTTGTAAATCATTTCTTCCTCCTTCTAGATCCTTGCTCTTCTAGTCTCTAATGGTGATTTAAGAAATAATTGGGTATTAATTTGGTAGGAATTTGATAAAATTTGGTTGAGAGAAATTCTAGATCTAGATTTGGAATGAAAAATGAAGAGAGAGAAAGTTTTCATCCCCTTTATATAGGCCTCACTTGCCCCCTCCCTCAATCTACTATGAAAAGTCTAAAATATTCCTTGGGGCCTCTCATGAAGAAATTAATTAAGGAGGGAAGCTTCTAGTCTAATGGTTTAATTGATTTGATCATCCTCCTAATTAATGGATTTTCTAGTTGGGCTCAATTCTAATAATTAATACATGTTGGTCCATGAGTCTAAACTAAACTAGTTAGGTCCACTAACACAAGTCCAAAAATAAATCTAACATGCTAATAATAAATAAATAATAGAATAAATAAATATTTAACATGCACAATATTTAATTAATTATAAAATAACCAAAATACCCTTTTCTAGAAAATACGGTAGTGACAAGTCTATCCCCCTTAAAATAATTTCGTCCTCGAAATTTAAGGGTGATCGTACTCCTTCTAGGTCAAACCCCCAGTAATCATAGTCTAATAAGGTCTTATCTCACCAAGAACAGTCCTATGCAAAGAATAACATGCATGGTCATGGTCTCCACCTGTCTTATTACTGTTGTCTTTGTCAGGGTATTCTATAGCTACACTAACTATATAACACAAGCATCCAAAAGGTACTAAATAATCAATCAATCAAAATAGATAAAAGGAACAGAAAGAAAGAACAGACTCTCTAACCCATCACCTGTAGTATTGGTCTCCTCGGTCGTCATCGCAAACGCTCCGCCCTGCCGAGGTAGCTTCCTCTGCGGGTGATGAGCAATCTGTGGTGCTACAGGTCGTCTAACTCCACCTCTCTGCCCTCGATCGGCATCCTGGCTTGGACGTTGAATTGTCCAGAGACAATCCTTCACCATATGCTCCGTTGATCCACAATGTAAGCATGCTCCAAGTCTCTTCCGGCACATCTCTCAAGTGTGCCCAGTCTTCTTGCAATAGGTGCATTGAGGAGCTTGTTGCACCTGTCTTTGAGGCTGCTATGGTATCTGCTGTATTGGAGCTTGTACTGGAGCAACAATAGGTTCTGGCATCTGATATTGCTGCTGATAGGCTCCGAATTGTACTAGAAACTGTTGTTGCTGGAATCGCGACCTCTTTGCCGGTCCTGCATTGCTACTGTCACCCCCAAACATATCACGGTCCCTCTTTGACTTCAAGTTCTATTCCCGCTCGACCTTGCGTGCCTCCGAAAGTATCTCAGAATACGTCTCGTAGAAAGACGGAATGAGAATCTTCACTTCCCAATTCAGACCCTCACGGAAATGGATAGCCCGAAACTTCTGGCTCTCTCACCAAGTACTCTGCAAATTGGCTCAGCCTTCCGAACTCTGCGGCATACTCCTCTACGGACATGCTTCCTTGTGTAAGGCTCTCAAATTTCCTTCCTAATTCTAATCTGTCCGTCCGAGCATAAAACTTCTTCTTAAAGAGATTCTTGAATATCTCCCAAGACTGCCCCGCATCAGTAAGAATTGGCTCATTCCTGAACCAAGTGCGGGCAACGTCGAACAGTTGAAGTCCTACCGCCTCAACCTTCATATCCTCCGCAAGACAGGAAACCTTCATGAGTCGCTCGATATCTTCAAGCCAATCGTCAGCATAGACTATACCTTATGTACCCTTGAAAACTCGAGGCTCAAGCTTCTTAAAATTTTGAATGTTACCTGGCTTGATCTGAATATCCTGTGGCTGTGGAGGAGCCTCTTTCTGAACTGTTGTTATAGCTATCTGATGGGCGTTTTCTATACTCTGCCGCATTAAATCTGACTGCCTATGCTGGGCTTCTATCTGTGCCCTCTGTAATTCCATCATCTCTCTAAACAGTGCAACCATCGGCGCGGTATCGCCTAAAAATGGAGGTGGTGGAAGTCCCTCTGAAGCAACTGGAGTAGTCCTCAGAACAGGTGGAGGAGAACCCCCGAAGGCAGCCGAGACTCCTACATGAATTAATGTCGTAGGAAGTACAAACCCTACTGCCTGAGTGAAAGATTGAGAGGTGGCAGACCTCACAAAAATTGCTCCCGATCGATGGGATCTAGTCTTCAGCGGTATCCTGAAGACAGATCGAAACAAAGGAAATCAATTCGACACAAGATAAGATATCATCAAGGAAGGACAAAAGTATTCAGAAGGAATCAAAAGTAGCAATTCAATTCAGATTAGAATTCCTAGTTGTGATTGAGTATCCCTCTCTCTTCCTAGTATCCTATGTCCTATATCCTTTCACAGGCTCGCAGTAGTAAAACTAAGTCGTCGCACTACCACGACATCGCAATATTATGAAGTCTGACCTGCATAGGCTACCACTAAAAACGTATCACGACCCGCACCCGGTGTAGGGATGCAAGTCGGGAACAACGCCCAGCCTACGCCATAGCATCGGCGGTAGAACGCTGTCTTGGTCAACTATACTATCTAACTATCTCACTATAAAGCATAAACCTCCAATAATATCTCAACTCCAAGATGAGAGTATAATCAACTTAGTTCGACACAATACTCAATCATATTACTATGGCACGAGAAGATATCACAGAAGTCTAACATAACTAAGCAGTTAAAAATATAACAATAACAAATAGAAATAATATCCAAACACAAATATATGTCGGAAACAAATCCGGTACCAAAATGCTAAAGAGAACTAACTATGCTAACTAGTGAATCCGGCTAAATCTTTCTACAGTCACTCCAGAACTAGTGGGTCCAAGTCTGCACCATCTATAGGCTGAGGTCCGTAGTATGTCGGACACCAATCTCCCGGATCCTCTGAAAAATATTTTTCAGTCAGGAATGGAGTGAAGTACAACCCAATAGCAGTTTCAATTAATTGACAAAAACTATAAAGCAGTAGAATAGAAGATGCTATCTACGATGAGGATATAACTGATAATCAAAAACAATGAGAGAATAGGCAATACTAACAACGGAATATAATCAATGCATACAAGAATAAAGGAATGAACTATAATGTCAGAATAAAACAAGGTAATCAATGAACTGAATAATAGAATCTACAATAACTATGTGATTTGAGATACTAACTAAATATGTGATCGGCCTGGGAGATTCAATGATTACACTAAGGAGCTAACTCAACCATACGTGAATTGCATGGTTAGTTAGTAGCCAATGATTACACTACTAGCCGATAGTTTCTTGATCACATATTTAATTGGTATTTCTCCCGCCCCGACTGATATGATGGATCGAATCATGACACGTCACTAGCCAATGTATCCAATATTTAATCTACAATATTCAATGTTATCCAATACCAACAAGGACAGTATCCGATACTATCTCCATAATCAAGGTAACATCCCATGACCGACGATCCAATAACAATACCAATCTGTGTACCATTATGTCAAGAATCATAAGTAACATTTCTAAATACTTGAATTATAGTGGTAATCAAATAATGGAAACTATCAGAGAATGTACTTGCCTGTGGTCCAGAGCAAATGATAAAAATGATGTCCGAACTGGGGTCACAGACCAATATATGAAATATTGCATTAATACAAGTTTTGGGGAAGAGAAATAAATTAAACAAGTCAATTTTTAGGTCATAAAACTATTTCTAAGTCAAAAGTCAAACTAGGTCAACTCTAAGTCAACTATGGTCAACTATAGTCAAATTATGGTCAACTACGAATTTCTAGGTTGCATGAGTCTAAATCAAAGATATTGGGCTCACACACTATGAATCTAGGCCATACAAGCTACATCTTAGGATACTAAGATACCGTATCTCAGGATAGCAAATAAGGGATAAATATAACACATATGTACATATCAAACAATATTATATATATATAATCCTAATTACAAATGCTAAATAGATACCTTGGTTTTGAACTAACTTAGTATCGCAATACTAAACCTATATCTTGATATCCAAACCCAATACCTTGATTATCCTCCAATACCTTGATACTTACCTTGGCATCTCAAGGTAAATTCAAAACATTATTTATACTAACTACCCAACAATAATTATAAACTACTATGTATTTAATATTTATATAATACTATATACCTTATTTTAGTCACCTTAATAGCAACCCATAATTAGTTTACAACTATCATATTACTTATACCAACACCTACTACTCATACCTTGGTATATCTTGATACTTACCTTGGTATCTCAAGGTATTTGCCAAAATCTCATATATATACTAACTACCCATCATTAATTACATATATCAATCCAATATAACTCTAGTATGTACTAATAGAATAGTACTAACTACCAAGTACACACTAACTATTAATACATATATACGTACATACATAACTACAAATATATAATATATAAAAGATACTCATAACAATTGATAACTAAAATATACTAACTATTCTAATAAATTTATATGCTACAACTAAATATATACATATATAGTATACTATAATACAAATAGCAATTATGAACATATTTATATATATATTAATTACCATATATATATATATAAATACTTATATATAATCCACCATATATATTTATACAATATATATTTAAATACATATATATAACCCATAATATATATTTATACAATATATATTTAAATACATATATATAACCCACAATATATATATTTATACAATATACATATAAAATTATATATAACTATACATACACTTATACATAGTAAATTGTATAAAATACCACATAGTAACATACACACACACATATAGTAATATGTATATATAACTATACATATATGTATACATATATATAATCACACAATAATATAAATATATAACAATATATAATATAACTATATATATAACCTCATATAAATATATCTACTATATTATATATACATATGCTACCACTTATAAATATATATCTACACATATATATATATATATATATATATATATATATATATAAATAATGATATAATAACTATAAATAATCTAATTACTTAATTAAACATACACATATATTATATAAAACATATACATATATTTACATCCCTAACATATATTATAACATATATATTAATGCATGTAGAAGAAAACTACATAATATATATTCTATTAATACATATATAATACATAGATCTATGATACAATAAACACTATAATAAATATACATAATATATATAATATATATAGATACATACACAATTATAATTCAAGAATTAAAGCACAATTAATTAGATCTACACATAAACACACAACAATTGGAGAGTATCACACCGTATCCCACTAGATCTAGGATACGCATGCGACACGAGTCCACCACACATCTAATTGCATCCCGAAGGACACAAACAAATATTTATGAATAAAACAAAGTGTCAAATGTAGATCTATGTGTCCGTGTCAAAATACGACATGCTCAAAAGTTTCGTGTCGGAGGAAAAATCTCCAAAATAACATGTATTACCAAATTGTTGGGATACGACCTACACGTACCCAATTGTGGATACGACACTAGCCCAATACACATAAACATATGTTAAATTGATCTATAGGATCAATTGACACACACAACAAAATTCATTTTCGGAATTCCTCCAAAATTGACACAAAAAGTACCATAACTTTCTCCATAGGTCTCCTATGAACACAAAACCAAATCCTATGGGTAGTACATACATATGGTTTGATTATTCATGATTAAATATCATATTTAGAAGCTATTTTAAGGGGGGAAAAACTGAATTATACCTATTAGGAGATGGATTCCCAGTGAAATCTCTAAAATTGGTAAAATTAGCTTCCAACTTGTAGATCCTTGCTCCTCTTTGTAGATCCTTCCTTCCTCCTTCTAGATCCTTGCTCTTCTAGTCTCCAATGGTGATTTGAGAAGTAATTGGGTTAAAATTTGGTAAGAATTTGATAAAATTTGGTTGAAAGAAATTCTAGATCTAGATTTGGAATAAAAAAATTTCATCCCCTTTATATAGGCCTCACTTGCCCCCTCCCTCAAGCTACTATATAAAGTCTAAAATACCCCTTGGGGCCTCTCATGAAGAAATTAATTAAGGAGGGAAGCTTCTAGTCTAATGGTTTAATTAATTTAATCATCCTTCTAATTAATGGGCTTTCTAGTTGGGCTCAATTCTAACAATTAATACATGTTGGTCCATGAGTCTAAACTAAACTAGTTAGGTCCACTAAACAAGTCCAAAAATAAATCTAATATGCTAATAATAAATAAATAATACAATAAATAAATATTTAACATGCACAATATTTAATTAATTGTAAAATGACCAAAATATCCTTTTCTAGAAAATATGGTAGTGACACATGTGCCCCGTAATAACTGGGATACCAGTCCTCAAGGTCATCGCTAATATATCATTATCCAGTCAGGTTTGGAGTAAAGTATAACCAATGAAAGCAGTTCCAGGTAAATGACAGAGACTATAAAACAGAAATATAGTAAATGTATACATGATGTAACAGAAGAACTGAGAATCAAATATGACATTATAACCTCCGTATCCTGAAATTCTTGCTTCAATGTTGTTATTAGGTTAATTTGGGGATATTGAGATTGTTTTCACAATGTTTGGCTAATTAAAAACTAGTAACAGTAATTTTTAGGGCTTTCAAGAATTTATTGTAGTGTCAAACATAATTAAAAATATTTTAAACTTTTATTTTAGGTTCTAAATAATCAAATATATTTTCTAGAATTTTTTGAGAATTTTTTAAGAATTTTTAGTATTTATTGGGAGTTATTAAGGATAATAACTAATTTTTTTAGGACTTCTAGAATTTATTGTACAAGTCTAGTAATATAGAATGGACCCACATAATTTTCTAGTATTTATAATAATATTATATATTTTCAAAACTTATTTCAGAATTTTTGGAATATTTTTAATATTTACTTTTATTTAAATAGGTAAAACTAATTTTTCGAGCTTCTACTAATTATAGTAGGTAACCTATGAACATAAAATTGTCTCAAGTATTTTTTAGGGTTTTTAGGTTCAAAATATATTTTTTTATAATTTTTCCATATTTTTATGATTATTTTTAATGTTTATTTTTAGTTATTTATATTTAAAAGGACTTAAATAATATTTTGATAAAGGCAAATCAAAAACAAATAATATAAACAAAATCATCCAATCAGATTCTGACACGTGTCAGCCTTTAACTTTTTATTCAGCTGCAGCCAATATATATATATATATATATATATATATATATATATATATATATATATATATATATATATATATAATAACCTTAATTATCCTATTATTTTAAAGAGAGAGATTTGAGGGTATGTCATCTAGGGTTTCCTTCATCTTCCAGAAGCCATTACTCATAGCTCCGAACTCCAAACACGATCTAGTTTCTTGTGTTAGAACCATATTGAGGTTAGTTTTCTGAATATGTAAATTGTTTTACGAAATTCTGAATATTAAATTCTAGAAAATTCGTAAAGCACATCATGTCCAAAAAAACATGTCTCGGTATTTTTGCAATTTCGAGAGAACCAGGAATCAGAATCACTAACTGTTTAAAGTTTCGGAAAGCTAATGTCAAGATAATTGACATATGTTTTTTCTAGGATTTAATACAAAATATTTTTATGTTGTTAATTCTGTAAAACATTTAGGTTAACAATCAACCACCGTTGTAAAATACGATTTTAGGTATGTACAATAATTTCTATATAAATTTGAATTCCGATGAGCCATAAATTCTAGCATGTTTTTGACCCTGAAGTCTATAGGAAACCATTCATGAAAGTCGAGTTTGCATCGGTTGACTTTTTGGTCAATATATCGCCTCGATTTGTGTGCCATGAGTCTCGAATTGGTAAAATTTAGTTTCTTTGGACAAAATTTAGAAATTCACCTAAAAATAAGAATAATAAGATTAAAATAAGATTTTAGAGTAATTATTCTAGAATTAAATAAGTTAAAATAAATTATCTTTTGATATGTTAAAATTGAATACATAGGCTATTTGGACTGTGACTTGGACTCTGATTCATACCAGCTCAGGACCTCAGGCGAGTACATTCTCTAATAATTTTTGTTATTTGATAATTTCTATAATTCAAGTATTTAGAAATGTAACATCTGATTCTTGACACTGTGCTACAAGGACTAGTATTTAGATTGGATCTTCAGTCATGAGATGTTATATTGGTTATCATATTGACATTGTACATGATATTGATATTAGATCTTGTACATGATATATTAGACATTGCTCGTGTATCGTGATGTGTCATGGTTGGATCCACTGTACTAGTTAGGGGCGGGGGAATAGTTAGTGAGAAATGTGATCATATCCCTATTGTACAAGTATAGAATCATGTTAGTGTTAATCATACACCTCATGTATGATTAGTCAGGCCATATAGCTCTTGTACATGTTCCCAAGCCAATCACATATTGAAGCTACTATTTCAAATACTTAGAATAGTTACAATTCTTTATTACAGTTTCATATACTACATCATCCGTATATGATATTATAGCTCTTTCTCTTCATTTCATATATGCACTGACTATGCCATATTGTCTATTGCCTGTTCCCTTTATGATTTCCCACTATATCTATTTATTGTTTCGTTCATCATATAGCATCATCTATTTATTATTTTATAGTCATTGTCAATTAACTGGAACTGTTATGGTGTTTTACTTTGCTCCATCCTGATTGAAAATATTTTTCCAGACTGTGACTTAGAGGACTTATTTCCGGCATACTTAGAGATTTGGATGTTATTATTTGTAGGTTAGACTATTTTTGTTGTTTCGACTTGTGTTGTATTTCGTTTATGTTCTCCGATATCTTATCGTGCTTTAGTTTCTGTGTTTAAGTATTTCTATATTATATTGTGATATCTGTGTCTCCTTATGGAGTTAGATATTCATGTGAGGTTGATTAGCTAGTATTGTGACCTAGACAGCGTTCTACCGTCGATGCTGCGACATAGGCTGGACGTACCCACGTACTCGTAGCCCTATATCGGGTGCGGATCGTGACACATTTTTTAATGGCGGTCCATGCAGGTCAGGCTTCATAAGTAGTGCGATGTCATGGTAGTGCGACATCTTAGTTGTACTACTGCGTGCCTGTGATAGGATATAGGACATAGGATACTAGGATGAGAGAGGATACTCAATCATAAATTTTTGAGAGATTCCTGGGATGACCCTTGAGAATCTTATTAAATTTTTTAATTCAAATCTTTTTTCTTGTTTCCCTCCGCTCTCACTTGTTGTTATTAAATTTGATTCTTGTTGTTTAGTTATTAAATTTAATTCTTGGTGTCATTGTTGAGTTTGATTTCATATCGAGATAAACTTTACGGACTAAAATTTACGGTATCATCTGATGACATATGTTGATGAGGACAGTGAGAAAGGTAAAACGTCTACTTTGATTATGGAGCCTAGAGTTTATCGCAGCCACATTAGCTAACATGGCACAAATGTAGGAACCTGACCTTGGATGTACATATCTTAGTTATGAAATTTAGAGTTTCTCGCAGCCATACCGGTTGGCGTGATGAGGATTCTAGATGACATGATTATAGAGTTGCATACCTTAGTTATGGAACCTATCGTTTATCACAGCTATGCTTACTGGCGTGGCGAGGATTCTGAGTGTCATGATTTCGGATAGACGTGTATGATTATCATATTGTATCCTAAATTAGTTCTTAAAGTATCATATTAATACTTATCTACTTCTGTTATTATAGGACCTTGTTCCATTATTTTCTTTGCTAGCAGTAGAGATACCTTCAGTCCTTAGTCCAGTTCCTCATAGAGCTTCTTTCTATTAGGGCTCCTTGTTAGTGTGATAATTGGTGACTTGCAATTAGGTCTGTGTCTTGTATCAGTGTCTACTGAGTATGGATTATGAGTCTGTAAGTATTTTTTGGTTGGACATGTGAGCAGTAGGCATCAATCTAGAGTTAACCGTAGCGTAGTACCTTATAGCAATAGTTCTATAATATGTGTCATTATGGTTAGTATTGGTACTATTGGTAGAAGGGGGAGTAAAGAGCATCACTGATGGTTCCAGGAGTTAGTATCAGAGTTAGTATACCAGTCCTGGATAGTCATAAATTCATGTAGTTAGGTGATCCATGTAAACAATTAAGCATCAAGAAAATTATGTGGAAAATTAATGGAGATGTTAAATTTGGTGGTTGATACTTGGGTGTAACAAGAGTAAAGAAGAGTATATGCATATAGGGCATTAATGAGTGTGCCATAGTAGGAGGATACCCATAATTGTATAGGAGTGTGTGAGGGAATAAGAATACATTATGCTAAGTAGTAAGACTTGTGTTACAGATAAAAGTAGGGTCTTGTTGTGATTAGATATGAGTGTACCAATATATGAGTAATAATGGATGTATCACCTGATATTGAGGCCAATGATGGGTTGGAAGCAATAGATGAAAGAGTGTCTAGAAATTATGTGCAGGATGCACAGTGGGTGATGAGTGTTAGTGTGGGAGTTCATGAAAGTGGAAGCATGAGTATTAGAAAATTTCAATAGTGTGTCATGGGTTGAGAAATATCAAGATTGGTCATCGAAGGTATGAAGTGTATCACTGATTAGTGTATCAGTCTGTAAAAAATTTAAGAGAAAATACTTATACATCAATCGAGATATGGAACCATATGCCTGCCTTTGAGAGTGAAGTAAAACATGTGTATTATACAAGTTAATAACTAGTGTAAGTGATCATGAGTTCTAGTGAGTGTGATGAGGTAATCTAATTATGAAGCTAGTATTACTATACCAAGAGTGCTAGTATTTCTATATCAAGTATTAGTTGATCAATGTGCTAGTAACATTAAGTACCTCGTATGATAATATTATATTGGTGTATCAGTTAATATGGATAGAAAATTATTGGAAGTAATAGTACAAGTAATCCGGGCAGTACAAATTTTAGTACACAGTTGAGGGTTGTAGACAATTGGTGTATTTGTGTGTACCTTGAGTGTTAGAGACTGTGAGTATATATATATATACACTTAGATAGATGTGGGTAAGAAATATGTATCAGTATATGAGCGGTTGATGTACATGTGTAAGGATCTGCTGGTTTGAACATACCTGAGATGGCACTATAAACTGACTTGGGTGACCATCTAGAGTTGTATTAGAGAAAGAAGTACTTAGTGTGCTGTTTTGCACTTAGCGTGCACTTGAGTGATAAGAACAACTAATATAAACAATTACAGTAGGTAAGAGAGCTAACAGTGATTGTGCTTGTAGTAGAAACAGTGGTACCAAAGGGACAGGGGTATCAAACTTTGGATACATCGTTTGACCTATGGTTATGTTAGAGGTTCTTGGTATCAGATTTTAGTATCAATAGACAGGTGTGTGCAATATGGATGTATCTATGGATATCTTGTGGACTAGTGACTAGTTTATATGGGTATCAGTGTATAGGGATAGGAATTAGTGAGTGAATGTGCCAGAGTTAAGTGTATGTTAGAGGATTAAGATGTCCAGGTGATGGGTTAGCAGGTTCTTTTCTGTTCTTTTCCTGCTGTTCCTTTTTCGTCTGTTTGATTGATTGATTGATTTCTTAGTACCATAGCTTGTATTAGTGATTTTCTTGTTAGAAAGTAGTTAGTAGTACACCCTGACAGAGACTGCAATACCATGACAAAATAGACCATAACCATGCATGTTTTCTCTAGATTGTATATTGTATGACTATAGGTAGGATTTTTTTAGACCTTGATTGTTGGAGGTTTGACCGTAGAAAAGATTAATGAAGAGGTTATGACTGGACAGAGAGAGATAAGGTGCTTTAAATTTTAGGGATAAACATTAATTTAAATAAAGAATTGAGAACTTAATATGGCAGAATTGACGATTTTGTTAAAATCATTGATTTTTATAAAGATTACAATATGATTGAATTTGTCATTAAATTTTGAAAAATTTAAGAAGATTATCATTATATTTATTTGACTACAAGATATAAATTTTAAAACTTATATTTTGAATGTTGTATTTGAAGATTTCGTAAGTATTACAATGTTTGAGTATTGTGTGGAAAAAGAATCGAGGAATAAGATCATAAATGGATTAGTGTTTGAATTCAAATTTTTGGGATGAGATTTCAAATTTTATAAATATGCATTGATTGGATTTCAAATTAGAGGATTGGATATTAAATTTTTGTATTTAGTTATTAACTTAAAATTTTGGAGGAGTTTGTGATAAGAATAGATTTTAATTTTAATTTTAAAGATTTTCAAGAATATGATATTTATAGAATTTTGAAAATTTTGTGAAATAATAATATGGATTTACTTCATGATTATATGGTTTGATGAAATAAAAAATAAAAACTATTCAGAATTTTAAATTTTGAGGACGAAATTTTTTTAAGTGGGTAGACTTGTAATCTCCGTATCCTGAAATTCTTGCTTCAATGTTGTTATTAGGTTAATTTTGGGCTATTGAGATTTTTTTTCACAAATTTTGGCTAATTAAAAACTAGTAACAGTAAAATTTTAGGGCTTTCAAGAATTTATTGTAGTATCAAACATAATTAAAAATATTTAAAATTTTTATTTTAGTTTAGAAATAATCAAATAAATTTTCTAGAATTTTTTGAGAATTTTCTGAATATTTTTAGTATTTATTGGGAGTTATTAAGGCTAATAACTAATTTTTTTAGGACTTCTAGAATTTATTGTGCAAGTCTAGGAATATAGAATAGACCCACATAATTTACTAGTGTTTATAATAATATTATATATTTTCTGAAATTATTTCAGAATTTTTAGAATATTTTTAATATTTATTTTTATTTAAATATGTTAAACTAATTTTTAGAGCTTCTCCTAATTATAGTAGGAAACCTATGAACATAAAATTATCTCAAGTATTTTTCTATGGTTTTTAGGTTCAAAATATATTTTCTGTAATTTTTCCATAGTTTTATGATTATTTTTAATGTTTATTTCGAGTTATTTAGATTTAAAACGACTTAAATAATATTTTGATAAAGGCAAATCAAAAACAAATAATATAAAAAAATCATCCAATTAGATTTTGACACATGTCATCCTTTAACTTTTCATTCAGCCGCAACCAACATCTATATATATATATATATAATATATAATAACCTTAATTATCCTATTATTTTAGAGAGAGAGAGATTTGAGGGGATGTCATCTAGGGTTTCCTTCATCTTCCAGAAGCCATTACTCATAGCTCCGGACTCCAAACATAGCCTAGTTTCTTGTGTTAGAACCAAATTGAGGTTAGTTTTCTGAATATATAAATTGTTTCACAAAATTATGAATATTAAATTCTGGAAAATTCGTAGAGCACATCATGTCCAAAAAAGATGCGTCTCGGTGTTTTCGCGATTCCGAGAGAACCAAAAATCTGAATCACTAACCGTTTAAATTTTTGGAAAGCTAATGTTAAGATAATTGACATATGTTTTTTTTCCAGGATTTAATACAAAATATATCTGTGATGTTAATTCTATAGAACTTTTAGGTTAATAATCAACCACCGTTGCACAATACGATTTTAGGTATGTGCAATAATTTCCAAACGAATTTGAATTCGGATGAGCAATAAATTCTAGCATGTTTTTGATGCTGAAATCTACAGGAAACCATTCATGAAAGTCGAGTTTGCATTGGTTGACTTTTTGGTCAACAGATCGCCTCGATTTGCTGTCATAGTCTCGAATTGGTAAAATTCAGATTCTTTGGACAAAATTTAGGAATTAACCTAAAAATAAGACTAATAAGATTAAAATAGGATTTTAGAGTAATTATTCTAGAATTAAATAAGTTAAAATAAATTATCTTTTTACATGGTAAAATTGTAATACATAGGCTATTTGGACTGTGACTTGGACTCTAATTCATACCAGCTCAGGACCACAGGCGAGTACATTCTCGGATAATTTCCGTTATTTGATAATTTCTATAATTCAAGTATTTAGAAATATTACATCTAATTTTTGACACTGTGCTACACGGACTAGCATTTAGATTGCATCTTCAGTTATGAGATGTTACATCGGTTATCGTATTGACATTGTATGCGATATTGATATTAGACATTGATATTAGACCTTGTACATGATATATTGGACATTGCTCATGTATTGTGATGTGTCATGGTTGGATCCACTGTACTAGTTGGGGGCAGGGGAATAGTTAGTAAAAAATGTGATCACACCCCTATTGTACAAGTATAGAATCATGTTAGTGTTAATCATACACCTCACGTATGATTAGCCAGGCCATATAGCTCTTGTACATGTTCCCAAGCCGATAACATATCAAATCTACTATTTCAAACACTTAGAATAGTTACAGTTCTTCATTTCAGTTTCATATACTACATCACCCGTATATGATATTGTAGCTCTTTCTGTTCATTTCATATATGCACTGACTATGCCATATTGTCTATTGCATGTTCTCTTTATTATTTCCCACTGCATCTATTTATTGTTTCTTTTAGTATATAGCATCATCTATTTATTGTTTTATAGTCCTTGTCAATTAATTGGAACTGTTATTGGGTTATACTTCGCTCCATCCTGACTAAAAATATTTTTTCAGACTGCGACTTAGAGGACTTGTTTCCGACATACTTGAAGATTTGGATGTTATTGTTTGCAGGTTAAACTATTTTTGTTGTTTAGACTTGTGTTATATTTCATTTATGTTCTCTGATATCTTATCGTGCTTTAGTTTTTGTGATTGAGCATTTCTATATTATATTGTGATATCTGTGTCTCCTTATGGAGTTGGATATTCATGTGCGATTGATTAGCTAGTATTGTGACCTAGACAACGTTCTACCGCTGATGTTGCAGCGTAGGCTGGACGTACCCACATACTCGTGGCCCTATATCGGGTGCGGGTCATGACAAACATGAATAATAGAATAAGTACAACTAGAATCTTGGCAGTAAATAGAAAAATAGGAAATTAAGATAAGCATGGTATATAACTACTATCTCTAAGTGTTTTGAAATGCTAATTGATATGTGACCGGCTTGGGTGCAGCATGGAGTATCCGTTCTGGCTAATCACACATGAGGTGTATTACTAGTTTTTCACACGAATACCACATGGTTCTAAAGTTATTGATCACACATCAATTAGTATTTCCCCGCCCAAACTAATACTAAAGGATCTGAATCATGACACGTTGATACACGTAAATCATAATGCACGGACTTAACACGAGTATGATGATCATGGTACTACAATAGCATGAAAGACAACATCTTCCGATTAGGAATCCATGCAGTACCAGTCCGTATAATGTACGTATCAAGAATCAAGTAAACACTACTAAAATATGTAATATAAAAGCTATCAGATACTGAAAATAATTAGAGAATTGTACTTGCCTTTACTCCTGAACTGAAAGTAATAATCATAGTCCGTATCGATATCCAAGACCTATATATGAATAATATAATATCATCTTACAATCCTAGATTTTATTACCCTATGTAATATTATTTCTATATACACATAAGGTAGACTATGATTCACATGTAGAAAGGAACTAGTTTGCTCTATTGGTTACCTAACAACTAATGTTATAAATCATAATGATATTAAACATAATTATTATAATATATGCAATTGACATAAACATAGATAGGTTTGGCAAGGTTCATTCCTACAACTTGTCAAGTTGACTAATATGTTCTAGTGAACGATAACGTCTACAATATCTTATTTTGGTTGAACAAACCCTATCTGTTTACTCCTATATGTTAATAAATATTTGTACATTATTAAAAAAAGTTAAACTATGTTACTAAAGGATTCAAATCAGAATATAAACTAATACATGTTATGCCATACGTTCTACGGTTATCTGGACAGTTTATTGTATCCACGTACATGCTAAATTAAACTGTCAAGAATACCTATTTAGGGACTCAAACATCATAAATTAAATTATTCCCTACTATGTTTTTTGAGTGTTAACTAGGTGCCTCAAGTTTCATGCCATTCCGAGAAAAAATTGTACATAAAATGATAGTGTTTGTCATGTTCTCACATCGAATTCCAGTTAGGGCATTTAGTATTTTTGTAACGATAACTCGATTTCACCCTATTCTAGCATGCACTTAATACAAAATAAAATATTAGCATATTAGGGAGTAAAGTTAAGGTTCTTATTGTGAAGGTTTCGATCAAAACTAAAACAAATTACACATAAAATGTCATGCACTAAATTGTGTCACTGTCTTGGAATTTAATTAAAATGCGACATAATACATTATTTTTTACCTAAGTAAACATATTTATAACATGGAATAAAAATAGATTATGCTAGGGGGTAACATATGAAAATATTTTAGAAGATTTTGTGCACAAAAAGTATCTCGCCCCAGTCCCAAAATACATAGGTATACGTAGGCAAGCCAGCCGTATGTATATGGCAACTCCAATATATGGAAACCATAACACATACGTACGTTATATTATGAATAATAATTCACAAGTGACATATAATGTCACAATTCATAGGCAATACTAATCTCATCCACAAAACCAAATAGAAATAAATAACCAAATATGGCAATGAACCAAGTATGAAATAGTCAAAAAGAACTAATAGTTGGGTGGAGACAAATCCACTACCAAACTAGAATATGAAAGAAAAATAAGATAAGTACAACATCTAGTGATCAGAGAGGCTCGAAGGAAAGGCCTCCTCGAAAGAGAAAGAAGTAGCGTAAGTCTTGATCTATGCTCCTGAAAATAGTCATGATCGTCTACACCTGGCAAGAGACCAGGTCCTCAGATGGACGTAACAAGATACATAATATATATTGAAAATAAACATCCAAAAGTGGTCACCTAACTGTCTATGTGATATGTAGTTTAAGAACAACTTTCCTGCGTATGGACTATCTGGCTAAAATAATAGGATGGGCGTAGTTCTCTTAGGGGGGGCACGGGCATAACGTCTTTCGATCGTCATAGGCCTGCAGTAAATAATAGGGTCATCACGCCTCGCATCTCCGTCGGAGCTTACGGACAAATAAGGAAAAGTATAAAGGAGTCACATATGCTTACTCATTATTCTCTCCACCCAATGCTACTAACCGTGTCATATCCATGACAAGTAAATACTCTAGTAACTGCTAAGTCTTCTAGCATACAATTCTATTAGTAGTGTTCCCTATCGCACATCACATACGTATCGATTACCAGTCAATACGCAAGTTCGTGATCTACATGAGACTCATAACTCTTGTAACACCTATGTCAGGGACATATAAAACATAAAGATGCCTATGAAACATAAAGATTCCTCAAAATTATGGGGTGGTCTCTTAACTCTAGGACAATATGTATAATAAAAGAAATAGGAAACAAAAGATGACGCCATCCGTTGTTGCACCTAAGTTTTCTTAGACGCACAGTTTAATAATATACATAAATAAGAAAATAAAGGACAGAAATAAAATATATAGATGTGAATGTAAACAAACAGTAATAATAGAACGGTATACTTACTTAACAATGGTTTGGTGCTGAAATAACGCAAGATAATAGGGTACATCAAAAAAAAAAATATAGGAGCAGCACAAACATCTCCGGATGCTGCAACAGATATCACCAATATTTTCGGAATAAGCAAGATAGTCAAAAAATACTCCTCTTTCGTTTTATTTGTGAACGACCATGTATGGCAACTCTCGAGAGGGGGTGAATAGAGTACAGCAGAATAATCTACCCAATTAAAAATTAAGCAGAGTGAAGGCAGCTGCCAACTAACAGTGTATATGCAAGACAGTAATGTAAAGCAGTAAGAGTAAGATAGAGAAAATGCAAACACCGTGATGTATACTGGTTTCCCTCTAAGAGGACTGGTCCAGTCCCAAGAACTCAAGCTCGAAGTTTTATCCACTATAATCACCAATAGTGAATCACAAGATTTGATCCGAAGGCTTGCCACTTCTTTACACTATAACATTTGATCCAAAGTTTCACAACTTCACACACCACGAGTTTTGATCCGAAGGCTCACAACTTCACACAGAACAGGGACTTGATAAACCAAGCTCTTTACAACTCTTATAGACTTCTAGACTGAGACCGTACTTGGCACTTAGAAGGATAGGGAGTTGATCTTGGAGATAAGAAAGTTTAGGCTCTGAGGGTTTACTCACTATAGGACAGAAAGATTGAGAATGGTTGAGTGAGTAGGAATATGGAAATCCAATCATATTTATAGGGTTTACCAAATTGAGTTCGGCCAGAGTTCGATTAGGTATTAATTCAAAATTCGAATATTGGAGGCCAAAAAATTAGAAGCTAATTAAACTAGTTGATTTCATACCAAAAGGATAACCGAATTTAGTAAGAATTCGGGGCAAATTCGGCCCGAGTTCGATTGCTAAGTATGGTAGACTTTATGAATGAATGTGGCCTGATTTGGTGGATAGGTTCGATGGTTTATTTGAGTGGACTGGGCATCTGGGTATAGGTACTTTGATTTTTTAGTGTGACTCAACTTACATCGATCCTAGACTTAATAGATAAAAGATTATATATAAAAACCAAGAGCACTGATGACGCCAAACTTCTGAAATATCTGCTGACTTGATGATACATTTTTTCTTGACGGCAGTTGTACAAAGATTACCAGATCTGGAAATTTGAATACCTTTCAGGGTTGGACTAAATATTCGGCTGCGAGGCTCCAGATAAGTCGTAGGCGGTTGGACTAAATCTTTTGGTATAACATCATCATTGGCTCATCGTCATATAGCATATATCCATTGCTGATCTTGTTTATTATTTTCTTCTACAAGTATATGTTAGACGAACAAGGAAATATACATAAGCAAATATTACATATCTAGACAATGCTGAGTTTAATTAGAAGATACTATAGTGATTGATCGATTACCATAATGCTAAATTTAATCGATTAGCCATATTAAAAAACTCAACATAAATATTGGACCAACAATTTGAACCCCGGGGCAAAACGATAATTTCGAATTATAGTAGTGTCCATATGTCGGCCACTTTGCACCAAAAATTGTATCAAGGTCAAAGGTCTCTAAATAAGATGAACTATAAGTCAAACAAATCATAATCGATGATACAAACTCAATGATATATCCAATTCGGATTTCGGTGAGCCGATGACAAAATTACTTGTCAAGTCGAGTCATGGGGCCCACAAAATGGCTATTCGTCGACTGACTCAGAATCGGATGAAACTTGGGTCACAAAAAAAGTCAGACGCTGTGAGTCCAATTGATCAAGTTTTGTTGCGATCCGCCGAGCATACAAAAATTAATGGGATAAGTTGCAAAACATCGATACGGGAGACATTCGACAGATACGGGTTGATTTCGGCGTGCATACACGTCCAAATCAACTTTCGCAAAAACCCATACGTCAGGATATACCATACACGCTTGTCAGTGCAATTGGTACACGATGAGCGGTCCCGTTTGACGGGGCAAACTCCGTATCGAAATTTTTTAGTATTTTAAAAATAATTTTTCTTGGTTGTTGGAACTCAAATAACTACCAATCTAGATCAAACTCAAACAAAGTAATTAAAGGCACTTGAAGAAGGTCAAGTGGAGAGTTTTCTAGAGGTGGCATTTCGAATATCGGATGAGCGAGGAGGGTTTAATCACATAATAAAGTTGGATCGTTGATACTGAATTCTTCTTGAATTTTTGTGTCGTTCTCGGTCGTGGAGGGAAATCTCGGCTCATTGATACTTAATTCCTATATTAAAAAAGTAGCTCGGCATAATAATAATAGTCAAATACTGCACTCTACAAAGGCAGATGATATACAGTATCTGCGGTGGCCATCCCACAGTGCACTTAGAATAAATCTGTCACGCCCCAGTCCCAAAATGCCGAGGGACTGGAGATGCGTGGCAATGGCCAGCAGCACGCACCGATGGATAACCCAATTTAATGGAATCATCAGGGCGTGCTTAAGCTGTAAATAAGGTCTACTACAATAAGTCACACTAATCTCATCCATAAAGATAAAGAAATAAACTGCATAATCAAATGGAAATAAGTAGCAACAACATCACAGCAAGTCAGTCGGAGGAACAATCCGACTATAGTCTGAATAAGCTGGCTCTATAGGCCAGGAACAAGAGATATAAATATGAAATAAATAAATGAGTACTGGGACAGGCACTCAGGAGAAGTCCTCGGCAGTTACCTCATCTTCAGTGTTCGGTTCAGCTCCAGCAATAGCTTCAGCTCCGGTCCCGTATACCTCGGGATACTGCTCCTCAGCTAAACCTGGGGACATAATCCATTCCAGGTCCTCAGTGGACATAGCAAGGCACAAAATAAAACAAGCCAAATAAAAGCAGTGCAATTAAATTAAATGAAACAGCAGGGTAAACTATGTAACCATTTATGTGATATGCAAATGAGAGCAACACTAGTACTCAGGCTGAGACCGCTACAAGCTCTGTGTCGGGGAGCCGGTAGCAGTAATAACACGTAAAGGGTCTAGCTTTGCTGGAGAGTCTACAACCTCACAATAATAGTAGATATATATAGAATAGCCTGTAGCCTGTGTGTCTCTCCCCACCCAATGTAATCATGCGAGCCATGACCATAACGTCTCATGTCCATGTCAGCGGGATTATGACTAATGCAACAAGTCATACTGTCTATAAATAACTGTCTCTGTCAAGTCCTGTATCCTATTCAGAATCACCATGAATACCTCAGGAAGATTCTGTCCACGATAGTGTCAAGTGTCCTGGGTTGTAGGGTACTTGATAGGTCAAGTACAAAGTAAGGGGATCGTAAATCTATCTCTAAATGACGAACCCAACACCGCGTACGGTGTAGGCACCCGACTATGATCGGACACTAGGTACGTCATACGTTCCCTAGGTTAAGCAGTTTAAATCAGTTTATATAAATTTGCACAAGAAATCCAGCAGAGTATTTTTACAGAAAATATGAAAATAATGATTGCAAGTTTGGCAAGGTGCACTTGCTTGATATTTGAATTCCACTTAGGTCCTGATTTCGGAAATTTCCAGAGATGTCTCCGAAAGCTGAAATAAACAGTACCATCACTCTCAGAAGGTGTCAAACAGCTATGATCGCCTGTCCTTGGGTCCAATTTGGAGACAAGGACAAAAACGGCAATTTCGGCCCAAAACGGGGTCCACCGGTGGGCCCGCTTTGCACCGAAAAATATGTCAGGGTCAACGGTCTCCAAATTCACCAAACTTAGTGTCAACAGGTTAGAAACGCTGATACGAACCCAACGGAACTTTCAGATTTGAATTCCGATGAGCCGATCAAGAAATCGCCCGTCGAGCGGGGCCTGTGGGGCCCACGACACGCGATTTCGTCAACGTTCTCAGAATTGGACCAAACTTGACCCACAGGACCAACGTACTGCTACGAGTCCGATGGCGCAAGTTTCGTCTCGATCTGACGTGTGTGCACGAAGTTAGGGTGAATTGCAGAAAAGGCGGATACGGGACGATGTCCGCGGATACGCGTTGATTCCGGTGTGCACGCACACCCGAATCAGCTTCCGCAAAATCCTACAAGTTCATATCGATGAGGCGCACGTATCTGTGAAGACCGCACGCGACCAAGTAGTCCCGTTTGGCGGGGCGTACTCAGTTCCGGGGTAAAACAGGGTCTGGTTTCTCCTGTTTTTGGATCGCGGTGTGCGATCACCACAGGACGCGATGCCCCGAGCGGTTTGTCCGGACACCGAGAGGGTTATACAGGCTTGGCGTAGAAATTTACGGAATCGAATTCCGAGCTACGAGGAGGAAATTAGGAGTACCAGAACAGGGCCTTGCAAACGGGTTTCCTCGTGTCCTCGTGTCAATTTGACACTGTGTCCGACATGAAGGGCCGTGTCCGGCTAGGGTTCTGGGCTGTGTCCGCGTGTCCGGGGTTGCGCTGGACGGTTTCGACCGAGCCTCGCCGGGGAAGGGCGGCTCAGGGCGGCAGAGATGGGCCCGGGGGGGAAACGGCGGCGCGTGCTGCTCCGGGCGGAGGGGAGTACAGCCGGCGCGTGCTGCTCCGGGCGGAGGGGAGAGAGAGGAGGAGGAGGGGGTTCTGGAGAGGGCTGCCGGGGTCGGCGCTGTAGCGGGGTCGGGGCGGCGCTGGAGGAGCGCTGGTCGGCGGGCTCCGGTGAGGGGGGTTTAGGGTTCCGGTGACGGTTCGGGTAGGGGAAGATGAGGGAGGAGGAGGAGGTCGGGGTATTTATAGGGGGCTGGTGAGGCCGAGGCTCCGGGGCGTCGTGGGCGAGGGTTTCGGAGGGGGAGGCGGTCGTGGCGGCGTCTTTCCAGGGTGGTGGCCGGAGGAGTCGGTCTCCGGAGGAGATCGTGGGGGAGAGGGTGATGGGGACCCGGGTCGGGTCGGGTTCGGGTTCGGGTTTGGCTGTCACTACCACATTTCCAGATAAGGCATTTGTGTAATTTCACTATTTTGATAATTATGAATTTAATTAATCTGCTGAGTTTTATAAACTATTTATATATTGTTAGTGATATTTGTTTTGGGTCAAACCCTAGAATTCATTAGGACAACCCTAATGAGTAAACCCTAATTAGAAGACCCAGTTCCGGTGAAACCCTAGAATTCAAATTTTAGGGTGGAACCTCAAACCTTGGACTGACTAAACCTTAGTTAGTTAAGTTCCTATTGACCTAACCTGGGGGTTAAACCTAGGCTATGCATTAGAAACCCTAACTGGGCCTTAATATAAAAAAGAACCCTCTCATTCTTCATGTAGAAAGAAGAAACCCTAGCCTCCACAAGAGGAAGTCATCTCCCCACTCCAGAATTCGAAATCTAGCCCTAGGGATCCCATTCTCCTCCTCCAAAGCAAGGAAAGCAAGGAACGTGGGTCAAGAAGCCTTGAAGAAGAAGAACCTCCATTGAAAAAGTCATCTCTATAGGTAAAATCCAATTTTAATTCATTTAATTCTGTTTTTTTGTTGTTGTGGCCATTAGGAAACCTACCTTGTGGTATGGATCTCGATTTTGTAGATCCTACAGGAAGACCTAGGAAATTCTAGGGTTTTGGGTGATCTACATTGGATTTCCCCCAATTTCATGAACCCTAACCCTAGGGGTTTGCATATAGACAGATTTCATTCTCAATGTATGGTTTAGATCTCGGTTCTTAGGGTTGGATTGGGAATTTATGGGTTTGTATGTATATTTGTTTTTCTGCACTGCATGTGTTCGATGAAATGTTCATTTAGGGTTCACCCATCTAAGGTAGTCGAATTTATGCATGTCTTGGTCTATAGATCTATATATATATATATATATATGCAATTGCCTGTGTTCTAGCTATTTGTTGGTTTTCCTGTGCTTAGAGGTGAGTTCTGAGCAGTCGAGTTTGGGAAAGTTCTGAGCACAGTGTGTTTGAGAATTTCCTGTGCAGTCGGGCATTTTGCTTGGGTGTGTGGCTGTGTATTCCTGTGTGTAGAGTTAGGACCTGTGTTGAACAGTAGGTGATTTCGTATCAAGTGTATCAGTAGGACTTTGTATTTGACTGTGATGCATCAGAATATGTATCTGTGTGTGAATGCTGTATTTCAGGGTGAGCATACCTATGTGAGTTTCAGTTTCTGTTGTGGGTGTTTGGGAACTTACTGTGCAGATTTCTGTGGGTATCCTAATATCTGAGTTTGTATCTGTGAGTTATGTGTGTAGGTGTGAAGGCTGAGTGAGGTATTCTGAGGATGTGCAGGGTGTATGTGTGCACTGAGTTTTGTGTATCAGGTTTATGCATAGGGAGTATACATAGTCAGGTATGTGTGTGCTCATGCACCAATGTGGTGTTGAAGTTACTGTATTCTGCAGACCTAGCACTTGAGTGCACAGGTTTTTGGAGAGGGAAAATTTGGTTATGTGAAGTGATGAGGGGAGTTGTGTGAATGTTAAGGAAGCTGTGAGGAGAGGTGCTCGACTTAGAGAGTGGCACTAATATAGGGACCATATCAGTGAGATATCTGCAGTCCACATGTGTGGTTCACTACAGGATTGAAGTATCAGTAGGTATCATTAGATAGTATATGTATCTATAATTCAGTATATGTTTTAGAACTGTGTGAGTAGATATGTGTGTGTCAGTATAGGAGAAACAGGGCATTTCAGTTTCTAGGATTGTAGGTACCTAACTAACATGGATACTTAGAGCTAAGATAAGGATAGTATTAAGTCTGGATTAGTTGAGGTAAGTGAGAGTATCAGTTCTAGTATGGTGTTCTCAGGTTGTTCCTTGCCAAGAATGACAATGTACAAGTCCTAGTGCTAACTGCAGATTTGTGCACTGTCAATACAGTTGTAAGGACTTATGTATAGGTATAGTGAAGGCTCAAGGTTGGGGGAGAATGTTCTCAGTTACAGTCTTAACTGCAATAGACTAATAGTGCACCAACACCCTGTAAATTATTTGAACAGATTTCTATGTGTGTGTCAGTTCAAAATCAGTGTGTGTGTGCAGGTGTGTAGTGTGTGTGTGTTAACTGTGAGTGTAATATAAGTGTGTATCAGGACACTGTGTCAGTGTGTATAGCAGTGTATCAGTGACTGTGTGGGTGCCAGTGAATGCACCAGTGTGTAAGTGCATGTGTAAGTCTGAATATTAGAACCAAGTGGCCTGTGTATTGTGCTTGTTTATGTGTATGTGTGTCTTAATAGGTAGAGTTGAGTATAGGTATTAAAGTATAAAAAACTAAGATAATATTAGATGTATATATATATATGTATATATATTGTATCACTTAGCATTAGCTAAGTTAGACTTGTAATCACCCTAGAAACTAGATCTTGAACCCAGATTGAGGTGTTATGAGTACACCCTAGTGTTTATAACTGGGGATGACACAATTAGCTAGTGTTAGACTAGTTTTGACCAGTAGGCTTTAGAATTGACCTAGAGGCCTCGTGTTTAATTAGTTAAACATGTTTATTCTTTTATTTCAATATTCATTATTTTGACATTGATTTTCCATAAATAGGTCATTGTGATCCCACTTTGGACATCGATCATCACCCTTTGCTCAGGACCACAGGCGAGTACATTCTCTGACAGTTTTCATTGTTGATTACTTCTATAAATTGTAGTGTATTACATACTTGATTCCGACACTATGGATACACGGGTTAGCACCCTAGATCCCCATCATGAGGAGTCATGATTGGAATCCATCGTGCTAGCTGGGGGATGGGGAATTATTAGTAGATTATGTGATCATATCCAAATCCTTTACATGCATCATAGCTCACCCCACTTCTCACGTTGGGTGCGGCCTGACCATCTTACATGCATCATAGCTGTTATATATGATTAACCTGACCACTACATGCATCATAGCTAACCATATGGTTAGCCTGACCTACAAGAATCATAGTTAATCATATATAACCAGCCTGATCAAGTCCCAAGCCGATCACATAATAAGCTAATATTTCAAACACTTAGCTAGATGTCTATTTTATTCAGATTCACCTGTTCCAGCATTCACTACTTATTGTCTAGCATTCACTATTTATTGTTCATTGCTAGATGCTCTATTGCCTATTTCCATTTTTCTCCAGTATTTACATTTCAGCATTTATTTCCATCTTGTATTTCTTACACTGTTTATAAATTTTGTCAATTTAATGAAACTGCTGTTAGTGCTTGTGCTTCGCTCCAATCCTGACTGGATAACATTTTTCAGAGGACCTGGAGGATCTTTGCCCCACTCATTATGGCCCAGGATTAGAGGGAGATTTCACCCCGGAAATCCCAGAGGAGTTGCCTAGCCTAGAGGAGAACGTACCTGGCTGCTCTTAGACTACTTTTTCTGCATTATTGTTTTAGACTGAGACTGAGTTGTATTTATTATTTGTGACTTTGTGAGGTCATTTAGACCCAGGTTTTGAGTTGGATTTATTGTGGATGTTTTTATTAGAACTCTTTTCTATTCCCATCGTGCCATTATTTCTTATAGCTTGTGATTGAGTATATCATAGAACTGTGGATTATTATCTTTGTCCTCCGTGCGGAGTTGAGACTATTGACAGGATATATTATATGTTGAGACCTAAACAGCGTTCTACCGCCGATGCTGCGGCGTAGGCTGGACGTACCCACGACTCATGCCCAAATTCCGGGTGCGGGTCGTGACATTGGCCGACCCGCCCGACCCGCCAGGCCAAGGGGGCTGGGCTGGGCTGCTAATGGGCTTGGCCCACTGGGCTGGGCCGGGCCCCCAAAATAAAAAAATAATAATAACAGTAAATTTAATAATAATAATAACAATAATAATTAATTTAATTTTAGAAAATAGTTTTTAGGCTTTTAAAAATATGTCTGAGGCCCAATAAAATCCTAGAAAATTACCCTAAGTCCGGTTTTCTATTTTACACCATAAAATCATATTTTTATTTTATTTTAATATTGTTTATTGGCAATTAAAAATTACAAACTCACTACAGGGCCTATGTAAATTCCTGAAAAAATTGTATTGTAATTCCCAAAAATTGATTTTAAAATATCAGAAAATTTAGGGTGTTTACAATCTACCCCCCTTAAGAGGATTGCGTCCTCGCAATCGAAGGATAAACTATAAAGGCAAGATTTACAGAATTAAAGAATGCTTAGGTTCTACCTGATTCTGCAAATAGGTGTGGATAACGCTGCCGCATAACATCTTCTCGCTCCCAGGTCGATTCGCCAGGAGAGTGCTGCTTCCAAGCTACTCGAACCAGCCTGATTTTCTGCCCTTGCAGTGTCTTCTCGCTGGTGTCGAGTATACCCACTGGCTGTTCCTCGTATCTCAGGCTAGGTCCCACCAAAATCTCGAAATGATCAACTATATGACTTGGGTCCGTCACATATCTCCTCAGTTATGAGACGTGGAATACGTCATGCACTCCCTCTAAGGATGGAGGTAATGCAAGACGGTAAGCCACCTCACCAATGCGTTCTAAGATATCAAATGGCCCAATGTACCTTGGGCTCAACTTGCCTCTGCTGCCGAATCTGATAGTACCTCTAGTGGGCGAGATCCTCAAAAATACATGCTCTCCTTCCTTGAACTCCAGGGGTCGTCTGTGTGCATCGGCCCAATGCTTCTGTCTATCCTGGGCTGTACGGAGATGGTTCTGAATCTGTTTTACTTCTCCACTGTCTCCGTTACCAGCTCTGGACCTAGTAATTGACGTTCGCCAACGTCGCTCCAGCATACAGGCGATCTGCACTTCCTTCCGTACAACGCCTCGAAAGGTGCCATCTGAATGCTTGCCTGATAGCTGTTATTGTAGGAGAACTCCACTAAGTGCAGATGATCTTCCCAAGATCCTCCGAAGTCCAATATACATGATCGTAGCATATCCTCCAGGATCTGAATTGTGCGCTCTGATTGGCCATCTGTCTGAGGATGATAGGCAGTACTGAACTTGAGCCTGTTGCCGAGACTCTCTTGCATGCTTCGCCAGAAGTGAGATGTAAATCTCGAGTCTTGATCTGATACAATACTAACCGGCACTCCATGTAATTTTACGATCTGACGCATATACATGTCGGCTAGTACTTCCGTGGATTGTCCGACTCTGAACGGCAAGAAGTGAGCCGACTTAGTGAGCCGATCCACGATGACCCATACTGCATCCTTACCACTAGGGCTTCTTGGAAATCCAGTGACGAAGTCTATGGTAATATGCTCCCACTTCTATTCAGGGATGGGAAGCGGCTGCAACATACCTGCAGTCCTTTGGTGCTCGGCCTTCACCTGCTGGCAGACTAAGCATTTTGCCATAAAGCGGGCAATCTCCCTTTTCATTCCATGCCACCAGTAATATTGTCTTAGGTCCCGGTACATCTTGGTTCCTCCTGGATGAACCGAGTATATGGAGCTATGGGCTTCTGTCATCAATTTCTGCCTTAATTCTCTATTTGGAACACATAGGCGATTTCCGCACCTTAATGTTCCGTCCTCGTGGATGCGAAGTCCCGTCTGCAGGCCTGCTTCTGTTCTTTCTCTCAGCCTTCGGAATCTGGCATCATTAGGCAAAGCTTCCTTGATTCTCTCCACCAGCGATGACTTCACTTCGAGGTTAGCCAGCAAACCATTTTGTCCAGGTAGAACAACCTCTATCTGAAGATCTTGCAAGTCTTGTAATAGTTGAGGCTGCTCCGTTAAGAAATAAGCCGAGGGTTTTCTGCTGAGAGCGTCGGCTACAACATTTGCTTTCCCCGGGTGGTACTGCAGATCGATGTCAAAGTCCACCATCAACTCAAGCCAACGCCTTTGCCTTATGTTGAGCTCCTTCTGTGTATAAATATACTTCAAGCTCTTATGATCAGTGAATATCTCGACCTTCTCTCCATACAGATAATGTCTCCAGATCTTCAATGCAAAAATCACTGCAGCTAGCTCCAGGTCGTGCGTTGGGTAGTTCTTCTCGTGGACCTTCAGCTGCCTCGATGCATAAGCGATAACCTTGCCATGTTGCATCAAGACACAACCTAGTCCACTACCGGACGCATCACTGTATACAACAAAACCTCCTGACCCTGAGGGAAGAGTCAAGACTGGTGCTGTTGTTAGACGCCTCTTCAGTTCTTCGAAGGCATTCTGGCATTCTTCCGTCCATATGAACTCCTGATCCTTCCGTGTCAGCTTAGTCATCGGCTCTGCGATCCTTGAAAAAAATTTTACGAACCGCCGGTAATACCCAGCAAGTCCAAGAAAACTTCTCACTTCTGCAACAGAGGTAGGGGTAGGCCAAGTTTCTATGGCAGTGACCTTTTCTGGGTCCACAGACAGTCCTTCACCCGAGATAATATGCCCTAAGAATGGCACCTTGTCCATACAGAACTCACATTTGCTGAGTTTGGCATATAGCTTCTCCCTTCTCAAAGTTTCTAGCATAATTCTAAGGTGTTCCTCGTGCTCTTCGTGGTTCTTGGAGTAGACTAGGATATCATCAATGAATACCACCACGAACTTATCCAAGTACTGATGGAAGACCCCGTTCATCAAACTCATAAATACGACGGGTGCGTTGGTTAAACCAAACGGCATAACTAGGAACTCATAATGTCCATACTTAGTTCTGAAGGCCGTCTTTGGGACATTTTCCTTCTTCACCCTAATCTGGTGATAACCGGATCTAAGGTCAATCTTTGAGAATACCTTAGCACTACTCAATTGGTCAAACAAATCATCAATGCGTGGTAATGGGTACCGGTTCTTAATAGTTACAGCATTAAGGGCTCTGTAATCGATGCACAACCGTACAGATCCGTCCTTCTTGGGTACAAAAAGTATAGGTGCTCCCCATGGTGAAACACTGGGCCGGATAAATCCTTTCTCCAGAAGGTCGTCAACTTGTGTTTTCAGCTCCACTAACTCCTTAGGTGCTAGCCGATATACCGATGAAGTGATAGGTTCGGCTCCTGGAGTTAGGTCTATTGTGAATTCTATCTCCCGATCAGGTGGTAAACCTGGAGGATCGTCGGGAAACACATCCACAAATTCCGTTATGACTCTTGGGTAACTTGAATCTTCTTCTACAGTCAATACCCTAAGAGTTGGCTGGACCCCTTGTTCTTCAGCTCCTCGTAGAAATTCAAACTCAGGAAGGCTAGGGGGTCTAAATATCACTTTTCCAAGCCGGCAATCCAGTGTCGCATGGTACTGACTTAACCAGTCCATACCAAGTACAACATCGTAATCAGGCATAGAAAAGATCAGGAATTGGGCTCGCATCTCTCGGCCACAGACTACTACCGAACATGATCTACAAGTATCACTAATCGGGATAATTCAACCTCCCGTTAGAATTCTCTTCATCTTCGAGAGAGGTGCGGTAGCTATTCTATGTGTGGCTACGAAGCTAGCAGCAATAAATGAATGCGAAGCTCCAGAATCAAATAATGCTACAGCAGGAATTGAAGCTACTAATATGGTACCTGCTATCACTTCGCCTGCAGTAGCTTCCTCAGTGACTGCTAGTGCATATGCCTGACCTCGTCCCTGAGCGGTACCCCTTTGCTGACGAGCTTATTGGAACAATGCTGCCTGAGGTGGTAGAGGTGGCCTGGCTCCTCCAGGCCCTGTCTGTGTTGCTCCCCCAGTTGGAAGAGCTGCAGGTGGAGCTGGTCGATTCGGAACTCCCTCTCGACGTTCCGAACAGTCCTTTGAGAAGTGTTGTCCAGATCCGCAAACCAGGCAGAGTCCCAGCTTGCGTCGACATTCCTTTTCAATATGTCCTACCTTGCTGCAGTAATGGCAAGTAGGCAGGTTCTTAGTTGCTGCTCTTGGAGGCGGGCTCTTCTGGGGCCGTTTAGCATATTCCCCTGGTGATGACTTGGACGGTGCTGAGGAGAAGGGACGTTTCAGGCTTGATTCCCTTCGAGTAACGCGCTCCAGCCGACGTGCTGCAGCTAGGACGTCGGTGTAAGAGGTGGGCGCGACCGATCCGATTAACTTCTGAAGCTCGAACCTGAGCCCATCAAAGAACTTTTCCGCCTTCTCCTCTTCGGTAGGAATTAGCGAAGGGGCGAAGCGGCTCAAGCGAATGAATTCGGCGTTATATTCCTCCACCGTCATGTTGCCCTGGATCAGGCGGTTGAATCTGTCTCAGAGTTCTGACCGAGCCACAGCAGGGATGTACATTTCCTGGAAGAGTCTGGAGAACTCCTCCCAGGTAACCTGATCATGTCCGAGCCTTCTTTCTTCGGACAACCACCAATGATGCGCGTTGTCCGTCAGTTGCATCCTGACGGCAGTCATCCATTTGTCCCTTGGTAGTTCGGCGGCCTCCAACTGATGCTGTGTGTTTGTAAGCCATTCATGCACTTCAGTTGGTCCTTCCTTGCCCGAGAAGGTACGGGGCTTGAGTTGGCAGAAATCTGTAATAGATCCCGTCGCTGGCCGCCTATTTGGTGGATTTGTATGCTTCAATGCTGCGACTAGGCTGTTCCTTAGGTTCTCGGCCTCTCGGAGTTGGGTCTCCTGTTGGATCTGTTGTTGTGCCTGCATCATGGCGTAGAACATCTGAAACATTTGCTGGCCGTCCATTGCCTGTCCTGGAGGAAAGACAGGCATCACAGGAGGGAACTGGGGAGGAGGCGGGATGTCATCACGCCTGAACCTGGAACTTGGCTGGCCAGTTTGATTGCTCTGAGAGGATTGTCCTCTGGTATCTGACGTCGTTCCAGCTTCGCAGGTAAACCCTGCTTCAGTCGGTGTACCCAAGGGGGTCTTGTCACCACTTCTGGGATCCATAACTCTGTACCAAAAGGAAACAATGAGAACGCACAGAGGAATCAAAACAGGATACAATTCAAGCAATTAAATTGAATTCGACATAGAGTTCAAAAATGATTCAATCAATGGATGAGATCCTATAACCTATCTTATTGCAGGCCTGTCCGGTCCCTAAGTTGAAACCGAACTATTTAGATCGGACCTGCATGGGCCACCACAAAAACTATGTCACGCCCCAGTCCCAAAATGCCGAGGGACTAGAGATGCGTGGCAATGGCCAGCAGCACGCACCGATGGATAACCCAATTTAATGGAATCATCAGGACGTTCTTAAGCTGTAAATAAGGTCTACTACAACAAGTCACACTAATCTCATCCATAAAGATAAAGAAATAAACTGCATAATCAAATGGAAATAAGTAGCAACAACATCACAGCAAGTCAGTCGGAGGAACAATCCGACTATAGTCTGAATAAGCTGGCTCTATAGGCCAGGAACAAGAGATATAAACATGAAATAAATAAATGAGTACTGGGACAGGCACTCAGGAGAAGTCCTCGGCAGTCACCTCATCTTCAGTGTTCGGTTCAGCTCCAGCAATAGCTTCAGCTCCGGTCCCGTATACCTCGGGATACTGCTCCTCAGCTAAACCTGGGGACATAATCCATTCCAGGTCCTCAGTGGACATAGCAAGGCACAAAATAAAACAAGCCAAATAAAAGCAGTGCAATTAAATTAAATAAAACAGCAGGATAAACAATGTAACCATCTATGTGATATGCAAATGAGAGCAATACTAGTACTCAGGCTGAGACCACTACAAGCTCTGTGTCGGAGAGCCGGTAGCAGTAATAATACGTAAAGGGTCTAGCTCTGCTGGAGAGTCTACAACCTCACAATAATAGTAGATATATATATAGAACAGCCTGTAGCCTGTGTGTCTCTCCCCACCCAATATAATCACGCGAGCCATGACCATAACGTCTCATGTCCATGTCAGCGGGATTATGACTAATGCAACAAGTCATACTGTCTATAAATAACTGTCTCTGTCAAGTCCTGTATCCTATTCAGAATCACCATGAATACCTCAGGAAGATTCTGTCCATGATAGTGTCAAGTGTCCTGGGTTGTAGGGTACTTGATAGGTCAAGTACAAAGTAAGGGGATCGTAAATCCATCTCTAAATGACGAACCCAACACCGCGTACGGTGTAGGCACCCGACTATGATCGGACACTAGGTACGTCATACGTTCCCTAGGTTAAGCAGTTTAAATCAGTTTATATGAATTTGCACAAGAAATCCAGCAGAGTATTTTTACAGAAAATATGAAAATAATGACTGCAAGTTTGGCAAGGTGCACTTGCCTGATATTTGAATTCCACTTCGGTCCTGATTTCGGAAATTTCCAGAAATGTCTCCGAAAGCTGAAATAAATAGTACCATCACGCTCAGAAGGTGTCAAACAGCTAGGATCGCCTGTCCTTGGGTCCAATTTGGAGACAAGGGCAAAAACGACAATTTCTGCCCAAAACGGGGTCTGCTGGTGGGTCCGCTTTGCACCAAAAAATGTGTCAGGGTCAACGGTCTCCAAATTCACTAAACTTAGTGTCAACAGGTCAGGAACGCTGATACGAACCCAACGGAACTTTCAGATTTGAATTCCGATGAGCCGATCACGAAATCGCCCGTCGAGCGGGGCCTGTTGGGGCCCACGACACGCGATTTCGTCAACGTTCTCAGAATTGGACCAAACTTGACCCACAGGACCAGCGTACCGCTACGAGTCTGATGGCGTAAGTTTTGTCTCGATCTGACGTGTGTGCACGAAGTTAGGGTAAATTGCAGAAAAGGAAGATACGGGACGATGTCCGCGGATACGCGTTGATTTCGGTGTGCACGCACACCCGAATCAGCTTCCGCGAAATCCTACACGTCCGTATCGATGAGGCACACGTATCTGTGAAGACCGCACGCGACCAAGTCGTCCCGTTTGGCGGGGCGTACTCAGTTTCGGGGTAAAACAGGGTCTGGTTTCTCCGGTTTTTGGATCGCGGTGTGCGATCACCACAGGACGCGATGCCCCGAGCGGTTTGTCCGAGCACCGAGAGGGTTATACAGGCTTCGTGTAGAAATTTACGGAATCGAATTCCGAGCTACGAGGAGGAAATTAGGAGTACCTGAACAGGGCCTTGCAAACGGGTTTCCTCGTGTCCTCGTGTCAATTTGACACTGTGTCCGACACGAAGGGCCGTGTCCGGCTAGGGTTCTGGGCTGTGTCCGCGTGTCCGGGGCTGCGCTGGACGGTTTCAACCGAGCCTTGCCGGGGAAGGGCGGCTCAGGGCGGCGGAGATGGGCCCGGGGGGGGGAACGGCGGCGCGTGTTGCTCCGGGCGGAGGGGAGTACAGCCGGCGCGTGCTGCTCCGGGCGGAGGGGAGAGAGAGGAGGAGGAGGGGGTTCTGGAGAGGGCTGCCAGGGTCGGCGCTGCAGCGGGGTCGGGGCGGCGCTGGAGGAGCGCTGGTCGGCGGGCTCCGGTGAGGGGGGTTTAGGGTTTCGGTGAGGGTTCGGGTAGGGGAAGATGAGGGAGGAGGAGGAGGTCGGGGTATTTATAGGGGGCTGGTGAGGCCGAGGCTCCGGGGCGTCGTGGGCGAGGGTTTCGGAGGGGGAGGCGGTCGTGGCGGCGCCTTTCCAGGGTGGTGGACGGAGGAGTCGGTCTCCGGAGGAGATCGTGGGGGAGAGGGTGATGGGGACCCGGGTCGGGTCGGGTTCGGGTTTGGCCGACCCGCCCGACCCGCCAGGCCAAGGGGGCTGGACTGGGCTGCTAATGGGCTCGGCCCACTGGGCCGGGCCGGGCCCCCAAAAAAAAAAAAAATAATAATAACAATAAATTTAATAATAATAATAACAATAATAATTAATTTAATTTTAGAAAATAGTTTTTAGGCTTTTAAAAATATGTCTGAGGCCCAATAAAATCCCAAAAAATTACCCTAAGTCCGGTTTTCTATTTTACACCATAAAATCATATTTTCATTTCATTTTAATATTGTTTATTGGCAATTAAAAATTACAAACTCATTACAGGGCCTATGTAAATTCCTGAAAAAATTATATTGTAATTCCCAAAAATTAATTTTAAAATATCAGAAAATTTAGGGTGTTTACAAAATCTATGTGGGAAGGTTCGTTGGCATGATCTCGGGATACCCTTTCCTCCAAAGTTACTACCACTTTTAGTTACTTAATTAGACCTATATTGTGTTTGAAATATCAAGGCATGGTCATATGAGAATTTCCCTTAAGATGTCATACAATGTACAGGCACGCTAGATACAAATCCATGGAAGTCAAATTTTGATTCACCCGAGCGTGTATGCAACATTCATACAATCAATATCCTAGCCACGCATTAGTAGTTTGAATCACTTATTATGCCCGTGCTGGAAAAATAATATATATTTATAATATCATGTATTCAGAGATTTGGAGGCATTCTCGATGCACAACCCAAATATAATCACTTAACACATGACAGGATGTGTCGCTCATCGGCGCACAATAAATAGTAAATAATAATCAGGCAATAGTGAAATCAGCACGGATACATTATTCGAGTCCAATTACCAATTATACATTGGGTCACATGAATCAAAAAGATATTCAATCAAAACAAGCAAGGCTGCATGGGTCTTTAGGCCGCATGAAAAAAATTAGGCCACATGACAATCCTGGACACATGAAAAGTCTTGTCGCATGAAGAGTCAGGCCGCATGGACCACTTGTCCACATGCCAAGGTTAAGTATACTCCTTAGAACAAGTATTGAAGTGATAGTCAAATAAACAAAGTGTCAGTATGCGACAAAAGTTTTGGCCGGATAACCCTTTCGGGCCGCATAGTACTCTCAACCGCATATGCTCACTAGCCGCATGGGAACTTCGTCTTCTTCAACAGCAGGTTCGACCATGGCAAAAAAGTTCCAAAAACTAAAATCTTATTTTGTTCATAAAAATCTTATTTTAAGTCCAAATCGGGTGAACCAAAAGCCAAAATGCTCTAAATTGAAAGCTCTATCATGTAGCAAAAACTTAATTTCAAAGACACACGTTTAATAGATCAAAACCAAGAAAAACTCATGAAACCCATAAAATTCTAAGTTTAGAAATATAGATCTATACTAATCCATCCGTTAAAATAGAAAAATTCAAGAACTAAAAGTGCTTAGAAACACATAATAAATATAATAGAACAATAATATGAAGGTAGAACTAAAAGTGCCTATGATATGGGAGAGAAAACTAAAGAATGAGGAAGAAATGAAGAAGTGAGGAGAGAGAGAGAGAGAGAAAATGTTGGATTATATTGGTAGAGTTGAGGGATGAACCAAAGGTTCTCATGAGTTGAACCAAACCATAAAATAAACCATGGACCAGGTTAAACTAAAGAATGGGTCTAGTCTCCATGCACATGCAATAATGCTAAAAACAATATACATTCCAAATACATATATTGGGAACGGGGAGTGACATCTATACTCCGAGAATCCCGGGTCATAGTGTGGTGTATATCTAGTACTATCCATATGTCAAACTTTAATCAAACATAAGTGTTCGTCCTTCCGAAATAGGGGAAGGCAAAATGCAATGATAGTGATGTCAAGGAGAATGAACGAGTACAATTGCGAAGGTCAAGTGAGATAATCAAATTCAATAAGGAAGTTGTTAAATAACTGTGGATTGAGAACCTATCTTGGTCTAATCCTATTCGCATGCCCATATTAGTACAGTTTCCTAACCGATACGATATGCTCTGACATGTCTATAGAGAAAGTATATTCGTCTAATAAGCTGAGTCAACTATGTCTCAATCCAAGTATAATAGTCATACAAAGAGCGAACCAAGTACTCGATGGTTGATCAGACCATTATACACAAAATTCTGATTAGATAATGTATTAGTGGGCATCCCTAATAACACATATGTCATGAACAAGCTCGATAAAAGAATAAGCTTGCAAAACTAGGCTATAATAGAGGCATAAGTCAAGATGGTCCAAGATATAAGTACGTGAGATTATGATGTATTAAAGTACAAATAGTTTAAGTTTGTCAAGAATCTAAGACTCGTCCAGTGTTTGTGCCTCTATAGGTGCCATACCAATTCTTGTCTAAGTCTCTGGTCGACCAAATGGGAGTATGGGCCTCTAAAGTTCTACAATCTGGATAAACAATATCTTCTTACACTAGCACATAGTTAGTGTCATTCAATTATACATCATTAATGGACCATAAGGACTATGTGATGCTAAGTTGTGGGGCATGCTATCCAACTTACAAAGATTTATCTAACACTGTAACTACCTTATTTGGATTATACAAAATAGCCTTATTTTTATAGTGGTAGAAACTCTCATTAAGGTATACGATAGAAATATCTTGGTACTTATGAGGGTATCCTAGTGCATTACAAAGCTTTCATAGGTAATAGCCATCTTAAGTCTTAATAATAGTGCTTATAGAACAAAATGCGTTAATATTAGAAATGGAGAAGTTTTTGCTTCTCAAGTGAGAGGGAGGATATAACCTGTAATGAGATATAGATACAGATTACGTGATTTGAATCTAATAGATAATCATAAAATCATAATTTTACCTAAATGAACAAACTCATCCTAACAAGTTCTAACAACTTACAATAAAAACAGAATTTAAGATTACCAACTATAATCCTACCAAGCTATAATCCTTTCATAAAAGAAATCACTTGGCCTACAATTAGAAGGGTAAGGTGACACGATCTGATTTTCATCATCGTTTAAGGTCAATTATTAGGGAACGAGATTGCAAGAGTCATATAGGAGAAAATTGAGTAAACCTCAAGGAAGGAAGCAAAATAATTTGGAAGGAGAAAAATTCAAACAATATTGGTTTTTAGCGAACGTGGCACGATTGGAAAGACGAAGGAAAAATTTTTAATCCTTACACAAAATATCGAGCATTGAAATTAAGGTTATAAAAAACAAGTTGGAAATTTAAATAGAGATTCTTGATGGTAACATAGTTTTATAGGAGGAGGTAGTATGCTAATTTCTAATGTCGAGGAATGATCAAGGGAAAGATTCTAATCAATTGCTAGGTTTAAATGATTATAGATAGAATTATGATTGAGGAAAGATATATAAGTAACCCAATTTGAAGAATTTAAATAAATATTTGGGTGATAACATGGTTTGCTAAGGGGAGGTGGCATTTTATAGGAATATGATAGTCTCCTATGTTAGGCATGATTAGTGAAGAGATTCTAATCGTTATCATTGTTCAAACGATTAGAGAGCGGTGATAATGGATACACAATAGAGGAAAATACATGTAACTGAAGATGGAACTATAGTCAGAGGATAACGGGGTTCCTAAGGGAATATGGTATTTGCTAGAATACAATGGTCTTCTAAGATGGAGCACGATTAAGGGCTAGATTTACATCCTTGCAATAGTTGAATGGTTAAAGTAACAACAAGAAAATTAAAATAAAGGAAAGGTAATTACTCAAGGTTGGATAATATGGCATGGTCAGTGACTCATGAATACTCGAGTATGCATCAACTATGATCATAGATTCTAGGGGGTCTACTAAGCTGAAGGCAGGGTACCCTTGCTCTTACTAAATTATTGGTTCATTCCTTTTGGTTTTCTAGGGTACTGCACTGCTAATACCAAGGCAAGAATCTAAATTTATAGTTCTCCTATATTATCTCACTATGGAAGTTAGGTTTAATCCTAGTATTCAACCTTGAATTTCTATTGGTTCCTCAATGCTAGGGTCAAACAATATAGTCAAATTCCTAACTAACCCTAGTAGTGTCTATACTACTCTCAAGTCATATGTAAATATAGCAAGGGATAAGGGTCAATCAATTTATAGATGTTTGGATGCTAGGGTTTATTAGGTATATAAACTTTTGGGAGCTATCAATATTCTAATTTATTTTTTTAGTAGTCATGTTATCCTAATTATACTCTAAACCAACAAGGATCCATATATTCTGACAGAAGGCTATACTCTTTGAACCATCTATGAAGTACATTCATCCCTCCAAATAGGGAGAGGTAAAAAAATAGAATGTCAAGGTAATTAGGCAAATATAGTTTCGAGGGCCAAGGAAGATAAGTGAGTTCAAAGGATTCGGAACAACATCAAGGAAGGAAGTCAAATATATGGATGAGATCCGATACTCTAATCTTATATCCAAGCTTGCTTGGTACAGTAACGCAACCAAAGTAATATGCTCTCGACTTGTATGGGCCAACATAAAAATATGTCACGCCCAAGTCCCAGAATACGTAGAACTAGGAATATGTAAGCATACCAGCCGTATGTATATGGCAACTCCAATATATAAAAACTATAACAAATACGTACGTTGTATTATGAATAATAATTCATAAGTGGTATATAATATCACAAGTCACAGAAAATACTAATCTCATCTATAAAACCAAATAGAAATAAATAACCAAATATGGCAATGAACCAAGTATAAAATAGTCGAAAAGAACTAATAGTTGGGTGGAGACAAATCCACTACCAAACTAGAATATGAAAGAAAAATAGGATAAGTACATCATCTAGTGATCAGAGAGGCTCGAAGGAAAGGCCTCCTCGAAAGAGAAAGAAGTAGAGTAAGTCTTGATCTGTGCTCCTAAAAATAGTCATTATCGTCTACACTTGGCAAGGGACCAGGTCCTTAGAGGGATGTAACAAGATACATAAAAACATGCCATAATATACTGGAAAAAAAAATCCAAAAATGGTCACCTAACCATCTATATGCTATGCAGTTTAAGAACAACTTTCTCGCGTATGGACTATCTGGCTAAAATAATAGGATAGGCATAGTTCTCTTGGAGATTCAGGGACCACGGGCATAATATCATTCGATCGTTATAGGCCTGCAGTAAATAATGGGGTCATCACGTCTCGCGTCTCCGACGGAGCTTATGAAAAAATAAGGAAAAGTATAAAGGAGTCAGATACGCTTACTCATTTTTCTCACCACCCAATGCTACTAGCCGTGTCATATCCATGACACGAAAATAAATCTAGTAACTGCTAAGTCTTCTAGCATGCAATTCTATTAGCAATTATTCTCTATTGCACGTTTTATACATATCGATGGCCAGTCAATACGCAAGTTCGTGATCTACACGAGACTCACAACTCGTGTAACACCTGTTTTAGGGCCATATGAACCATAAAGATGCCTTAAAATCATGGGGTGGTCTCTTCACTCTAGGTTAATATATATAACAAAATAAATAAGAAACAAAAGACGACGCCATCCATCGTTGCACCCAAGTTTTCTTAGATGCATAGTTTAATAATATACATAAATAAGAAAATAAAGGACAGAAATAAAACATGCAGATATGAATGTAAATAAACAGTAATAGTGGCAAGGTTTACTTGTCTGGCAATGGTTTGATACTGAAATAACGCAAGACAATAGGGTACATCGAACAAGAAAATATAGGAGTAGAACAAACGTCTTCGGATGCTGCAACAGATATCACCAACATTTTTGAAATAAGCCAGATAGTCAGAAAATACTACTCTTTCGTCCAATTTGGACACAGGGACAAAACGATAATTTTGGATCAAAGAGGTTTCCACAAGTGGGCCACTTTGTACTGAAAAATATTTCATGGTCAAAGGTCTCTAACTAGAACAAATTATAAGTCAAACAAATCTTAATCGATGATATAAACTCAATAGTATGTCCAATTTTGGATTCTGGTGAGCCGATCACAAAATTGCTCAAGTCTGAGTCGTGGGGCCTGCAAAATGACGATTCGACTACTGACTCAAAATCTGACAAAAAATGGGTCACAGGTTAAGTCAAATGCTGCAAGTCCAATGGCCCAAGTTCGTTGCGATCCGACGAGCGTACAAAAACTAATGGAGTAAGTTATAAAATATCGATATGGGGGACTTTTGACGGATACTGGTTGATTCTGGCGTACACACACGTCCAAATCAACTTCCGTAAAAACCCATACGTCAGTATGCACCATAGGCGCCTTTGGGTACAATTGGTATGCGACGAGGAGGTCCCGTTTGAAGGGGCACACTCCATATCATAATATTTTAGTGTTTTGAAAACTATTTTTCTTGGTTGTTGGAACTCAAATAACTATCAATCAAGATAAAACAAAAATAAAGTAATTAAAGGCCTGGGAAGAAGGTCAAGTAGAGAGTTTACCAGAGGTGACGGTTCAAGAATCGGATGAGCGAGGAGGGTGTAATCATGCTGTAAAGTTGGCTCGTTGATACTGAATTCTACTTTGATTTTTGGTCGTTCTCGGTCTCGCAGTGATTTCTTGGCCGTGGTGAGGCTTGATTTGCTCGGGGGGCCTCGCCTATGGGCGGTGGGGGTCGGCTGGGTCAAAGGCTGCCGCAGGCGGTGGAGTTGGTTTTTCGGATTGGAGGAGAGGGAGAGGAATATATATATATATATATATATATATATATATATATATATATATATATATATATATAGGGGGACTGTCGTGCTTGTACGCGGGGAGGGGGTCTTTGGTTTCAGGTATGGTTAGAATTTGTTATTGGTTTTAGGTTTTTAGTTTAAAGGTTTTTTTTCTTTTCTTCTTTTCTTCCTATCTAATATATATATATATATATATATATATATATATATATATATATATATATATATATATATATATATATATATATATATATATATATATATATATACGAAAAATTCTAAAATAATTCTAGGAAAATTTCTAACACCTTACTAAAATATTTTTACACTAAAAAAATTGTGAAACATTTGTAGTCATTAAATATAGATAATTATTTATATAGTTAAAATGAATCAAACTATATTATCTACTTATCTAAGAAGATAACTAAAATAAATATCCAATAATTAAATAAATAAGATAATAAAATAAATAAAAATTCTAAAATTGTAAATTAGAACTAGGGGGTTTACAAAAAGTGAGCTTAACATGTGTACATCGACATGCGAACGGAAGTGGACAGAACTGAAACATTAAGCAAAACTTATTTTTTTATCGTTTAAATTGGTTTCTCATATTTTAAATTATGGTTTCTACCAAGAAGATTAAAGTATCTAGTTATACCCTAAGTGAGGAATCTTTAAATCAAGAAAAATTGTAGGTACTTAGCCTATTTACGTGTCACGACCCGCACCCGGAAATTGGGCATGAGTCGTGGGTACGTCCAGCCTACGCCGCAGCATCGGTGGTAGAACGCTGTCTAGGTCACAATTATAGTATATCCTGTCAATAGTCTCAACTCCGTACGGAGGACAAGGATAAATAATCACAGTTCTATAATATACTCAATCACAACTATAAGAATAATGGCACGATGAGAATTGAAAAGAGTTCTAATAAAACCATCCACAATAAGTCCAACTCAAAACCTGGGTCTAAATGACCTCACAAAGTCACAAAAAAAAAAAAATACATCTCAGTCTCAGTCTAAAGCAATAAATGCAGAAAAATAATCTAAGCATGGGCAGGCAAGTTCTCCTCTAGGATAGGCACCTCCTCTGGGATTTCTGGAGTAAAATCCTCCTCTATTCCTGGACCGTAATGAGTAGGGCAAAAGTCCTCCAGGTTCTCTGAAAATGTTGTTATCCAGTCAGGATTGGAGCAAAGCACAAGCACTAACAGCAGTTTCATTAAATTGACAAAATCTATAAACAGTGTAAGAGATACAAGATGGAAATAATAGCTGAACATGTGAAGTACTGGAGAAATGAAATAGACAATAAAGCATCTAGCAATGAGCAATAAATAGTGAATGCTAGAACAGGTAAATCTGAATAAAGATAAAACATCTAGCTAAGTGTTTGAAATATTAGTTAATTATGTGATCGGCTTGGGACTGGATCAGGCTGGTTATATATGATTAGCTATGATTCTTTTAGGTCAGGCTAACCACATGGTTAGCTATGGTGCATATAATGGTCAGGCTAATCATATATAACAGCTATGGAGCATATAAGTGGTCAGGCTGCACCCGACGTGAGAAGTGGGGTGAGCTATGGTACATATAATGTTTGGATATGATCACACAATTTACTAATAGTTCCCCATCCCCCAGCTAGCACGATGGATTCCAACCACGACTCCTCGTGATGGGGATCTAGGGTGCTAACCCATGTATCCATAGTGTCGGAATCAAGTATGAAATACACTACAATTTATAGAAGTAATCAACCATGAAAACTGTCAGAGAATGTACTCGCCTGTGGTCCTGAGCAAAGTGTGAGGATCGAGGTCCAAAGTGGGATCACAATGACCTATTTGTGGAATATAATGTTAGATACAGAATTAAGGAATAAACATGTTAACTAATTAAGAAAAATGGGCTTCTAGGTCATGGCTCAGTCTATACTAGGTCATTACCTAGGTTTCTAGGTAATACATCACTAACACCTACACTAACCAGTATAACCTAATTACTAACTTAGGGTTGAAACTAATGATCGTACACTTGACTAACATCTATACCATTTTAATTAATACTTAGCTTATACTATCACAATTTATATATATATACTACTAATAGATCTATAGAGACATGCTAACTAACTAACTGACACCAAAATATACAACACACTAACCAATTAATCATTCTACTGATACTGGAATCACTAGTTGATACTAATTTCTATATATTGACTCATTGTATCAACTGAGTCACTGATACTTATAAGTATCAGACATAATACTCTAGTACACAACACACAGTCACTGTAAAGATGGAATTGATACTTAGGGAGAAGTTAATACTTCAAAAACTCGGGCACTCTAACTGGTGCTGAACACTATGATACACCAAATACCCCACACATATAAGTTACTGACACAACACAACTCAAGATACTCTCACACAGGTATCTCACCTACACACAGGTATCTAATACCTACACTGTACAACACAGGCTCTATCTAATTAATACACACACTATAATCTAACTGATACACAGGAAAACTCACACAGGAAAACTGATCCAAAGAACCATTCTCAGTTCTCACACAGGCACATGTACACTCTTGTACACAAGTCCACAGTCTGAACACAGGTACTCACATACTTCACTATACTGATACATAACACTGCATCACTCACACACAGTCACACACCTGACACACATAGACACTCCTAATGTCTAGACATATTGGGATGCATAGGTACTCACTCTACACACACACACATACTGGTTACACACTGCTCTCTCACTCACTCACTGAAACACTCTCAGAATTACACACAGGTAAACTGCACACGCTGCACACTGCTATAATTCACACAGTCTGCTCACAAGCCTGACTATACTGGAAAAATTCCTAAATCACTGCACACACACAGTTCAAACACTGAAAATTACTGATTCACTCATTCTGCACACAGACACTGCTACACAGTTCACTATCAAACCTAACCCAATGCACAAGAAACTCAAAATACGCAGATACTACACTAGATGCTAAATTCCTAACTCATACACACAGCTTCTAATTAACTGAGACAGAGGTTCTGAAATAAAACACACACATAGATAATATGCTTACTGATACTAGCTACACACTTAATACCTAGACACTTAGGCAAGACACACAGGAAACTCACACCTAACTAACACACATTGACACTGGGCATTTAGCACAGGGACACACACATGTGTTCTAGTTACTGATACATAGGAACTCTGATACACACCTACTGAGACACAGAAATCTCACACATGAAACCCGACTGCACAGGTAAACACACACACATCTAACAGTAACCATCTACTCACCTAATCTAATACACAGTACACATCTACCTTATGTTGAGACACACACAACAACATGCCCATGTATACTGATACACACTAAATCTAACCCAGAATTCTCCAACCCGACTGAACAGGGAATTCTGCCCCCCCCCTTGACTGTGCACAGGCACAAATTCACTGAGGCACAGAACTCTCTCAACCCGTCTGCACATAACCAATGCACAGTGAACACCTATTCTATCACAACATAGCCCACAAGACTCGACTCCCCAGGAATCAAAACAACCACATATCTACCCCTATGCATATCTATATACACACAGATTCCTATATTAAATATGCAGAATTTAACTAACAGATACGTTCCTAATAACATATCATCAAACATGTGAAGGGCATGAACGAATCCCACATCAAGAACTCCAAAAACCCAGACCTAAACCCTAAATCATAATCAAATCTATACGTATGAGAGTGAGATTAGCCTATATACCAAATTCTAGGGTTAGGATTCCTGAATTAATTGGAAAAACAATTGTTGGGGACCCTTAACCTAACCAAAACCCTAAATTCGAACTACACACAATTGGGTGGGTTCCTAAAGGGCCATGAACATCTGAAAACAGGAATTAAAGGAATAAAACTAGAGTTTTACCTGCAGGGGAAGGTTTCTTCAACGAGGCTCTTCTTCTCCAAGGCTCCCTGACCCACGTTCTTTGCTTCTCTTGCTTTGGAGGTGGAGAAAATGGAACCTAGGGTTAGGGTTTCGAATTTTTGGAGTGGGGAGATGGATTTCTCTAGTGGAGGCTAGGGTTTCTCCTGTTTACATGAATGATGGCTTTGTGAGAGGCTTCTTTTTTATATTAAACCTAGATTTAGGGTTTCTATGCCTAGTTTTTAGGTTAAGCCCCTTGGCCCTCTCATGTAGAACCTAATAGACTCAGGTTAAGTCAGTCTAGGGTTTTGAGGGTTCACCCTAAAATTTAAATTCTAGGGTTTTGCTAGAATAGGGTTTTCTAACTAGGGTTTACTCATTAGGGTTGTCCTAATGGATTTCTAGGGTTAGAACTAAAACTAAATATTTTTAACAATGTATAATAGTTATAACTCAGCAAATCATTTAATACATAATTATTTTAAAATAGTTAAATTACAGAAATGCCCTTATATGGAAAAGTGGTAGTGACAAGTCTACCCTCCTAAAAGAAATTTCGTCCTCGAAATTGGACTGAACTACAACAAGAATGAAATCAGAAAAGGAATATACCTCAAGTCTAGAAGAGATACGGGTATTGTTCGCGCATTTCGTCTTCTCTCTCCCAGGTCGACTCCCCTGGAGAGTGATGTCTCCATGCAACACGAACCAAAGGGATGGTTTGGTTCCGCAACACCTTCTCTCTGCGGTCCAAGATCTCTACGGGCTGCTCAGGGTAGCTGAGCGTCGGACCAACCTCAATCTCCGAGTGATCAAGTACGTGACTAGGGTCGGCCACGTACCGTCTCAGCTGTGACACGTGAAACATATTATGCACTCCCTCCAATGCAGGCGGCAAGTCCAGTCTATATGCCACTGCACCTACCCTTGCCAGAATACCGAAGGGTCCGATGTAGCGTGGGCTAAGCTTCCCGCCTCTGCCAAAACGAATCGTTCCACGCGTCGGAGAAATCCGTAGGAATACTAGATCGCCAACCTAACACAAAAATAGTCTCAACACGCAGTCTAAACAAACAACAAACACAACCAGAAAACAACAATCTATACCTGAAACTCAAGGGGTCTACGGTGGCTGTCGGCCCAATGCCGCTGTCTGTCCTGCGCCACTCGCAGTCTGTCTCTGATGAGTTTCACCTTTTCTGCTGCATCCACGACCATTTCTGGTCCTAGCAAGGCTCTCTCTCCAACGTCGTCCCACGATAGCGGTGTACGACACCTCCGTCCATAAAGAGCCTCAAATGGTGACATCTCGATGCTGGCCTGGTAGCTGTTGTTGTAAGCAAACTCTACCAGGTGCAGATGATCCTCCCAAGAACCTCCGAGATCTAACACACAAGTGCGTAGCATATCCTCGAGAGTCTGAATAGTCCTCTCAGACTGCCCGTCTGTCTGGGGGTGATATGCGGTACTGAACTTGAGCTGGGTGCCCAAGCTAGCCTGCAGACTCCTCCAGAAGTGGGAAGTGAAACGACTATCCCGATCTGAGACGATGCTCACAGGAACTCCATGAAGCCTAACAACCTGACGCACGTACATCTCTGCGAGCCTCTCTGTCGACGTGCCCACCTTGAAAGGTAAGAAATGGGCTGATTTGGTCAACCTGTCCACGATGACCCAAATCGCGTCTTTCCCTCCTGGAGAACGTGGAAGCCCTGAAACGAAATCCATGGTCACGTGCTCCCATTTCCATTCTAGAATCGGTAAAGGTTGAAGCAAACCACCTCGCCTCTGCCGGTCTGCCTTTACCTGCTGGCACACTAGACACCGAGATACGAAGCGTGCTACCTCGCGCTTCATTCCATACCACCATATGTGCTCCCTCAAGTCTCGATACATCTTGTTGGCACCGGGATGCATCGAGTACTGAGAGCGGTGTGCCTCCTGCAAAACCTCCTCGCGCAGCTCCCCGCTAGGCACACATATCCTTGTGCCGTGCCGTAGAGAACCATCATCTGCGATAGTGAAGTCGTCCGACAATCCCATCTGAACCTGTGCTCTGATACTCCTCAGAGTCTCATCATCGTACTGCGCAGCTCTGATCCTGTCCATCAGTTCGGACTGTATCTGTAATCCCCACATCTGAATTTCAGTACCGGGAACTAACACCTCAATCTCCAAGCTCTCTAAATCCGCCAACAAATGTCTATCAGTCGTCAAGTACATAGCCATCGGATACCTGCTCAAGGCATCGGCGACTACGTTAGCCTTCCCTGGATGGTACTGCAATGAGATGTCGAAGTCCTTCATCAACTCCAACCATCTCCTCTGCCTCATGTTCAGCTCCTTCTGTGTGAATACGTACTTCAAGCTCTTGTGGTCTGTGAAGATTTCCACACGCTCTCCGTACAGGTAATGTTTCCACAGCTTTAGAGCGAAGATAACTGCTGCCAACTCTAAATCGTGGGTGGGATAATTCTTTTCATGAGGGCGTAACTGCCTGGAAGCATAGGCAATTACCTTCCCGTGCTGTTGAAGAACACATCCCAGACCCTTCCCTGAAGCGTCACTGTAGATGGTGAAACCACCTGTCCCTGATGGCAACGTCAAAATTGGAGCTGTCGTCAACCTCTTCTTCAGCTCCTCAAATGCAGCCTGGCACTCCTCCGTCCAAACAAAATCCACATCCTTCCTAGTCAGTTTGGTCATTGGCGCTGCAATCTTGGAGAAGTCTTGTACAAACCTCCTGTAGTATCCTGCAAGCCCGAGGAAACTCCTGATCTCAGCTACCGAACTGGGGGTAGCCCACGACTCTACTGCCTCGATCTTCTGTGGGTTAACCGAGATTCCGTCACCCGATACCACATGCCCAAGAAATTCGACCTTGTCAAGGAAGAATTCACACTTAGAGAGTTTCCCGTACAGCTTCTCCCTCCTGAGAGTCTCTAAGACCAATCTCAGGTGCTCTTCGTGCTCCTCCGGTGTCTTGGAATACACAAGAATATCGTCGATGAACACTACCACGAACTTGTCAAGGTACTGGTGGAACACCTTGTTCATCAAGTTCATGAATACTGCCGGTGCATTGGTTAAACCAAATGGCATCACCATGAACTCAAACTGGCCGTATCTGGTCCGAAAAGCTGTCTTCGGCGTGTCTTCCTTTTTCACCTTCACCTGGTGATAGCCTGACCTCAAATCTATCTTCGAAAACACCCTCGCCCCGCTCAATTGGTCGAAAAGATCATCTATCCTCGGCAGCGGGTACTTGTTCTTGATAGTGATATTATTCAAGGCTCTATAATCAATACACATGAGCACCGTGCTGTCCTTCTTCGGTACGAACAATACCGGAGCTCCCCATGGTGATGAACTGGATTTGATGAAGCCTTTGTCCTGCAGCTCCTCGACTTGCTTCTTCAGTTCTGCCAGCTCGCTGTTGTTAACTCTATAGACATGTTGTGAAATGGGCTCCGCTCCTGGAATCAAGTCTATAGAGAATTCAACATCTCTGTCTGGCGGCAAGCCTGGCAACTCTTCTGGAAATACATCCAGGAACTCCGCTATCAGAGGATGTGGCAACTCCTCTTCTTCCGTCCTGGCTCCGCAAAATGTGCTCCTCCTCTGTTCCGCTGCTTCTCTGACGACCTCAAATTCCGGCTCTCCTGGTGGTCTAAACAATACTCTGCCTCTATAACAATCTATAGTAGCATGATGCCTACTCAACCAGTCCATTCCGAGTACAATATCGTACCCCGGAAGTGGCATGACAAGTAAGCTCACGCTCAAGTCTCGGCCTCCTACTGATACTCTCCTGTCCTTGCAGTGATCACGGACTAGGATAATATCTCCACCAGTCATGATCTTGCAAGTCCTAGCTAATGGTTCTGTGTCTAAATGATGTCGAAGTGCATATGATACAGACACAAAACTATGGGAAGCGCCAGAGTCGAATAAGGTAAACGCAGGAATACAATCGAGAAGAACCGAACCTGTGATCAAGTCTCCTGCTGGCTCGATCTCCTCGACTGCCATGGCGTATGCTCGCCCCTGGGGTGCACCTCTCTGCTGCTGATGCTGGGCGAACTTCTGATTTTGCGGTGGAAGTGGTCCCCTCTGTTGTTGGCCTCCTGGTACGGTAGGTACCCTGCCTGGTCCTCTCTGGGCGGCTGCTCCACCCTGACCTGGACGAGTCCGAATGGTAGGGCAATCCCTCAGCTGATGTGTCATCGATCCGCAGGACAAACATGAGCCCAATCTATGCCTGCAGATATCTCTAGTATGTCCCATCTTCCCGCAGTACGCACACTGGATGGCGGGCTGAGTCTGCCTCTGCTGCTGTTGCTGAACCTGCCCTCGAGCTGGTGCCTGGTGCTGTTGCTGAAAGTGCCTCTGCTGCTGCTGAAAGTGTGGACGCTTGCCTGTTCCCGCACTACTGTTTGCCCCTCCGGAAACATCGCGTCCCCTCTTGGGTCTGAGGTCCAAGTCATCCTCGGCTACTTGGACATCCATCAATATGCCCTCATAGGTAGCTGTGCGACGTCCCGACGTGCGAGACTTGATCTCTCTTGTCAGCCCCTTTCTGAATTTCCGGGCCCTGTCCCCCGGATCTCTAATCGTCGATGGCGCAAAGCGGCTCAGGCGGGAAAACTCCGCGGCATATTCGTCGACGGACGAGCTCCCCTGGGCTAAGTCATGGAACTGACTCTCCAAAGCTCCCAGGGCGACATCAGGAAAGAACTTTTCTTTGAAGAGCTCCTTGAAAGCTTCCCAAGTGAGTCCCCCGCGCAAGAGTCTCGGCTCCGTGCGAAACCACGTCAAGGCAATGTCGAACATCTGGCTGCCAGCGGCCTCGATCTGGAGCGCCTCTGGAATCTGCGCCAAACGCAAGTTCCTCTCGATGTCCTCTAGCCAATCATCGGCGTAGAGTATCCCTTTTGTCCCCTTGAACTCCCGAGGCATCATCCTCTTGAAGTCCACAATGGTGCCTGGCCTCTGTTGTTGCTGACCAGGTTGTTGCTGCTGCTGAGTGACTCTCTCCACAGCTTGGAGAGCCACTTGGTGAGCATTCTCCATGTTCACCCTCATCATCTCTGTCTGGGCCTGATGTGCCTCAGCCTGCACTCTCTGGGCCTCTGCCGACGTCCTCTGGGCATCGACCATGCCCTGTATCAAAGCGAACATCTGTGCCCCATCGACGGGCACACCTCCTGGATGCTGAGCTGGTGGTGGTGGAGGTGGTGGTGCCGTCGTAGCTGTGGGGACCCTCTGAACTGGTGGTGGAGGACCCCCGAATGCTGCAGACACTCCCACCTGTCCTGGAGATGTAGGAGGTGCTGCTGATGTCTGTCCGGCAGCGCGAGAGGTGGCAGACCTCTCTGAATCTGCTGCTCCGAGTCTCTGGGACCTTCTTGGCGGCATCCTGGAGACAGATCGAAAGATTCAATTAAGGCAATAGATATGATATCAAGGAAGGACAGAAAAATTTCTAAAGGAATTAATCATTAAGAATAGTATCATAAGAATCAGAATTTCCTAATTGTGATTGAGTATATTCTTGGCCTAATTCCTATTTCCTAAAACAGTCTAAGACTATGACTGGACCTGCATGGGCCACCACTAAAAATGTGTCACGACCCGCACCCGGAAATTGGGCATGAGTCGTGGGTACGTCCAGCCTACGCCGCAGCATCGGCGGTAGAACGCTGTCTAGGTCACAATTATAGTATATCCTGTCAATAGTCTCAACTCCGTACGGAGGACAAGGATAAATAATCACAGTTCTATAATATACTCAATCACAACTATAAGAATAATGGCACGATGAGAATTGAAAAGAGTTCTAATAAAACCATCCACAATAAGTCCAACTCAAAACCTGGGTCTAAATGACCTCACAAAGTCACAAAAAAAAATAAATACATCTCAGTCTCAGTCTAAAGCAATAAATGCAGAAAAATAATCTAAGCATGGGCAGGCAAGTTCTCCTCTAGGATAGGCACCTCCTCTGGGATTTCTGGAGTGAAATCCTCCTCTATTCCTGGACCGTAATGAGTAGGGCAAAAGTCCTCCAGGTTCTCTGAAAATGTTGTTATCCAGTCAGGATTGGAGCGAAACACAAGCACTAACAGCAGTTTCATTAAATTGACAAAATCTATAAACAGTGTAAGAGATACAAGATGGAAATAATAGCTGAACATGTGAAGTACTGGAGAAATGAAATAGACAATAAAGCATCTAGCAATGAGCAATAAATAGTGAATGCTAGAACAGGTAAATCTGAATAAAGATAAAACATCTAGCTAAGTGTTTGAAATATTAGTTAATTATGTGATCGGCTTGGGACTGGATCAGGCTGGTTATATATGATTAGCTATGATTCTTTTAGGTCAGGCTAACCACATGGTTAGCTATGGTGCATATAATGGTCAGGCTAATCATATATAACAGCTATGGAGCATATAAGTGGTCAGGCTGCACCCGACGTGAGAAGTGGGGTGAGCTATGGTACATATAATGTTTGGATATGATCACACAATTTACTAATAGTTCCCCATCCCCCAGCTAGCACGATGGATTCCAACCACGACTCCTCGTGATGGGGATCTAGGGTGCTAACCCATATATCCATAGTGTCGGAATCAAGTATGAAATACACTACAATTTATAGAAGTAATCAACTATGAAAACTGTCAGAGAATGTACTCGCCTGTGGTCCTGAGCAAAGTGTGAGGATCGAGGTCCAAAGTGGGATCACAATGACCTATTTGTGGAATATAATGTTAGATACAGAATTAAGGAATAAACATGTTAACTAATTAAGAAAAATGGGCTTCTAGGTCATGGCTCAGTCTATACTAGGTCATTACCTAGGTTTCTAGGTAATACATCACTAACACCTACACTAACCAGTATAACCTAATTACTAACTTAGGGTTAAAACTAATGATCGTACACTTGACTAACATCTATACCATTTTAATTAATACTTAGCTTATACTATCACAATTTATATATATATACTACTAATAGATCTATAGAGACATGCTAACTAACTAACTGACACCAAAATATACAACACACTAACCAATTAATCATTCTACTGATACTGGAATCACTAGTTGATACTAATTTCTATATATTGACTCATTGTATCAACTGAGTCACTGATACTTATAAGTATCAGACATAATACTCTAGTACACAACACACAGTCACTGTAAAGATGGAATTGATACTTAGGGAGAAGTTAATACTTCAAAAACTCGGGCACTCTAACTGGTGCTGAACACTATGATACACCAAATACCCCACACATATAAGTTACTGACACAACACAACTCAAGATACTCTCACACAGGTATCTCACCTACACACAGGTATCTAATACCTACACTGTACAACACAGGCTCTATCTAATTAATACACACACTATAATCTAACTGATACACAGGAAAACTCACACAGGAAAACTGATCCAAAGAACCATTCTCAGTTCTCACACAGGCACATGTACACTCTTGTACACAAGTCCACAGTCTGAACACAGGTACTCACATACTTCACTATACTGATACATAACACTGCATCACTCACACACAGTCACACACCTGACACACATAGACACTCCTAATGTCTAGACATATTGGGATGCATAGGTACTCACTCTACACACACACACATACTGGTTACACACTGCTCTCTCACTCACTCACTGAAACACTCTCAGAATTACACACAGGTAAACTGCACACGCTGCACACTGCTATAATTCACACAGTCTGCTCACAAGCCTGACTATACTAGAAAAATTCCCAAATCACTGCACACACACAGTTCAAACACTGAAAATTACTGATTCACTCATTCTGCACACAGACACTGCTACACAGTTCACTATCAAACCTAACCCAATGCACAAGAAACTCAAAATACGCAGATACTACACTAGATGCTAAATTCCTAACTCATACACACAGCTTCTAATTAACTGAGACAGAGGTTCTGAAATAAAACACACACATAGATAATATGCTTACTGATACTAGCTACACACTTAATACCTAGACACTTAGGCAAGACACACAGGAAACTCACACCTAACTGACACACATTGACACTGGGCATTTAGCACAGGGACACACACATGTGTTCTAGTTACTGATACATAGGAACTCTGATACACACCTACTGAGACACAGAAATCTCACACATGAAACCCGACTGCACAGGTAAACACACACACATCTAACAGTAACCATCTACTCACCTAATCTAATACACAGTACACATCTACCTTATGTTGAGACACACACAACAACATGCCCATGTATACTGATACACACTAAATCTAACCCAGAATTCTCCAACCCGACTGAACAGGGAATTCTGCCCCCCCCCTTGACTGTGCACAGGCACAAATTCACTGAGGCACAGAACTCTCTCAACCCGTCTGCACATAACCAATGCACAGTGAACACCTATTCTATCACAACATAGCCCACAAGACTCGACTCCCCAGGAATCAAAACAACCACATATCTACCCCTATGCATATCTATATACACACAGATTCCTATATTAAATATGCAGAATTTAACTAACAGATACGTTCCTAATAACATATCATCAAACATGTGAAGGGCATGAACGAATCCCACATCAAGAACTCCAAAAACCCAGACCTAAACCCTAAATCATAATCAAATCTATACGTATGAGAGTGAGATTAGCCTATATACCAAATTCTAGGGTTAGGATTCCTGAATTAATTGGAAAAACAATTGTTGGGGACCCTTAACCTAACCAAAACCCTAAATTCGAACTACACACAATTGGGTGGGTTCCTAAAGGGCCATGAACATCTGAAAACAGGAATTAAAGGAATAAAACTAGAGTTTTACCTGCAGGGGAAGGTTTCTTCAACGAGGCTCTTCTTCTCCAAGGCTCCCTGACCCACGTTCTTTGCTTCTCTTGCTTTGGAGGTGGAGAAAATGGAACCTAGGGTTAGGGTTTCGAATTTTTGGAGTGGGGAGATGGATTTCTCTAGTGGAGGCTAGGGTTTCTCCTGTTTACATGAATGATGGCTTTGTGAGAGGCTTCTTTTTTATATTAAACCTAGATTTAGGGTTTCTATGCCTAGTTTTTAGGTTAAGCCCCTTGGCCCTCTCATGTAGAACCTAATAGACTCAGGTTAAGTCAGTCTAGGGTTTTGAGGGTTCACCCTAAAATTTAAATTCTAGGGTTTTGCTAGAATAGGGTTTTCTAACTAGGGTTTACTCATTAGGGTTGTCCTAATGGATTTCTAGGGTTAGACCTAAAACTAAATATTTTTAACAATGTATAATAGTTATAACTCAGCAAATCATTTAATACATAATTATTTTAAAATAGTTAAATTACAGAAATGCCCTTATATGGAAAAGTGGTAGTGACATTACGACGCATGTTACGCCCTACTCCCAATTTTGGGATATGAGTACGTGGCCAAGCCCAGCCTACGCCGCAGCATCGACGGTAGTACACTGTCTATGATAAACAATGGTCCATAATAAGTACCAAGATATATATATCATCCACAACTAAGTCATACAAGAAATTAAACTTAATTGTCTCAATAATTTATTTAAAAAATACCCACTCCAACTCAAGATATACTCGAGAACAGACCTGGTAGAATAAAATAAATAAAATTAGAACTAATGTCTAGTAAGGCTACTAGCTAAGAATAATACAAAAAAGTATAAGAAAGAAAAATATGCTACTCCATATCCAAGGTTGAATTTGGTACATCAGTGACATATGCATCGCAACGTACTCACCGTAGACCTATGGACAAATGTCGTCGCATAAAATTGTCAACATATCCAGTCAGGATTGGAGCAAAGTACAAATCTAAGCCAACATGAGACAAATACAATATAAATAAATAAAACTCTAGACATGAGAACCATATAATAATAGTAACATAAATATTGTGCCCAAGTAAATCATATGATAGGAGAAATACTAATAGCAAAAATAACTAGCAAAAGAAATTGATAGAACTCAAGATGAAATAGTGTGTGTACTCATGTGTCTTTAGAAGTACAACTTTCAAGATGTGGGCATGCTAATATGGGTAATGGACTAATAAGTACATATGAGTCCTTGAGAACGTCACACGAGTTATAATACATTTTCACGTCACACAAAAATATAACATGTTCTCAAGTTCATAAGTACGTCGCACGAAGGAGGCCAACGTGCCTACTCATTGTACTTCCCCCCAATTCCATATCTCACGATCACGATAACTGTAATGAAACACAATCACGATGACAATATACGGAAATAATTAATTAAGAATATAAATAGGTCACTCTTCTCCCATGTGTGTAAACAGTTAAGACACGGAAGATAAGATGCATAGATGAAGTACAACAATATAAAGTAATTGACATGAAAGTATTAAACAAGTACTTTTCTGACTTTCTGGATGTATTAATATCACAAGTTTAAGACAATCTAAACTTTGGCCTATCAGTTATACAACCATACCATCATCCCGCAAATCCGGTCGAATGAATTAACGCAAGTTAGACTTAAAGCCATAAAAAAGTATCTAACTAAGTTTTTTCTAATTAATCTATTTTAATTCTAGATAAAATCATCTAAAATACTTTTTAATCATATTATATTCTGATTTATGGTTAAACCTAAATTTTGGGCCAAAATAAATCTTGTTTACAAATTCGGGATCTATGGCACGTAAATCAAGATATTTTGTTGACCAAAAAATTAAATAACACTAATCATTGATTTGTGTACGAAATCTTATAGATTTTAGCGCTACAAGAATGTTGGAATCAATATTTTCCTTGAATCTTGAATCATTTACAAGTTATTGCTGATATGGCACATAGATCACAATTTATGTGGTTTTCTAGTTACTTATATGTTGTACAACTTTACAGAATATTAAAATAGCATATTTAATTCTGAGAAAAATATAAGTTATACTTTATCATGTCAATTTTCTGAAACTTCAAACAGCTCATAATTTTGAGATCAAAATTTCCCGGAATCTCAAAAATAACAAAACGTATCAGATTTCAGACAACCAACACTCTACGAATTTTCCAAAAAACTAGGTTCAAAATTAATAAAAATAATATTCAAAAAGCTAACCTCGATACGGTTGTAAAAAAAAAACTAGAGCGCTTTTGGAGTCCGGACCTAGAAGATATGGTCCTTCCAAGTCACTACGGCTGTTAAAAATGAGGCTAATTTGTGACAAATTGTGGGTTATTTTAGAACAAAAAAGAGAGGAGTTTGGGAAAGAAAAATGAAAGATGAGTTTATTTCATAAGTTTAGTAGGTATATATAATGGGTAGTGACTATTTAATTTGAATACGGTTAGGATGGCCTAGTTTGTATAAGATTAGGATCAGTTCAAATAAGGGATATGGTTGAAGTTGATTTTCCTAGTAGACTTAGGATTAAGATTAATTTAAAATATAGTTTGAATTTATCTAAATAATTTATAATTTAAATACAATTAAAGATAATACCAATAATTTGTAACTAATCTTAGGTATATCTATTAACACTAAATCAATATCTATCCAATTTTAAGAGTATATGTATCCAAATAAATATTGAATAATTCCAAAAATATCCAAATAAATCCTAAATAATTCCAGAAAAATTCTAATGAATTATAAAAAAAATATTTAACCCTCCTAACCCTAAAATAAATGTTTAGTAGCAAAATAGATATGTATGGTTCCAAAGTAATTTCTACAAGCTCTAGAAAATAAAATTTCTTAGGTTTAAATAATCTAAAAATTTTAAAAAAATCCTAAAATTCTAAAATAGCCTAGACATGATTCTAATTATTAATACGAGTCTTTATGAGCCATATGGAGTCTAGTGTTACATTAATAGCATTATAAATAATACTTAGTATTTCAAAATAAAAATTCTCATAAAATTTATTTGTGTATTCTATTTAAATAATTAATATTCTTATACGGTATTTTGGGTAGAGAATGCTACAACGCATGAACGTTAGTGCTACACAACGGACACCCCAAAGACACCGTCTGTGTACTTGTCAGAAAATGTCTGTACGGAAGGGTAAACGAAAGCAAAATATAGCAAACCATATATCAAATCGACGGGAATTGACAGAGGTATGCAATGGAAATTTTTTGGAAGCATTTTACTAAGTGGTTTGGTGTGCTCACACAATTCTTTGCACATAATTTGTGGACATCACCCTATTTTGGACACTTCGTCGTGCGACAGCGATTAGAGGGTGTTAAACACCTAAAAAAATATAAAAAAATTATAGGAATGAAAGATAAGATATAGGGGACAACTTTTTTGTCAAGGACTTAAGGCTATTACTGTTGTTTTGGTGGTACAAAACACTGTTGAAGTAGGTGCAACCTTGCTGAATTCAACACAGCCCTATTTTGGGCACTTATTCATGTGACAGTGATTAGGGGAAGTAAATCACCCAAAAAAAATTATGGAAAAATATAAAAATAAAAGGCAAGAGGATGAGGATGAGTGTAGTAAAGGATTTAAAGTGTTTTACCTTTGTTCTGAATGCATTTTAGTTGTTTTTTGCATCATAATTCAATAGTACCTATGCTAAATTTTGGCCAAGTGTGGGACAGTTGAGTGGGGAAAAGTGATGAGAAAATAATGGAAAATGGTAGTGTGGCTGTAGTTGAATGAGATGAGAAGGTTATGGGCTAAAAATTAGGAAAGATTGAGAGGTAGGGAGTTGATTTATGCAACCAACCAAAGAGTGGAACACCCATATAGGGACGGTTGCACATGTTGTGCATTTGTTGTTGTACACAGCAGCAAACATGCAAGAATTGGGTCCAAAAGTGTCTTGATTTGTGTCTCCTAGGTCTTAGGTAGATATGGGTAGAATTGGATCTTAATTGGAATTAATTTGGATAGATTTGAGTGGCATACACTAACCTATGGAACCAATTTATCTAGGCTGAAAGTAAACTCAATAAAACGCACCTAGACAAGTTTAAAACTTGTGTTACACCTTGAATTATCTAACAATATTCAACCTTAAATATAGTACTATATATATTTATATATATATATATTATGCTAACAAGTATCTATCTATATATATATATATATATTTATGCAATTCAACTAGAAAAACAATATTTGTGGTATAAAGGTTACAAATCTACCCCCCTTAAAAAAATGCGTCCTCGAAATTTAAAACTAGAATATGCACAAAAAGAAAGAAGAAGGAAGAATACCTCAGGGTTCGAAAATATAGGGATATCGCTCAAGCATCTAATTATCTCTCTCTCAAGTAGATTCATCCGGATAGTGATGACGCCAAGCGACATCAACCAGAGAAATCGTCTGATTCTGAAGCACCTACTCCCTACGATCCAAAATCCCCACGGGCTGCTCCTGATATTGGAGAATAGGACCAACCATTAGAGTGATCCAAGACATGGATAGGTTTTGCCACATATTGTCTCAACTGTGACACATGAAATACGTTGTGTACTCCATCAGACTAGGCAGTAAGTCTATTCGGTAAGCTACATCACCAACCTTCTCGAGAATGCAGAAGGGTCATATGAACCTTGGACTAAACTTCCTGCATCTTTCGAATTGGATTATATTATGTGTCAGGGAAATCCTCAGGAACACCAAATCACCAATCTAGAACAAGAACAAAATCTTAAAACACAATCTACAGGAATTAATAATATAATGAAAGAATTATATACCTGAAACTCCAACGGCCTCCGGTGGCGATCGACCCAATGCTTTTAGCTATCCTGCACCACGTAAAGTCTATCTCTAATCTTTTTTATCTTCTCAACAGCTTCAACAACCATATCCGGCCCCAGAAATTCTCTCTCGCTAACATCGTCCAAAGATAATGGAGTACGACACCTCCTACCATACAGCGCCTCGAAAGAAGTCATCCCAATGCAGATGATCCTTCCATAAGCCACCAAAATCTAACACACAAGTCCGGAGCATATCCTCAAGCGTCTAAATAGTCCTCTCCGACTGTCCATCTGTCTAAGGGTGGTAAGTAGTGCTAAATTTGAGTTGTATACCCAAACTAGCCTATAAACTCCTGTAACCTCCGTATCCTAAAATTCTTGCTTAAATGTTGTTATTAGGTTAATTTGGGGCTATTGGAATTTTTTTCACAATTTTTGGTTAAATAAAAATTAGTAACAGTAAATTTTTAGGGCTTTCAAGAATTTATTTTATTGCCAAACATAACTAAAAATATTTTAAACTTTTATTTTGGGTTTTAAATAATCAAATATATTTTCTAGAATTTTCTGAGAATTTTTTGAGTATTTTAATATTTATTGGGAGTTATTTAGACTAATAACTAATTTTTTAGGACTTCTAGAATTTATTGTGCAAGTACAGGAATATAGAATAGACCCTCATAATGTTTTAATGTTTATAATATTATTACATATTTTTATTTAAATAGGTAAAACTAATTTTTTAGAGCTTCTCCTAATTATAGTAGGAAACCTATGAACATAAAATTGTCCCGAGTATTTTTCTAGGATTTTTAGGTTCAAAATATATTTTTTATAATTTTTTTAGATTTTTATGATTATTTCTAATGTTTATTTTGAGTTATTTAGAATTAAAATAACTTAAATAATATTTTGATAAAGGCAAATCAAAAATAAATAATATAAACAAAATCATCTAATCAGATTTTGACATGTGTCAGCCTTTAACTTTTCATTCAGCCGCAGCCAACACACACACACACACACACAGATATATATATATATATATATATATATATATATATATAATAACCTTAATTATCCTATTTTTAGAGAGAGAGATTTGAGAGGATGTCATTTAGGGTTTATTTTATCTTCCAGAAGCTATTACTCATAGCTCCGGACTCCAAACATGGCCCAGTTTCTTGTGTTAGAACCATATTGAGGTTAATTATCTGAATAAATAATTTTTTTTATAAAATTCTGAATATTAAATTCTAGAAAATTCGTAGAGCACATCATATCCAAAAATAGATGCGTCTCGGTATTTTTGCGATTCTAAGAGAACCAGGAATCAGAATCACTAACCGTCTAAAGTTTCGGAAAGCTAATGTCAAGATAAATGACATATATTTTTCCTAAGATTTAATACGAAATATTTATATACTGTTAATTCTGTATAACTTCTAGGTTAACAATCAACCACCGTTGCATAATACGATTTTAGGTATGTGCAATAATTTCCAACCGAATTTGAATTCGGAAGAGTCATAAATTCTAGCATGTTTTTTATGCTGAAATCTACAGGAAACCATGCATGAAAGTCGAGTTTGCATCGGTTGACTTTTTTGGTCAACAGATCGCCTCGATTTGCGTGCCATGAGTCTCGAATTGGTAAAATTCAGTTTATTTGGACAAAATTTAAGAATTAACCTAAAAATCAGAATAATAAGATTAAAATAGGATTTTAGAGTAATTATTCTAGAATTAAATAAATTAAAATAAATTATCTTTTGACATGGTAAAATTGTAAAATATAGGCTATTTGGACTGTGACTTGGACTCTGATTTATACCAGCTCAGGACCACAGGCGAGTACATTCTCTGATAATTTTCATTATTTGATAATTTCTATAATTTAAGTATTTAGAAATATTACATCTGATTCTTGACACAGTGCTACACGGACTAGTATATAGATTGAATCTGCAGTCTTGAGATGTTATATTAGTTATCGTATTGACATTGTACACGATATTGATATTAGATATTGTACATGATATATTGGACGTTTATCATGTATCGTGACGTGTCATGGTTGGATCCACTGTACTAGTTGGGGGCGGGAAAATTGCTAGTAAGAAATGTGATCATAACCCTATTGTACAAGAATAAAATCATATTAGTGTTAATCATACACCCCACGTATAATTAGCCAGGCCATATAGCACTCGTACATATTTCCAAGCAGATCACATATCGAAGCTACTATTTCAAACACTTAAAATAAGTTCAGTTCTTCAATTCATTTCATATACTACATCACTCCGTATATGATATTATAGTTTTTTCTCTTTATTTCATATATGCACTGACTGTACCATATTACCTATATTGCCAGTTCTCTTTATTTTACCATTGCATTTATTTATTGTCTTCTCTCAGTATATAGCATCATCTATTTATTATTTTATAGTCCTTGTCAATTAATTGGAACTGCTATTGGGTTGTACTTTGCTCCAATCCTGACTGGATATATTTTTCTAGATTGTGACTTAGAGGACTGGTGTCCGACATATTATGGACCACAGAAAGAGTAGTATAGCCTTGGACCTTGTAGCTCAGGTGTGATTCCGGGAGGTCTAGCCGGGATCACTAGTTATTCAGTTAGTTTCTTTTAGCGGATTATTGGTACCTGATTTGTTTCCGGCATACTTTGAGACTTGGATGTTATTGTTTGAGTTAGATTATTTTGTTGTTTAGACTTGTGTATTATATTTTGATTATTTCTTCGATATCTTATCGTACTTTAGTTATGTGGTTGAGTATTTTCATATTATATTATGATATTTGTGTCTCCTTATGGAGTTGAATATTCGTGTGAGATTGATTAGATAGTATTATAACCTAGACAGCGTTCTACTGCTGATGCTACGGCGTAGGCTGGACGTACCCACGCACTCGTGCCCAAATTTCGAGTGCGGGTCGTGACAACTCCTCCAAAATAGGATATAAATTTAATATACTGGTATGATACAATGCTCACAAGAACTTCGTACAACTTCACTATCTACTTCACGTACAACCCAACAAGCTTCTCCGTGGACAGACCTACCTTAAAGGCAAAAGTGGGCTGATTTGGTCAACTTGTCAACGATGACCCAAATCGCGTCTTTCCCTCCTGGAGAACGTTAAAGTCCAGAAACAAAATCCATTGTGATATGTTCCCATTTATAGTCTGAAATAGGTAATGGTTGAAGCAACCCTCCAAGTCAATGCCTCTCTGCCTTCGCCTGCAGACATACTAAGAATCTAGAGACAAAGCGTGCCCTCTCCCGCTTTATCCTATACTACCATACATGGTCTCTCAGATCCTTATAAAACTTGTTAGATCTAGGATGTATAAAGTACTAAGAATGGTGCACTTTCTGCAGAACCTCATCTCGTAGATCCCCACTAGGCACACATAGCCTAGTTTCGTACCTCAATGAACCATCCTCTAGGATGGTGAAGTCATCTAGGAAACCTTTCTGTACCTGGTCTGATGCTCCTCAGACTCACATCTTGATATTGTGCCTGCTTGATCTTATCTATCAACTCTGAATAGACTTACAAGCTCATCATATATCTTTCAACCCCTGGAACTATCATCTCTATGCCCAAACTCTCTAAGTCTGCTAACAAATATCGGTCTATCGAGCTATCAGATACCTACTCAATGCATCGGCAACTACGTTGGCCTTCCCTGAATGATACTGTAAGGATATATCAAAATCTTTATCAGTTTCAGCCATTGACTTTGCCTCATATTCAACTCCTCCTGTTTGAAAACACAATTTAAGCTTTTATGGTCATTGATGATTTCCACATGCTCTTCATACAAATAATATTTTCACAGTTTCAGAGTGAATATTACCGCTACCAACGCTAAGTCATGAGTAGAATAATTTTGCTCATGTGGCCACAACTATCTAGAAGCATAGACAATCACCTTCTTGTTCTGCTCCAGAATACATCCTAGACCATTTCCTGAAGCATCACTGTAAATAGAAAATCCACCTGATTTGTTTTCGGCATACTTTGAGACTTGGATGTTATTGTTTGAGTTAGATTATTTTGTTGTTTAGACTTGTGTATTATATTTTGATTATTTCTTCGATATCTTATCGTACTTTAGTTATGTGGTTGAGTATTTTTATATTATATTATGATATTTGTGTCTCCTTATGGAGTTGAATATTCGTGTGAGATTGATTAGATAGTATTATAACCTAGACAGTGTTCTACCGCTGATGCTGCGGCGTAGGCTGGACGTACCCACGCACTCGTGCCCAAATTCCGGGTGCGGGTCGTGACAACTCCTCCAAAATAGGATATAAATTTAATATACTGGTATGATACAATGCTCACAAGAACTTCGTACAACTTCACTATCTACTTCACGTACAACCCAACAAGCTTCTCCGTGGACAGACCTACCTTAAAAGGCAAAAGTGGGCTGATTTGGTCAACTTGTCAACGATGACCCAAATCGCGTCTTTTCCTCCTGGAGAACGTTAAAGTCCAGAAACAAAATCCATTGTGATATGTTCCCATTTATAGTCTGAAATAGGTAATGGTTGAAGCAACCCTCCAAGTCAATGCCTCTCTGCCTTCGCCTGCAGACATACTAAGAATCTAGAGACAAAGCGTGCCCTCTCCCGCTTTATCCTATACTACCATATATGGTCTCTCAGATCCTTATAAAACTTGTTAGATCTAGGATGTATAAAGTACTAAGAATGGTGCACTTTCTGCAGAACCTCATCTCGTAGATCCCCACTAGGCACACATAGCCTAGTTTCGTACCTCAATGAACCATCCTCTAGGATGGTGAAGTCATCTAGGAAACCTTTCTGTACCTGGTCTGATGCTCCTCAGACTCACATCTTGATATTGTGCCTGCTTGATCTTATCTATCAACTCTGAATAGACTTACAAGCTCATCATATATCTCTCAACCCCTGGAACTATCATCTCTATGCCCAAACTCTCTAAGTCTGCTAACAAATATCGGTCTATCGAGCTATCAGATACCTACTCAATGCATCGGTAACTACGTTGGCCTTCCCTGAATGATACTGTAAGGATATATCAAAATCTTTATCAGTTTCAGCCATTGACTTTGCCTCATATTCAACTCCTCCTATTTGAAAACATAATTTAAGCTTTTGTGGTCATTGATGATTTCCACATGCTCTTCATACAAATAATGTTTTCACAGTTTCAGAGTGAATATTACCGCTACCAACGCTAAGTCATGAGTAGAATAATTTTGCTCATGTGGCCACAACTATCTAGAAGCATAGACAATCACCTTCTTGTTCTGCTCCAGAATACATCCTAGACCATTTCCTGAAGCATCACTGTAAATAGAAAATCCACCTGATCTTGATGGCAACATCAATATAGGAGTTGTAGTCAATCTCTTCTTCAGCTCATCAAATGCAGCCCGACACTCTTCCGTCCATACGAATTCAACATCCTTCCAAGTAATTCTGGTTAATGGCTCTGTTATCCGGGAGAAATCCTTCACGAACTTCCTGTAATATCTAGTTAATCCCAGGAAGCTCCTAATTTCTACAACAGAACTCGGAGTAGTCCAAGGCTCTACAGTAGCTATCTTCTTAGGATCAACAGATATTCCATCTCCAGTCACCACATGCCCAAGGAACTCTACCTTGTCTAAGAAAAACTAATATTTTGAGAGTTTTCCATAGAGCTTCTCATTTCTGAAAGTCTCAAGCACTATCCTCAGAAGCTCCTCATGCTCCTCTGGCATCTTTAAATAGATGAGTATGTCATTGTTAAACAAAACCACAAACTGGTCAAGATATTTATATAATACCTTGTTCATCAAATTCATGAACATCTTCAAGGAATCACCATAAACTCGTACTGGCCATACCTCGTCCGAAAAGCAGTCTTCAGAATGTCTTCCTTCTTTACCTTCATCCGATGATAGCCAGACCTCAAATAAATCTTCAAAAATACATTTGCGTTGCTCAACTGATCAAAGAGATCATCAATTCTTGATAATGAGTATTTATTCTTGATTGTAAGGTTGCTCAGAGCTCGATAATCGATGCACATCTGCATCGATCCATCCTTCTTCGGTACAAACAATACCGGAGCTCCCTAAGACGATAAACTAGACCTAATGAATCCTTTGTCCTGTAACTCATCCACCTTCTTCTTCAATTTCATCATTTCACTGTTGTTGATCCTGTAGACATGCCTCAACTTTGGCTTGGATTCAGATACCATGTCTATAGAGAATTTAATATCTCTGTCCAGCAGCAACCCCGAAAACTCCTCAAGAAACACATCAAGAAACTATGCTAGAAGAAGATGAGATAATTCCTTATTTTCTACCATAGCTCCGCAGATGATCCCTTCCGTTTGGTCTACATCTCCTCTAGCAAACTCAAACTCTGGCTCTCTTGGAGGACTAAAAAAATACTCGACCTCCGCGGTAATCTATGCTAGCAAAATGCTTACTCAACCATTCCATCCTGAGTACAATTTTGTAACCTATAAGTGGCATTACAAGTAGGCTAGCACTCAAAACCCGGCCTCCTAAAGAAATGCTCTGCCCCTTACAAATATCACGCAAGACTCTATCCTAGTCAGTGATATTTGTAGCTCCTATACAAGGCAACAAGATAAGATAGTATTCAAAGAAAGACAACAATTGGAAAGATGTCAAATTATCTAGATTTGAGCAAAAGTCCATAAATTTAAATCATATTGGAATTTCTAGTTGTGATTGAGTATTCTCTCATTCCAAATATTTCTATATCGTATTGCAGGCTCGTAATAGCACTCTAACCCTAAGTACTACCATGATATTGAACTAATTTGCGTTGAACTGGCTAGCATGGGCCACCACAAAAATGTATCACGACCCGCACCCTGATACTCAGGTACGAATGCGTGGGTACTTCTAGCATACGTCGCAGCATCGGTGGTAGAACGCTGTATCAGGTCATATATATATATATATATATATATATATATATATATATATATATATATATATATATATATATATAACTAACAGTCTCACACTTAATATCCTACTCTATAAGGATTACAATGCTATAAATAGTAATGACAATACTCAATCACAATATCTAAAAGTACGATATGATAATGAAATAAACAGATGATGTCCCAGAATATCATAGAGTCAAGTCTGATAGTCACAAGCATAAACAAAATAAATATATACATGCCAAGATTAGAGAATCGGAGACAAATTCGATAATAACAAATATAACTAGCTATACTAAGTGGTCACATCTGGGACCCAGTTACAATCTCTACCTGTTCCTCCAGAAGGGCAGGACCAGACTCAGTTAAACCCTCATGTGCTCCGTAATAAGTGGGATACTATTCCTCAAGGTCATTTGCCTAATATATAAACATCCAGTCAAGATTGGATTAAAGTATAAATAATAAAAGCAGTTCCAGGTAAATGAGAAAGACTATAAAATAAAAATATAGTAAATGTATACATGATGTAAAAGAAGAACTGAGAATCACAGGTGACAAGAATAATAGAAAAAGTGCAACTAGAATCATTGCAGTAAATAGAGTTTACAGGAAATCATGATAAGCATGGTATATGACTACTATCTCTAAGTGTTTTGAAATGCAAATTGATATGTGATCCGCTTGGGTGCAGCACGGAGTATCAGGTCCGGCTAATCACATATAAGGTGTATGACTAGCTATCCACACAAAATACCACATGGTTCTAAAGGTATTGATCACACATCAATTAGTATTTTTTTTTACCATAACTAATACTAATGGATCTAAATCACGAAATGTCGATACATGTAAATCATAATGCATGGACTAAATATGAGTATGATGATCACGGTACAAAAATAACATGAAAGACAATATCTCCTGATTAGGAATCCATGCAGTACCAGTCCATGTAATGTACGTGTCAGGAATAAAGTAAACACTACTAAAATATGTAATATATAAGCTATCAGATATTAAAAATAATTAGAGAATTGTACTTGCCTTTACTCCTAAACTGAAAGTAATAATCAGAGTCTGTATCGATATCCAAGACCTATATATGAATAATATAATATCATCCTACTATTCTAGAGTTTGTTACACTATATAATATCATTTTTATATACAATAAGGTAGACTATAATTCACTGGTAGAAAAGGACTAGTTTGCTCTATCGGTCACCTAACAACTAATGTTATAAATTATAATAATATTAAACATAATTATTCTAACACATGCAATTGACATAAACATAGAATGGTTTTGGCTAGGTTTATTCCTATAACTTTTCAAGTTCACTAAGTATGTTCTAGTGAATGACAACTTCTACAACGTCTCATTTTGATAGAACCAACCCTATGTGTTTACTCATATAGGTTAATAAAAATTTGTACATTACTAAAACATGTTAAAATATGATACTAAAGGGTTCAAATCTGAATATAACCAATACATGTCATGCCATACAATCTACGTTAATTTTGACAGTTTTTTGTATCCACGTACATACTGAATTTAACTGTAAAGAACACCTATTTAGGGACACAAACATCATAAAGTAAATTATTTTCTACTATGGTTTTTGAGTGTTAACAAGGTGCCTAAAGTTTTTAATGAGTTTTAACAATGTGTTATTCCGAGGAACATTTGTACATAAAATGATAGCGTTTGTCATATTCTAGCACCGAATTCCAGTTCTGGAATTTAGCATTTTTAGTGACAAAAATGTGCGTCCACCCTATTCTAGCAAGAAATTATTAAGACATAAAATATTGGCATGTTAGGGGTTAAATTTAAGGTTATAATTGTGAAGTTTTTGGTCAAAACTTTTAAAAACTGACAAATAAAATATCGTATACGAAATTGTGTCGCTGTCCTAGAATTTAATTAAAATGTGACATAATACATGATTTCCACCAAGGTAAACATATTTCTAACATGAAATAGATATAGATTAAGCTAGGGGGATAACATGTGGAAGTATTTCAAAAGGTTTTTTGCACAAAAAGTGAGCTGAACCGGTGTACATCGACATGCGAACAGAAGTGGAAAGAACTGAAACATTAAGCAAAACTCGTGTTTTTCATCGTTTAAATTGGTTTCTCATATTTTAAATTATGTTTTCTACCTAGAAGATTGAATTATCTAGTGTACCCTAAGTTATGAATCTTAAAATCAAGAAAAATCTTAGGCACCTACCTATTTACAACGCATGAACGTTAGTGCTACGCAACGGACACCCCAAAGACACTGTATGCATGCTTGTTAGAGAACGTCTGTACGGAAGGGTAAACAAAAGCAAAATATATCAAATCATATATCAAATTGACAAAAAATGATGGAAGTACGCAATATAAAAGGTTTGGAAGCATTTTGCCAAGTGGTTTGGTGTGCATACCCAATTCTTCGCACAAAATTTGTGGATAGCACCATATTCTGGATACTTTATCGTGCGACAGCGATTAGAGGGTGTTAAACACATAGGAAAAATATTAAACAATATAGGAATGAAAGATAAGAGATATAGGAAGGATTTTTTTGGAGGACTTGCTATTACCTGCTGTTTTGGTGGTGCAAATCACTGTTGAAGTAGGTGCAACCCTGCGGATCGGGGCATTACCAGCGGGGACTGTATTGCTCTTCCAGTGCATCATCCGAGACCTACTGATCAGTGCATCAGTGGCCACCTTGTCCTCATCTGTCCCAGGGCTCGTCAAGGATCCGTGATGTAGGAGAATCCAACCCATCAAATAATGGTAAAGGAGCTTGACCCTGTTGAAATATCTATTACTAGGATGGTCCTCCATATTCTCGGCAAAGTTACGGGGACCACGATGGATGCAACACACCATGGCCGGTAGAAGGGCCAGCTTATAGCCAAAAGCCAACTTCATGGTAGGTAGAATGAGGGTGCGGATGATACTTTCTATCATTCCAGACCCTCCCGAGACTACGCAATTGCGCAACCAGAGCATCAGATATTCCACCAGTACGGTCTTAGGGGACAACTTGTTTGTGTCCATATAAAAGAAATTGAGCTCCTATTTGAGGGCACTCATCTCATCAAGGGGTTCATCCTCTTCCTCCGAGGATCCCTCAACTTTCTCACCCCCGGTAGCCAGTTCCTTCTTCTCCTGGATAGAATCAGCCACTTCCGCTTGGGACCATGGCGCCCGAACATGAACTATATTCGATTCCTTTGGCTTTGGGAAGAGGTAGAGAGTCCAAGCCATGATGTGAGGAGAAGACCCCTCAATAGACTTCTTCTTCTTCTTCGAAGACCTCTGGCAAAAGCCATGATGGCATAGCAATTCTAGGTACACAGCCAGGATCTCCGGGTTCTCTGCTTCCAACTCCCAAAGTTTTTTATTGCTCGGGGTATATTATTCGTAAGTTTCATCATCCTAAAGGAGTTTTGAGATGACATGAATCTCATGTAAGGCAAGTCCTATCTCTTCGCTGGGCGTAAAAAAGGTCCTAGTGAGAAGGGTTTATAACTCCATCAGGGCAACGAACTAAGGGTGGTTCATCTCCAAACGGTAACACGTACCCCTCACGGCGAAGAACAAGTCTGCTCCCCCTCATACTTTTTTAGAATCCACTAGGTCAGGCAGTACCAAGAGGCATTATAATGTGCCCAACTGAGATTCCGTAACTGCCCTATAGGATAGGTCCCCTTCTTGGCAACCTGATGAAGGAAGGTGTCCGCCGCATATACGCTGAGGTTTGGTCCCAGGTCACTTTCGATGAGACTAGGCTTCAGTCCCAGAAAGGAGTATGAGGGTGACTACTTCACGCTATAAAACTCTCCCTTGTTCTTTCTGGTACCACACCGAATATTGTAAAGGAGTGCCCCATGTGGCTCAGGGGTCAAATTTTAGCCTATATGTCATTATCCCATCATCACCTTCAGGTCTGACAATGACAGGTGACGTCCAAAGGCAGGAAATTATATCTCAGTCTCACAAAATGTGAAATACCAACTCTCCCTAGTCGTTCCCATCTTGGGCTGAGAAGATTTTAGTGCATCACCAAACAAGAAGTACGGCTTCTTGAAGAAGTGCTTCCCATCTTTAGCAGGGATCTCCCCCGAGTTGATCTGACTCAACAAGAAGGAGTCTGTTCGCCATTTTTTTATTGTCGCTCTGGTGAGAGATCCTTGTCAACCTGATTCTAGAAAACCGCAGCCAGGTCCCCAAGATTCATTTTTAAGGGTAGTGTGTTGGGCCCGAAGACCACTTCGCTAGCAGGTGTGGCGGGCAAAGTCACTATAAAAAATCACAAAGGAGTTAGATCAAAACCATTAAGAAATATCAATAAGGATATACATATGCGACTAAGGCACTCATACGGCCACGAAAACCATGCGACCTAGGCACCCATGCGGCCAAGTCAGCCAGGAGGCATAGGCTCCCATCCGGCAGAGTCAGCCATGCGGCCTAGGCACCCATGTGGCCAAGCTGACCATGCGGTAGAGCTCGTCCATATGACATTGTGGTCCATGAGGCAGTGAGAAGTTGGCGTATAGACGTATCTATACGTCCACCTGAGCACATGTGTTCCAGAACCCGACTTTGTCTCCATAGGACCTACCCTTGATCGGCAATTGAACGTCGGCAGGGAGCGGCAAAGGGTCCGCTATAGCAGTGCTAACTTTTCTCTTTTATCTTGGACTTGCCCTTGCCCCTGGGGGCTTTCTTGGGAGCAGCGACGGCGGAGAAGGAAACCTTAGGAGCCATGGCAGCAACAAAAAGGAAGAAGAGAAAAAAGTTTGGTAAAAAACTTTTTCTCTCTCCTCAACTCCCCTATACATATGGCTAGGGATAATGATGGCAAAGGTTCAAATCCTGGTCTGCCTTGATCCATGTAATGCTTTACCCCTTGATGGAGCAGAATTTCCAGGAGATCCGCTCGAGGATCGAAGTAAATCAAGGCATTAAATGATCTGACAACCCGTTAGAGACATATATACGGCCATGATACCATGCGACCAAGCTTCTTATTCAAAGTATTCCAAACTTATCATTTTGGAAACTTTGAAGGGGGTCTTGTAGAAGCATAAAAATCATATAGGCCGCATAAAGGTCATGCCCCCCTTAAAAATAAAAAATAGGCCGTAGAGGAGCCACATGCGGCCTGAACACTAACCGCAGAGGAGCCACATGCTGCCTGATCAACCAAAGTGCTGAAAGCCGTATTGTACACCCTACACGGCCTAAACAACTACAGAGCATAGGGGACGCATAAGACCCCCTTTACACAACAATCAATGCCTAACAGACTCTCTGACACATCACTCTTCATACTGAGACGCTTCGAGACTCGTGAAGATGGCGGCTTAGAAAAAAGACAAAAATTTATATCAACTTATTGTTGGCTTCATCAAACGTATCACTCCACGTGCTCACTCATATGCGGCTACATAAACATGCATCCACATCATCATATAGCCAGAGTGTCCATCCAACCAAGGCCAAACGAGAGCACGTATGCAGCCACAATGCCATGCGGCCAGAGTGTCCATCTGACCAAGGCCAAACAAGAGCACGTATGCATCCACAATACCATACGTCCAGAGTGTCCATCCGACCAAGGCCAAATAAGAGCACATATGCGGCCACAACGATATACGACAAAGGCGTTATGTGGTACTCGGCTTACAGGATCTTTCCGTTACAACCGAAGAAGATTTCTTGCACGATCAGTGCTGACTATGTGTCCAGCTGACCAAGTCAAGCACACAATGGATTAAAAATAATCCTGAGATCTCATCAACAATATATCTTAACGAAGACCTACGTGACAGCCTACCCGTGGCATGCGACTACAGTTACAACCGTATTCTGTTGAAGGATTCCTATGCACCACCAAACAGAGGCACATGCGACATCGATAGCCCATCAGTACGATGACTATAAATAGCAGGGTGGCATGCCCACAAGCGAGGGGAGAGAGCTACGTACGTGCACACATGCTCAGGAAAGAGAAAACAAAAGAGAGCATCATCATTCCTTCGTCAGACCGTTAATGGACTAAAGGAGCCGTTGCATTGCTCGATCTCCTTCGTCACGACCCAGATAAAAAATATTGTACTTAGATATTATGTCTACGATTTTTTCGTAATTTTTTGTTGTTGTTTAGAAAAGTTCATTCATAACTTGTAATGGCGAACAACAGGCTTGACATTTGGCAGGATATTGAGCTTATGCATCACGATTTGTGGATGCAATACCAGCATATCTTCGTAGTTTCATGCAAAGATAATGATGTATTTCCTAACCAGCTGGAAAAGGGATTCCTGCTCTTCTGTCATAAGTTTTTGCTAATGAAGACGGGTTTATGAGCAACGCTATCACCCAAATTAATTTTTGCAACCTCGTCCTCGGTAGGAGGTTCTCGTTGCTCGATTCGTAACTTCCACAAAGATTCCAATTTTTGAGCCTACGGTTCTACTTTAAAGAGATCGATCGAATACTCGTCGTCCTCTTCTGGATCCATTGATGCCATGATGGAAAATATTTCATTGAGTATGTCACCGATGCTGATGTCGGAGTCCCAAGCGAAAGACTACGAAGAGTGAGGCTGTATTTTATCTTCCTCCTCCGAGTCTTCGGGAGTTATAGTAGGTGTTATATATTCTAAACCATGACCGGTTCGTTGGTAGAATGTCTCAGGCATACCCTTTAGGGCAAAGTGATGCATTGATAAGCATCGTCCCTTCTTGTAGCTCAAGTTGTGGTCTCTCTTCTGATTGTATCCCATCTTTTGGAGAATACGCTTAGCCTGTATGTTATAGCGATAAATTTTCATTCTGGCACTTTCCAGTTCTGGCACTTTCCAGCCTTGGGGTTCTCATGCCAAGGGGATCCTTGTTTGGTAAGGGTTTCTATTTCTGGTTCTTAATTACCGGAGATTTTGGTGCCCTTCTACGAAGCTTGACCACAAGGGGAGTAGCTATGTGGGTTAGGCATCCTTTGAGACGGACCCTTAGGGGATCGCCTGAAGTTGTAGCAACATCATCTTCATCATCGGCGTCGTTACCTCCTTTATCTTGGTAGATTTTCTTGTACAATATCGAGTTAGAGTAGTACACCCTGACCCCTTTGAAAGGATTTACATCAAGGAATTCTATTTTGACCACGCCATATTCGCTGACATATTTTAAACACTGGTAGAGAGTAGATGGAACAATTATATACTCATGTATCCACGGACACCCTACCAGGATATTGTAGGACACATCCACATCGATGACATAGCAAGTCACCTCGGTTCGAAGATCACCAATTTAGCATTTCAGACGAATCTTACCTAGTGGGGAGCTTCTCCCAGCATTAAAGCCGTAGATAGTGGTATTGGTGGCTTCCAGCCGATGTATCAGAATACCCAGGATTTGTAGCAGACTTCGTAGGATGATGTTGAGAGATGATCCGTGGTCGATATGCATCTGGTCCACCTTAATGGCTCTGATATATCCTGTGTAATATAGGGGACGGTCGTGCCTATTATTCTTTAACAACATATCTTACTGAGAGAATGTGACATTTGGGATTGCCTCCATCACACTGTTGCAGTAAGGACATGCGGCAGGATTCTCGGCCGGTGTCACGACCCACACCCGGAATAAGGGCACGAGTAGTGAGCAACGCCGAGCCTACGCCGCAGCATCTGCGGTAGAAAGATGTCTGGATCAGACATATAATCTAACATCTCACACAATATGTATAAGGTACATGTCAATGTGCACTCATCTCCAAATAGAGGAGCAATATGATATATGATAGTGGTAAATAATACTTAACCACAAAACAACTAAGAAAAGTAAAGCATGATATGGAATAACAGAGAAAATAGTCACAATACAATCCACAGGTCCGAAATAATATATATACATGCAAAAATCTCAATAAAGTCTAATACAAGTCTAAACAATAAGTCTAAGACTCCTCAGCCTCTAGTACTAGGTCCTCCTGCTCTAAAGTAGTATCCTCTAATGGTACGTCGTCCTACGGCCCGTAGTAGGTGGGATATTGGTCCACAAGCCAATCGTCTGGAAAATAAATCTAGTCAGGATTAGAGCGAAGTATATACCTCTAAAAGCAGTTTCAAATACACAATTGAGCATATATAGTCGATAATAGAAAAGAATACAAGATGACTAAACACAGAAAGTAATAAACAAGAATGAAGAACATGCAATATAAATAACTGCAATTTAAATAGAGTAAATAAAACTAACTACTGTGCCATAGAGTACAAGTTTATTATATGATCGGTTTGGGTTGAACACGAATACAATATGGTAAATCGATTACATGTGTGATATATAATCGACATGTACACAAAAATAGTTGGGCTTGAACACATAACCAACTCCTACTCCCCCATCCCCAACCAATACTTATGGATCCAATCACGACACGTTATGAACACGAATATGGGCAAACTGAATACGAGCAGTGTATGAACATGAAGTAGACTAAAATCAATACCCGATACAAACGATAAAATACATGTGAAGGAGTACCTGCTGAACACGGTAAGGGATAACATCTCCTGACATGATCCATATAGTACCAGTCCGTGTAACCACTGTGTCGGAATCAAGTATACAGTTCTAGAACATGTGATATATACACTATCATGAAATAAAAATTAACAGAGAAATGTATTCGTCTCTGGTCCTGAGAAAATGGTGCCTCTCGATGCCCAAGCTGGTGACACGCAATCCTATTTAGAAAATAATAAGTTAAATGGGGTAATGAATGATAAATTGTTAAAATGAACGAAAACATATTTTTTCTAAGTCCATTTATAGCTAACTAAGTCTATGTTATGTTAATGGGTCTCAATTGATCATTAACTAGCTAATACTAGTTATATTAGGTCTTGGTTGAGTTTCTAAGTGATTACCTTAAGGTATTACTATTCTAGCTAGTGTTATTAAGATATCTAAAACCTTAACTATCCCCTGACAGAATGCTTAATATAAAGCTCAACTTAGGCTAGATACTTACCATTACTAATCCAAAACACATACCTGATGCCCAACTGATACCCTTATATGCACAACTCCCACACTATATACTTCAACTATAAACCACCCTATACTAACTATCATGGTTACCATAACTTAGGATTGATACTAACTATAATAACAACCCCTTTACCTCTAGCGCATTGTTACCTATCCTTTCCTCACCTAACTTGCTGATACTGCCGCTAGTCTTGGTGTTATTGATGTTGCTACACTGCTTCACTGGACCCCAACCCACGAGGCTCACCCACTAATGCAATAATGCATCAGTTAACTTCTTAACTCCCCCTTACTGCAATCAGACCTCTCCTAAGTTTACTACATTTTCTATCAAATCCACTGTCCTTAACAACTGATACACAATAACTGATATCCAAAAATCTGATACCAATTAGTAATGACTGAAACTATAAACTAACTAGTATTAATTAGTAATATTATACTAACTAATACTATATGACCTCACAAGGGTGTATGCTCACTGATACCACCAAGGTATCAGTCAACCTCTCCCATCAGTTTTGAACTGAACCATATACCTTAATTCCACACAAACAGAACCACTAACCTACTGCTACAAAACTCAACCAATACTTATACTATCTCAACTGCTATTTCAGTAATACATGAACCTACACAACCTAGGGAAAACCCAACTGAAACCCACAGCTCAGATACTAACCTGCAGGTAAGCTTCCCACTCTGTCTTGTTGTTTTACTGAAATAACTCTCCCGACCTTCCTCCTGCAGTTGCTTCTGCACTACCCAAAACAACATCCCCAAATCTGAGTTGCACTAGAACTGTAATTGGGTATTGATGTAAGGCATCAAGCTGGCCTGACTTTAATGTTCATAACTGAACATTACTCCCTTGATACCAACTGTAAATTAACCAAGCCACTAGACTACAGCTAATACACCTGCAATATCACTTTGTAGTGCTTGTATTACATGCAAACTCATTTCCACACTCAAGAACACAGAACTGACTATGCACTAAACACTACCCTAACCTTGTTGCTCTAATACCTCACATATACCTACAGGCCAAGTTATCACCTTCTTCCTAACTTGAACACTCCCCATTGAATCACCCATCTACTACCCGACTCTTCTATGTACTACAGTGCACATGGATGCACTGCCTACATGTTTACTTGTACACAATGAACATGACTGCACCTTGCAGTCCTCACAATACCCCCTCTCACTCATCCATTCATTACCTAACACACCAACAAATCATTGATCACTTCCACCCTCTTGGTTTATTCCAATTGACACCTCACTTCACAAGTGTTTGCACACATACACCCACACTATTAACTGATCACAACACCTGAATACTTGTGCACATCACTCTGGCACAGTGCACTGCTGCTACCTGTGTAACTCGATACCTCCCCCTACACACACAGTCACCTGTGTGTGTCACAAGAACACACACTACCCTATCACTTATACACATAAACACATTCACATATATAACCATAGATACTTATATGTATATCTATATATAACACTAGAGTTTAATATATACTAATCTATAATGAGTATACAATCTAAAACAAGTGCAAATCTGGAATTAGAATAAGAAATGGCCACAAAGTCAATTTATCGAACACTTGGCGTGCGTATCACGATACATCATGATACGCTCATTATACGCATCCCAAACTACGAGCCAAAAACTCTAATTCCCCACAATAAATCTTCCTACATACCAATTGCATAATAAAATATCTATATAATTATTTATTTCTAAAATTTATTTACCCATGCCAATTTATCCAACTACCCCTAGTTGGAAAAGTGAGGGTGACAGCCGGTGGCTTGACTCGGGCCAAATAAGAGTCGACGTCTCATGTTGCCGTATAATGGCTTCTACTATTTATAGCCTTGAGAAGGCATACGCGCGTGCATCTCATGCTGCCATATAATAGAGCATATTACAATAGGCTGCTACGTGGTAATTCGAGATTTTGGGTTGTTGATTGCCATAATACTCATGACACGTGTCATATAACAATTTTGATTGCACCTTGGGAATACGTCCACCCGGTACATGAAGATCAATAGGATAATAGTGGCGCATAGAGAAAATGGCACATGAGAACACTAGGATAGTAGTGGCGCATGGAACTTCTGGCACATGGAAATACTGGGTAGTAGTGGCGTATGGCACTGCTGGCACATGGGCATACTGGGGTAGCAGTGGCGCATGGCACTGCTGGCACATGGGAACACTGCTTATGTTGCGGATGGCGCATGACTTTGGATCACTTTGGCGCATGAGACTTGATCACTACGGTGCATGGCTCTTGATTATTGTTGGCGCATGGTAGATATTTTCATGCTTCTATACTACACTATCTAAGGAATCTCGGGAACTACGGAAGGCAAAGTTCTATAAGGAACTGAACTAGAGGCACAAAAGATATCTATATCCTAGGCTAACAGAGGTGGTGGTACATAATTCAATGATAACAAGAGTGGAATAATAGAGATGATATATTAAGAACCAATTCAAATTATAATCTGATAATCATATAAGTCTATCTGAAATTTTGTTACCCAGAATCCTCGCCACGCCAGTAAACATAGCTGTGATAAACTATAGGGTCCATAACTAATGTATGTACCTCTCCAACCATGTTGTCTAAAAGTCTTACGTTGCCAGCTAGCATGGTTGCGAGAACTCTAGACTCTATAACCAAGATAATTATATCCAAAATCGGCTCTATGTCATTGCCAAGCCAGCAAGTATGGCTGCGATAAACTCTAGACTCTGTAACTAAAGCAGACATTTACCTTTTTTACTATCCTTATCCAAATACGTTATCAAAATATAACTTGATATGGTCCATAAGATTTAGCTTGACACAAGAATCAAAGTCAACAACGAACATCAAGAATCAAAATAAACAACGAACAAGTGATTATGAATAAAAATATGTGGAATAGATTTTGAATTAGAGTTTATAATAAGATTCTCAACAGTCATCCCAAGAATTTCTCAAGAAATCCAAATTTTGATTGAGCATTCTCTCATCCTAATACCTTATCGCATGCTTACAGCAGTACGACTAAGTTGTACAACTACCATAATATCGCACTAATTGTGCAGGTTTGAGAGATGCATGGGCCACCATAAAAATGTGTCATGACCCGCACCCGGATGATCGGGACACGAGTACGTGAGTACGTCCAGCCTACATTACAGCATAAATAGTAGAATATTTTTTAGGTCATCAATATCTAGCTATCAATCATACTAATACAATTAGTTCTATCATCTAATTAATCACAATAATCTAAGAAAGAATGAATAAGAAAGATAATCCAGATAACAGTCTAAAATAAATAAAACTTGACATGATATGGATTAAGAAATACCAGTTTAAATCACTACAATGTCACCGCATTGTTCGTAGTGCAAGAGCAGTCTCAACTATAGCATTGCTCGAAAGTCCAGAGTCGAAGGACACAACAATTACTGAAAAATTTATCCAGTCAGGATTAGAACGAGCAAATCTCAAACAACCGTCCCAAATAAATGATAAAGACTATGAAATAGTAAATTATAAGAAATACATGATAAGAAGTAAGAGCAAAAAATAGAAACAGGTAACAGGGCATGGGAATACTGAATATAAATAAACAGGAATAATAAAGCATCATCATATACAGGGAACAAGAATAACTATAATAACTAAGTGTGTGAGTACTAGCTTTGATATGTGATCGACTAGGAAACTTGCACAGAGAATATGGCCTGGTTATTCATACGTTAGATGTATGATTAACACTCACAGGGTACATGCACAGGAAAATGGGTATGATCCAATATCTAACTAATGCTCCCCCTTCCCCGACTAGTATAGTATCCAAACCATGATACGTCAGGACACATGTACCACAGGGCAAGTCTGAAACCAGCACAGGAATATCATGCATAGGAATGACATGCACAGGAATAGCATGCACAGGGGTAACAAGCACAAGAATAACATCTCATGAAGGTGATCCAGGATATACCAATCCATCTACCATCGTATCAGGAATCCAATATAACTATACTAAGTATATGTAACATAGAAGCTACCATATAATGTAAAATATCAGAGAATGTACTCTCCTGGTCTATTATAAAATATCAAATAATATCTGAAATGATGCCTCAAGACCTAAATATGAATTTTTATATCAAAACAGTTTTTTGGAATCATAAACATGCTAAACTAGCTTAAAACTAGGTCTCTAGATCAATACTAGGTCAAACAAGGTCAAATTGGTCAAACTAGATATTATAGGTCAATACCTTGCCAAACTAGATTTCCTAGGTCATACCTTGCTAATATCCAAAGTATACTAGCTAATACTAGGTATAATAGCTAATATTACTAATACTAGTTAATATTAGATAATACCTTATACTATGTATAATATATACTTTATGATATCAATATATAGTATACCTTAACCCAAGATACTAACTTACCTATTGTCCAATGCCTAATATCAATGCCTTAACCAATATTATAATACCTAGCCCATAACTCAAAACACCCATTATCTTAACCATTATCCCAATACCTTGGTATCTCGATACCTTAATATCAAATCTAACTTAATCCCCAAATCTTAGTATCTTAATTATTGGCACTATAGGTTACACTCTACTCATTCCCTCTCCCTCATCCTCACATTGGTATATGGTACCATGGTACCACACACACCTAATACCCAAGCTTGCCTCAACTCAACCTTGGGAGTAGCTCCATCATGCATTACCTCTAGCTCCATGTACTATTCTAACACTATTTTATGCTCTTGACACTCACACTACCTCCTCACTAGTCAAGATACAATACCAACTCAATAAACCCTTGGCACTCAAATTACGCCTACTCATATACAGGGGTTAAAGAGGAAGCAGGCACACCCCATCTTTGTGCGCATAACTATGCACGCAAATTAAGCATACTACGCGCGTTATCAGCAACTTTAGGATAAGAGAAGCATATTTTTCCTTTTGTTGTGTGCACAATTTTGAGACCTGGTGAGAGAATATTTTCTGTCAACTTCTTTTGTACGCGTGGGAAGTCTTTCTTCCTGTGGCGTGGTTATTGAACAACTTTCTTACCACGAGCTCTGAATGTGATAGAAAGCGTGCCTACACTCTTTTGTACTTGTAGAGTGGTTTGGATAGCAGAGCCCTCGCTGGGTTTGCTTTGCATGTTGCACTGAACATATAAGAATTTGGTTGCACGAGGATGACCAATCCTCTTGTCATCGTAGTGCATTCCTCTGCTAAGGAAATATTGGTTCACCTCCCCCCTCCCGCTTCTCTTTGTGAGAGCTTCGCGATTTATTTTCCTTAGTTAGCATACTGGTGTGGCTAAGGGTATTATCCACCAAGTCACAGACCGGAGATAGAGAAATAAGGTTCATAACGAGGGAATCTTCGTTAGCAGCAGTCAGCACACTCTTCCCTTTGTTCACAGCAACTTTGGGATAGGAGGAGCGAGTTTTAAGCAGCCAAGTCTTATGGCTCTTCCTTGACTTGGGCATGGCTGAGGATCTAACACTACCACAGAGAGCATATTTTTATAGGCTTGCGGGTCAAATTGAATGACCAAAGTCTTCTGCGTTGTTCCATCTAACGCGGTGTCATGTTGAGCTATCATATTCTCATCTGATTAGAAGGTCTTCCCCAGCAGAGTCGCCATTTTGTTTGTCATGAATAAAAAAATTGAACAAATTTTTGTGATACTAACTATATAGAAATAAAGGGGATACAATAAATCCTATACAAGAATCTAAAGTACAAAAATTATGGGGAAGTATAGCGTTGGAGATCTGATCTGTGGTCGATCATTTTACTTCTTTGACTACTCAACACAAAAAACAGATGCAAGAACATTCGAACACTTGGAGAACTTGGTAGCAAGAAAGCATTGGCAGCACTAGCACGAAGAGCTTATGTCCTTATCTTCCTATGTTTGCCTGTGTCTGTGTGAAGGATGCACAAATCCTCCATTTATAGACTTCACGAACAGTTATACGGGTGTGCGCACAATAATGGGCAATCTGCACTTTATTTTCCATTGTGTGTGCATATTAAAGCAAACAACATCTCACATTCTACTTAGTGGGTGCATAACTTACTACCTGTTTGACATGTGGATTTTCTATATGAGGAAAGCCCAGGTCGTGGGGACAGTTATTTGCATATATTTTATGAAAAATATGGCATGAAAGACACATAATCATAACCACTCACTATTAGTTAGGATCATAGGTGCATGATTAGAGAAGGTCAGCAACACTGGCGCACTTAAGTAGAGTTAGAAGACATTAGCCATGTTGGTGTGCTTTGATAGAGTTTGGCACATTGGAGCACTAAGATAGAGTTTTGGCACACTGGTATACTCTGATTGAGTATTGGCACACCGGTGCACTCTAATAGAGTTTTGGCACAATGCCACACTCTGATAAAGTTTTGCCACAGTGGTGCACTTTGTTAAGGTTTGGCCAGATTTCTCCACTAAATGACAAACTAGGTCTGCGTGCTAGAGATATTCTGCATTAATGACTATGATCTCCTCGTGTTCTACATTAGTCAGTTGTCAGATTTATTTTATTAAATGCTGAGGGGAGGATGTAAAGTTTGTACTCTCGCCTATGTTAAGTTAAACAAAATGGCATAAGAGTGTGCCTCTGTTCTGCTCTTTTAAGAAAGTACGCCATACTCTGAAACTTTAAGAAATTATGCTACTCTTCTTTTGGGCATGTTCTGTGAAGGAGTACACCACTGCTCTCTTGTACATGGAGGCTAAAATAATGTGTAGGCAACTCCAAAGGGGGTGAATAGAGCAATACTGACCAATTAAAACCTGATTAAGGCTAAGCTCATGAAGCAACTACTAACAGATTAAATAATCAGAGATATAATAATGCGAAAAGTAAATAGAGTAAGGAAGAGGAAACATAAACAACAACATGTATACTGATTTTTCTCGTGGACGACCAGTCCAGTCCCAAGAACTCAAGCTCCTAGTTTGAATCCAGTATCAGTGAAACACAAGCTTTGATCCAAAGGCTTACCACTTCTTTACAACACGAGCTTTTGATCCGAAGTGCTCGACTACTTCAACTTCGCAGAGGCGAAACTTAGAATTTTCCAAGTAAAAATACTATACAACTCTTGCACAACTTCTAGCCGAATCGCACCGAGGTACCTTGGGAATTAGGAAGTTATGGCTAAGAAGATTTGGAAGAGTGTGGCTCAGAGAAAGGCTTAGAATATATAGAGATTAGAATATTGAAAGCTTGAGAGATAATTTAAAATGAGAGAAATTATGCCCTTCTTATACTAGTCTGGGGGGGGGGCAGAGTTCCGCCCGAATTCTGACCCATAAAGTTCAAAATTTTGAACGTTGGACAGCTCGTAACTAGGAAGAGAAAAAAATAGGTTGCTAATTTTAAGGGGACCGAATTCGGCCCGAGTTTGGTTAGGGACCGAGTTCGGCCAGAGCTCGGTCTTCCTCAGACCAAAAGATCTATAAATGGGTTGAATTGGTTTGGTTTGGTTTGGTTTAGTTGGGTTCAATGCTTGGTTGTTTGTTTGGTGGAGCTATAGAAAATATGTTGAGTAGTTGTTATGCCACAGTGCGACTCAACATACATATTTTTTAGACTCAAACAAAGATAAAATTACAGACTCAGAACATTACAAAGAAGATGTGTCACTCCCCGTTCCCAAATATACGTATTTGGAGCGTATTTTTTTTTTGCTTGCATGTTTAGTAGATCACATGAGACTAGACCCATTCTTTGGTTATCTTGGTTCATGGTTTATTTGTTGGGTTGGTTTAGTCATAGGTTCACCCTGGTCTAAACCTCAAACCTCCATGTATATAAATCAAATCTCTCGTTCTCTCTCTTCATTTCTTTATTTTCTTTCTCTCTCTTTTGTTTTCTCCTTCCAAGTCTTAGGCAAGTACATCTTGCATAAAAAATGGAGAAACCCTCCATATTATTGGTCTATTATGTCTATTGTGTAATTTTAAGCATGTTTAGAATTTGGTATTTTTGGATTTGGTGGATGGAATGCTGTAGATCTAGATTTTAATAAGTATGGTGTTATTGATATATTTTAATGGTTTTGATCTTCAAAAACTTATTGTTTTTGAAAACTTATTATTCTATGTGATAGAGCACTTCATTTTAATGGCAGATCTAGTCTTTTCAGATTCTTAGAGTTTTTCTACGGCCGATCTTGATATTCTGGGACGATGGAGTATAATGCGGCCCAGCAACATGCACCCCTCTATTATGCCTCCATCTTGTTGGACGCATCTTGTGCATGCTTTCAAAATTCGGACGCATAGTACCTTGAACGCATAGAAATTCACTAAGGCCTGACTCCATGTGCCCAAAGTTCCTGCGTCCAGGAGATTATATAGCCACGAGCCCTGCATCTCTTCTTTTGGGCGCCTGTCTCGACACGACTTTTGTGTCTCTGCACCGACCTGGTGATTTTTTCCTTTCTCTCTGACATACTTTATTGCATATCATATCAGTCACATCAATTACTTTATGTTATTTTATAGATACTTCATTTATTGCTCGTCCCTTAAGCACTTGTCCCAAGGAGTAGACTTTAACCCTGAGCATGCGACCTATAGACATATGCGGCCAAGTGGTTCATGTGGCCCTGACTTCATATGCGGCCTGGACTTCCTGTACGGCCTAGAGACCCAAGCGCCCTTGATTATTTTGATTGAATATTTTCTTATTCTTTTATGATTTATAATTGGGTTAATCTTGTGTTATGATTATAAGGAATAATGGATTTAGTAACTAGACCTCGTTCTAGACATGACCATAAGCTAAGATTGGCTATGAACATGGCATGAGTTGAACTGAGATTTCAGTATGAACCAGACAAATTGGATAGTGACTAACCGACTATGTGTATGACATAAACTTCGTATTACAATACGATCTTGATTCATGTGACCCAATGTATAATTGGTATTTGGACTCGAATATTGTATCCATGTTGATACAAATTATTGTCTGAAAGTGTATATGATCGGATGTGCACCGAGGTACGATATACCATGTCACGTGTTAAATGATTCACATTTAGGTTGTGCATCGAGAATGCCTCTAAATTTTTGAATACATGATATTATAAATATATATCGTTTCCCCAGCACGGGCATGTTAAGCGAGTCGAATACCAAAGCGTGGCTAGGATATTGGTTTAATGAATGTTGCATACGCGCTCGGGTGAATCCAGATAGAACTTTCGTGGATTCGTATCTAGCGTGCCAGTACCTTGTACAACATCTTAAGAGAAATTCTTATGTGACCACGCCTTGAGATTTTGAACACAATATAGGGCTAATTTGGTAACTAAAAATGGTAGTAACATTTAGAGGAAACGGTATCCCGAGATCATGCCAATGAACCTTTTCACAGAGATTTATTCTAAGTGCGCTGTAGGCTGGCCACCACAGATACTGTATATTATCTGCCTTAGTAGAGTACAGTATCTGACCTATTATTATGCCGAGCCACTATTTTACTATATGAACATTAGAACCGCTAATACTGTATTTTTAGATCAGTGGCCCTACGGGGAACTGGTGCATCTCGTGTAATACCTATTTTATTTATTTGGCTCGGTTAGCTCATGTTCGACAATGGCGTGATCTAAGGATACCTATTATGCATTATTTTTTAGATAACCTCAGTCTCCACAAATAGCAAGCAGTACAAGTGATTGGCCGATATCAAGAAAATGGACTTAGTTGTGATTGTATTATTCGATTAGTAGCCTAGGAAAATAGACTATCATAGTGTGATGGTTCAACCCTTATCCTTGTTTGGTTGTAGGGTTGGGCCTTTATGATAGGATATGCCATAGACGTAAGTTACGACAATGAACCTATGTACTATATATAATTATTGTCTTGGATTTCTATTTTTCCATTTTGTGCTTCCTTTGTGGTACTTTCTATTTGGGGTCTAACCCCACTGGTTTTGCATGGCCAGGTTTTGAGCTAGCATCCGAGGATCTAGCGTACTATCCCCCATCTTATGGCGCGTACCAGAAATATGGTCATAGATGATAACGAGTGGGTTTTCTTCTTTCCTGTTTGTTATTGTATATTTTTTCTTTTGGGCTTTTAGCCACCGACACCAGTTAGCCGGCACATTTGGAAATTTAGTCATTTTATATGATTGTATTAAATCATACTGCATTTATCACTTTCATATATTTTTGCTACTATTCCAGCTTCTTATTTTTGCACAGTTGGTCTCTAGAATATTTTGAGAAAGCATTTGGGATGCTTTATTATTTTATCATATATGCTCTATATTTACTGTTTCTTGTTTGAATTATTGAGACATATAAGTTCTTGACCCTAGGAGACTTTATTATATCATACACCCCCTTGTCTTATTACAGCCGTGATCGTCGTAAGACGTATAGTACATTGTACGGGGTAGCTGGCCATGTCCGTCTCCGTAATCTAGTATTGGGACATGACAAGGTTTTAGTGGTGGCCCATGTAGGTCTGTTCTTCAAACTTCTTGGGAGTCATGGTCATAGGAGTCTCAATCAAACATGATCCTTCTTAAAATTCTAATTTAGTCCCTTTCGATAACCAGCTTAAATTCTTATAGATTGTTGGCTTCCTTGTTCCTTCTCATCCTTTACTTGATCGTTTCTTGTGCTCTTTTTTAGGGCTTCTCTTTCCTCGATGCTGCAGCAATAAGAGAGGCAGAGTTGCCAGTGGAACGAGATCCTGTAGAACCCCAGCCAAGGATCCGAGTTGAGCCCACGATAAATAGGATAGAGCAGCCGGCTCCAGGTTTTCTCGTACCTCCCGTAGTGTCGACAATACTGGATATCCCGACCTTGCTAGAGATTATTTGTGGATTGTTGGCTGCACAACAACCAGATGGTGGTACAGCAACAAGAACAATAGCAACATCAGCAACAACATCTTCAGCAGCAGGAACAGAATGTCATATTGAACCAAGGGTTGCACACGACCCTAAAACGAGGCAGGAGAATAGATTCTGGGGCATCTGTTAGATTTTGCAGACTAAAATCCAGATATTTTGATGGCACAGAGGACACAATCATGGCATATAATTTGCTCCGGGATATTAAGACCATTCTGATAGCAGCTAATGTTTCGGCCGAGGAACAGGTTGACCTGGTTTGCTTACAACTCCAAGATCTGGCAAGAGATTGGTGGGCTTCGATAGAGTTAGTATTGAGGCACCCTATTTCGTAGGATAATTTTATGACCCTGTTCGGGGCAAAAATATTTTGTGCTTGTGGCTCAGTGTAAGTTGCCACAAAGGTTCATTAACCGCAAATAGGCTGGAAGGACAGTAGACTTCTACGCGACGGAGTTTTGTCGACTGAGAAGGTTTGCTCCAACCATGATAGCAACAGAGTTGGAGAGAGCAATGAGATTCTAATATGGACTTCACTTGGAAATCTTACACATGGTAGAGGTGCATGACTACTAGACATTTGAGACGGTATTGATAGCAGCAAAGAGGGTTGAGCTTACTTCTCAAAGGATGGCATCAAGAAGAGTAGATCAAAAGAGGCCTCATTTACAGAGCAATGAGGGAGGACCAGTACCACGAACGTCATCACCATCCCCTGTCATTCGCATCTATTATATGACGCAGAAGAGGCCAGTGACCTCGACAGTGATAGTACCAACTCGGAAGCAGCAGCCTAGGCAGCAACAACAACCGTAGCAGCAACAACGACGTGGAGTGCCGACAAGTTATACCTATTATGGCAAATGATGTCATACCCGGGATGTTTGTCGGGAAGCTAACAAATTATTCATGAGATATGGGATCCTTGATCACAAGATTGCCACAAGCCCATTTATACTGAGGCTAGGAGGGCTAGTACAACAGTTTCCTATATTGCCAGCACCAAGGGCGGTGAAGTAAGGAGGAACAACAACAGCAATACGGCCTTTAGATCAGCATCCTTTACCGACGCTGGCCCAGCTTTATAGACAACAACAACAACAGAATCAACTGGGACTGCAACAACGGCAGCAAGGAAGATAGCAACAGGAAGCTCAACATGGCCAAGGGCAGGCGTTCACCTTGTCTTTGGAGGAAGCTATGGCGTCGGGCAACGTAGTGGCAAGTAACATTTTTGGTACAAACTTTCCTGACATAGCTTTAATTGATTCTGGAGCTTCGCACTCATTTATATCTGCAAAATATGGTGACACGTATTGGATTAAAGTTTGAGGCATTACAGAGAGGCTGAATATACTCACCGGCAATGGGATCGTAGAAGTTAGTAGGTTGTGCCTAGCATGTCAAGTCGTAGTATATGGGCATTTATTACCTACAAAGTTGATCAAATTTTCTATGGATAACTTTGACGTTATCTTAAGCATGTACTGGTTGAGAGATAGTCATGCAACGATAGACTACAGTAAGGGTAGAGTGTTGTTTAGAATTTCTGGTCTAGAAGAATTTGTCCTTAGCAGAATAGCAGAAGAGTAGCATAAGGGGGGTCACAACAGTAGCAAAGGAAGAAGACCCAATACCCAAGATAGTTGAAGAATTTATGGATATTTTTCCCAACGAGATTCCCAGATTACCCCCAGTTAGAGAAGTAGAGTTCTGTATAGAGTTGATGCCAATAGCAGAACCAGTATCCCAGAACGTATACCCAATGTCACCATCAGAGCTTGATCAGTTATATCGACACATGGAAGAACTGAAGGCAAAGAAGTTTATTCGGACCAGTGGATCACCGTGGGGAGCACCAACGGTATTGCTAAAGAAGAAGAAGGATGGATTGATGTGGTTATGTATGGATTACAAACGGCTAAATACAGTGACCGTGAAGAACAAGTATCCATTACTAAGGATTGATGATTTGTTTGACCAATTAAGTGGGGTAAGAATCTTCTCCAAGATAGATTTATGATCAGGATATCATTAGGTACAAGTTCGGGAGAAGGATATACCGAAGATAACATTTAGGTCACGATATGGGCATTACGAATTCTTAGTTATGCCATTCAGACTGACTAATGCTCCAGTAGTATTCGTGGATTTCATGAATCGTATCTTCATGCCATACATAGACCAATTTATGGCAGTATTCATCGACGACATTCTTGTGTATTCTCGTAATGAGGAGAAGCATGAAGAGTATCTTGGGATAGTACTGCAAACTTTGAAGGAGCACCAGTTATATGCGAAGCTTAGTAAGTGTGAGTTTTGGCTGAATCACATATCCTTTCTTGGGCATATTATTTTTGGAGTCAGAGTGTCAGTGGATCCCAAGAAGGTAGATGCAGTAATAAATTGGCCAATTCAGAAGACAGTAGCAGAAGTTGTAGTTTTTTGGGCTTGACAGGATACTACAGAAGATTTGTCACATACTTTGCTAAGATCTTAGCACCTTTGACTCGGTTGACGCACAAGAAAGTTAAATTTGTGTGGCCAGCGGAAAGCCAGATAGCCTTTGAAGAGTTAAAGAAGAAGTTAATCTCTGCACCAATCCTTACTCTTTCAGCAGGCTCCGGAGGATTCACAGTGTATTATGATACATCTGGAAAGGTACTTGGATATATTTTGATGCAACAAGATAGAGTGATAGCGTATGCTTCTCGACAGCTCAGAGTTACGAGAAGAACTATTCAACTCACAATTTGGAGTTAGCAGCGATAATGATTGCACTTAAGTTATAGAGACACTACTTATATGGCTATCGAGTAGAAATATTCACAGATCATAAGAGTTTGAAGTATATGTTCACGCAGAAAGACCTGAACATGAGGTAGAGAAGGTGGCTAGAGTTATTGAATGACTACGACATATAACTTCAGTACCATCCAGGCAAGGCTAATGTAGTAGCTGATGCACTTAGCAGAAGATGTGGAGAATTTATGTTGACTACTCAGAAGCACATTCTAGAGGACTTACTTGAGATGGGTATCGAGATAGTACTTCCAAAGAGTACAGGAGTTTAGGCTAGCCTACATATTCAGTCAACTTTGGTAGATAGAATCAAGCTAGCTCAGGCAGAGGACCCGAAGATTCAAAAGCTATAAGAAGAATGTGAGTCCAGACTTAGTAATGAGTTGATAATACATGCAGATGGAACGCTAAGGTTTGAGAATCGTCTATGCATACCAAGCAGGGATATTCGACAAGAAGTAATGATTGAAGCACACAGTTCCCTATATTCCATTTATCTGTGAGGCACAAAGATGTATCAAGATATCAAGCAACACTTTTGGTAGAACAGAATAAAGAGAAAAATATCACGCTTCGTATCGTGATGTCTGATATGTCAGTAAGTAAAGGCAGAACAACAGAGACCGGCAGGACTATTATAGCCGCTCCCTATTCCTGAGTGGAAGTGGAAACACATCACCATAGACTTTGTGACCGGTTTTCCTAGATTACCGACTGGCCGAGATGCAGTTCGGGTGATAGTGGATCGGCTTATGAAAGTGACATATTTTCTCCTCTTCAGAGTGGGACAGTCTACAGAGCAGTTAGTAGATTTGTATATGCGACAGATTGTGAGACAGCATGGAGTGCCAGTAAGAATAGTATTAGACCAAGATACGAGATTCATTTCTCATTTCTGGAGAAGCTTGCACGAGAGATTGGTTAACAAGTTAATATTTTGCACAGCTTACTGTAGAAGCACAAAAATCCCTCAATGCGTTCTAGTTTACTGTCAACAAATAAGTAAGGTATGCATAACTGCGGTGGACGCATAACAGCAGCGGACGCATGACGCCCTCGGGCAGGCTGAGATGCATACCGTCGTGTGACGCATCATCCCTACAGTCACATCAAAGCATTTATAACTCTGACAAAATAGACTGTCATTCTGACCGCCTCGAATCCTGCACCACTGATTAGAATCTGTGCTGATAGCTATGTCATAATTACTTTTTACAGTATACAGTTGCTCAAATGCCATGAAAGCAGAAAACTACATAAAATTAATGCATCTCTGGCCCAATGCGTCCCAGACTCCATGTATTCCATGTGTCTATGGCCCAATGCATCCTAGACTACATGCGTTCTATGCGTCTCTGGCCCAATGTGTCCCAGACTCTATGTCTCCACGCGGCTTAGACTCCATATAGTTCACATATGCATCCTGAACGACAATAGAGCAGGGCGGTCACATAAAATCTCCTGACACATATTTTGATGTCTGTTAGAAGTTCTGATAGCTCACTCATCACCCTGAGATACTTCAAAATCCGTGCAGACGATGACTCAAAGAAAGATAATAAGTCACATCACTGCATTAATTTTCTCGACAGACGGCCAAGCGACGTGTCCTACGTATGCGACTTCAAAGACTCATGCGGCCTCGATATCATGCGGCCAGAGCATCCATCTGACCAAGGCTGGCATACGTATGTGTTATGGTTTCCATATATTGGAGTCGCCATATACTTACGGCTGGCATATTGCGTATTCCTAGTCCTACGTATTTTGGGACTGGGGCATGACATATTTTTATGGTAGCCCATGCAGGTCTTCGAATATATTGTCTCGGTTACGTTACTGTACTGAACAAGCCTGCGTATAGGAATAGAGTATAGGATCTCCTCCACGCTTGACTAAAACTCATCTTCCCTTTCAACCTTCCTATTTAAAATGCTTGCATCCTGTTTGATTCCTGTACTCCTTCTAATCGTTTCGTCCACCTCTTGCAGAGAGATAGATTTGCGTAGTAGATGTACTACCGCCGGAGGTGACACACCTTCAGGAGTCAACGGCCAAACTCGAAGGAAGACCTCGATGACTCCTAGACTTTCGAGGACGGATGGATAGACTCATAATCCAGTTCCATCTGATCCTTCCGCATACCTAATAGGACTTTTCCAGCTTAATCGGTACCACAGGATGGACAAACACAGCTGTTCCAATTCTTCTAAATGATAATGCAGGAACAGAGACAACAGACGGCCGCACTAGCTGTAGAGCAAAGGCAGCAAGCGGTAGAGTAGAGGTAAGAATTTTTGGCAGCACTTGAGAGAATGGCTGCACAGGCACCTGTACCAGCCCAAGCACTAGTTCCAATTCCGTGAGCTAGAGTTGGGTCAGTAAAGAACTTGTACAGATGGATCCCAAGTCGTATAAAGGCATTGAGAGCCTAGAGGAGACCACAAACTGGATTACCCACACCTAGAAGTTATTAGAAGCATCACAGTTACCTACAGATCTATGGATGACAGGCGTAAGGATGCAGCTAGATGGTAACGCTCATCACTGGTGGGATTCAATGGAGCACCAGTTGGTTACGCGTCAGACTTGGGAATAATTCCTGGAGTGTTTTGAGAGGAAGTACTTCCCGGACACTGTAAGGGATGCGTTGTATGATATGTTCCTCCATCTGGAGCAAGGGAACAAGACAGTCGACGAGTATGATGTAGAGTTTAGTCGCCTTAGTAAATATGGTGCTGCCTTGATACCGAATGACTTAGAAAAGGCTAAGAGGTTTTATCGTGGGCTGACTCAGGAGCTCCAACACTACACTAGCTCACAGTCCTGGATCTCTTATGCCAAATTATTGACAGAAGCTAGGTTACAAGAGACCATCAGCAAGGGAAAATGAGGTCAACTGAAGACACAGCACGGACCAGCAAGGACACAGCAAGGAGGTCCTATCAGACGTCATTTGGCACAGCAGCAGCAGCAGCAGTACAGAGCAGGACAGTACTAGATTCTTGAGAAGCCTTACTGCAGTTTTGTGAGAGATGCGGACATATTTTGAGAGACTGTCGGACTCACTTAGGGCAATGTATGAGGTGTGCTTTCGAACAGCATATGGTAAAAGACTGTCCAATACATCAGACATTGACGCTTCCACCGCCAATATAAAGGCTAGCACTTCCAGCACCGAAGCCAGTTCAGCAGATGACTAGACTAGGAGCACCTCGACCCCCAACAGCAGGAGAATTTCAGCGAGGACCACCTCTACCTACTCAAGAGGATCATTCACGAGGGCCAGACATGGACTACCACAAAGGAATGGACAAGCTTTTGCACTAGAAGTTGATGAGATGGATCAGGAGATTGATGTTATAGTAGGTATTACTCTTGCTTTTACTTTTCCTGCTGTGATATTATTTGATACGGGAGCCACCCACTCATTCATATCTTCTAGTTTTATTGTATAGCACAATATTGCCACTACATCTTTACCAAGTTGTGTTAGAATTCTCATCAGAGGAGGAGTTGTAACTTTTAGTCGGATTGTAGATCGTGTCCTGGAGTGATTCGTGGCAGAGAGATGAATGCCCGACTCTTAGTCCTCCCTATGCCAACTTTTGATATTGTGCTGGGGATGGACTGGCTAAGCAAGCACCACGCTTTCTTCGACTGTTTTGGAGGAAGCATTTTTTTAAGGTACCAGGCCAGCCAGAACTTGAGTTTGCACGAAGATCCACAAAAGCCCTTGATGGTGTGTAGCTCGCAATGGACGACGTTATTTATCACCACATCATTTCAGAGTTCCAAGACGTCTTTCCGAAGGAATTGCCAGGACTACCTCCGGACAGAGACATAGAATTCTCGATTGAATTGACACCGAAAGCAGCACCCATAGCATCGCATGTTTATAGATTGGCGAAGAAGGAGATGGATGAGATGAAAGCACAGTTGAAAGAATTAGAGAAGAAAGGTTTCATTCGACCAAGTGTATCACCCTGGGGAACACCAGTATTGTTTTTACCAGAGAAGGATAGGTCAGTGCGTATATGCATCGACTACAGAGCCTTAATTGTAGTGACCGTGAAGAATAAATACCCATTGCCATGCATTGATGACTTATTTGATCAGCTTAGTGGAGCCAAGGTATTCTCGAAGATAGACTTGAGATCGGGATATCATCAGGTGAAGGTACGGAAGCAGGACATCCCGAAGATCGTATTCAAGACAAGATATGGACACTACGAGTTTTTGGTCATGCCATTTGGGTTGACCAATGCTTCAGCTATCTTTATGGACTTAATGAATCGATTATTCCACCAGTATTTGGACCAGTTCGTGGTCGTCTTCATAGATGACATACTTGTCTATTCGAAGAGCCACGAGGAGCACGAGAAGCACCTGTAGACCTAGAGACCTTGAGAAGAGAGCAGTTATATGCGTAGCTCAGTAATGTGAGTTTTCTTGGACAGAGTCTCATTTCTTGGGCATGTCGTTACGGGAGATGGTATTTTTGTTGACCCAGAGAAAATCTCGGCAGTCGAGACATGGCCCATTCCTAAATCAGCATCAGAGGTGAGAAGTTTCCTTGGACTTGCGAGATATTACCGACGGTTCATGGAGAACTTCTCAAGGATAGCAGTGCCTATGACTCGGTTGACGTGCAAGGATCAAGAGTTCGTATGGACCGATGAGTGTCAAGCCGCTTTCGAGGAGTTGAAGAAGCGACTGACCACAGCACCAGTATTGATCATTCCATCAGGATCAGGAGGTTATGTGATTTACAGTGACGCATCAAGAAAAGGCTTGGGATGCATGTTGATGCAGCATGGCAAGGTTATTGCATATATATCTAGACAGTTATGAGTATATGAGAAGAATTATCCAATTCATGACTTGGAGCTTGCAGCCGTTGTTTTTGCTCCGAAGCTATGGAGGCATTACCTATATGGGGAACGAGTCGAGATCTATACAGACACAAAAGCCCCAAGTATGTCTTCACGCAGAAGGAGTTAAATATGAGGCAACGTCGGTAGCTTAAGTTAATGAAGGACTTTGAGATAGAGCTACATTATCACCCAGACAAGGCTAATGTAGTAGCAGACGCGTTAAGCCGGAAACCAGCATCTTACTTCTTGACAACACAGAGGGAGTTATTGGAGGACTAGCAAGAACTTGGCATAGAAGTGGTATTACCCAGAGCAGATGGGATATTTGCCAACTTGCAAGTACAGTCATCACTAGTAGAGATGATCAAGGCAGCTTTGCCTATGGACGCCAGATTCAGGAGATTGAAAGAAAGGACAGAGGCCGGAGAGCAGACGGGATTGCGCATTCATGATGATGGAACATTACGATGTGGTGATCGTCTATATGTTTCCAATGGAGAGATTTGACAGGAGCTGATGGTGGAAGCTCATAGTTGATATATTCTATTCATCCTGGAGGCACCAAGATGTACCGTGACTTACGACAGCACTTTTGGTGGCATGGGATAAAAAGAGAGATAGCTTGCTTTATAGCCAAATGTCTAGTATGTTAGCAGGTGAAGGCGGAGCATCAGAGAACAGCAGGGCTACTGCAACCACTTCTGATTCTTGAATGAAAATGGGAGCATATCACTGTGGACTTTGTCACGGGTTTTCCTAAGAGTCTAAGTGGAAGAGATACAGTATGGGTAATAGTGGATCGCCTCACCAAGTCCACACATTTCTTGCCTTTTAGAGTTGGCCAGTCCACAGAAGCTTTGGGTGACTTATACATGAGGCAGATCATGAGGTTGCACATCATTCCAAAAAGCATCTGCTGAACTGGCTTCGATGGTGGAAGTGCTAGCCTCTGTATTGGCGGTGGAAGCGTCAATATCTATTGTATTGGACAATCTTTTACCATATGCTGTCCGGAACCATACCTCATACATTGTCCTATGCGAGTCCGACAGTCTCTCAAAATATGTTCGCGTCTCCCACAATAACTGCAGTAGGGCTTCTCCAAAATCTGGTGCGGTCCTGCTCTATACTGCTGTTGTTGCTGCTATGCCAAAGGACGTCTGATAGGCCCTCCTTGTTGTGTCCTTACTGGTCCTTGTTGTGTCTTCAGTTGACCTCATTTTTTCTCGCTGATGGTCTCTTGTAGCCTAGCTTCTGTCAATAATTCAGCATAAAAGATCCAGGATTGTGAGCTAGTGTAGTGTTGGAGCTCCTGAGTTAGTCCATGGTGAAATCTCTTAGCCTTCTCCAAGTCATTCAATATCAGGGCAGCGCCATATTTACTAAGGCAACTAAACTCTGTATCATACTCGTCAACTGTCTTATACTCCTACTCCAGATGGAGGAACTGATCGTACAATGCATCCCTTACAGTATTCGGGAAGTACTTTCTCAAAAAGCACTCCAAGAATTATTCCCAAGTCTGACACGTACCCAACTGGCGCTCCATTGATTCCCACCAGTGATGAGCATTACCATCTAGCTGCGTCCTTACGCCTCTCATCCATAGATCTGTAGGTAGCTGTGATGCTTCTAATAACTTCTGAGTGTAGGTAATCCAGTTTGTGGTCTCCTCTGGGCTCTCGGTGCCTTTATACGGCTTGGGACCCATCTGAACAAAGTCTTTGACTGAATCAACTCTAGCTCGTGGTACTGGAACTAGTGCCTGGGCTGGTACAGAAGCCTGTGCAGCCATTCTCTCAAGTGCTGCCAGAAATTCTCGCCTCTGCTCTGTCGCTTGCTGCCTCTGCTCTACAGCTAGTACGGCTGCCTGTTGTCTCTATTCCTACATCATCATTTGGAAGAATTGGAACAGCTGTGTCTGGCCATCCTGTGGTGTTGATGAAGCCATAAAGGTCCCATTAGGCGATACGAAAAGGTCAGATGGAACTGGATTGTGAGTCTGTCCATCCGGCCCCGGAAGTCTAGGAGTCGTCGAGGTGTCCCCTCGAGTTTGGCCGTTGACTCCTGAAGGTTTGTCGCCTCCGGTGATAGTACATCCACTACGCAAATCTATCTCTCTACAAGAGGTAGACGAAACGATTAGAAGGAGTATAGGAATCAAGCAGGATGTGTCACGCCCCAGTCCCAAAATATGAGGAACTAGGTCACGTGGCATTGGCCAGCTGACACGTCACTAAGGGTTTAATCCATTCTTATGGACCCAAAGGAACGTGCTACGCTGTCCTAAAATACTACAAGTCTAATAAAGGCAAGTCTATCTCATCCACAGGAAATATCGGAAAATAGTGCTGAATATATATAATGCTGAGTCTGAAATATAATATTACACAACTTGTGGAAACAAACCCACTGTCAAAATATAATAATAGTACAAAAAAGGATAGACTGAGTATCGTCTATCTAGCAAAACATCTCCATCGCCTAAGAGAGCATCTCCTAGAATCAGGTAGATTCTGATGGTGTCTCCTCTAGTTCTTCCTCGGTGGCATGCCTGGTCTCCTGTCCTGGACCATACACCGTGGGGTAGTAGGCCTCGTCTAAATCTGGAAGGGAACCAGGTCCTCAGTGGGACATAACAAGATACAGGAAAATAAAATGCCAGGTATGAAATACTGAATAAATAAATACATAAATATAGGGTGCTAACCATCTAAGTGAAATGCAAGTAAAGACCTTGTAGTACGTATGGGAATGTGTAGGTTTGACATATGCTGACTTAATTCACCAATCGTGTTGACTGGCTAGTATATGTGTCATATGCCTCCGGACACACGGGTAGCTCTGCAATCGACCTTCTCCGAGGAGAAAGATACGAAGGATAAAGACTCATGGAGGGGGCTGTCCCACACGTCTACTAGTTATCTTTCCCGCCCAACGTAACTAAATGCCAAGCCGTACTTTTCCTGAGTTTTCCTGACAATATACTAATCCGTGATGCGTGTCACACGTACTGGTAGCTAATCAAATACCCAGCTCGCATCCCAATATGTATTGCAACCATGTTGCGTGTTCCCGTGATAGGGTTTAGGAGGATATGAGGATATCCTCTCAGATGTTGGTAGGTCTGTAAAATACTAAGTTATTTATACTTCGTGTCAACGTATTTGTTGACTGTACCTGAGGCAAGCTTAGGTACTCACAGTTATATGGAATTCAGGAAAGAAGATAGCATATAACAGTATTTGAATTTAAACAGTAACTTGGCAAGGTATACTTGCCTACTTCCTGACTGTGCTGGACAACTGATCCCACTGTCAAGACTGAGGGTCCTTGTGTCAGGGGGTCACTGACTGTGCTGGAGATATTTTCTGTTTAAGATGTTTACAGGATTCGTAAATACCAATTTAATAAAAGGCATAATTATATAGTATATATTCTTATGTAAATATATACACATAATACATATATATATATATATATGGTTCAAATATATATATAGAGTATATATAAATACATATAGATATAGCATATATAGTATTAGGCATATATAGCACATATATAATAGATATATATATATATATACTACATATAGATATAAAAGAAAATAAGCTGGAATAAAAATATATATATACATACATAAGTAGTATACATATATATATAAATAAAAATAAAGGGCATACATATATATATATAATATATATGTATTCATATATAAGTAGTATATTCATATATAGATATATATATATATATATATATATATATAGATATATATATTTTCATATATATATTTATATAAAAGAAAGAGAAAGTGCAGAAAAATGAAATATATATATAGATACATATATTAGATATATATCTATTTACATATAATAAATAAAAAAAGAAAAGTATACATATATAATATACATATTATAATATTATATATTTATATAGATATATATATAGATATATATATATATATATTTACATATATATATATATATATATATATAAGAGAAGAAAATGCTGAAATTAAAAATATATATATATATATATATATATATATATATATATATATATATATATATATATATAGTATATATAGTACAAATAAAAATGAAAAGCATATATATATATATATATAGTTATAATATACATATACATATAATAAATACTATACATAAGATATATATATATATATATATATATATATATATATATATATATATATATATATATATAAAGAAAAGAAAATGACATATATATAAAAGAAAAGAAAATAATATTTATATATACATAATATATATATATTCTATAATAATAATAATAATTATTATTATTATTAAGTATATATATCATATATATATCATATATATATCATATATATATAATTATATAGTAATGTATATATATATAAATATATATACATATATATTTACAATACATATATATATATAATATATATAGTAATAAAAAAAATAGAAAATGAAAGAAGTAAATATATATAATAATTATATATTTATACTGTATAATATACACAGTATATTAATATATATTATATATATAATAGTATTTAGATAATATATATAAATACATATATATATATATATAGATAGATATATATATATACATATATACATATATGTATATATAAATATATATATAAAAAAATGCATAAAATATAAATACATATATATACTGTATATACAGTATTATAGTATTTAATAACCTATATTTAATTATATATAATAACATATATATATTAATATATATATTAATATATATAAATATATACATATATTTTTATATTTATGTATATATATACACATACACACACGTATACATAAAATAATACATATACGTACATTAGAGGGGGGGGGGGTACTGTTTCGGTCAGGCAGGTTGGGCCCTTGGCTCGTCGCCGGTGGGAGTACGGCGGCGGAGGAGGCGGTCGGCCGGAGAAGCAGCAGCAGCGACTGTTGCAGACAGCAGCAGCAGCAGCAACTACAGCAGTTGCAGCGGTGGCTGCGGTGGCGGAGCGGCCGGAGAAGGGTGGGGGATCGGTGGAGGAGAGGGTGGCGGTGAGGTGGGTAGTGGTGGTGGGGGTCGGAGGCTGCCGGGGGAACGGTTGGAGGCGGTCGGGATGGGGGAGGTAGCTGTGGTTGGGAGGTCGGGGGGGCACTGCGGGGTTGATGGCGGCGGCTGGAGGCGTCGTGGGGCGGTGGTGGTGGGTTGGTTCGACGGGGGATGGCGAGGCGAAGTGGGTGGTGGTGGTGGCGGTGGTTCAAGGTGGCGGAGGGTGGCGCTGGGGGTGGTCGGAATGGGGAAGTCGGTTGTGGGGGTGGTGGTCGGGATGATGCTGCAGCGGTTCAGGGCGGCGGAGGCGGCGGCCGAGGGGGGTGGAGGTGGTCGGTAGGAAGGGGAAGGAAGAGGCGACGGGTTCGGCGATGGTCCGGTGGGCGGAGGTTGGCTGTGGTGGTGGTGGTGTGTGGTCGGAATGGGGGGGGAAAGGGCTGTATTTATAGGGTTTTAACTCAATGGCAGAATTGTAAATAGTTAAAACTCTAGGGTTATTTAGGGTATTTTGGTTTTTAGATATTTATGCAGCCATTTAGATATTTTTGTGGGTCCCACATGACACGCGGACGGTCCACATTCACCAGCCAATAGGGAGGTGACACCTAGCACTGCAAATTTGCATAAAAAACCCTGAAATTTCATAAATTGCAAATAGGTCCTAAAATAGGTATTTTGCGTAATTACGCAATTTGTCTGATAAATTACCCTGCTCCCAGAAAATACTAAAATGCTCAGAATTGAGAGGGAAAAGCTGTGGGAGGGTCCTGAGGGGGTGGGGGTGATTCTGGGCAGGGGTAGGGCCTGGTTTCTTGGTGATACGGGTTATCGTATTTATTATTTAATAAATACTGCGCACGGTGTTCTATAATTATTTAGAGGCAGGTAGGGCCATAATTTTACTACGGTGCCAATATACTAATTATAGTATATTCAAAGTAGAATATTAACGTATTTTTGTCTGGGTAAAACAGGTGCCTGTTGGTCCTTAATCTCTAGGGGTACAGAGATGGTTAAAGAGCAAGAAATAAAATAGGAATTAAATACAAACTTTTGTAACGATACTTGTGCGTCTCAAACGAAGCTCAAAATTAAGCATCTGGGAGTTGCACAAAAATCAGAAAAATAGTTTAATAAGTCTAGGGCAGGTATGTGAATTTTGTTTGGGAATTACAGCTAGTGTAATGCTCAAATTAATTATGTGAAGTACAGGTGCACAATCAATAGGATATGTAAACAAAATAATTTTTAAAAAGTTACAGAAATTCTAATTAGCTAAAATTAATCCTAAATTACTGAAATCTGGTCGAGGGAGTTTACAGGATGCAAGCATTTAAATAGGATAGTTGAAAGGGAAGATGAGTTTTAGTCAAGCGTGGATGAGATCCTATACTCTATTCCTATATGCAGGCTTGTTCGGTACAGTAACGTAACCGAGACAATATATTCGAGGACCTGCATGGGCCACCACAAAAACATGTCATGCCCCAGTCCCAAAATACGTAAGACTAGGAATACGTAACATGCCAGCCGTATGTATACGAAATTCTAATGTGTTGGAAGATCGTAACACACACGTACGATGTACATGAATATCCAATCCACAAGTGGTAATATACTGTAAATACAAGTCACATGCAAGCTATATCTCATCTACAGCATAAATAAAGAAATAGGAATAAATAACTGAATATCAAATATAAAGTATCAAAATATGATAGTCAGATGGAAATAAATCCACTGCCAATCGACTATACTAAAACTACTAAATGAGAGAAGAGATCAAACTCTAATATAAGATAAATGTCAATAGAGGAAATAGCAACTAGAATATCCATCAGCTGCGATGAATCAAAGGTACTCTGAAAGTATGACCTCCTCAGTATGGTATGAAGCGTCAGGTCCGGGTCCGGGTTCGTACTCCTGTGGATAATCTTGCAAGTCTATACCTGAAAAGGGACCAGGTCCTCAGAGGGACATAACAAGATACATAGAAACATGCCAATAAAGTACTGAAAATAACATCCAATAGGTCGTCTAACCATCTATGTGAATGCAGTTTGAGAACAACTTTCCAACACGTGGGCTATCTTGCTAAATGGGATTGGCATAATTCTCTCGGAGATTCAGGGGCCTAAAAAGCATGACGTCTTTTGAACCTCAGAGGCCGCCAGGTAATAATATAATATATAGTGGTCATCATGACTGCGCATCTTCGACGGAGCGTACGGGTTACACAAGGAAAGTGCAAAGGAGCCTAAACGCCTTACTTGTTGTTCTCCCCACCCCATGTTCTATGCATGTCACATCCATGACACGATGATACCTCTAAATAACTGCCAGGTCTTCTAGCATGCAAATTCTATCAGCAGTTATCCATATCCGTCGTACGACCTATACGTACCAGTGGCCAGCCGAGTATGCAAGTCCGTGTCCTACATGAGACTCACACTCATGTAATATCAGTGTCAGGGCCAATGAAACATAAGAATGTCTCATGATAATAGGGTGGTCTCATAAGCTAGGTCAACATATATATATATCATAAAAACAGAATACAATGCTACCGTCGTTGCATCCAACTTATTCTTGGACGCGCAGTTTATATAGCAGTTAAAATATATGAACTAAATGAATAGAAATAAAATACATCCATCATATGGAAAGTAAATCACCAATGGCAAGGTATACTTGCCTGGCGAGCAATCTGTATAGTGTAAGCGTCCAGTCGTCAAGTACACAAGATCAGAAACTATGACCTCCGAATAAACGTCTCTGCATGCTGAAATAAATATCACCAACGTTCCCGAAATCAGCGAGATAGCTAGAAAACACTACCCTTTCGTCCAATTTGGACACAGGGGCAAAATAAAAATTTTGGGTCAAAGCGAGGTCCACATGTAGCCCACTTTACATTGAAATGCGTGACAGGGGTCAAGGTCTCTAAATGGGACAAATTATAGGTCAAACAAATTCTAAATGTCCATACGAACTCAACGGTATGTCCAATTTTGGATTCCGGTGAGCCGAACACAAATTCGCCCTTAAAGTCAACCGGGTTGATTCTGACGTGCACACACATGCAAATTATTTTCCGCAAAATCCTACACGTCAGGGTATACCATACTCACATTTCGATGCAATTGGTATGCGATAGGGCGGTCCCGTTTGGCGGGGCGTGCCCCGTATTACAATTCTAAAGTTTTAGAAAACAAGTTTTTTATGATTTTCAACCCAGTTTTTTTCTAAATTTAACACAAAATAAAATAATGTAATTAACATGAGATGATCTAGGTTATGTGGTCTTCATTTAACAAAAAGTAGATTTAAGTTTGGATGTCTGTGGAGGAAGATACCAGTCCTTAAACATAGGTGGTCGCAACCGTTTTCTGTAGTTCAAATATGTGGTTTTCCTTCAACTTGGCCTCGATTTTTACCTAGTGTTAAGCGTTGTTTGATGGAAACTAATTTACAGAGTTGGAAGGGGAATAGGTCATGAACATACCGGTGAAGGCGGTTCAGAAATCGGTCGCAAGATAGAACGGAAAACTTCGCTTGAAGTAAGGTACGTCGCTGCAGTTTCTGCGCGGACTGCTCATGTGGTTATGCGGACGGGGGGGGGGGAGGTGGTGCTCCGATGGCTGCGGGGTGCTCCGACGGTTGTCGAGGTCGGCACTGGGTTGTGGGGGAGTGGGTGATAGGTTTAGGGTTAGGGTTTATAACTTGATATATCTATATATATATATAAGGGGGAGCGGTGAGGGTTTACAACTGGGCCGCGCGGGTCTGGGTCTTCCTGCGCGGAGGGAAAGTTGCTAGTAGCTAAGGCTTCAGTTGTGGGTTTGGGGTTAGTGGTTAGGGGTTGAGGGTTTATAACTTGGTTTTAGTTTCTTTTAAGGTTTTATTATTTGTTTCCTTTTTTTTCCTTTTCTTTTTATTTATACCATTTATATATATATATATATATATATATATATATATATGGTAATAAAATTCTAAAAAAATATATTAGTACATAAAAATAATCCTTCACCCTTCTACAAAGATTTTCCATATAAAATAAAATAAGATAAAATAATAATTTTGCTCCATAAATTTCTAGATGAATATTTACCTATTAATTGGAATTCAATAAATTATATTTTCTAATTGGCTAAGAGATACTATAAATCAATTAAATAATTAATTAAATAATTATAATATTTAAAATTAGGGGGTTTTACAGGGACTGCCTGTTGTTGGACCGCTGTAACTATCTCGACCACTGCTAGATCAAGCTGATGGGCATTCTCAATGCCCAGTCTCATCACCTCCTACTGTCGCTGCTGGGCCTCCGTCTGAGCCCTCTACGCCTCCATCATTTGCTGAAAGAGGGCAAACATATGTGCTGGATCAACGGCTTATGGTGGAGGTGGTAGCTCCTCCGATGCTGATGGAACTGTCCTTTGTGGTAGTAGGTACGACCCTCTGGACTGGGGGTGGAGCAACCCCGCATCCTGCAGCAGATACTCCTATCTGAACTGATAAAATGTCCCTCTGAACTGGAGCTACTGGAACAGTGTCTACTGGTGCTGCCCTTAAAGGCGACGAAGTGACCGACCTCGCTAACACTGCGCTTGAGCACTGGAAATGCGTCTTTGGCGGCATCCTGAAGATAGATTGAATCGAAGGAATCAATATTGATTCAGATACGATATCATCAAAGAATGACATAATTATTCAAAGTAAAGCAATCATTCAATAGATAAGGATTTACAAATAAAAATAACATCAATTGAATCAAATTAAAAGTGTTCCTAGTTATGATTGAGTATACCCTTATCTTATATCCTATTCATAAAGCAGGCTCATAATAGTACAACTAAGTCGTCGCACTACTACGAAATCGCTCTACTTATGACTCTAGACCTGCATGGGCCACCACCAAAAATGTGTCACGACCCGCCCCGGAATTAGGGCACAAGTGGTGAACTATGCCCAGCTTACGTTGTAAGGACGACGTAGGACGCTGTTCTAGGTCAACAACATAATCTAAATATCTCACACAAGATATAAGGTACCTATCATGCCATCTCAACTCCCAACGGAGGAATAACACAATGACATGCTAAATATAATTAATACTCAATCACAATATCGAACTAGAGGAAGAAATAACGCAATATGAAATAGGAATCAGAAAGAGTACAAGAGTCAAATATAATATCAAGCTACTAGTCTAAAATCCATAAAATTCTAAGATACTAATACATGCCAAAAGAGTCTAAAGGAATCAAGTATAGCTCATAATAACATCTAAGTATCTACAACAAGAGGTTCTATAACAGGTGGCTCTACGGACATAGGCTCAACTGGCTCAACTGGCTCACCCTCCTGCGGTCTGTAGTGCGTAGGACACCAGTCCTCTAATGAATTATCTGAAAAATATATTCAGTTTGGAGCCAAGTACACCGCTAACAGCAGTTGCAAAAATATTGAAAATAATAATGAAACATCAATAGTAACAAAAATAAATAGTGGAAAAAAATAACTGGAATAGTAAATATCACGAAAGGAAATATCACGTTAATGAATGGAAATAACTGAGCACAATATGGTAAGGAACATCACTATAATGAACTAAAATTAGGAAATACAATAATAACTTGTGCCATGAAATATTAGCAATATATGTGATCAGTTTGGGCCTAGCACGGTCTATAATTATAAAAAGAAACTGGCTTGACTACACGTGAATTGTAATGGTCTACTAACTATCATGGGCTGCAACATAAATATATCAGGGGCTATAAGGTTTGATCACATATTCACTAATATTTTTCCAACCCCCGATTAGTACACGGATCCAAATCACAAAACGTTCTGACACGATAATCACTATACATGGTCTGTAATATCATGCATACTGATCACACTCTAATATCATATAATCACGAAGTAGCTGATCACGAATGAGAACATCTCATGATGGGAATCCATATATACCAATCCGTGTAAACATAGTGTCAGGAATCAAATATCTTAATACTAAATACATGAAACATAGAGACTGTCAAATAAGAAAATTATCAGAGAATGTACTCGCCTCTGTCCGGAGCAAATAATGTCACTCGATTGTAAAACCCCTGATCCTAAAATCCGTATTTACTTTTTATTATTATTTATTAATTTAATTGTAGTAATTATAAGAAAATTAGGAGAAATAGAATTTATTTAATTTTTATTTTAGGTGTTTGCGAATTTAGGAGATTTATGGAACCATTAGGAATTTTTCCTAATTTATTTCATGTGGGAGACCCTTTGGGCAGTTGCTACCTTAATGGTATGCACTAAAATAAATTCTAGAATTTTTTGTGTAAATACATATATATATATATATATATATATATATATATATATATATATATATATATATATAGTTTAAATAGAGTGGGAATTAGATATAGAAATAAAAGAAATAAAAGAAAAAGAATTAAAAATAAATAAGAAAAAAATGAAGAAAGAAAAAGTGTGGATTGAAATCCCTAATGGATCACAAACCCAAACCCTTAGTCTAACCAAACCCCCATGACCCGAACCCATTAGATACAAAGTAGTAGTAGCAGCAGCGGCTGCTGCCAACATACCCCCCACCAGCGTGAAAGAACATACCCCCCCCCCGCGCCTCTCTCTTTACATATATATATATATATATATGTATATATATATATATATATATATATATATATATAACAACAGCAAAGCCCTAACCCTAATCCTCCCTCTCCACCTCGACGCCGCCGCCGCGCCACCCGAGCCCGCCGCCGACCGCCCCAGGCTCGCCGCCATGCGCCAGAGCCGCCGGCCACACACCGCGATGCTGCGCGCGCGAGACAGAAATTGATAAACAGCGTACATGTGTTCCCGCCTCGATTCTCGCGCCCTCGCTGGACCAAACTCGATCCCGTCTTTACCGGAATGATCCTCATCTATCCCCCTTCCCATCCTATAGATTAGTTTTTCTCGAACAGCGCGTAAACCTAGGTAAAAATTGACGTCAAATCAAAGAAAAATGATCACTTTCTAAATTCCAGAAATTCTATTGCAACCACCCCTGTTCTCTGATTCGTATCTCCCACCACAGAGATTCGAATCTGATTTTTCTTGTTGGTATGCGACACCACTTGACCTAGTTTATTTTCGGTCAAATACTTTAATTTATTAGCTGTTGTATGTTAAAATAAATTAGGTAGAAAACTCCCAAAACACACTTTTTCCAGATTTCCATAAGTTGTGAAACTGAGCGCGCCCCGCCAAACGGGACCGTCCAGCTATGTACCAAGTGTACCAAACGGTGCACGCAGCGTACCCAGACACGTGAGAGTTTACAAAAACTGATTCGGACTCATGTGCGCGTCGGAATCAGCCTGTATCCGTGAACAATCCTCGTGTCGCAACTTTTGCGAAAGCCGTACGTATTTTGTGCACGCTCATCAGATTTCGATGAAACTTGTGCCACTGGACTCATGGTAACGCGATGGTACTGTGACCCAATTTTTACGCAATTCTGAGATAGTTGACCAAGTCGCTAATTGGCGGGCCCCACGGTTGACTTTTTCAGCGAAATTGTGTCCGGCTCACCGGAATTCAAAATTGGAAGTACCGTTAAGTTCGTATTGACATTTAGAATTGGTTTGACTTATAACTTGTCCCATTTAAAGAACTTTACCCTTGGCACGCTTTTTGGTGCAAAGTAGCCCACCTGTGGAGCCGCTTTGACCCAAAATTTACCGTTTTGCCCCTGTATCCAAATTGGACGAAAGAGAAGTTCTTTCTAGCTATTTTGCTTATTCTAGGAATGTTGGTGATATTTATTTCAGCATCCGGAGACGTCCATTCTGAGGCCGTAGTTCCTGACTCTTGGTGTTTGATATCTGGATATTATACTCTGCAGCTCTCTTGCCAGACAAGTATAACTTACCTTATTGTACTATTTAAATTCAGTTATATATATTAGTTGTAAGTTTATTATTTTAGATTATATAACTGTGCGCGTTCGAGAGAGACTCGCGTGCAGTCAATGAATGTGTTGACGTTAGGACTTGTGTCTGACCTAGTATCTAATAGACCTTGTAGAGTTATTAGTATGACTCCCCAGGCCTTACCACAGTTCTTACACGTGTTGTGAGTCTCATGTAGGGCACGGTCCTGCATATGTGGTTGGCCACCTGTACGTGTAGGCGTGCGACGGATAGGGTATAACTGCTAATAGTGATGCATGTTAGAAGACTTAGCAGTTATTTGTAGGCGGAGCATAGACTATCGTGGTACGAAGGTCCCATCCTTGTCCTTGTTTGGTTGAAGGTTGGACTACTCTTCTAACGATAGACTATGAGCCAGAGTTACGACGCTGCGGCGTAGTAGCTAAGGCGTGTTGTGGATACAACATGCTTAGATCATTGGGTGGGAAGGACCACTAGTAGGCGTATGGGACACCCACTTCCTTTACACTGCTGCCACACTCGACGGAGTGATATGGACGATATATACTATACTGCTGTCACGTTCTTCAGAGCGATATGGACGATATATACTACACTGCTGCCACGTTCTCCGGAGCGATATGGCCGATATACTGGACTGGTGCCATGCTCTTCGGAGATGGACGTTATTATTGAGCACCCTTCTATGGGGGCATATGTGGTATATACTAGCCAGTTGTCACGATTGGTGAATTACGCCAGCATATGTCTAGCCTACACTTTCCCCATACTCTCAAAGTGGTCCTCAACTTGCATTTCACTTAGATGGTTAGGTCACCCTTGAGTTTTTACAGTATTTACTTTATGGCATACTTTTATGTATCTTGTTATGTCCCTCTGAGGACCTGGTCCCTTTCCAGGTGTATTGTTCATGAGTATTTGCAGGAGCGCAGATCCGGACTGGCTACTTATATTGCGAGAGGTCTACTCTTCGAGCCTCGTGATTGTTAGAGGTTGTATTTATATTATTTGGCTTGTTTATTCCTCATTCTAGTTCGGCAGTGTCACGACCCGCACCCGGTTTAGGGGCACGAGTGCGTGGGTACGTCCAGCCTACGCCGCAGCATCGGCGGTAGAACGCTGTCTAGGTCAAGTACTATCTAAATAATCTCACACTAGTATCCAACTCCATAAGGAGACACGGATAACACTATAAAGATGAACAACATACTCAATCACAATTACAGCACGATAAGAATTTGAAGAACAAAAGAGTACAACACAAGACTAATGATAAAACAATCATACCTGTAATCAGTAACAACCAATCTCCAAGTGTCAGAACAAGTCCACTAAGGTCACAGTCTGGAAAAATATTTTCCAGTCAGGAAGGAGCAAAGTACATCTCTAAATAGCAGTTCTATATAAATGACATAAACTATGTAGCAGTTCTAGATGGAAACATACCAGATGCATGTATAAGTACGAGAATGTACAATGAGAGAAATACTGGAAATACTGTAAGTAAATGCAGGAAAAGAAACATTATGTCTATGAGCAAGAACCTATGACTAAGTGTGTTGAGTACTAGCTTTAACATGTGATCGGCTTGGGAACTTGATCAGGCTGGTTACATGTGATTAGCTATGATTCATGGAAGGTCAGGCTAACCGTTGGTTAGCTATGATGCATGGAGAGGTCAGGCTAATCACACGTAACAGCTATGAGGCATGGAGATGGTCAGGCCGCACCCGACGTGAGATGTGGGGTGAGCTATGATGCATGGATAGTTGGGTATGATCACATATCTACACTAAAATACTCCCCAAACCCCCGACTGGTATAGTAGATCCAATCATGGTACGCTATGGCACGGGATTCCCTAGGGAGGTAGCAAATCTCCCCGGGTCTCAGTGTCTGTACATGCACAAGATAACAAGGAAACAAGTCTTGTACAAGCTACACCATGAATAAGGAATAATATCTCATGACGAGATCCGTGTATACCAATCCGTGTAACCAACGTGTCAAGAACATGGATATTTACACTAGATACAGTGAACATAGGAGATATCATAAATTAAAAACTAATCAGAGAATGTACTCGCCTTGGGTCCTTAGCTGGTAAAACCAATGTCCTGTTCCAGAGTATCCCCTGGGTAAACCAACAGTCCTATAAACATAACACAAGCAAAACCACATTTGCATCAGATGCTACACTAGCACAGTCAAAAATACTGGTCTCAGGGCCAGGTCAGGCAGGGCACTAGTCAACTAGGGTCATCTAGTATAGACACGTATATCATACACATTTACACTCCAAGTATATACCAATAAAAACGTATATAATATATATATATAAGTGTCTCTTAGTATTTGTACAAAATACATATTTGTGTATATATACTAATAGATGTTTATAAATATATATATTTTTTTTTATACCAAAATACATATTTGTATATTTATATATCAATCAAAAATTCTTATACATAATACATAACTAAATTATAAACAATAAAACTGATATGCATATATATATATATTACCAAACTTATTATAGGAAATTACTAAACTAATTATATTTAATTAATAAACAAATTACATAATTTACTAAACTAATATATTTAATAAATTAATTAACTGATTAAGAATTAATTACTAATTAATCTAATTATAATTTAAACTAATTATATTTAACTAATATAGATACTGAACTAATTATATTACTAACTGTTTACATATAAATTAACCAAATTGATTAAATACTAACTACTGATTATATAATACTACTGATTATAATTTAATTTCTGATTATTTAATTAACTAATCTAATCAGAATTAACTAAACAAATTCTTAATTAACTAAACCGTTCATTAGTTAAATAACCCGATTCATTAACCTACTGATCAAACCCGTAACCTAACCCAACATCAGAAGAAAGGGGGAGAGAAGAGGGCTCACGGGGTTCCTCCGGCGAGGTCGGCCGGCCAGGGCGTCGTCAGTCGACGCCCGTCTCGGCGGGGGTGCTCGTGCTCGGCGGTGGCAGCGTTCGGCTCCGGATCTGAGGCGGCGGTCGACTCGGCTCGAGACAGCGGCGTTCGGCGCTCGAGGAGGCGGGCTCGGCGCTCGAGGAGGCGGTCGGCTCGAGGACGGCTGCGTCTGGTCGAGGAGCGGCGGCGGAACTCGACACGGCTCGACGCGGGGTCTGAATCTACGGCGGGCCAGATCGAGGAGGCGGTCGACGGTTCCTCTCGGCGGCGGCGGGCGTTCGATTCCAGCGGCGCTCGACGGATCTGGCGGCCACCGGCGGCGGCTTCCTCGGCGGATCTCTAGGGTTAGGGTCAGGTTCTGGATGTGTCGGGGTCTGGGTACGTGTCCGGGATGGACACGAGGGTTTGTTGTGGGGACGTGTCCGGGGCTGGACACGGGGACTCAATGCACAGTGGACGTGTCCGGGTGTTGGACACGGGTGGGTGCTTGCTGTGGTGTGGGGGTTGTGTCCGGGTGTGTCGGACACGGAAATCAGGTTGTAAAGTTGTAACCGGACACAAGAAATAAATGGATACGGTGGGACACCCGGGGTCGGACCCGAGGCCAACACGGCTGACACGGTGATGCTGGACACACGGACACGAGCACACAAAATGATGGTGGCTTGGCTTGTGGGAATTTGTGAAGGCTAGCTAGGGTTTCTAGGGAGTTGTGATGATGAGAACTTAAATAGGGAGAAGGGTGTGGGATAAAGGGTTGCGGGTTGGCCCAATAATGAATGGCCCAGAATCATACATGAATAAATTCATGTGGGAGTGAGGGTGAATGAAAGATGGTAACTTGTAAAAATAAAATAAAGGTTATAATTTCAGAAAATGTTTTTAGGAAAGCTAGCTAATTTCCAATTAGCTACTAATTAATACATTTTACAAAATCTTAGAAAATATGACATTTATTTATTTACTATCCCAATAAATAAAAATTTATTTTATTTTATCAACTAGTCTTTCAATAATTTAAACAAATAATTTTATGATTTCAAGCCAAAAATATTCGAAGCTATAGTATTATATTTACCTCATTATTTATCTAGTTATTTTAAAATAAATTGACATTTAGAAAAATGATTTTTATAAAAGATTTTAAATTACCTTTTAAAATCAAACATCGTTCAAAATCAAATAAAAATTTTCAAGGAGAAATATTTTATAAAACTTGATATTTTAAAAAATAAATTAAAATCTAATTATTTTGGAAATTAGAAATCGGAGGTTACAGGCAGTGGATTTGTTTCCATCCGACTGTCATCTTTAGATACTTCATATTGAGATCTGGTTATAGATATTAGTTATTCATTATATTTGATTTTCTGTGGATGAGATTAGATTATACCCTGTGATTTATGATGGTTTATACCACTGGTGAATTATTATTCATATTACAGCGTACATGTGATATGGTTTCCATATATTGGAGTGCCATATTCATACGGCTGGCATGGTTACGTATTCTTAGTTCTACGTATTTTGGGATTGGAGCGTGACATGTTTTTAGTGGTGGCCCATGCAGGTCGAGAGCATATTATCTCGGTTATATTACTGTACCGAGCAAGCCTTCACCTAGGACTAGAGTATAGGATCTTATCCACATTGACTATGACTCATCCTCCTTCCAATCCATTCTATTTGAATAATTGCATCATGCTTGATTCATGTGCTTCCCTATTAGTTTCTTGAGTATAGCCTCTTCTAGAATATAGAAGTCCCTGTTGTTAGATAATAAGTAGGGTAACCTTCCTATTAAGAGTACCACTAGAGTGTTGATACCTCACTAAGTTTAGAATATTCAGTAAACCCTAGCATCCCCTTATCTATAGACTGGTTTACCATTGTCCCTTGCTATAATTATGAATGACTTGAGAGTAGAATGTACACTACTAGAGTTAGTTAGAAAGTTGACCATATTGTTTTACCCTAGCATTGAGGAACCAATAGAAATCCAAGGTGGAATATTAGGACCAACGTAACTTTTATAGTGAGATAGTATTATAGAACTATACCTTTAGATTCTTAAATGGATATTAGTAGACAGTACCCTAGGAAGCCGAGAGAAATAAATATAGAAATTCCTCGATCATACCTTGAGCACAGAGATTAGCATATTACTTTCCCCTTAAGAAACCATGATCTTATCTAAAGTCTTCCTATTTTTAATTTTATATCTTGTTCTCTGTAACCTTAGTACTCGCTATTGTGCGACGACTAAATTTTGTTCTTATTTCAATATCTTTCAAATCGTGCCACATAACTCTTATGACTGTAGGTCAAGTAATTTTATTTCGTATTAGGATATACAGCTTGCTAGGATTATAGTCGTAAACTTGAATTTTGAATTTTGAATTTTGAATTTCTGTGCTTGGTAGTTAGAACTTGAAAGTTTTAAGTTATTTTGGTATATTATGACTTGATGATTACCCTTAGTTTTAAATTGTGTAATCCATATCCATAACCTAGAATAGGTATATCCTCTGTTCACTTAATAACCAGTAGCTCTGCCATTCTTACTATTGACACTCGTCCTATGAGCACTATGATTGAAACTTAAGGTGACTATTACCGATATAATGCAATAGGATAATTTTCTCGTAAACCCCAATAAGAGTTTATGCTTATTCACTAGGTTAATATTATTTTGTAGAATCTCCTTAAGACTGTCACAGTATTGGTTTATTATCTGGGTAGTATGCCTCACAACCTAGTGACACATAGTCCTCTTGACATATTATTGTAATATAATTGAATGACATTAACTATATGCTTGCATAAGACAATAGTGTTTATTCTGATGGTAGAACTTAAAGGCCCATACCCTATTTTGTCGACTAGCAGCTTAGACAAGGTGTTAGTACTACAACTGTAGAGATGGTAGAGTCTTATTTTTTTGTATTTTGTTTTGTTTGTGAACTTGAATTATTTGTACCTTATTTCATCATGATCTAGCGCATTTATATTTTATATACTACCTTGACTTATGCTGCTATTTTATAGCCTAGTTTTACAAGCTTATTCTTTCATCGAGCTTGTTCACAACATATGTATTAGTGGATGCATACACTAATACGTTTCAGAATCAGTGTATTAAGGCCTAGCTAACCTTAGTGCGCTTGGTTCGCCCCTCGCATAACTACTTTACGTGGATTGAGATATATAGTGTCTAGTAGACGAATGCACTTGCCCTCTAGGCATGCCTAAGTATATCATATCAGTTACATAACTGTACTGATACGAGCATGTGAATAAGAAATTACCAAATAGGATTTTAATCTACAACTGCCTTGACAATTCCTATTGAATTCTTTAAACGCCTTGATCCCCATACTTCTAATCTATTACCTCCCCTTGAACTCTTTATTATTGTTAACCGTCTTCCCTTATTTCGGAAAGATGAAGCCTCACGCTTAGTATAAGTTGATATGTAGGTAGTACAAGAGATACCCATAGGCCAATCGCATTATTTGGTGGGCATATCATAGGTAATATATTGGAGATCAAACTTTCGAGGATCGAATAGCATGATTAAATAAGTTGAGGAATATTTTTCTTAAGTGTATAGCCTTATATGATAGATGGGTAAACTTTTAAGTTGGGTAGAAGTTGCATTATTAAACTTGAGGAAAATTCTTTTAGAGTGTGATCAAGCAAGATTAGATAGGGAGATTCAAGTCATTGTAATTTTGAAATTTTTTAAAAGAAGGACTACGATGATGAAGAAGTAATGAATCTTGAAATCTTGAAAGTGAGGACCAAATATTTATACATTCAGCACATGAATTAAAGTTTGAATGTTGAAGATTGAATCATCGATTTAAACCTTGAGGACAAATATAGAATTCTAGGCTTGAACAATTAGTGAAGAAGATAATTTTTTTTAAAATTTGATGATTCGAATTAAAAGCTAAATTGTTGGATTACCTATTGGAAATATTGAGGATGTAAATTAAATTTAAAAATTTGAAGGATACAAAATTTATAAGTGAAAATAGGAATATATTGGACTCGAATTATTTTCTAGAGGAGATTGATAGTGGGAGATCGTGATAAAAAAATTATATACATATTTAATTCTTGAAGATGTTATATGGATTTAATTTAAATTTGGATGTTGATGATTTGACAAATCGAGAAGAGATTACAATATGTTAAATTTTGATTAAACAAGAGGCTACCTTGGTTTGGAAGGTGATTGAGATAGATTAGAATATATTTAAATCTTGGAAGAGATTGTGATTGACTTGCCTTATATGCAAACGTGAAGGATTAACGAATTATACCCTAGATTAATTTTGAGGATGAAATTGTTTTTAAGTTGGCTGGATTGTAACACCCCCTCACCCAAGATTTAGACCTACTTGGCTTATATAGTGAGACTAAGGCTAGTTTGAATCCAATTAGAGATAGAACACGGTATTTTTTATTTAATTTTACAACATTGAATCACTTAGCGCACCTTACCGTTGCTTCCATAATTGGAGTACTGCACTAGCCACTGCCTTCCTATAAACTTCACATCCTTGTCCTAGACATGTCCGCCACCTATTCTGACCTTTGCCGTAACTTATAATTAAGCTCCCTTGTGCTACATTTTAGTCGCACAAAATTCATCGAGAACGTTATTTCTTAATTCTAAGATAATTCTAACTTTGTGTCCTTGTGTGTTCTAATCAAAATCGAAGACACAATCTTGACCCGTTTCGTACAACACAATCTATGACAGTATCCTAGCCTGGGCCTCTGTGTCCATGACACTTGCGTCCACCTAATTTTATCCCCATGTACTTCTAATTAATTTTCGAAAACCATGCGCATTAATTTTGGTTAATTTAATCCAATTTCCATCCTTGTACAACGTTTCAATGGTTGGGCACTTTTATGCAAAAGAGCATTTAGGTGTCCACACCATTGGACATGACACATGAAGAAACATATTTTTCGTTCATGTGAATTTTTCCATGATTTTCGGAAGGTGCAACGCGCAACATTGCCCGCATTTAAACTTAGCATTGCATTTTAAACAATACAAATCTTATACCATTCTTGACTTTCTACCGCGGCTTAATTTTAATTTCTAGGACAAAATTTTTATAAGTTGGGTAGGATGTAAAACCCTTGATCCTAAAATCCGTATTTACTTTTTTTAATTATTTATTAATTTAATTATAGTAATTATGAGCAAATTAGGAGAAATATAATTTATTTAATTTTTATTTTAGGTGTTTACGAATTTAGGAGATTTATGGACCATTAGGAATTTTTCCTAATTTATTTCATGTGGGAGACCCTTTGGGTAGTTAATACCTTAATGGTATGCACTAAAATAAATTCTAGAATTTTTTGTGTAAATACATACATATATATATATATATATATATATATATATATATATATATATATATATATATATATATATATATATATATATATATAGTTTAAATAGAGTGGGAATTAGAAATAGAAATAAAAGAAATAAAAGAAAAAGAATTAAAAAGAAACAAGAAAAAATAAAGAAAGAAAAAGAGTGGATTGAAATCCCTAATGGATCAAAAACCCAAACCCTTAGTCTACCCAAACCCCCATGACCCGAACCCATTAGATACAAAGTAGTAGTAGCAGCAGCGGCTGCTGCCAACATATCCCCCCCCAGCGTGAAAGAACATACCCCCGCCCCCCGCGCCTCTCTTTACATATATATATATATAAAGCAACAACAAAGCCCTAATCCTCCCTCTCCACCTCGACGACGCCGCCGCGCCACTGGAGCCCGCCGCCGACCGCCCCAAGCCCGCCGCCATGCGCCGGAGCCGCCGGCCACACACCGCGACGCTGCGCGCGCGAGACAGAAATTGATAAACAGCGTACCTATGTTCCCGCCTCGATTTCCGCACCCTCGCTGGACCAAACTCGACCATGTCTTCACCGGTATGATCCTCATCTATCCCCCTTCCCATCCTATAGATTAGTTTATCTCGAACAGTGCACAAACCTAGGTAAAAATTGACGTCAAGTCAAACAAAAATAATCACTTTCTAAATTCCAGAAATTCTGTTGCAACCACCACTGTTCTCGGATTCGTATCTCCCACCACAGAAATCCGAATCCGATTTTTCTTGTTGGTATGCGACGACCACTTGACCTAGTTTATTTTCTGTCAAATACTATAATTTATTAGCTGCTGTATGTTAAAATAAATTAGGTAGAAAACCCCAAAAACACACATTTTCTAGATTTCCAAAAGTTGTGAAACGGAGCGCGCCCCACCAAACGGGACCGTCCCGCTGTGTACCAAGTATACCAAATGGTGCGCGTAGCGTACCCAGACACGTGAGAGTTCATAAAAATTGATTCGTACACATGTGCGCGTCGGAATCAGCCCGTATCCGCAAAAAATCCCCGTGTAGCAACTTTTGCGAAAGCAGTGTGTATTTTGTGTACGCTAGTCTGATTTCCACAAAATTTTGCACCACTGGACTCGTGGTAACGCGCTGGTCCTGTGACCCAATTTTCACGCAATTCTGAGATAGTTGACCAAGTCGCCAATTGGTGGGCCCCACGGTTGACTCTTTTGGGTGAAATTGTGTTCGGCTCACCGGAATCCAAAATTGGAAATACCGTTGAGTTTGTATTGACATTTAGAATTGGTTTGACCTATAACTTGTCCCATTTAGAGACCTTTACCCTTGGCACACTTTTCGGTGCAAAGTGGCCCACAAGTGGAGCCGCTTTGACCCGAAATTTATTATTTTGCCCCTGTGTCCAAATTGGACGAAAGGGAAGAGCTTTCTAGCTATTTTGCTTATTCTGGGAATGTTGGTGATATTTATTTCAGCATCCGGAGACGTTCATTCTGAGGCCGTAGTTTCTGACTCTTGGTGTTTGATATCTGGATATTACACTCTGCAGCTCTCTTGCCAGACAAGTATACCTTGTCTTGTTGTACTATTTAAATTCAGTTATATATATTAGTTGCATGTTTATTATTTTAGATTATATAACTGTACGCGTCCGAGAGAGACTCGGGTGCAGTCAACGAATGCGTTGACATTAGGACTTGTGTCTAACCTAGTGTCTAATAGACCCACCTAAAGTTGTGGAGTTATTGGTATGACTCCCCAGGCCTTGACATAGTTCTTACATGTGTTGTGAGTCTCATGTAGGGCACGGTCCTGCGTATGTGGTTGGCCACCTGTACGTCTAGGCGTGCGACGGATAGGGTGTAACTGTTAATAGTGATGCATGTTAGAAGACTTAGTAGTTATTTGTAGGCGAAGCATAGACTATCGTGGTACAAAGGTCCCATCCTTGTCCTTGTTTGGTTGAAGGACGATATATACTATACTGCTGCCACATTCTTCGGAGCGATATGGACAATATATACTACACTGCTGCCACGTTCTCCGGAGCGATATGGCCGATATACTGTACTGCTGCCATGCTCTTTGGAGATGGACGTTATTACTGAGCGCCCTCCTATGGGGGCATATGTGGCATATACTAGCCAGTTGTCATGATTGGTGAATTACGTCAGCATATGTCTAGACTACACTTTCCACATACTCTCAAAGTGGTCCTCAACTTGCATTTCACTTAGATGGTTAGGTCACCCTTGAGTTCTTACAATATTTACTTTATGGCATGCTTTTATGTATCTTGTTATGTCCCTCTGAGGACCTGTTCCCTTTCCAGGTGTATTGTTCATGAGTATTTGCAGGAGCGCAGATCCGGACTGGCTACTTATATTGTGAGAGGTCTACTCTTCGAGCCTCGTGATTGTTAGAGGTTGTATTTATATTATTTGGCTTGTTTATTCCTCATTCTAATTCGGCAGTGGATTTGTTTCCATTCGACTGTCATCTTTAGATACTTTATATTGAGATCTGGTTATAGATATTGGTTGTTCATTATATTTGATTTTCTGTGGATGAGATTAGATTATACCCTGTGATTTATGATGGTTTATACCACTGGTGAATTGTTATTCATATTACAGCGTACGTGTGATATAGTTTCCATATATTGGAGTGCCATATTCATACGGCTGGCATGGTTACGTATTCCAAGTCCTACGTATTTTGGGACTGGGATGTGACATCGGTGCCGAGCTTGTACCACAACACCTACAGAGGAATGTCATGTCAATTGGGTATAATAAAGGAGAATTAAGTTAAAGAAGGCACTAACATACTTTCTAGGCCAATACTAGGTTAACACTAGGTCAATTGGTCTATAATGGCCTCTTATTACAATATATGGGTTATACTAGGTATCCCTTAACATTAACTATATATATAACTAACTGATACTGTAGAGATATTGACTGACATCCAACATATTACCACTGATACCTATTTTAACTAATACACAATAAGTACACTAATGGTAGTAAGCTAACTGATACAATGAATTAGCTGATACTTAATAGATAGCTTAAACTTCTCTAACTAATATGCACACTAACCAATTTAACTGTTATCTATTGATTGATACTAATAACTTGGTAACTCTAACTCGTAATCTCATAATTATTAATTTGGAGTCGCCATAGGCTTATAGGTAATAAACATATAGTTGTTTAGCCAACAAAAGCCCAATGATGAGAGCGTTGTGCTCTGCCACATTGTTGGAATACGGCTACATAAGCGAGTATGCATGATGGATGACTAGGCCATCGGAAGAGATCGACGCTATCCCTACTCCGACGACGATATTACCTTTGGGCCCTGTTCTAGAAGCACCGTCGAAGAATATTCGCCAAACTGATCCTCCTGTCATGACGGTGTTAGACTCTAACACCTCGTCGAAGATTTTGCCAAAGAGTTTTGAAGTCTCCGGCACCGGATGAACTGCTAGAAAGTCGGCCAATGTTTGGCCCTTGACAGCCTTCTGGGAGATGAACACAATGTTGTAGGGTGACAGTAGGATTTCTCATATGGTTAGGTAAGAATTGAGTGCCCCTGGCTTGGTCATGAGGACTCTGAGGGGGTTCACTCAAGAGATCACATGATTGGTGTCATGACCCGCACCCTGAGAGTCAGGTACTAATGCGTGTGTACGTCCAACCTATGACGCATCATCGACGGTAGAATGCTATATCAGGTCATATATATATATATATATATATATATATATATATATATATATATATATATATATATATATATATATATATATAACTAACAGTCTCACACAATAATATACCAGTACATAAGGAGTACAATGATATAAATAGTAATGACAATACTCAATCACAATATCTAAAAGCACGATATGATAATAAAATAAATAGATGATGTCCCAGAATGTCCTAGAGTCAAGTTTGACAGTCACAAGTCCAAACTAAATAAATATATATATGTCAAGAGTGAGAATTGGAGACAAATCCGATAATAACAAATCTAACTAGATATACTAAGCGGTCACATCTGGGACCCCAGTTACAATCTCTGCATGTTCTACTAGAAGGGCAGGACCTGACTCAACTAAACCCTCATGTTGTCACGAACCGCACCCGGTGTAGGGATGCAAGTCGGGAACAACGCCCAGCCTACGCCGCAGCATCGGCGGTAGAACGCTGTCTTGGTCAACTATACTATATAATTATCTCACTATAAAGCATAAACCTTCAATAATATCTCAACTCCAAGATGAGAGTATAATCAACTTAGTTCGACACAATACTCAATCACATTACTATGGCACGAGAAGATATCACAGAAGTCTAACATAACTAAGCAGTTAAAAATATAACAACAATAAATAGAAATAATATCCAAACACAAATATATGTCGGAAACAAATCCGGTACCAAAATGCTAAAGAGAACTAACTATGATAACTAGTGAATCCGGCTAAATCTCTCGACAGTCACTCCAGAACTAGTGGGTCCAAGTCTGCACCATCTATAGGCTGAGGTCCGTAGTATGTCGGACACCAATCACCCGGATCCTCTGAAAAATATTTTTCAGTCAGGAATGGAGCGAAGTACAACCCAATAGCAGTTTCAATTAATTGACAAAAACTATAAAGCAGTAGAATAGAAGATGCTATCTACGATGAGGATATAACTGATAATCAAGAACAAAGAGAGAATATGCAATACTAACAACATAATATAATCAATGAGTACAAGAATAAAGGAATGAACTATAATGTCAGAATAGAACAAGGTAATCAATGAACTGAATAATGGAATCTACAATAACTGTGTGATTTGAGATACTAACTAAATATGTGATCGGCCTGGGAGATTCAATGATTACACTAAGGAGCTAACTCAACCATACGTGAATTGTATGGTTAGTTAGTAGCCAATGATTATACTACTAGCCGATAGTTTCTTGATCACATATTTAATTGGTATTTCCCCCGCCCCGACTGATATGATGGATCGAATCATGACACGTCACTAGCCAATTTATCCAATGTTTAATCTACAATATTCAATGTTATCCAATACCAACAAGGACAGTATCTGATACCATCTCCATAATCAAGGTAACATCCCATGACTGACAATCCAATAACAATACCAATCCGTGTACCATCATGTCAAGAATCATAAGTAACATTTCTAAATACTTGAATTATAGTGGTAATCAAATAATGGAAACTATCAGAGAATGTACTCGCCTATGGTCCAGAGCAAATGATAAAAATGATATCTGAACTAGTGTCACAGACCTATATATAAAATATTATATTAATACAAGTTTTGGGGAAGAGAAATAAATTAAACTAGTCAATTTCTAGGTCATAAAACTATTTCTAAGTCAAAAGTCAAACTAGGTCAACTCTAAGTCAACTATGGTCAACTACCTATTTCTAGGTTGCATGAGTCTAAATCAAAGATATTGGGCTCACACACTATGAATCTAGGCCATACAAGCTACATCTTAGGATACTAAGATACCGTATCTCAGGATAAGCAAACAAGGGATAAATATAACACATATGTACATATCAAACAATATTATATATATAAAATCCTAATTATAAATGCTAAATGGATACCTTGGTTTCGAACCAACTTGGTATCGCAATACTAAACCTCTATCTTGATATCCAAACCCAATACCTTGATTATCCTCCAATACCTTGATACTTACCTTGGCATCTCACGGTAAATTTAAAACCTTATTTATACTAACTACCCAACAATAATTATAAACTACTATGCATTTAATATTTATATAATACTATATACCTTATTTTAGTCACCTTAATACCAACCCATAATTAGCTTACAATTATCATATTACTTATTCCAATACCTACTACTTATACCTTGGTATATCTTGATACTTACCTTGGTATCTCAAGGTATTTGCCAAAATCTCATATATATACTAACTACCCATCAATAATTACATATATCAATCCAATATAACTCTAGTATGTACTAATAGAATAGTACTAACTACCAAGTACACACTAACTATTAATACATATATACGTACATACATACCTAAAAATATATAATAAATAAAATATACTCATAACAATTGATAACTAAAATATACTAACTATTCTAATAAATTTATATGCTACAACTAAATATATACATATATAGTATACTATAATACAAATAGCAATTATGAACATATTTATATATATATTAATTACCATATATATATATATAAATACTTATATATAACCCACCATATATATTTATACAATATATATTTAAATATATATATATAACCCATAATATATATTTATACAATATATATTTAAATACATATATATAACCCACAATATATATATTTATACAATATACATATAAAACTATATATAACTATACATACACTTATACATAGTAAATTGTATAAAATACTACATAGTAACATACACACACACATATAGTAATATGTATATATAACTATACATATATATATACATATATATAATCATACAATAATATAAATATATAATAATATATAATATAACTATATATATAACCACATATAAATATATCTACTATATTATATATACATATGCTACCACTTATAAATATATATCTACATACATATATATATATATATATATATATATATATAAATAATCATATAATAAATATAAATAATCTAATTACTTAATTAAACATACACATATATTATATAAAATATATACATATATTTACATCCCTAACATATATTATAACATATATATTAATGCATGTAGAAGAAAGCTACATAATATATATTCTATTAATACATATATAATACATAGATCTATGATACAATAAACACTATAATAAATATACATAATATATATATAATATATATAGATACATACACAATTATAATTCAAGAATTAAAGCACAATTAATTAGATCTACACATAAACACACAATAATTGGAGTGTATCACACCGTATCCCACTAGATCTAGGATACGCATGCGACACGAGTCCACCACACATCCAATTGCACCCCGAAGGACACAAACAAATATTTATGAATAAAATAAAGTATCAAATGTAGATCTATGTGTCCGTGTCAAAATACGACATGCTCAAAAGTTCCGTGTCGGAGAAAAAACCCCCAAAACAACATGTATCACCAAATTGTTGGGATACGACCTACACGTACACAATTGTGGATATGACACTAGCCCAATACACATAAACATATGCCAAATTGATCTATAGGATCAATTGACACACACAACAAAAGTTATTTTCGGAATTTTCCAAAAATTGACACAAAAAGTACCATAACTTTCTCCATAGGTCTCCTATGAACACAAAACCAAATCCTATGGGTAGTACATACATATGGGTTGATTATTCATGATTAAATCTCATATTTAGAAGCTATTTTAAGGCAAAAAAAACTGAATTATACCTATTGGGAGATGGATTCCCAGTGAAACCTCCAAAATTGGTAAAATTAGCTTCCAACTTGTAGATCCTTGCTCCTCTTTGTAGATCATTTCTTCCTCCTTCTAGATCCTTACTCTTCTAGTCTCCAATGGTGATTTAAGAAATAATTGGGTATTAATTTGGTAGAAATTTGATGAAATTTGGTTGAAAGAAATTCTAGATCTAGATTTGAAATAAAAAATGAAGAGAGAGAAAGTTTTCATCCCCTTTATATAGGCCTCACTTGCCCCCTCCCTCAATCTACTATGTAAAGTCTAAAATATTCCTTGGGGCCTCTCATGAAGAAATTAATTAAGGAGGGAAGCTTCTAGTCTAATGGTTTAATTAATTTAATCATCCTCCTAATTAATGGGCTTTCTAGTTGGGCTCAATTCTAATAATTAATACATGTTGGTCCATGAGGCTAAACTAAACTAGTTAGGTCCACTAACACAAGTCCAAAAATAAATCTAATATGCTAATAATAAATAAATAATAGAATAAATAAATATTTAACATGCACAATATTTAATTAATTATAAAATGACCAAAATACTCTTTTCTAGAAAATACGGTAGTGACAAGTCTATCCCCCTTAAAATAATTTCGTACTCGAAATTTAAGGGTGATCGTACTCCTTCTAGGTCAAACCCCCAGTAATCATACTCTAATAAGGTCTTATCTCACCAAGAACAGTCCTATGCAAAGAATAACATGCATGGTCATGGTCTCCACCTGTCTTATTACTGTTGTCTCTGTCAGGGTATTCTATAGCTACACTAACTATATAACACAAGCATCCAAAAGGTACTAAATAATTAATCAATCAAAATAGATAAAAGGAACAGAAAGAAAGAACAGACTCTCTAACCCATCACCTGTAGTATTGGTCTCCTCGGTCGTCATCGCAAACGCTCTGTCTTGCCGAGGTAGCTTCCTCTGCGGGTGATAAGCAATCTGTGGTGCTACAGGTCGCCTAACTCCACCTCTCTGCCCTCGATCGGCATCCTGGCTTGGACGTTGAATTGTCCAGAGACAATCCTTCACCATATGCTCCGTTGATCCACAATGTAAGCATGCTCCAAGTCTCTTCCGGCACATCTCTCAAGTGTGCCCAGTCTTCTTGCAATAGGTGCATTGAGGAGCTTGTTGCACCTGTCTTTGAGGCTGCTATGGTATCTGCTGTATTGGAGCTTGTACTGGAGCAACAATAGGTTCTGGCATCTGATATTGCTGCTGATAGGCTCCGAATTGTACTAGAAACTGTTGTTGCTGGAATCGCGACCTCTTTGCCGGTCCTGCATTGCTACTGTCACCCCCAAACATATCACGGTCCCTCTTCGACTTCAAGTTCCATTCCCGCTCGACCTTGCGTGCCTCCGAAAGTATCTCAGAATACGTCTCGTAGAAAGACGGAATGAGAATCTTCACTTCCCAATTTAGACCCTCACGAAAACGGATAGCCCGAAACTTCTGGCTCTCTCACCAAGTACTCCGCAAATTGGCTCAGCCTCCCGAACTCTGCGGCATACTCCTCTACGGACATGCTTCCTTGTGTAAGGCTCTCAAATTTCCTTCCTAATTCCAATCTGTCCGTCCGAGCATAAAACTTCTTCTTAAAGAGATCCTTGAATATCTCCCAAGACTGTCCCGCATCAGTAAGAATTGGCTCATTCCTGAACCAAGTGCGGGCAACGTCGAACAGTTGAAGTCCTACCGCCTCAACCTTCATATCCTCCGCAAGACAGGAAACCTTCATGAGTCGCTCGATATCTTCAAGCCAATCGTCAGCATAGACTATACCTTATGTACCCTTGAAAACTCGAGGCTCAAGCTTCTTGAAATTTTAAATGTTACCTGGCTTGATCTGAATATCCTGTGGCTGTGGAGGAGCCTCTTTCTGAACTGCTGTTATAGCTATCTGATGGGCGTTTTCCATACTCTGCCGCATCAAATCTAACTGCCTGTGCTGGAATTCTATCTGTGCCCTCTGTAATTCCATCATCTCTCTAAACAGTGCAACCATCGGCGCGGTATCACCTAAAAATGGAGGTGGTGGAAGTCCCTCCGAAGCAACTGGAGTAGTCCTCAGAACAGGTGGAGGAGAACCCCCGAAGGCAGCCGAGACTCCTACATGAATTAATGTCGTAGGAAGTACAAACCCTACTGCCTGAGTGAAAGATTGAGAGGTGGCAGACCTCACAGAAATTGCTCTCGATCGATGGGATCTAGTCTTCGGCGGTATCCTGAAGACAGATCGAAACAAAGGAAATCAATTTGACACAAGATAAGATATCATCAAGGAAGGATAAAAGTATTCAGAAGGAATCAAAAGTAGCGATTCAATTCAGATTAGAATTCCTAGTTGTGATTGAGTATCCCTCTCTCTTCCTAGTATCCTATATCCTATATCCTATCACAGGCTCGCAGTAATACAACTAAGTCGTCGCACTACCACGACATCGCAATATTGCGAAGTCTGACCTGCATAGGCTACCACTAAAAATGTGTCACGACCCGCACCCGGTGTAGGGATGCAAATCGGGAACAACGCCCAGCCTACGCCGTAGCATCGGCGGTAGAACGCTGTCTTGGTCAACTATACTATCTAACTATCTCACTATAAAGCATAAACCTCCAATAATATCTCAACTCCAAGATGAGAGTATAATCAACTTAGTTCGACACAATACTCAATCACATTACTATGGCACGAGAAGATATCACAGAAGTCTAACATAACTAAGCAGTTAAAAATATAACAATAACAAATAGAAATAATATCCAAACACAAATATATGCCGGAAACAAATCCGGTACCAAAATGCTAAAGAGAACTAACTATGCTAACTAGTGAATCCGGCTAAATCTCTCGACAGTCACTCCAGAACTAGTGGGTCCAAGTCTGCACCATCTATAGGCTGAGGTCCGTAGTATGTCGGACACCAATCTCCCGGATCCTCTAAAAAATATTTTCCAGTCAGGAATGGAGTGAAGTACAACCCAATAGCAGTTTCAATTAATTGACAAAAACTATAAAGCAGTAGAATAGAAGATGCTATCTACGATGAGGATATAACTGATTATCAAAAACAATGAGAGAATAGGCAATACTAACAACAGAATATAATCAATGCATACAAGAATAAAGGAATGAACTATAATGTCAGAATAAAACAAGGTAATCAATAAACTGAATAATAGAATCTACAATAACTATGTGATTTGAGATACTAACTAAATATGTGATCGGCCTGGGAGATTCAATGATTACACTAAGGAGCTAACTCAACCATACGTGAATTGCATGGTTAGTTAGTAGCCAATAATTATACTATTAGCCGATAGTTTCTTGATCACATATTTAATTGGTATTTCTCCTGCCCCGACTGATATGATGGATCGAATCATGACACGTCACTAGCCAATGTATCCAATATTTAATCTACAATATTCAAAGTTATCCAATACCAACAAGGACAGTATCCAATACCATCTCCATAATCAAGGTAACATCCCATGACTGACGATCCAATAACAATATCAATCTGTGTACCACTATGTCAAGAATCATAAGTAACATTTTTAAATACTTGAATTATAGTGGTAATCAAATAATGGAAACTATCAGAGAATGTACTTGCCTGTGGACCAGAGCAAATGATAAAAATGATGTCCGAACTGGTGTCACAGACCTATATATGAAATATTGCATTAATATAAGTTTTGGGGAAGAGAAATAAATTAAACAAGTCAATTTCTAGGTCATAAAACTATTTCTAAGTCAAAAGTCAACCTAGGTCAACTCTAAGTCAACTATGGTCAACTATAGTCAAATTATGGTCAACTACCAATTTTTAGGTTGCATGAGTCTAAATCAAAGATATTGGGCTCACACACTATGAATCTAGGCCATACAAGCTACATCTTAGGATACTAAGATACCGTATCTCAGGATACGCAAATAAGGGATAAATATAACACATATGTACATATCAAACAATATTATATATATATAATCCTAATTACAAATGCTAAATGGATACCTTGGTTTCGAACCAACTTGGTATCGCAATACTAAACCTATATCTTGATATCCAAACCCAATACCTTGATTATCCTCCAATACCTTGATACTTACCTTGGCATCTCAAGGTAAATTCAAAACATTATTTATACTAACTACCCAACAATAATTATAAACTACTATGTATTTAATATTTATATAATACTATATACCTTATTTTAGTCACCTTAATACCAACCCATAATTAGTTTACAACTATCATATTACTTATACCAATACCTACTACTCATACCTTGGTATATCTTGATACTTACCTTGGTATCTCAAGGTATTTGCCAAAATCTCATATATATACTAACTACCCATCATTAATTACATATATCAATCCAATATAACTCTAGTATGTACTAATAGAATAGTACTAACTACCAAGTACACACTAACTATTAATACATATATACGTACATACATAACTACAAATATATAATATATAAAAGATACTCATAACAATTGATAACTAAAATATACTAACTATTCTAATAAATTTATATGCTACAACTAAATATATACCTATATAGTATACTATAATACAAATAGCAATTATGAACATATTTATATATATATTAATTACCATATATATATATATAAATACTTATATATAATCCACCATATATATTTATACAATATATATTTAAATACATATATATAACCCATATTATATATTTATACAATATATATTTAAATACATATATATAACCCACAATATATATATTTATACAATATACATATAAAATTATATATAACTATACATACACTTATACATAGTAAATTGTATAAAATACCATATAGTAACATACACACACACATATAGTAATATGTATATATAACTATACATATATGTATACATATATATAATCACACAATAATATAAATATATAACAATATATAATATAACTATATATATAACCTCATATAAATATATCTACTATATTATATATACATATGCTACCACTTATAAATATATATCTATATACATATATATATATAAATAATCATATAATAACTATAAATAATCTAATTACTTAATTAAACATACACATATATTATATAAAACATATACATATATTTACATCCCTAACATATATTATAACATATATATTAATGCATGTAGAAGAAAGCTACATAATATATATTCTATTAATACATATATAATACATAGATCTATGATACAATAAACACTATAATAAATATACATAATATATATAATATATATAGATACATACACAATTATAATTCAAGAATTAAAGCACAATTAATTAGATCTACAAATAAACACACAACAATTGGAGAGTATCACACCGTATCCCACTAGATCTAGGATACGCATGCGACACGAGTCTACCACACATCCAATTGTATCCCGAAGGATACAAACAAATATTTATGAATAAAACAAAGTATCAAATATAGATCTATGTGTCTGTGTCAAAATACGACATGCTCAAAAGTTTCGTGTCGGAGGAAAAATCTTTAAAATAACATGTATCACCAAATTGTTGGGATACGACCTACACGTACCCAATTATGGACACGACACTAGCCCAATACACATAAACATATGTCAAATTGATCTATAGGATCAATTGACACACACAACAAAAGTCATTTTCGGAATTCCTCCAAAATTGACACAAAAAGTACCATAACTTTCTCGATAGGTCTCCTATGAACACAAAACCAAATTCTATGGGTAGTACATACATATGGTTTGATTATTCATGATTAAATATCATATTTAGAAGCTATTTTAAGGGGGAAAAACTGAATTATACCTATTGGGAGATGGATTCCCAGTGAAACCTCTAAAATTGGTAAAATTAGCTTCCAACTTGTAGATCCTTGCTCCTCTTTGTAGATCCTTCCTTCCTCCTTCTAGATCCTTGCTCTTCTAGTCTCTAATGGTGATTTGAGAAGTAATTGGGTTAAAATTTGGTAGGGATTTGATGAAATTTGGTTGAAAGAAATTCTAGATCTAGATTTGGAATAAGAAAATTTTATCCCCTTTATATAGGCCTCACTTGTCCCCTCCCTCAAGCTACTATGTAAAGTCTAAAATATCCCTTGGGGCCTCTCATGAAGAAATTAATTAAGGAGGGAAGCTTCTAGTCTAATGGTTTAATTAATTTAATCATCCTCCTAATTAATGGGCTTTCTAGTTGGGCTCAATTCTAACAATTAATACATGTTGGTCCATGAGTCTAAACTAAACTAGTTAGGTCCACTAAATAAGTCCAAAAATAAATCTAATATGCTAATAATAAATAAATAATACAATAAATAAATATTTAACATGCACAATATTTAATTAATTATAAAATGACCAAAATACCCTTTTCTAAAAAATACGATAGTGACACATGTGCCCCGTAATAACTGGGATACCAGTCCTCAAGGTCATCGCTAATATATCATTATCCAGTCAGGTTTGGAGCAAAGTATAACCAATGAAAGCAGTTCCAGGTAAATGACAGAGACTATAAAACATAAATATAGTAAATGTATACATGATGTAACAGAAGAACTGAGAATCAAATATGACATTAAAACCTCCGTATCTTGAAATTCTTGCTTCAATGTTGTTATTAGGTTAATTTGGGGATATTGAGATTATTTTCACAATGTTTGGCTAATTAAAAACTAGTAACAGTAATTTTTAGGGCTTTCAAGAATTTATTGTAGTGTCAAACATAATTAAAAATATTTTAAACTTTTATTTTAGGTTCTAAATAATCAAATATATTTTCTAGAATTTTTTGAGAATTTTTTGAGTATTTTTAGTATTTATTGGGAGTTATTAAGGCTAATAACTAATTTTTTTAGGACTTCTAGAATTTATTGTACAAGTCTAGTAATATAGAATGGACCCACATAATTTTCCAGTATTTATAATAATATTATATATTTTCAAAACTTATTTCATAATTTTTGGAATATTTTTAATATTTACTTTTATTTAAATAGGTAAAACTAATTTTTCGAGCTTCTACTAATTATAGTAGGTAACCTATGAACATAAAATTGTCTCATGTATTTTTCTAGGGTTTTTAGGTTCAAAATATATTTTCTATAATTTTTCCATATTTTTATGATTATTTTAATGTTTATTTTTAGTTATTTAGATTTAAAAGGACTTAAATAATGTTTTGATAAAGGCAAATCAAAAACAAATAATATAAACAAAATCATCCAATCAGATTCTGACACGTGTCAGCCTTTAACTTTTTATTCAGCCACAGCCAATATATATATATATATATATATATATATATATATATATATATATATAATAACCTTAATTATCCTATTATTTTAGAGAGAGAGATTTGAGGGTATGTCATCTAAGGTTTCCTTCATCTTCCAGAAGCCATTACTCATAGCTACGAACTCCAAACATGATCTAGTTTCTTGTGTTAGAACATATTGAGGTTAGTTTTCTGAATATGTAAATTGTTTTACGAAATTCTGAATATTAAATTCTAGAAAATTCGTAGAGCACATCATGTCCAAAAAAACACGTCTCGGTATTTTTGCAATTTCGAGAGAACCAGGAATCAGAATAACTAACCGTTTAAAGTTTCGGAAAGCTAATGTCGAGATAATTGACATATGTTTTTTCTAGGATTTAATAAAAAATATTTCTATGTTGTTAATTCTGTAAAACATTTAGGTTAACAATCAACCACCGTTGTAAAATACGATTTTAGGAATGTACAATAATTTCCATATAAATTTGAATTCGGATGAGCCATAAATTCTAGCATGTTTTTGACCCTGAAGTCTATAGGAAACCATTCATGAAAGTCGAGTTTGCATCGGTTGACTTTTTGGTCAATATATCGCCTCGATTTGTGTGCCATGAGTCTCGAATTGGTAAAATTTAGTTTCTTTGGACAAAATTTAGAAATTCACCTAAAAATAAGAATAATAAGATTAAAATAGGATTTTAGAGTAATTATTCTAGAATTAAATAAGTTAAAATAAATTATCTTTTGACATGTTAAAATTATAATACATAGGCTATTTGGACTGTGACTTGGACTCTGATTCATACCAGCTCAGGACCTCAGGCGAGTACATTCTCTAATAATTTTTGTTATTTGATAATTTCTATAATTCAAGTATTTAGAAATGTAATATCTGATTCTTGACACTGTGCTACAAGGACTAGTATTTAGATTGGATCTTCAGTCATGAGATATTATATTGGTTATCATATTGACATTGTACGCGATATTGATATTAGACCTTGTACATGATATATTAGACATTGCTTGTGTATCGTGATGTGTCATGGTTGGATCCACTGTACTAGTTGGGGGCGGGGGAATAGTTAGTGAGAAATATGATCATATCCCTATTGTACAAGTATAGAATCATGTTAGTGTTAATCATACACCTCATGTATGATTAGCTAGGCCATATAGCTCTTGTACATGTTCCCAAGCCAATCACATATTGAAGCTACTATTTCAAACACTTAGAATAGTTACAGTTTTTTATTACAGTTTTATATACTACATCATACGTATATGATATTATAGCTCTTTCTCTTCATTTCATATATGCACTGACTATGCCATATTGTCTATTGCCTGTTCTCTTTATGATTTCCCACTACATCTATTTATTGTTTCTTTCATCATATAGCATCATCTATTTATTATTTTATAGTCATTGTCAATTAACTGGAACTGTTATGGGGTTTTACTTTGCTCCATCCTGATTGAAAATATTTTTCCAGACTGTGACTTAGAGGACTTGTTTCCGGCATACTTGGAGATTTGGATGTTATTATTTGTAGGTTAGACTATTTTTGTTGTTTCGACTTGTGTTGTATTTCGTTTATGTTCTCCGATATCTTATCGTGCTTTAGTTTCTGTATTTGAGTATTTCTATATTATATTATGATATCTGTGTCTCCTTATGGAGTTAGATATTCATGTGAGGTTGATTAGCTAGTATTGTGACCTAGACAGCATTCTACCGTCGATGCTGCGACATAGGCTGGATGTACCCACGTACTCGTAGCCCTATATCGGGTGCGGATCGTGACACATTTTTTAGTGGCGGCCCATGCAGGTCAGGCTTCGCAAGTAGTGCGATGTCATGGTAGTGCGATATCTTAGTTGTACTACTGCGTGCCTGTGATAGGATATAGGACATAGGATACTAGGATGAGAGAGGATACTCAATCATAAATTTTTGAGAGATTCCTGGGATGACCCTTGAGAATCTTATTAAATTTTTTAGTTCAAATATTTTTTCTTGTTTCCCTATGCTCTCACTTGTTGTTATTAAATTTGATTTTTGTTGATTAGTTATTAAATTTAATTCTTGGTGTCATTGTTGAGTTTGATTTCATATCAAGATAAACTTTACGGACTAAAATTTACGGTATCATCTGATGACATATGTTGATGAGGACAGTGAGAAAGGTAAAACGTCTACTTTGATTATGGAGCCTAGAGTTTATCGCAGCCACATTAGCTAACATGGCACAAATGTAGGAACCTAACCTTGGATGTACATATCTTAGTTATGAAATTTAGAGTTTCTCGCAGCCATACCGGTTGGCGTGGTGAGAATTCTAGATGACATGATTATATAGTTGCATACCTTAGTTATGGAACCTATCGTTTATCACAGCTATGCTTACTGGCGTGGCGAGGATTCTGAGTGTCATGATTTCGGATAGACGTGTATGATTATCATATTGTATCCTAAATTAGTTCTTAAAGTATCATATTAATACTTATCTACTTCTGTTATTATAGGACCTTGTTCCATTATTTTCTTTGCTAGCAATAGAGATACCTTCAGTCCTTAGTCCAGTTCCTCATAGAGCTTCTTTCTATTAGGGCTCCTTGTTAGTGTGATAATTGGTGACTTGCAATTAGGTCTGTGTCTTGTATCAGTGTCTACTGAGTATGGATTATGAGTCTGTAAGTATTTTTTGGTTGGACATGTGAGCAGTAGGCATCAATCTAGAGTTAACCGTAGCGTAGTACCTTGTAGCAATAGTTCTATAATATGTGTCATTATGGTTAGTATTGGTACTATTGGTAGAAGGGGGAGTAAAGAGCATCACTGATGGTTCCAGGAGTTAGTATCAGAGTTAGTATACCAGTCCTGGATAGTCATGAATTCATGTAGTTAGGTGATCCATGTAAACAATTAAGCATCAAGAAAATTATGTAAAAAATTAATGGAGATGTTAAATTTGGTAGTTGATACTTGGGTGTAACAAGAGTAAAGAAAAGTATATGCATATAGGGCATTAATGAGTGTGCCATAGTAGGAGGATACCCATAATTGTATAGGAGTGTGTGAGGGAATAAGAATACATTGTGCTAAGTAGTAAGACTTGTGTTACAGATAAAAGTAGGGTCTTGTTGTGATTAGATATGAGTATACCGATATATGAGTAATAATGGATGTATCACCTGATATTGAGGCCAATGATGGGTTGGAAGCAATAGATAAAAGAGTGTCTAGAAATTATGTGCAGGATGCACAGTGGGTGATGAGTGTTAGTGTGGGAGTTCATGAAAGTGGAAGCATGAGTATTAGAAAATTTCAATAGTGTGTCATGGGTTGAGAAATATCAAGATTGGTCATCGAAGGTATGAAGTGTATCACTGATTAGTGTATCAGTCTGTAAAAAATTTAAGAGAAAATACTTATACATCAATCGAGATATGGAACCATATGCCTGCCTTTGAGAGTGAAGTAAAACATGTGTATTATACAAGTTAATAACTAGTGCAAGTGATCATGAGTTCTAGTGAGTGTGATGAGGTAATCTAATTATGAAGCCAGTATTACTATACCAAGAGTGCTAGTATTTCTATATCAAGTATTAGTTGATCAATGTGCTAGTAACATTAAGTACCTCGTGTGATAATATTATATTGGTGTATCAGTTAATATGGATAGAAAATTATTGGAAGTAATAGTGCAAGTAATCCGGGCAGTACAAATTTTAGTACACAGTTGAGGGTTGTAGACAATTGGTGTATTTGTGTGTACCTTGAGTGTTAGAGACTGTGAGTATATATATATATACACTTAGATAGATGTGGGTAAAAAATGTGTATCAGTATATGAGCGGTTGATGTACATGTGTAAGGATCTGCTGGTTTGAGCATACCTGAGATGGCACTATAAACTGACTTGGGTGACCATCTAGAGTTGTATTAGAGAAAGAAGTACTTAGTGTGCTGTTTTGCACTTAGCGTGCACTTGAGTGATAAAAACAACTAGTATAAACAATTATAGTAGGTAAGAGAGCTAGCAGTGATTGTGCTTGTAGTAGAAACAGTGGTACCAAAGGGACAGGGGTATCAAACTTTGGATACATCGTTTGACCTATGGTTATGTTAGAGGTTCTTGGTATCAGATTTTAGTATCAATAGACAGGTGTGTGCAATATGGATGTATCTATGGATATCTTGTGGACTAGTGACTAGTTGATATGGGTATCAGTGTATAGGGATAGGAATTAGTGAGTGAATGTGCCAGAGTTAAGTGTATGTTAGAGGATTAAGATGTCCAGGTGATGGGTTAGCAGGTTCTTTTCTGTTCTTTTCCTGCTGTTCCTTTTTCGTCTGTTTGATTGATTGATTGATTTCTTAGTACCATAGCTTGTATTAGTGATTTTCTTGTTAGAAAGTAGTTAGTAGTACACCCTGACAGAGACTGCAATACCATGACAAAATAGACCATAACCATGCATGTTTTCTCTAGATTGTATATTGTATGACTATAGGTAGGATTTTTTAGACCTTGATTGTTGGGGGTTTGACTGTAGAAAAGATTAAAGAAGAGGTTATGACTGGACAGAGAGAGATAAGGTGCTTTAAATTTTAGGGATAAACATTAATTTAAATAAAGAATTGAGAACTTAATATGGCAGAATTGACGATTTTGTTAAAATCATTGATTTTATGAAGATTACAATATGATTGAATTTGTCATTAAATTTTGAAAAAATTAAGAAGATTATCATTATATTTATTTGACTACAAGATATAAATTTTAAAACTTATATTTTGAATGTTGTATTTGAAGATTTCGTAAGTATTACAATGTTTGAGTATTGTGTGAAAAAAAAATCGAGGAATAAGATCATAAATGAATTAGTGTTTGAATTCAAATTTTTGGGATGAGATTTCAAATTTTATAAATATGCATTGATTGAATTTCAAATTAGAGGATTGGATATTAAATTTTTATATTTAGTTATTAACTTAAAATTTTGGAGGAGATTGTGATAAGAATAGATTTTAATTTTAATTTTAAAGATTTTCAAGAATATTATATTTATAGAATTTTGAAAATTTTGTGAAATAATAATATAGATTTACTTCATGATTATATGGTTTGATGAAATAAAAAATAAAAACTATTAAGAATTTTAAATTTTGAGGACGAAATTTTTTTAAGTGGGTAGACTTGTAATCTCCGTATCCTGAAATTCTTGCTTCAATGTTGTTATTAGGTTAATTTGGGGCTATTGAGATTTTTTTCACAAATTTTAGCTAATTAAAAACTAGTAACAGTAAAATTTTAGGGCTTTCAAGAATTTATTGTAGTATCAAACATAATTAAAAATATTTAAAACTTTTATTTTAGTTTATAAATAATCAAATAAATTTTCTAGAATTTTTTGAGAATTTTTTGAATATTTTTAGTAATTATTGGGAGTTATTAAGGCTAATAACTAATTTTTTTAGGACTTCTAGAATTTATTGTGCAAGTCTAGGAATATAGAATAGACCCACGTAATTTTCTAGTGTTTATAATAATATTATATATTTTCTAAAATTATTTCAGAATTTTTAGAATATTTTTAATATTTATTTTTATTTAAATATGTTAAACTAATTTTTAGAGCTTCTCCTAATTACAGTAGGAAACCTATGAACATAAAATTGTCCCAAATATTTTTCTATGGTTTTTAGGTTCAAAATATATTTTCTGTAATTTTTCCATAGTTTTATGATTATTCTTAATGTTTATTTCGAGTTATTTAGATTTAAAACGATTTAAATAATATTTTGATAAAGGCAAATCAAAAACAAATAATATAAAAAAAATCATCCAATTAGATTTTGACACATGTCATCCTTTAACTTTTCATTCAGCCGCAACCAACATCTATATTTATATATATATAATATATAATAACCTTAATTATCCCATTATTTTAGAGAGAGAGAGATTTGAGGGGATGTCATCTAGGGTTTTCTTCATCTTCCAGAAGCCATTACTCATAGCTCCGGACTCCAAACATAGCCTAGTTTCTTGTGTTAGAACCAAATTGAGGTTAGTTTTCTGAATATGTAAATTGTTTCACAAAATTCTGAATATTAAATTCTGGAAAATTCGTAGAGCACATCATGTCCAAAAAAGATGCGTCTCGGTGTTTTTGCGATTCCGAGAGAACCAAAAATCAGAATCACTAACCGTTTAAATTTTTGGAAAGCTAATGTTGAGATAATTGACATATATTTTTTTCCAGGATTTAATACAAAATATATCTGTGATGTTAATTCTATAGAACTTTTAGATTAATAATCAACCACCGTTGCACAATACGATTTTAGGTATGTGCAATAATTTTCAAACGAATTTGAATTCGGATGAGCAATAAATTCTAGCATGTTTTTGATGCTGAAATCTACAGGAAACCATTCATGAAAGTCGAGTTTGCATTGGTTGACTTTTTGGTCAACAGATCGCCTCGATTTGCGTGTCATGAGTCTCGAATTGGTAAAATTCAGATTCTTTGGACAAAATTTAGGAATTAACCTAAAAATAAGACTAATAAGATTAAAATAGGATTTTAAATTAATTATTCTAGAATTAAATAAGTTAAAATAAATTATCTTTTTACATGGTAAAATTGTAATACATAGGCTATTTGGACTGTGACTTGGACTCTGATTCATACCAGCTCAGGACCACAGGCGAGTACATTCTCGGATAATTTCTGTTATTTGATAATTTCTATAATTCAAGTATTTAGAAATATTACATCTGATTTTTGACACTGTGCTACACGGACTAGCATTTAGATTGCATCTTCAGTTATGAGATGTTACATCGGTTATCGTATTGACATTGTATGCGACATTGATATTAGACCTTGTACATGATATATTGGACATTGCTTATGTATTATGATGTGTCATGGTTGGATCCACTGTACTAGTTGGAGGCAGGAGAATAGTTAGTGAAAAATGTGATCACACCCCTATTGTACAAGTATAGAATCATGTTAGTGTTAATCATACACCTCACGTATGATTAGCCAGGCCATATAGCTCTTGTACATGTTTCCAAGCCGATAACATATCAAAGCTACTATTTCAAACACTTAGAATAGTTACAGTTCTTCATTTCAGTTTCATATACTACATCACCCGTATATGATATTGTAGCTCTTTCTGTTCATTTCATATATGCACTGACTATGCCATATTGTCTATTGCATGTTCTCTTTATTATTTTCCACTACATCTATTTATTGTTTCTTTCAGTATATAGCATCATCTATTTATTATTTTATAGTCCTTTTCAATTAATTGGAACTGTTATTGGGTTATACTTCGCTCCATCCTGACTAAAAATATTTTTTCAGACTGCGACTTAGAGGACTTGTTTCCGGCATACTTGGAGATTTGGATGTTATTGTTTGCAGGTTAAACTATTTTTGTTGTTTAGACTTGTGTTATATTTCATTTATGTTCTCCGATATCTTATCGTGCTTTAGTTTTTGTGATAGAGTATTTCTATATTATATTGTGATATCTGTGTCTCCTTATGGAGTTGGATATTCATGTGCGATTGATTAGCTAGTATTGTGACCTAGACAACGTTCTACCGCTGATGTTGCAGCGTAGGCTGGACGTACCCACATACTCGTGGCCCTATATCGGGTGCGGGTCATGACAAACATGAATAATAGAATAAGTACAACTAGAATCTTGGCAGTAAATAGAAAAATAGGAAATTAAGATAAGCATGGTATATAACTACTATCTCTAAGTGTTTTGAAATGCTAATTGATATGTGACCGACTTGGGTGCAGCATGGAGTATCCGTTCTGGCTAATCACACATGAGGTGTATTACTAGTTATTCACACGAATACCACTTGGTTCTAAAGTTATTGATCACACATCAATTAGTATTTCCCCGCCCAAACTAATACTAAAGGATCTGAATCATGACACGTTGATACACGTAAATCATAATGCACGGACTTAACACGAGTATGATGATCATGGTACTACAATAGCATAAAAGACAACATCTTTCGATTAGGAATCCATGCAGTACCAGTCCGTATAATGTACGTGTCAAGAATCAAGTAAACACTACTAAAATATGTAATATAAAAGCTATCAGATACTGAAAATAATTAGAGAATTGTACTTGCCTTTACTCCTGAACTGAAAGTAATAATCATAGTCCGTATCGATGTCCAAGACCTATATATGAATAATATAATATCATCTTACAATCCTAGATTTTATTACCCTATGTAATATTATTTCTATATACACATAAGGTAGACTATGATTCACATGTATAAAGGAACTAGTTTGCTCTATTGGTTACCTAACAACTAATATTATAAATCATAATGATATTAAACATAATTATTATAATATATGCAATTGACATAAACATAGATAGGTTTGGCAAGGTTCATTCCTATAACTTGTCAAGTTGACTAATATGTTCTAGTGAACGATAACGTCTACAATATCTCATTTTGGTTGAACAAACCCTATCTGTTTACTCCTATATGTTAATAAATATTTGTACATTATTAAAAAAAGTTAAACTATGTTACTAAAGGATTCAAATCAGAATATAAACTAATACATGTTATGTCATACGTTCTACGGTTATCTGGACAGTTTATTGTATCCACGTACATGCTAAATTAAACTGTCAAGAATACCTATTTAGGGACTCAAACATCATAAATTAAATTATTCCCTACTATATTTTTTTAGTGTTAACTAGGTGCCTAAAGTTTCATGCCATTCCGAGAAAAATTTGTACATAAAATGATAGTGTTTGTCATGTTCTCGCATCGAATTCCAGTTAGGGCATTTAGTATTTTTGTAACGATAACTCGATTTCACCCTATTCTAGCATGCACTTAATACAAAATAAAATATTAGCATATTAGGGAGTAAAGTTAAGGTTCTTATTGTGAAGGTTTCGATCAAAACTAAAACAAATTACACATAAAATGTCATGCACGAAATCGTGTCACTGTCTTGGAATTTAATTAAAATGCGACATAATACATGATTTTTACCTAAGTAAACATATTTATAACATGGAATAAAAATAGATTATGCTAGGGGGTAACATATGAAAATATTTTAGAAGATTTTGTGCACAAAAAGTATCTCGCCCCAGTCCCAAAATACATAGGTATACGTAGGCAAGCCAGCCGTATGTATATGGCAACTCCAATATATGGAAACCATAACACATACGTACGTTATATTATGAATAATAATTCACAAGTGACATATAATGTCATAATTCATAGGCAATACTAATCTCATCCACAAAATCAAATAGAAATAAATAACCAAATATGGCAATGAACCAAGTATGAAATAGTCAAAAAGAACTAATAGTTGGGTGGAGACAAATCCACTAACAAACTAGAATATGAAAGAAAAATAAGATAAGTACAACATCTAGTGATCAGAGAGGCTCGAAGGAAAGGCCTCCTCGAAAGAGAAAGAAGTAGCGCAAGTCTTGATCTATGCTCCTGAAAATAGTCATGATCGTCTACACCTGGCAAGAGACCAGGTTCTCAGATGGACGTAACAAGATACATAATATATATTGAAAATAAACATCCAAAAGTGGTCACCTAACTGTCTATGTGATATGTAGTTTAAGAACAACTTTTCTGCGTATGGACTATCTGGCTAAAATAATAGGATGGGCGTAGTTCTCTTAGGGGGGGCACGGGCATAACGTCTTTCGATCATCATAGGCCTGCAGTAAATAATGGGGTCATCACGCCTCGCATCTCCGTCGGAGCTTACGGACAAATAAGGAAAAGTATAAAGGAGTCACATATGCTTACTCATTATTCTCTCCACCCAATGCTACTAACCGTGTCATATCCATGACAAGTAAATACTCTAGTAACTGCTAAGTCTTCTAGCATACAATTCTATTAGTAGTTATTCCCTATCGCACATCACATACGTATCGATTACCAATCAATATGCAAGTTCGTGATCTACATGAGACTCATAACTCTTGTAACACCTATGTCAGGGACATATGAAACATAAAGATGCCTATGAAACATAAAGATTCCTCAAAATTATGGGGTGGTCTCTTAACTCTAGGATAATATGTATAATAAAAGAAATAGGAAACAAAAGACGACGCCATCCGTTGTTGCACCTAAGTTTTCTTAGACGCGTAGTTTAATAATATACATAAATAAGAAAATAAAGGACAGAAATAAAATATATAGATGTGAATGTAAACAAACAGTAATAATGGAACGGTATACTTACTTAACAATGGTTTGGTGCTAAAATAACGCAAGATAATAGGGTACATCAAACAAAAAAATATAGGAGCAGCACAAACATCTCCGGATGCTGCAACAGATATCACCAATATTTTCGGAATAAGCAAGATAGTCAAAAAATACTCCTCTTTCGTTTTATTTGTGAACGACCATGTATGGCAACTCTCGAGAGGGGGTGAATAGAGTACAGCAGAATAATCTACCCAATTAAAAATTAAGCAGAGTGAAGGCAGCTGCCAACTAACAGTGTATATGCAAGACAGTAATGTAAAGCAGTAAGAGTAAGATAGAGAAAACGCAAACACCGTGATGTATACTGGTTTCCCTCTAAGAGGACTGGTCCAGTCCCGAAAACTCAAGCTCGGAGTTTTATCCACTATAATCACCAATAGTGAATCACAAGATTTGATCCGAAGGCTTGCCACTTCTTTACACTACAATATTTGATCCAAAGTTTCACAACTTCACACACCACGAGTTTTGATCCGAAGGCTCGCAACTTCACACAGAACAGGGACTTGATAAACCAAGCTCTTTACAACTCTTATAGACTTCTAGACTGAGACCGTACTTGGCACTTAGAAGGATAGGGAGTTGATCTTGGAGATAAGAAAGTTTAGGCTCTGAGGGTTTACTCACTATAGGACAGAAAGATTGAGAATGGTTGAGTGAATAGGAATATGGAAATCCAATCATATTTATAGGGTTTACCAAATTGAGTTCGGCCAGAGTTCGATTAGGTATTAATTCAAAATTCGAATATTGGAGGCCAAAAAATCAGAAGCTAATTAAACTAGTTGATTTCATACCAAAAGGATAACCGAGTTTAGTAAGAATTCGGGGCAAATTCGGCCCGAGTTCGATTGCTAAGTATGGTAGACTTTGTGAATCAATGTGGCCTGATTTGGTGGATAGGTTCGATGGTTTATTTGAGTGGACTGGGTATCTGGGTATAGGTACTTTGATTTTTAGTGTGACTCAACTTACATCGATCCTAGACTTAATAGATAAAAGATTATATATGAAAACCAAGAGCACTGATGACGCCAAACTTCTGAAATATCTGCTGACTTGATGATATATTTTTTCTTGACGGCAGTTGTACAAAGATTACCAGATCTGGAAATTTGAATACCTTTCAGGGTTGGACTAAATATTCGGCTGCGAGGCTCCAGATAAGTCATAGGCGGTTGGACTAAATCTTTTGGTATAACATCATCATTGGCTCATCGTCATATAGCATATATCCATTGCTGATCTTGCTTATTGCTTTCTTCTACAAGTATATGTTAGACGAACAAGGAAATATACATAAGAAAATATTACATATCTAGACAATGCTGAGTTTAATTAGAAGATACTATAGTGATTGATCGATTACCATAATGCTAAATTTAATCGATTAGCCATATTAAAAAACTCAACATAAACATTGGACCAACAATTTGAACCCCGGGGCAAAACGATAATTTTGAATTATAGTAGTGTCCATATGTCGGCCACTTTGCACCAAAAATTGTATCAAGGTCAAAGGTCTCTAAATAAGATGAACTATAAGTCAAACAAATCATAATCGACGATACAAACTCAATGATATATCCAATTCGGATTTCGGTGAGCCGATGACAAAATTACTTGTCAAGTCGAGTCATGGGGCGCACAAAATGGCTATTCGTCGACTGACTCAGAATCGGACGAAACTTGGGTCACAAGAAAAGTCAGACGCTGTGAGTCCAATTGATCAAGTTTTGTTGCGATCCGCCGAGCATACAAAAATTAATGGGATAAGTTGCAAAACATCGATACGGGAGACATTCGACAGATACGGGTTGATTTCGGCGTGCATACACGTCCAAATCAACTTTTGCGAAAACCCATACGTCAGGATATACCATATATGCTTGTCAGTGCAATTGGTACACGATGAGGCGGTCCCGTTTGACGGGGCAAACTCCGTATCAAAATTTTTTAGTATTTTAAAAATAATTTTTCTTGGTTGTTGGAACTCAAATAACTACCAATCTAGATCAAACTCAAACAAAGTAATTAAAGGCACTCGAAGAAGGTCAAGTGGAGAGTTTCCTAGAGGTGTCATTTCGAATATCGGATGAGCGAGGAGGGTTTAATCACATAATAAAGTTGGATCGTTGATACTGAATTCTTCTTTAATTTTTGTGTCGTTCTCGGTCGTGGAGGGAAATCTCGGCTCATTGATACTTAATTCCTATATTAAAAAAGTAGCTCGGCATAATAATAATAGTCAAATACTGCACTCTACAAAGGCAGATGATATACAGTATCTGCGGTGGCCATCCCACAGTGCACTTATAATAAATCTGTCATGCCCCAGTCCTAAAATGCCGAGGGACTGGAGATGCGTGGCAATGGCCAGCAGCACGCACCGATGGATAACCCAATTTAATGGAATCATCAGGGCGTGCTTAAGCTGTAAATAAGGTCTACTACAACAAGTCACACTAATCTCATCCATAAAGATAAAGAAATAAACTGCATAATCAAATGGAAATAAGTAGCAACAACATCACAGCAAGTCAGTCGGAGGAACAATCCGACTATAGTCTGAATAAGCTGGCTCTATAGGCCAGGAACAAGAGATATAAACATGAAATAAATAAATGAGTACTGGGACAGGCACTCAGGAGAAGTCCTCGGCAGTCACCTCGTCTTCAGTGTTCGGTTCAGCTCCAGCAATAGCTTCAGCTCCGGTCTCGTATACCTCGGGATACTGCTCCTCAGCTAAACCTGGGGACATAATCCATTTCAGGTCCTCAGTGGACATAGCAAGGCACAAAATAAAATAAGCCAAATAAAAGCAGTGCAATTAAATTAAATGAAACAGCAGGGTAAACTATGTAACCATCTATGTGATATGCAAATGAGAGCAACACTAGTACTCAGGCTGAGACCGCTACAAGCTCTGTGTCGGGGAGCCGGTAGCAGTAATAACACGTAAAGGGTCTAGCTCTGCTGGAGAGTCTACAACCTCACAATAATAGTAGATATATATATAGAACAGCCTGTAGCCTGTGTGTCTCTCCCCACCCAATGTAATCACGCGAGCCATGACCATAACGTCTCATGTCCATGTCAGCGGGATTATGACTAATGCAACAAGTCATACTGTCTATAAATAACTGTCTCTGTCAAGTCCTTATCCTATTCAGAATCACCATGAATACCTCAGGAAGATTCTGTCCATGATAGTGTCAAGTGTCCTGGGTTGTAGGGTACTTGATAGGTCAAGTACAAAGTAAGGGGATCATAAATCCATCTCTAAATGACGAACCCAACACCGCGTACGGTGTAGGCACCCGACTATGATCGGACACTAGGTACGTCATACGTTCCCTAGGTTAAGCAGTTTAAATCAGTTTATATGAATTTACACAAGAAATCCAGCAGAGTATTTTTACAGAAAATATGAAAATAATGACAGCAAGTTTGGCAAGGTGCACTTGCCTGATATTTGAATTCCACTTAGGTCCTGATTTCGGAAATTTCCAGAGATGTCTTCAAAAGCTGAAATAAACAGTACCATCACGCTCAGAAGGTGTCAAATAGCTAGGATCGCTTGTCCTTGGGTCCAATTTGGAGACAAGGGCAAAAACGGCAATTTCGGCCCAAAACGGGGTCCGCCGGTGGGCCCGCTTTGCACCGAAAAACGTGTCAGGGTCAACGATCTCCAAATTCACCAAACTTAGTGTCAACAGGTCAGGAACGCTGATACAAACCCAACGGAACTTTCAGATTTGAATTCCGATGAGCCGATCATGAAATCGCCCGTCGAGCGGGGCTTGTGGGGCCCGCGACACGCGATTTCGTCAACGTTCTCAGAATCGGACCAAACTTGACCCACAGGACCAGCGTACCGCTACGAGTCCGATGGCACAAGTTTTGTCTCGATCTGACATGTGTGCACGAAGTTAGGATAAATTACAGAAAAGCCGGATACGGGGCGATGTCCGCGGATACGCGTTGATTCCGGTGTGCACGCACACCCGAATCAGCTTCCGCGAAATCCTACACGTCCGTATCGACGAGGCGCACGTATCTGTGAAGACCGCACGCGACCAAGTCGTCCCGTTTGGCGGGGCGTACTCAGTTCTGGGGTGAAACAGGGTCTGGTTTCTCCTGTTTTTGGATCGCGGTGTGCGATCACCACAGGACGCGATGCCCCGAGCGGTTTGTCCGGGCACCGAGAGGGTTATACATGCTTCGCGTAGAAATTTACGGAATCGAATTCCGAGCTACGAGGAGGAAATTAGGAGTACCTGAACAGGGCCTTGCAAACGGGTTTCCTCGTGTCCTCGTGTCAATTTGACACTGTGTCCGACACGAAGGGCCGTGTCCGGCTAGGGTTCTGGGCTGTGTCCGCGTGTCCGGGGCTGCGCTGGACGGTTTCGACCGAGCCTCACCGGGGAAGTGCGGCTCAGGGCGGCGAAGATGGGCCCGGGGGGGAGGAACGGCGGCGCGTGCTACTCCGGGCGGTAGGGAGTACAGCCGGCGCGTGCTGCTCCGGGCGGAGGGGAGAGAGAGGAGGAGGAGGGGGTTCTGGTGAGGGCTGCTGGGGTCGGCGCTGCAGCGGGGTCGGGGCGGCGCTGGAGGAGCGCTGGTCGGCGGGCTCCGGTGAGGGGGGTTTAGGGTTCCGGTGAGGGTTCGGGTAGGGGAAGATGAGGGAGGAGGAGGAGGTCGGGGTATTTATAGGGGGCTGGTGAGGCCGAGGCTTCGGGGCGTCGTGGGCGAGGGTTTCGGAGGGGAAGACGGTCGTGGCGGCGCCTTTCCAGGGTGGTGGCCGGAGGAGTCGGTCTCCGGAGGAGATCGTGGGGGAGAGGGTGATGGGGACCCGGGTCGGGTCGGGTTCGGGTTCGGGTTTGGCCGACCCGCCCGACCCGCCAGGCCAAGGGGGCTAGGCTGGGCTGCTAATGGGCTCGGCCCACTGGGCCGGGCCCCCAAAAAAATAAAAAATAATAATAAAAGTAAATTTAATAATAATAATAATAATAATAATTAATTTAATTTTAGAAAATAGTTTTTAGGCTTTTAAAAATATGTCTGAGGCCCAATAAAATCCCAAAAAATTACCCTAAGTCCGGTTTTCTATTTTACACCATAAAATCATATTTTCATTTTATTTTAATGTTGTTTATTGGCAATTAAAAATTACAAACTCACTACAGGGCCTATGTAAATTCCTGAAAAAATTGCATTGTAATTCCCAAAAATTAATTTTAAAATATCAGAAAATTTAGGGTGTTTACAAATTCTATGTGGGAAGGTTCGTTGGCATGATCTCGGGATACCCTTTCCTCCAAAGTTACTACCACTTTTAGTTACTTAATTAGACCTATATTGTGTTTGAAATATCAAGGCATGGTCATATGAGAATTTCCCTTAAGATGTCATACAATGTACAGGCACGCTAGATACAAATCCATGGAAGTCAAATTTTGATTCACCCGAGCGTGTATGCAACATTCATACAATCAATATCCTAGCCACGCATTAGTAGTTTGAATCACTTATTATGCCCGTGCTGGAAAAATAATATATATTTATAATATCATGTATTCAGGGATTTGGAGGCATTCTCGATGCACAACCCAAATATAATCACTTAACACGTGACAGGATGTGTCGCTCCTCGGCGCACAATAAATAGTAAATAATAATCAGGCAATAGTGAAATCAGCACTGATACAGTATTCGAGTCCAATTACCAATTATACGTTGGGTCACATGAATCAAAAAGATATTCAATCAAAACAAGCAAGGCTGCATGGGTCTTTAGGCCGCATGAAAAAATTAGGCCACATGACAATCCTGGACACATGAAAAGTCTTGTCGCATGAAGAGTCAGGCCGCATGGACCACTTGTCCACATGCCAAGGTTAAGTATACTCCTTAGAACAAGTATTGAAGTGATAGTCAAATAAACAAAGTGTCAGTATGCGACAAAAGTTTTGGCCGGATAACCCTTTCGGGCCGCATGGTACTCTCAACCGCATATGCTCACTAGCCGCATGGGAACTTCATCTTCTTCAACAGCAGGTTCGGCCATGGCAAAAAAGTTCCAAAAACTGAAATCTTATTTTGTTCATAAAAATCTTATTTTAAGTCCAAATCGGGTGAACCAAAAGCCAAAATGCTCTAAATTGAAAGCTCTATCATGTAGCAAAAACTTAATTTCAAAGACACACGTTTAATAGATCAAAACCAAGAAAAACTCATAAAACCCATAAAATTCTAAGTTTAGAAATATTGATCTATACTAATCCATCCGTTAAAATAGAAAAATTCAAGAACTAAAAGTGCTTAGAAACACATAATAAATATAATGGAATAATAATATGAAGGTAGAACTAAAAGTGCCTATGATATGGGAGAGAAAACTAAAGAAAGAGGAAGAAATAAAGAAGTGAGGAGAGAGAGAGAGAGAGAGAAAATATTGGATTATATTGGTAGAGTTGAGGGATGAACCAAAGGTTCTCATGAGTTGAACCAAACCATAAAATAAACCATGGACCAGGTTAAACTAAAGAATGGGTCTAGTCTCCATGCACATGCAACAATGCTAAAAATAATATACATTCCAAATACATATATTGAGAACGGGGAGTGACATCTATACTCCAAGAATCCCGGATCATAGTGTGGTGTATATCTAGTACTATCCATATGTCAAACTTTAATCAAACATAAGTGTTCGTCCTTCCGAAATAGGGGAAGGCAAAATGCAATGATAGTGATGTCAAAGAGAATAAACGAGTACAATTACGAAGGTCAAGTGAGATAATCAAATTCAATAAGGAAGTTGTTAAATAACTGTGGATTGAGATCCTATCTTGGTCTAATCCTATTCGCATGCCCATATTAGTATAATTTCTTAACCGATACGATATGCTCTGACATGTCTATAGAGAAAGTATATTCGTCTAATAAGCTGAGTCAACTATGTCTCAATCCAAGTATAATAGTCATACAAAGAGCGAACCAAGTACTCGATGGTTGATCAGACCATTATACACAAAATTCTGATTAGATAATGTATTAGTGGGCATCCCTAATAACACATATGTCATGAACAAGCTCGATAAAAGAATAAGCTTGCAAAACTAGGCTATAATAGAGGCATAAGTCAAGATGGTCCAAGATATAAGTACGTGAGATTATGATGTATTAAAGTACAAATAGTTTAAGTTTGTCAAGAATCTAAGACTCGTCCAGTGTTTGTGCCTCTATAGGTGCCATACCAATTCTTGTCTAAGTCTCTGGTCGACCAAATGGGAGTATGGGCCTCTAAAGTTCTACAATCTGGATAAACAATATCTTCTTACACTAGCACATAGTTAGTGTCATTCAATTATACATCATTAATGGACCATAAGGACTATGTGATGCTAAGTTGTGGAGCATGCTATCCAACTTACAAAGATTCATCTAACACTGTAACTACCTTATTGGGATTATACAAAATAGCCTTATTTTTATAGTGGTAGAAACTCTCATTAAGGTATACGATAGAAATATCTTGGTACTTATGAGGGTATCCTAGTACATTACAAAGCTTTCATAGGTAATAGCCATCTTAAGTCTTAATAATAGTGCTTATAGAACAAAATGCGTTAATATTAGGAATGGAGAAGTTTTTGCTTCTCAAGTGAGAGGGAGGATATAACCTGTAATGAGATATAGATACAGATTACGTGATTTGAATCTAATAGATAATCATAAAATCATAATTTTACCTAAATGAACAAACTCATCCTAACAAGTTCTAACAACTTACAATAAAAACAGAATTTAAGATTACCAACTATAATCCTACCAAGCTATAATCCTTTCATAAAAGAAATCACTTGGCCTACAATTAGAAGGGTAAGGTGACATGATCTGATTTTCATCATCGTTTAAGGTCAATTATTAGGGAACGAGATCGCAAGAGTCATATAGGAGAAAATTGAGTAAACCTCAAGGAAGGAAGCAAAATAATTTGGAAGGAGAAAAATTCAAACAATATTAGTTTTTAGCGAACGTGGCACGATTGGAAAGACGAAGGAAAAAATTTTAATCCTTACACAAAATATTGAGCATTGAAATTAAGGTTATAAAAAACAAGTTGGAAATTTAAATAGAGATTCTTGATGGTAACATAGTTTTATAGGAGGAGGTAGTATGCTAATTTCTAATGTCGAGGAATGATCAAGGGAAAGATTCTAATCAATTGCTAGGGTCAAATGATTATAGATAGAATTATGATTGAGGAAAGATATATAAGTAACCCAATTTGAAGAATTTAAATAAATATTTGGGTGATAACATGGTTTGCTAAGGGGAGGTGGCATTTTGTAGGAATATGATAGTCTCCTATGTTAGGCATGATTAGTGAAGAGATTCTAATCGTTATCATTGTTCAAACGATTAGAGAGCGGTGATAATGGATACACAATAGAGGAAAAATACATGTAACTGAAGATGGAACTATAGTCAGAGGATAACGAAGTTCCTAAGGGAATATGGTATTTGCTAGAATACAATGGTCTTCTAAGATGGAGCACGATTAAGGGCTAGATTTACATCCTTGCAATAGTTGAATGGTTAAAGTAACAACAAGAAAATTAAAATAAAGGAAAGGTAATTACTCAAGGTTGGATAATATGGCATGGTCAGTGACTCATGAATACTCGAGTATGCATCAACTATGATCATAGATTCTAGGGGGTCTACTAAGCTGAAGGCAGGGTACCCTTGCTCTTACTAAATTATTGGTTCATTCCTCTTGGTTTTCTAGGGTACTGTACTGCTAATACCAAGGCAAGAATCTAAATTTATAGTTCTCCTATATTATCTCACTATGGAAGTTAGGTTTAATCCTAGTATTCAACCTTGAATTTCTATTGGTTCCTCAATGCTAGGGTCAAACAATATAGTCAAATTCCTAACTAACCCTAGTAGTGTCTATACTACTCTCAAGTCATATGTAAATATAGCAAGGGATAAGGGTCAATCAATTTATAGATGTTTGGATGCTAGGGTTTATTAGGTATACAAACTTTTGGGAGCTATCAATATTCTAATTTATTTTTTTAGTAGTCATGTTATCCTAATTATACTCTAAACCAACAAAGATCCATATATTCTGACAGAAGGCTATACTCTTTGAACCATCTATGAAGTACATTCATCCCTCCAAATAGGGAGAGGTAAAAAAATAGAATGTCAAGGTAATTAGGCAAATATAGTTTCGAGGGCCAAGGAAGATAAGTGAGTTCAAAGGATTCGGAACAACATCAAGGAAGGAAGTCAAATATATGGATGATATCCGATACTCTAATCTTATATCCAAGCTTGCTTGGTACAGTAACGCAACCAAAGTAATATGCTCTCGACTTGTATGGGCCAACATAAAAATATGTCACGCCCAAGTCCCAGAATACGTAGAACTAGGAATATGTAAGCATACCAGTCGTATGTATATGGCAACTCCAATATATAAAAACTATAACAAATACGTACGTTGTATTATGAATAATAATTCATAAGTGGTATATAATATCACAAGTCACAGAAAATACTAATCTCATCTATAAAACCAAATAGAAATAAATAACCAAATATGGCAATGAACCAAGTATAAAATAGTCGAAAAGAACTAATAGTTGGGTGGAGACAAATCCACTACCAAACTAGAATATGAAAGAAAAATAGGATAAGTACATCATCTAGTGATCAGAGAGGCTCGAAGGAAAGGCCTCCTCGAAAGAGAAAGAAGTAGAGTAAGTCTTGATCTGTGCTCCTAAAAATAGTCATTATCGTCTACACTTGGCAAGGGACCAGGTCCTTAGAGGGATATAACAAGATACATAAAAGCATGCCACAATATACTGAAAAAAAATCCAAAAATGGTCACCTAACCATCTATATGCTATGCAGTTTAAGAACAACTTTCTCGCGTATGGACTATCTGGCTAAAATAATAGGATAGGCGTAGTTCTCTTGGAGATTCAGGGACCACGGGTATAATATCATTCGATCGTTATAGGCCTGCAGTAAATAATGGGGTTATCACGTCTCGCGTCTCCGACGGAGCTTATGAAAAAATAAGGAAAAGTATAAAGGAGTCAGATACGCTTACTCATTTTTCTCACCACCCAATGCTACTAGCCGTGTCATATCCATGATACGAAAATAAATCTAGTAACTGCTAAGTCTTCTAGCATGCAATATTAGCAATTATTCTCTATTGCACGTTTTATACATATCGATGGCCAGTCAATACGCAAGTTCGTGATCTACACGAGACTCACAACTCGTGTAACACCTGTTTTAGGGCCATATGAAACATAAAGATGCCTCAAAATCATGGGGTGGTCTCTTCACTCTAGGTCAATATGTATAACAAAATAAATAAGAAACAAAAGACGACGCCATCCGTCGTTGCACCCAAGTTTTCTTAGATGTATAGTTTAATAATTTACATAAATAAGAAAATAAAGGACAGAAATAAAATATGCAGATATGAATGTAAATAAACAGTAATAGTGGCAAGGTTTACTTGTCTGGCAATGGTTTGATACTGAAATAACGCAAGACAATAGGGTACATCGAACAAGAAAATATAGGAGTAGAACAAACATCTTCGGATGCTGCAACAAATATCACCAACATTTTTGGAATAAGCCAGATAGTCAAAAAATACTACTCTTTCGTCCAATTTGGACACAGGGACAAAACGATAATTTTGGATCAAAGAGGTTTCCACAAGTGGGCCACTTTGTACTGAAAAATGTTTCATGGTCAAAGGTCTCTAACTAGGACCAATTATAAGTCAAACAAATCTTAATCGATGATATAAACTCAATAGTATGTCCAATTTTGGATTCTGGTGAGCCGATCACAAAATTGCTCAAGTCTGAGTCGTGGGGCCCGCAAAATGACGATTCGACTACTGACTCAGAATCTGACAAAAATTGGGTCACAGGTTAAGTCAAATGCTGCAAGTCCAATGGCCCAAGTTTCGTTGCGATCCGACGAGCGTACAAAAACTAATGGGGTAAGTTATAAAATATCGATATGGGGGACTTTTGACGGATACGGGTTGATTCTGGCGTGCACACACGTCCAAATCAACTTCCGTAAAAACCCATACGTCAGTATGCACCATAGGCGCCTTTGGGTACAATTGGTATGCGACGAGGAGGTCCCGTTTGAAGGGGCACACTCCATATCATAATATTTTAGTATTTTGAAAACTATTTTTCTTGGTTGTTGGAACTCAAATAACTATCAATCAAGATAAAACAAAAATAAAGTAATTAAAGGCCTGGGAAGAAGGTCAAGTAGAGAGTTTACCAGAGGTGACGGTTCAAGAATCGGATGAGCGAGGAGGGTGTAATCATGCTGTAAAGTTGGCTCGTTGATACTGAATTCTACTTTGATTTTTGGTCGTTCTCGGTCTCGCAGTGATTTCTCGGCCGTGGTGAGGCTTGATTTACTCGGGGGGCCTCGCCTATGGGCGGTGGGGGTCGGCTGGGTCAAAGGCTGCCGCAGGCGGTGGAGTTGGTTTTTCGGATTGGAGGAGAGGGAGAGGAATATATATATATATATATATATATATATATATATATATATATATATATATATATATATAGGGGGACTGTCGTGCTTGTACGCGGGGAGGGGGTCTTTGGTTTCAGGTATGGTTAGAATTTGTTATTGGTTTTGGGTTTTTAGTTTAAAGGTTTTTTTTCTTTTCTTCTTTTCTTCCTATCTAATATATATATATATATATATATATATATATATATATATATATATATATATATATATATATATATATATATATATATATACGAAAAATTATAAAATAATTCTAGGAAAATTTCTAACACCTTACTAAAATATTTTTACACTAAAAGAAATTGTGAAACATTTGTAGTCATTAAATATAGATAATTATTTATATAGTTAAAATGAATCAAACTATATTATCTACTTATCTAAGAAGATAACTAAAATAAATATCCAATAATTAAATAAATAAGATAATAAAATAAATAAAAATTCTAAAATTGTAAATTAGAACTAGGGGGTTTACAAAAAGTGAGCTTAACATGTGTACATCGACATGCGAACGGAAGTGGACATAACTGAAACATTAAGCAAAACTTATTTTTTTATCGTTTAAATTGGTTTCTCATATTTTAAATTATGGTTTCTACCTAGAAGATTAAAGTATCTAGTTATACCCTAAGTGAGGAATCTTTAAATCAAGAAAAATTGTAGGTACTTAGCCTATTTACGACGCATGTTACGCCCTACTCCTAATTTTGGGATATGAGTACGTGGCCAAGCCCAGCCTACGCCGCAGCATCGACGGTAGTACACTGTCTATGATAAACAATGGTCCATAATAAGTACCAAGATATATATATCATCCACAACTAAGTCATACAAGAAATTAAAATTAATTGTCTCAATAATTTATTTAAAAAATACCCACTCCAACTCAAGATATACTCGAGAACAGACCTGGTAGAATAAAATAAATAAAATTAGAACTAATGTCTAGTAAGGCTACTAGCTAAGAATAATACAAAAAAGTATAAGAAAGAAAAATATGCTACTCCATATCCAAGGTTGAATTTGGTACATCAGTGACATATGCATCACAACGTACTCACCGTAGACCTATGGACAAATGTCGTCGCATAAAATTGTCAACATATCCAGTCAGGATTGGAGCAAAGTACAAATCTAAGCCAACATGAGACAAATACAATATAAATAAATAAAACTCTAGACATGAGAACCATATAATAATAGTAACATAAATATTGCGCGCAAGTAAATCATATGATAGGAGAAATACTAATAGCAAAAATAACTAGCAAAAGAAATTGATAGAACTCAAGATGAAATAGTGTGTGTACTCATGTGTCTTTAAAAGTACAACTTTCAAGATGTGGGCATGCTAATATGGGTAATGGACTAATAAGTACATATGAGTCCTTGAGAACGTCACACGAGTTATAATACATTTTCATGTCACACAAAAATATAACATGTTCTCAAGTTCATAAGTACGTCGCCCGAAGGAGGCCAACGTGCCTACTCATTGTACTTCCCCCCAATTCCATATCTCACGATCACGATAACTGTAATGAAACACAATCACGATGACAATATATGGAAATAATTAATCAAGAATATAAATAGGTCACTCTTCTCCCATGTGTGTAAATAGTTAAGACACGGAAGATAAGATGCATAGATGAAGTACAACAATATAAAGTAATTGACATGAAAGTATTAAACAAGTACTTTTCTGACTTTTTGGATGTATTAATATCACAAGTTTAAGACAATCTAAACTTTGGCCTATCAGTTATACAACCATACCATCATCCCACAAATCCGGTCGAATGAATTAACGCAAGTTAGACTTAAAGCCATAAAAAAGTGTCTAACTAAGTTTTTTCTAATTAATCTATTTTAATTCTAGATAAAATCATCTAAAATACTTTTTAATCATATTATATTCTGATTTATGGTTAAACCTAAATTTTGGGCCAAAATAAATCTTGTTTACAAATTCGGGATCTATGGCACGTAAATCAAGATATTTTGTTGACCAAAAAATTAAATAACTCTAATCATTGATTTGTGTACGAAATCTTATAGATTTTAGCGCTACAAGAATGTTGGAATCAATATTTTCCTTGAATCTCGAATCAGTTACAAGTTATTGCTGATATGGCACATAGATCACAATTTATGTGGTTTTCTAGTTACTTATATGTTGTACAATTTTACAGAATATTAAAATAGCATATTTAATTCTGAGAAAAATATAAGTTATACTTTATCATGTCAATTTTCTGAAACTTCAAACAGCTCATAATTTTGAGATCAAAATTTCCCGAAATCTCAAAAACAACAAAACGTATCAGATTTCAGACAACCAACACTCTACGAATTTTCCAAAAAACTAGGTTCAAAATTAATAAAAATAATATTCAAAAAGCTAACCTCGATACGGTTGTAAAAAAAAAACTAGAGCGCTTTTGGAGTCCGGACCTAGAAGATATGGTCCTTCCAAGTCACTACGGCTGTTAAAAATGAGGCTAATTTGTGACAAATTGTGGGTTATTTTAGAACAAAAAAGAGAGGAGTTTGGGAAAGAAAAATGAAAGATGAGTTTATTTCATAAGTTTAGTAGGTATATATAATGGGTAGAGACTATTTAATTTAAATACGGTTAGGATGGCCTAGTTTGTATAAGATTAGGATCAGTTCAAATAAGGGATATGGTTGAAGTTGATTTTCCTAGTAGACTTAGGATTAAGATTAATTTAAAATATAGTTTGAATTTATCTAAATAATTTATAATTTAAATAGAATTAAAGATAATACCAATAATTTGTAACTAATCTTAGGTATATCTATTAACACTAAATCAGTATCTATCCAATTTTAAGAGTATATGTATCCAAATAAATATTGAATAATTCTAAAAATATCCAAATAAATCCTAAATAATTCCAGAAAAATTCCAATGAATTATAAAAAAAAATATTTAACCCTCCTAACCCTAAAATAAATGTTTAGTAGCAAAATAGATATGTATGGTTCCAAAGTAATTTCTACAAGCTCTAGAAAATAAAATTTCTTAGGTTTAAATAATCTAAATTTTTTTAAAAAAATCCTAAAATTCTAAAATAGCCTAGACATGATTCTAATTATTAATACGAGTCTTTATGAGCCATATGGAGTCTAGTGTTACATTAATAGCATTATAAACAATACTTAGTATTTCAAAATAAAAATTCTCATAAAATTTATTTGTGTATTCTATTTAAATAATTAATATTCTTATACAGTATTTTGGGTAGAGAATGCTACAACGCATGAACGTTAGTGCTACACAACGGACACCCCAAAGACACCGTCTGTGTACTTGTCAGAAAATGTCTGTACGGAAGGGTAAACGAAAGCAAAATATAGCAAACCATATATCAAATCGACGGGAATTGACAGAGGTATGCAATGGAAATTTTTTTGAAGTATTTTACTAAGTGGTTTGGTGTGCTCACACAATTCTTTGCACATAATTTATGGACATCACCCTATTTTGGACACTTCGTCGTGCGACAGCGATTAGAGGGTGTTAAACACCTAAAAAAATATAAAAAAATTATAGGAATGAAAGATAAGATATAGGGAACAACTTTTTTGTCAAGGACTTAAGGCTATTACTGTTGTTTTGGTGGTACAAAACACTGTTGAAGTAGGTGCAACCTTGCTGAATTCAACACAGCCCTATTTTGGGCACTTATTCATGTGACAGTGATTAGGGGAAGTAAATCACCCAAAAAAAATTATGGAAAAATATAAAAATAAAAGGCAAGAGGATGAGAATGAGTGTAGTAAAGGATTTAAAGTGTTTTACCTTTGTTCTAAATGCATTTTAGTTGTTTTTTGCATCATAATTCAATAGTACCTATGCTAAATTTTGGTCAAGTGTGGGACAGTTGAGTGGGGAAAAGTGATGAGAAAATAATGGAAAATGGTAGTGTGGCTGTAGTTGAATGAGATGAGAAGGTTATGGGCTAAAAATTAGGAAAGATTGAGAGGTGGGGAGTTGATTTAAGCAACCAACCAAAGAGTGGAACACCCATATAGGGACGGTTGCACATGTTGTGCATTTGTTGTTGTATACAGCAGCAAACATGCAAGAATTGGGTCCAAAAGTGTCTTGATTTGTGTCTCCTAGGTCTTAGGTAGATATGGGTAGAATTGGATCTTAATTGGAATTAATTTGGATAGATTTGAGTGGCATACACTAACCTATGGAACCAATTTATCTAGGCTGAAAGTAAACTCAATAAAACGCACCTAGACAAGTTTAAAACTTGTGTTACACCTTGAATTATCTAACAATATTCAACCTTAAATATAGTACTATATATATTTATATATATATTATGCTAACAAGTATCTATCTATATATATATATATTTATGCAATTCAACTAGAAAAACAATATTTGGGGTATAAAGGTTACAAATCTACCCCCCTTAAAAAAATGCGTCCTCGAAATTTAAAACTAGAATATGCACAAAAAGAAAGAAGAAGGAAGAATACCTCAGGGTTCGAAAATATAGGGATATCGCTCGAGCATCTAATTATCTCTCTCTCAAGTAGATTCACCCGGATAGTGATGACGCCAAGCGACATCAACTAGAGAAATCGTCTGATTCTGAAGCACCTACTCCCTACGATCCAAAATCCCCACGGGCTGCTCCTGATATTGGAGAATAGGACCAACCATTAGAGTGATCCAAGACATGGATAGGTTTTGCCACATATTGTCTCAACTGTGACACATGAAATACGTTGTGTACTCCATCAGACTAGGCAGTAAGTCTATTCGGTAAGCTACATCACCAACCTTCTCGAGAATGCAGAAGGGTCATATGAACCTTTGACTAAACTTCCTGCATCTTTCGAATTGGATTATATTATGTGTCAGGGAAATCCTCAGGAACACCAAATCACCAATCTAGAACAAGAACAAAATCTTTAAACACAATCTACAGGAATTAATAATATAAATGAAAGAATTATATACCTGAAACTCCAACGGCCTCCAGTGGCGATCGACCCAATGCTTTTAGCTATCCTGCACCACGTAAAGTCTATCTCTAATCTTCTTTATCTTCTCAACAGCTTCAACAACCATATCCGGCCCCAGAAATTCTCTCTCGCTAACATCGTCCAAAGATAATGGAGTACGACACCTCCTACCATACAGCGCCTCGAAAGGAGTCATCCCAATGTAGATGATCCTTCCATAAGCCACCAAAATCTAACACACAAGTCCGGAGCATATCCTCAAGCGTCTAAATAGTCCTCTCCGACTGTCCATCTGTCTAAGGGTGGTAAGTAGTGCTAAATTTGAGTTGTATACCCAAACTAGCCTATAAACTCCTGTAACCTCCGTATCCTAAAATTCTTGCTTAAATGTTGTTATTAGGTTAATTTGGGGCTATTGGAATTTTTTTCATAATTTTTGGTTAAATAAAAACTAGTAACAGTAAATTTTTAGGGCTTTCAAGAATTTATTTTATTGCCAAACATAACTAAAAATATTTTAAACTTTTATTTTGGGTTTTAAATAATCAAATATATTTTCTAGAATTTTCTGAGAATTTTTTGAGTATTTTAATATTTATTGGGAGTTATTTAGACTAATAACTAATTTTTTAGGACTTCTAGAATTTATTGTGCAAGTCCAGGAATATAGAATAGACCCTCATAATGTTTTAGTGTTTATAATATTATTACATATTTTTATTTAAATAGGTAAAATTAATTTTTTAGAGCTTCTCCTAATTATAGTGGGAAACCTATGAACATAAAATTGTCCCGAGTATTTTTCTAGGATTTTTAGGTTCAAAATATATTTTTTGTAATTTTTTTAGATTTTTATGATTATTTTTAATGTTTATTTTGAGTTATTTAGAATTAAAATAACTTAAATAATATTTTGATAAAGGCAAATCAAAAATAAATAATATAAACAAAATCATCTAATCAGATTTTGACATGTGTCAGCCTTTAACTTTTCATTCAGCCGCAGCCAACACACACACACACACACACACACACACACACATATATATATATAAATATATATATATATATATATATATATATATATATATATATATATATATATATATATATATATATATATATATATATATATATATATATATATAATAACCTTAATTATCCTATTTTTAGAGAGAGAGATTTGAGGGGATGTCATTTAGGGTTTATTTTATCTTCCAGAAGCTATTACTCATAGCTCCGGACTCCTAACGTGGCCCAATTTCTTGTGTTATAACCATATTGAGGTTAATTATCTGAATATATAAATTGTTTTATGAAATTCTGAATACTAAATTCTAGAAAATTCGTAGAGCACATCATATCCAAAAATAGATGCGTCTCGGTATTTTTGCGATTCTGGGAGAACCAGGAATCAGAATCACTAACCGTCTAAAGTTTCGGAAAGCTAATATCGAGATAAATGACATATATTTTTCCTAAGATTTAATACAAAATATTTATATACTGTTAATTCTGTATAACTTCTAGGTTAACAATTAACCACCGTTGTATAATACGATTTTTGGTATGTGCAATAATTTCCAACCGAATTTGAATTCGGAAGAGTCATAAATTCTAGCATGTTTTTTATGCTGAAATCTACAGGAAACCATGCATGAAAGTCGAGTTTGCATCGGTTGACTTTTTTGGTCAACAGATCGCCTCGATTTGCGTGCCATGAGTCTCGAATTGGTAAAATTCAGTTTCTTTGGACAAAATTTAGGAATTAACCTAAAAATCAGAATAATAAGATTAAAATAGGATTTTAGAGTAATTATTCCAGAATTAAATAAATTAAAATAAATTATCTTTTGACATGGTAAAATTGTAAAATATAGGCTATTTGGACTGTGACTTGGACTCTGATTCATACCAGCTCAGGACCACAGGCGAGTACATTCTCTAATAATTTTCATTATTTGATAATTTCTATAATTCAAGTATTTAGAAATATTACATCTGATTCTTGACACAGTGCTACACGGACTAGTATATAGATTGAATCTGCAGTCTTGAGATGTTACATTGGTTATCGTATTGACATTGTACACGATATTGATATTAGATATTATACATGATATATTGGACGTTTATCATGTATCATGATGTGTCATGGTTGGATCCACTGTACTAGTTGGGGGCGGAAAAATTGCTAGTAAGAAATGTGATCATAACCCTATTGTACAAGAATAAAATCATATTAGTGTTAATCATACACCCCACGTATAATTAGCCAGGCCATATAGCACTCGTATATATTTCCAAGCAGATCACATATCGAAGCTACTATTTCAAACACTTAGAATAAGTTCAGTTCTTCAATTCATTTCATATACTACATCACTCCGTATATGATATTATAGTTTTTTCTCTTCATTTCATATATGCACTGACTGTACCATATTACCTATATTGCTAGTTCTCTTTATTTTGCCATTGCATTTATTTATTGTCTTCTCTCAGTGTATAGCATCATTTATTTATTGTTTTATAGTCCTTGTCAATTAATTGGAACTGTTATTGGGTTGTACTTCGCTCCAATCCTGACTGGATATATTTTTCCAGATTGTAACTTAGAGGACTGGTGTCCGACATATTATGGACCACAGAAAGAGTAGTATAGCCTTGGACCTTGTAGCTCAGGTGTGATTCCGGGAGGTCTAACCGGGATCACTAGTTATTCAGTTAGTTTCTTTTAGCGGATTATTGGTACCTGATTTGTTTCCGGCATACTTTGAGACTTGGATGTTATTGTTTGAGTTAGATTATTTTGTTGTTTAGACTTGTGTATTATATTTTGATTATTTCTTCGATATCTTATCGTACTTTAGTTATGTGGTTGAGTATTTTCATATTATATTATGATATTTGTGTCTCCTTATGGAGTTGAATATTCGTGTGAGATTGATTAGATAGTATTATAACCTAGACAGCGTTCTACCGCTGATGCTGCGGCGTAGGCTGGACGTACCCATGCACTCGTGCCCAAATTCCGGGTGCGGGTCGTGACAACTCCTCCAAAATAGGATATAAATTTAATATACTGGTATGATACAATGCTCACAAGAACTTCGTACAACTTCACTATCTACTTCACGTACAACCCAACAAGCTTCTCCGTGGACAGACCTACCTTAAAAGGCAAAAGTGGGCTGATTTGGTCAACTTGTCAACGATGACCCAAATCGCGTCTTTCCCTCCTGGAGAACGTTAAAGTCCAGAAACAAAATCCATTGTGATATGTTCCCATTTATAGTCTGAAATAGGTAATGGTTGAAGCAACCCTCCAAGTCAATGCCTCTCTGCCTTCGCCTGCAGACATACTAAGAATCTAGAGACAAAGCGTGCCCTCTCCCGCTTTATCCTATACTACCATACATGGTCTCTCAGATCCTTATAAAACTTGTTAGATCTAGGATGTATAAAGTACTAAGAATGGTGCACTTTCTGCAGAACCTCATCTCGTAGATCCCCACTAGGCACACATAGCCTAGTTTTGTACCTCAATGAACCATCCTCTAGGATGGTGAAGTCATCTAGGAAACCTTTCTGTACCTGGTCTGATGCTCCTCAGACTCATATCTTGATATTGTGCCTGCTTGATCTTATCTATCAACTCTGAATAGACTTACAAGCTCATCATATATCTCTCAACCCCTGGAACTATCATCTCTATGCCCAAACTCTCTAAGTCTGCTAACAAATATCGGTCTATCGAGCTATCAGATACCTACTCAATGCATCGGCAACTACGTTGGCCTTCCCTGAATGATACTGTAAGGATATATCAAAATCTTTATCAGTTTCAGCCATTGACTTTGCCTCATATTCTACTCCTCCTGTTTGAAAACACAATTTAAGCTTTTGTGGTCATTGATGATTTCCACATGCTCTTCATACAAATAATGTTTTCACAGTTTCAGAGTGAATATTACCGCTACCAACGCTAAGTCATGAGTAGAATAATTTTGCTCATGTGGCCACAACTATCTAGAAGCATAGACAATCACCTTCTTGTTCTGCTCCAGAATACATCCTAGACCATTTCCTGAAGCATCACTGTAAATAGAAAATCTACCTGATCTTGATGGCAACATCAATATAGGAGTTGTAGTCAATCTCTTCTTCAGCTCATCAAATGCAGCCCGACACTCTTCCGTCCATACGAATTCAACATCCTTCCAAGTAATTCTGGTTAATGGCTCTGTTATCCGGGAGAAATCCTTCACGAACTTCCTGTAATATCTAGTTAATCCCAGGAAGCTCCTAATTTCTACAACAGAACTCGGAGTAGTCCAAGGCTCTACAGTAGCTATCTTCTTAGGATCAACAGATATTCCATCTCCAGTCACCACATGCCCAAGGAACTCCACCTTGTCTAAGAAAAACTAATATTTTGAGAGTTTTCCATAGAGCTTCTCATTTCTGAAAGTCTCAAGCACTATCCTCAGAAGCTCCTCATGCTCCTCTGGCATCTTTAAATAGATGAGTATGTCATCGTTAAACAAAACCACAAACTGGTCAAGATATTTATATAATACCTTGTTCATCAAATTCATGAACATCTTCAAGGAATCACCATAAACTCGTACTGTCCATACCTCGTCCGAAAAGCAGTCTTCAGAATGTCTTCCTTCTTTACCTTCATCCGATGATAGCCAGACCTCAAATAAATCTTCAAAAATACATTTGCGTTGCTCAACTGATCAAAGAGATCATCAATTCTCGACAATGAGTATTTATTCTTGATTATGAGGTTGCTCAGAGCTCGATAATCGATGCACATCCGCATCGATCCATCCTTCTTCGGTACAAACAATACCGGTGCTCCCTAAGACGATGAACTAGACCTAATGAATCCTTTGTCCTGCAACTCATCCACCTTCTTCTTCAGTTTCATCATTTTACTGTTGTTGATCCTGTAGACATGCCTCAACTTTGGCTTGGATTCAGATACCATGTCTATAGAGAATTCAATATCTCTGTCCAGCAGCAACCCCGACAACTCCTCAGGAAACACATCAAGAAACTATGCTAGAAGAAGATGAGATAATTCCTTCTTTTCTACCATAGCTCCGCAGATGATCCCTTCCGTTTGGTCTACATCTCCTCTAGCAAACCCAAACTCTGGCTCTCTTGGAGGACGAAAAAAATACTCGACCTCCACGGTAATCTATGCTAGCAAAATGCTTACTCAACCATTCCATCCTGAGTACAATTTCGTAACCTATAAGTGGCATTACAAGTAGGCTAGCACTCAAAACCCGGCCTCCTAAAGAAATGCTCCGCCCCTTACAAATATCACGCAAGACTCTATCCTAGTCAGTGATATTTGTAGCTCCTACACAAGGCAACAAGATAAGATAGTATTCAAAGAAAGACAACAATTGGAAAGATGTCAAATTATCTAGATTTGAGCAAAAGTCCATAAATTTAAATCATATTGGAATTTCTAGTTGTGATTGAGTATTCTCTCATTCCAAATATTTCTATATCGTATTGCAGGCTCGTAATAGCACTCTAACCCTAAGTACTACCATGATATTGAACAAATTTGCGTTGAACTGGCCAGCATGGGCCACCACAAAAATGTATCACGACCCGCACCCTGATACTCAGGTACGAATGCGTGGGTACTTCTAGCCTACGTCGCAGCATCGGTGGTAGAACGCTGTATCAGGTCATATATATATATATATATATATAACTAACAGTCTCACACTTAATATCCTACTCTATAAGGATTACAATGCTATAAATAGTAATGACAATACTCAATCACAATATCTAAAAGTACGATATGATAATGAAATAAACAGATGATGTCCCAGAATATCATAGAGTCAAGTCTGATAGTCACAAGCATAAACAAAATAAATATATACATGCCAAGATTAGAGAATCGAAGACAAATTCGATAATAACAAATATAACTAGCTATACTAAGTGGTCATATCTGGGACCCAGTTACAATCTCTACCTGTTCCTCCAGAAGGGCAGGACCAGACTCAGTTAAACCCTCATGTGCTCCATAATAAGTGGAATACTATTCCTCAAGGTTATTTGCCTAATATATAAACATCCAGTCAAGATTGGATTAAAGTACAAATAATCAAAGCAGTTCCAGGTAAATGAGAAAGACTATAAAATAAAAATATAGTAAATGTATACATGATGTAAAAGAAGAACTGAGAATCACAGGTGACAAGAATAATAGAAAAAGTGCAACTAGAATCATTGCAGTAAATAGAGTTTACAGGAAATCATGATAAGCATGGTATATGACTATTATCTCTAAGTGTTTTGAAATGCAAATTGATATGTGATCCGCTTGGGTGCAGCACGGAGTATCAGGTCCGGCTAATCACATATGAGGTGTATGACTAGCTATCCACACAAAATACCACATGGTTCTAAAGGTATTGATCACACATCAATTAGTATTTTTTTTACCATAACTAATACTAATGGATCTAAATCACGAAATGTCGATACATGTAAATCATAATGCATGGACTAAATATGAGTATGATGATCACGGTACAAAAATAACATGAAAGACAACATCTCCTGATTAGGAATCCATGCAGTACCAGTCCATGTAATGTACGTGTCAGGAATCAAGTAAACACTACTAAAATATGTAATATATAAGCTATCAGATATTAAAAATAATTAGAGAATTGTACTTGCCTTTACTCCTAAACTAAAAGTAATAATCAGAGTCTGTATCGATATCCAAGACCTATATATGAATAATATAATATCAGCCTACTATTCTAGAGTTTGTTACACTATATAATATCATTTCTATATACAATAAGGTAGACTATGATTCACTGGTAGAAAAGGACTAGTTTGCTCTATCGGTCACCTAACAACTAATGTTATAAATCATAATAATATTAAACATAATTATTCTAACACATGCAATTGACATAAACATAGAATGGTTTTGGCTAGGTTTATTCCTATAACTTTTCAAGTTCACTAAGTATGTTCTAGTGAATGACAACTTCTACAACGTCTCATTTTGATAGAACCAACCCTATGTGTTTACTCATATAGGTTAATAAAAATTTGTACATTACTAAAACATGTTAAAATATGATACTAAAGGGTTCAAATCTGAATATAACTAATACATGTCATGCCATACAATCTACGTTAATTTTGACAGTTTTTGTATCCACGTACATACTGAATTTAACTGTAAAGAACACCTATTTAGGGACACAAACATCATAAAGTAAATTATTTTCTACTATGGTTTTTGAGTGTTAACAAGGTGCCTAAAGTTTTTAATAAGTTTTAACAATGTGTTATTCCGAGGAACATTTGTACATAAAATGATAGCGTTTGTCATATTCTAGCACCGAATTCCAGTTCTGGAATTTAGCATTTTTAGTGACAAAAATGTGCGTCCACCCTATTCTAGCAAGAAATTATTAAGACATAAAATATTGGCATGTTAGGGGTTAAATTTAAGGTTCTAATTGTGAAGTTTTTGGTCAAAACTTTTAAAAACTGACAAATAAAATATCGTATACGAAATTGTGTCGCTGTCCTAGAATTTAATTAAAATGTGACATAATACATGATTTCCACCAAGGTAAACATATTTCTAACATGAAATAGATATAGATTAAGCTAGGGGGATAACATGTGGAAGTATTTCAAAAGGTTTTTTGCACAAAAAGTGAGCTGAACCGGTGTACATCGACATGCGAACAGAAGTGGAAAGAACTGAAACATTAAGCAAAACTCGTGTTTTTCATCGTTTAAATTGGTTTCTCATATTTTAAATTATGTTTTCTACCTAGAAGATTGAATTATCTAGTGTACCCTAAGTTATGAATCTTAAAATCAAGAAAAATCTTAGGCACTTACCTATTTACAACGCATGAACGTTAGTGCTACGCAACGGACACCCCAAAGACACTGTATGCATGCTTGTTAGAGAACGTCTGTACGGAAGGGTAAACAAAAGCAAAATATATCAAATCATATATCAAATCGACAAAAAATGATGGAAGTACGCAATATAAAAGGTTTGGAAGCATTTTGCCAAGTGGTTTGGTGTGCATACCTAATTCTTCGCAAAAAATTTGTGGATAGCACCATATTCTGGATACTTCATCGTGCGACAGCGATTAGAGGGTGTTAAACACATAGGAAAAATATTAAACAATATAGGAATGAAAGATAAGAGATATAGGAAGGATTTTTTGGAGGACTTGCTATTACCTGCTGTTTTGGTGGTGCAAATCACTGTTGAAGTAGGTGCAACCCTGCGGATCGGGGCATTACCAGCGGGGACTGTATTGCTCTTCCAGTGCATCATCCGAGACCTACTGATCAGTGCATCGGTGGCCACCTTGTCCTCATCTGTCCCAGGGCTCGTCAAGGATCCGTGATGTAGGAGAATCCAACCCATCAAATAATGGTAAAGGAGCTTGACCCTGTTGAAATATCTATTACTAGGATGGTCCTCCATATTCTCGACAAAGTTACGGGGACCACGATGGATGCAACACACCATGGCCGGTAGAAGGGCCAGCTTATAGCCAAAAGCTAACTTCATGGTAGGTAGAATAAGGGTGCGGATGATCCTTTCTATCATTCCAGACCCTTCCGAGACTACGCAATTGCGCAACCAGAGCATCAGATATTCCACCAGTACGGTCTTAGGGGACAACTTGTTCGTGTCCATATAAAAGCAATTGAGCTCCTATTTGAGGGCACTCATCTCATCAAGGGGTTCATCCTCTTCCTTCGAGGATCCCTCAACTTTCTCACCCCCGGTAGCCAGTTCCTTCTTCTCCTGGATAGAATCAGCCACTTCCGCTTGGGACCATGGCGCCCAAACATGAAATATATTCGATTCCTTTGGCTTCGGGAAGAGGTAGAGAGTCCAAGCCATGATGTGAGGAGAAGACCCCTCAATAGACTTCTTCTTCTTCTTTTTTGAAGACCTCTGGCAAAAGCCATGATGGCATAGCAATTCTAGGTACACAGCCAGGATCTTTGGGTTCTCTGCTTCCAACTCCCAAAGTTTTTTATTGCTCGGGGAATATTATTCGTAAGGTTCATCATCCTAAAGGAGTTTTGAGATAACATGAATCTTATGTAAGGCAAGTCCTATCTCTTCGCTGGGCGTAAAAAAGGTCCTAGTGAGAAGGGTTTACAACTCCATCAGGGCAACGAACTGAGGGTGGTTCATCTCCAAACGGTAACACGTACCCCTCACGGCGAAGAACAAGTCTGCTCCCCCTCATACTTTTTTAGAATCCACTAGGTCAGGCAGTACCAAGAGGCATTATAATGTGCCCAGCTGAGATTCCGTAACTGCCCTATAGGATAGGTCCCCTTCTTGGCAACCTGATGAAGGAAGGTGTCCGCCGCATATACGCTGAGGTTTGGTCCCAGGTCACTTTCGATGAGACTAGGCTTCAGTCCCAGAAAGGAGTACGAGGGTGACTACTTCACGCTATTAAACTCTCCCTTGTTCTTTCTGGTACCACACCGAATATTGTCAAGGAGTGCCCCATGTGGCTCAGGGGTCAAATTTTAGCCTATATGTCATTGTCCCATCATCACCTTCAGGTCCGACAACGACAGGTGACGTCCAAAGGCAGGAAATTATATCTCAGTCTCACAAAATGTGAAATACCAACTCTCCCTGGTCGTTCCCATCTTGGGCTGAGAAGATTTTAGTGCATCACCAAACAAGAAGTACGGCTTCTTGAAGAAGTGCTTCCCATCTTTAGCAGGGATCTCCCCCGAGTTGATCTGACTCAACAAGAAGGAGTCTGTTCGCCATTTTTTTATTGTCGCTCTGGTGAGAGATCCTTGTCAACCTGTTTCTAGAAAACCGTAGCCAGGTCCCCAAGATTCATTTTTAAGGGTAGTATGTTGGGCCCGAAGACCACTTCGCTAGCAGGTATGGCGGGCAAAGTCACTATAAAAAATCACAAAGGAGTTAGATCAAAACCATTGAGAAATATCAATAAGGATATACATATGCGACTAAGGCACTCATACGGCCACGAAAACCATGCGACCTAGGCACCCATGCGGCCAAGTCAGCCAGGAGGCATAGGCTCCCATCCGGCAGAGTCAGCCATGCGGCCTAGTCACCCATGTGGCCAAGCCGACCATGCGGTAGAGCTCGTCCATATGACATTGTGGTCCATGAGGCAGTGAGAAGTTGGCGTATAGATGTATCTATACGTCCACCTGAGCACATGTGTTCCAGAACCCGACTTTGTCTCCATAGGACCTACCCTTGATCGGCAATTGAACGTCGGCAGGGAGCGGCAAAGGGTCCGCTATAGCAGTGCTAACTTTTCTCTTTTATCTTGGACTTGCCCTTGCCCCTGGGGGCTTTCTTGGGAGCAGCGATGGCGGAGGAGGAAACCTTAGGAGCCATGGCAGCAACAAAGAGGAAGAAGAGAAAAAAGTTTGGTAAAAAACTTTTTCTCTCTCCTCAACTCCCCTATACATATGGCTAGGGATAATGATGGCAAAGGTTCGAATCCTGGTCTGCCTCGATCCATGTAATACTTTACCCCTTGATGGAGCAGAATTTCCAGGAGATCCGCTCGAGAATCGAAGCAAATTAAGGCATTAAATGACCTGACAACCCGTTAGAGACATATATACGGCCATGATACCATGCGACCAAGCTTCTTATTCAAAGTATTCCAAACTTATCATTTTGGAAACTTTGAAGGAGGTCTTGTAGAAGCATAAAAATCATATAGGCCGCATAAAGGTCATGCCCCCCTTGAAAATAAAAAATAGGCCGTAGAGGAGCCACATGCGGCCTGAACACCCTAACCGCAGAGGAGCCACATGCTGCCTGATCAACCAAAGTGCTGAAAGCCATATTATACACCCTACACGGCCTAAACAACTATAGAGCATAGGGGACGCATAAGACCCCCTTTATACAACAATCAATGCCTAACAGACTCTCTGACACATCACTCATCATACTGAGACGCTTCGAGACTCGTGAAGATGGCGGCTTAGAAAAAGACAAAAATTTATATCAACTTATTGTTGGCTTCATCAAACGTATCACTCCACATGCTCACTCATATGCGGCTACATAAACATGCATCGACATCATCATATAGCCAGAGTGTCCATCCAACCAAGGCCAAACGAGAGCACGTATGCAGCCACAATGCCATGCGGCCAGAGTGTCCATCTGACCAAGGCCAAACAAGAGCACGTATGCATCCACAATACCATACGTCCAGAGTGTCCATCCGACCAAGGCCAAATGAGAGCACATATGCGGCCACAACGATATACGACAAAGGCGTTATGTGGTACTCGGCTTACAGGATCTTTCCGTTACAACCGAAGAAGATTTCTTGCACGATCAGTGCTGACTATGTGTCCAGCTGACCAAGTCAAGCACACAATGGATTAAAAATAATCCTGAGATCTCATCAACAATATATCTTAACGAAGACCTACGTGACAGCCTACCCGTGGCATGCGACTACAGTTACAACCGCATTCTGTTGAAGGATTCCTATACGACCACCAAACAGAGGCACATGCGACATCGATAGCCCATCAGTACGATGACTATAAATAGCAGGGTGGCATGCCCACAAGCGAGGGAAGAGAGCTACGTACGTGCACACATGCTCAGGAAAGAGAAAACAGAAGAGAGCATCATCATTCCTTCGTCAGACCGTCAATGGACTAAAGGAGCCGTTGTATTGCTCGATCTCCTTCGTCACGACCCAGATAAAAAATATTGTACTTAGATATTATGTCTACGATTTTTTCGTAATTTTTTGTTCGTTGTTTAGAAAAGTTCATTCATAACTTGTAATGGCGAACAACATGATTGACATTTGGCAGGATATTGAGCTTATGCATCACGATTTGTGGATGCAATACCAGCATATCTTCGTAGTTTCATGCAAAGACAATGATGTATTTCCTAACCAGATGGAAAAGGGATTCCTGCTCTTCTGTCATGAGTTTTTGCTAATGAAGACGGGTTTATGAGCAACGCCATCACCCAAATTAATTTTTGCAACCTCGTCCTCGGTAGGAGGTTCTCATTGCTCGATTCGTAACTTCCACAAAGATTCCAATTTTTGAGCCTACGATTCTACTTTAAAGAGATCGATCGAATACTCGTCGTCCTCTTCTGGATCCATTGATGCCATGATGGAAAATATTTCATTGAGTATGTCACCGATGCTGATGTCAGAGTCCCAAGCGAAAGACTACGAAGAGTGAGGCTGTATTTTATCTTCCTCCTCCGAGTCTTCGGGAGTTATAGTAGGTGTTATATATTCTAAACCATGACCGGTTCGTTGGTAGAATGTCTCAGGCATACCCTTTAGGGCAAAGTGATGCATTGATAAGCATCGTCCCTTCTTGTAGCTTAAGCTGTGGTCTCTCTTCTGATTGTATCCCATCTTTTGGAGAATACGCTTAGCCTGTATGTTATAGCGGTAAATTTTCATTCTGGCACTTTCCAGTTTTGGCTCTTCTGAGAGGAACTTCTGGTGACCTTCGACTTTCCAAAAAATGATGGACTTATCACCTTTCTTCCTTGCAGGAATAAAGAAACAGGAAACTTGGCTAAGGAGGATCGGCTTACTGTGTAAGTTGTAGCCATTTGCGTATGCAGGTATAAACCTATACCATACTTCAAAGAATATATGGTTTCCCAATGCACGACGATAGAGTAATTCAAAGAGAGGTCTTTATTGAGAAAATATGGTATCTCCTCTAAAGGGATTACATCATCGTACGATGGTACATTGGTAGATGTTGCGATATACTCTTATATCTTCTCTTCTTCAGTGGCTGCCAGTGACGCTGACGGTGCTGGAGCATTCCTGCGGAGCTTGAGTACTAGCCGCCTTGGGGTTCTCATGCCAAGGGGATCCTTGTTTGGTAAGGGTTTCTATTTCTGGTTCTTAATTACCAGAGATTTTGGTGCCCTTCTATGAAGCTTGACCACAAGGGGAGTAGCTATGTGGGTTAGGCATCCTTTAAGACGGACCCTTAGGGGATTGCCTGAAGTTGTAGCAACATCATCTTCATCATCGGCGTCAATATCGAGTTGGAGTAGTACACCCTGACCCCTTTGAAAGGATTTACATCAAGGAATTCTATTTTGACCACGCCATATTCGCTGACATATTTTAAACACTGGTAGAGAGTAGATGGAACAATTATATACTCATGTATCCACGGACACCCTACCAGGATATTGTAGGACACATCCACATCGATGACATAGCAAGTCACCTCGGTTCGAAGATCACCAATTTAGCATTTCAGACGAATCTTACCTAGCGGGGAGCTTCTCCCAGCATTAAAGCCGTAGATAGTGGTATTGGTGGCTTCCAGCCGATGTATCGGAATACCCAGTATTTGTAGCAGACTTCATAGGATGATGTTGAGAGATGATCCGTGGTCGATATGCATCTGGTCCACCTTAATGGCTCTGATATATCCTGTGTAATATAGGGGACGGTCGTGCCTATTATTCTTTAACAACATATCTTACTGAGAGAATGTGACGTTTGGGATTGCCTCCATCACACTGTTACAGTAAGGACATGCGGCAGGATTCTCGGCCGGTGTCACGACCCACACCCGGAATAAGGGCACGAGTAGTGAGCAACGCCGAGCTTACGCCGTAGCATCTGCGGTAGAAAGATGTCTGGATCAGACATATAATCTAACATCTCACACAATATGTATAAGGTACATGTCAATGTCCACTCATCTCCAAATAGAGGAGCAATATGATATATGATAGTGGTAAATAATACTTAACCACAAAACAACTAAGGCAAATAAAGCATGATATGGAATAACAGAGAAAATAGTCACAATACAATCCACAGGTCCAAAATAATATATATACATGCAAAAATCTCAATAAAGTCTAATACAAGTCTAAACAATAAGTCTAAGACTCCTCAGCCTCTAGTACTAGGTCCTCATTCTAATGGTACGTCGTCCTACGGCCCGTAGTAGGTGGGATATTGGTCCACAAGCCAATCATCTGGAAAATAAATCTAGTCAGGATTAGAGCGAAGTATATACCTCTAAAAGCAGTTTCAAATACACAATTGAGCATATATAGTCGATAATAGAAAAGAATACAAGATGACTAAACACAGAAAGTAATAAACAAGAATGAAGAACATGCAATATAAATAACTGTAATTTAAATAGAGTAAATAAAACTAACTACTGTGCCATAGAGTACAAGTTTATTATATGATCGGTTTGGGTTGAACACGAATACAATATGGTAAATCGATTACATGTGTGATATGTAATCGATATGTACACAAAAATAGTTGGGCTTGAACACATAACCAACTCCTACTCCCCCATCCCCAACCAATACTTATGGATCCAATCACGACACGTTATAAACACGAATATGGGCAAACTGAATACGAGCAGTGTATGAACATGAAGTAGACTAAAATCAATACCCGATACAAACGATAAAATACATGTGAAGGAGTACCCGCTGAATACGGTAAGGGATAACATCTCCTGACATGATCCATATAGTACCAGTCCGTGTAACCACTGTGTCAGAATCAAGTATACAGTTCTAGAACATGTGATATATACACTATCATGAAATAAAAATTAACAGAGAAATGTACTCGTCTCTGGTCCTGAGAAAATGGTGCCTCTCGATGCCCAAGCTGGTGACACGCAATCCTATTTAGAAAATAATAAGTTAAATGGGGTAATGAATGATAAATTGTTAAAATGAACGAAAACATATTTTTTCTAAGTCCATTTATAGCTAACTAAGTCTATGTTATGTTAATGGGTCTCAATTGATCATTAACTAGCTAATACTAGTTATATTAGGTCTTGGTTGAGTTTCTAAGTGATTACCTTAAGGTATTACTATTCTAGCTAGTGTTATTAAGATATCTAAAACCTTAACTATCCCCTGACAGAATGCTTAATATAAAGCTCAACTTAGGCTAGATACTTACCATTACTAATCCAAAACACATACCTGATGCCCAACTGATACCCTTATATGCACAACTCCCACACTATATACTTCAACTATAAACCACCCTATACTAACTATCATGGTTACCATAACTTAGGATTGATACTAACTATAATAACAACCCCTTTACCTCTAGCGCATTGTTACCTATCCTTTCCTCACCTAACTTGCTGATACTGTCGCTAGTCTTGGTGTTATTGATGTTGCTACACTGCTTCACTGGACCCCAACCCACGAGGCTCACCCACTAATGCAATAATGCATCAGTTAACTTCTTAACTCCCCCTTACTGCAATCAGACTTCTCCTAAGTTTACTACATTTTCTATCAAATCCACTATCCTTAACAACTGATACACAATAACTGATATCCAAAAATCTGATACCAATTAGTAATGACTAAAACTATAAACTAACTAGTATTAATTAGTAATAATATACTAACTAATACTATATGACCTCACAAGGGTGTATGCTCACTGATACCACCAAGGTATCAGTCAACCTCTCCCATCAGTTTTGAACTGAACCATATACCTTAATTCCACACAAATAGAACCACTAACCTACTGACAAAACTCAACCAATACTTATACTATCTCAACTGCTATTTCAGTAATACATGAACCTACACAACCTAGGGAAAACCCAACTGAAACCCACAACTCAGATACTTACCTGCAGGTAAGCTTCCCACTCTGTCTTGTTGTTTTACTGAAATAACTCTCCCGACCTTCCTCCTGCAGTTGCTTCTGCACTACCCAAAACAACATCCCCAAATCTGAGTTGCACTAGAACTGTAATTGGGTATTGATGTAAGGCATCAAGCTGGCCTTACTTTAATGTTCATAACTGAACATTACTCCCTTGATACCAACTGTAAATTAACCAAGCCACTAGACTACAGCTAATACACCTGCAATATCACTTTGTAGTGCTTGTATTGCATGCAAACTCATTTCCACACTCAAGAATACAGAACTGACTATGCACTAAACACTACCCTAACCTTGCTGCTCTAATACCTCACATATACCTACAGGCCAAGTTATCACCTTCTTCCTAACTTGAACACTCCCCATTGAATCACCCATCTACTACCCGACTCTTCTATGTACTACAGTGCACATGGATGCACTGCCTACATGTTTACTTGTACACAATGAACATGACTGCACCTTGCAGTCCTCACAATACCCCCTCTCACTAATCCATTCATTACCTAACACACCAACAAATCATTGATCACTTCCACCCTCTTGGTTTATTCCAATTGACACCTCACTTCACAAGTGTTTGCACACATACACCCACACTGTTAACTGATCACAACACCTGAATACTTGTGCACATCACTCTGGCACAGTGCACTGCTGCTACCTGTGTAACTCGATACCTCCCCCTACACACATAGTCACCTGTGTGTGTCACAAGCACACACACTACCCTATCACTTATACACATAAACACATTCACATATATAACCATAGATACTTATATGTATATCTATATATAACACTAGAGTTTAATATATACTAATCTATAATGAGTATACAATCTAAAACAAGTGCAAATCTGGAATTAGAATAAGAAATGGCCACAAAGTCAATTTATCGAACACTTGGCGTGCGTATCACGATACGTCATGATACGCTCATTATACGCATCCCAAACAACGAGCCAAAAACTCTAATTCCCCACAATAAATCTTCCTACATACCAATTGCATAATAAAATATCTATATAATTATTTATTTCTAAAATTTATTTACCCATGCCAATTTATCCAACTACCCCTAGTTGGAAAAGTGAGGGTGACAGCCGGTGGCTTGACTTGGGCCAAATAAGAGTCGACGTCTCATGTTGCCGTATAATGGCTTCCACTATTTATAGCCTTGAGAAGGCATACGCGCGTGCATCTCATGCTGCCATATAATGGAGCATATTACAATAGGCTGCTACGTGGTAATTCGAGATTTTGGGTTGTTGATTGCCATAATACTCATGACACGTGTCATATAACAATTTTGATTGCACCTTGGGAATACGTCCACCCGACACATAAAGATCAATGGGATATAGTGGCGCATGGAGAAAATGGCACATGAGAACACTGGGATAGTAGTGGCGCATAGAACTTCTGGCACATGGAAATACTGGGTAGTAGTGGCGTATGGCACTGCTGGCACATGGGAATATTGGGGTAGCAGTGGCGCATAGCACTGCTGGCACAAGGGAACACTGCTTATGTTGCGGATGGCGCATGACTTTGGATCACTTTGGCGCATGAGACTTGATCACTACGGTGCATGGCTCTTGATTATTGTTGGCGCATGGTAGATATTTTCATGCTTCTATACTACTCTATCTAAGGAATCTCGGGAACTACGGAAGGCAAAGTTCTATAAGGAACTGAACTAGAGGCACAAAAGTTATCTATATCCTAGGCTAACAGAGGTGATGGAACAGAATTCAATGATAATAAGAGTGGAATAATAGAGATGATATGTTAAGAACCAATTCAAATTATAATCTGATAATCATATAAGTCTATCTGAAATTTTGTTACCCAGAATCCTCGCCACGCCAGTAAACATAGCTGTGATAAACTATAGGGTCCATAACTAAGGTATGTACCTCTCCAACCATGTTGTCTAAAAGTCTTACGTTGCCAGCTAGCATGGTTGCGAGAACTCTAGACTCTATAACCAAGATAATTATATCCAAAATCGGCTCTATGTCATTGCCAAGCCAGCAAGTATGGCTGCGATAAACTCTAGACTCTATAACTAAAGCAGACATTTACCTTTCTTACTATCCTTATCCAAATACGTTATCAAAATATAACTTGATATGGTCCATAAGATTTAGCTTGACACAAGAATCAAAGTCAACAACGAACATCAAGAATCAAAATAAACAACGAACAAGTGATTATGAATAAAAATATGTGGAATAGATTTTGAATTAGAGTTTATAATAAGATTCTCAACAGTCATCCTAGGAATTTCTCAAGAAATCCAAATTTTTATTGAGCATTCTCTCATCCTAATACCTTATCGCATGCTTACAGCAGTACGACTAAGTTGTACAACTACCATAATATCGCACTAATTATGCAGGTTTGAGAGATGCATGGGCCACCATAAAAATGTTTCATGACCCGCACCCGGATGATCGGGGCACGAGTACGTGAGTACGTCCAGCCTACATTGCAGCATAAATGGTAGAATATTTTTTAGGTCATCAATATCTAGCTATCAATCATACTAATACAATTAGTTCTATCATCTAATTAATCACAATAATCTAAGGAAGAATGAATAAGAAAGATAATCCAGATAACAGTCTAAAATAAATAAAACTTGACATGATATGGATTAAGAAATACCAGTTTAGATCACTACAATGTCACCGCATTGTTCGTAGTGCAAGAGCAGTCTCAACTATAGTATTGCTCGAAAGTCCAGAGTCGAAGGACACAACAATTACTAAAAAATTTATCCAGTCAGGATTAGAACGAGCAAATCTCAAACAACCGTCCCAAATAAATGATAAAGACTATGAAATAGTAAATTATAAGAAATACATGATAAGAAGTAAGAGCAAAAAATAGAAACAGGTAACAGGGCATGGGAATACTGAATATAAACAAACAGGAATAATAAAGCATCATCATATACAGGGAACAAGAATAACTATAATAACTAAGTGTGTGAGTACTAGCTTTGACATGTGATCGACCAGGAAACTTGCACAGAGAATATGGCCTGGTTATTCATACGTTAGATGTATGATTAACACTCACAGGGTACATGCACAGGAAAATGGGTATGATCCAATATCTAACTAATGCTCCCCCTTCCCCGACTAGTATAGTATCCAAACCATGATACGTCAGGACACATGTACCACAGGGCAAGTCTGAAACCAGCACAGGAATATCATGCATAGGAATGACATGCACAGGAATAGCATGCACAGGGGTAACAAGCACAAGAATAACATCTCATGAAGGTGATCCAGGATATACCAATCCATCTACCATCGTATCAGGAATCCAATATAACTATACTAAGTATATGTAACATAGAAGCTACCATATAATGTAAAATATCAGAGAATGTACTCTCCTGGTCTATTACAAAATATTAAATAATATCTGAAATGATGCCTCAAGACCTAAATATGAATTTTTATATCAAAACAGTTTTTTGGAATCATAAACATGCTAAACTAGCTTAAAACTAGGTCTCTAGATCAATACTAGGTCAAACAAGGTCAAATTGGTCAAACTAGATATTATAGGTCAATACCTTGCCAAACTAGATTTTCTAGGTCATACCTTGCTAATATCCAAAGTATACTAGCCAATACTAGGAATAATAGCTAATATTACTAATACTAGTTAATATTAGATAATACCTTATACTATGTATAATATATACTTTATGATATCAATATATAGTATACCTTAACCCAAGATACTAACTTACCTATTGTCCAATGCCTAATATCAATGCCTTAACCAATATTATAATACCTAGCCCATAACTCAAAACACCCATTATCTTAACCATTATCCCAATACCTTGGTATCTTGATACCTTAATATCAAATCTAACTTAATCCCCAAATCTTAGTATCTTAATTATTGGCACTATAGGTTACACTCTACTCATTCCCTCTCCCTCATCCTCACATTGGTATATGGTACCATGGTACCACACACACCTAATACCCAAGCTTGCCTCAACTCAACCTTGGGAGTAGCTCCATCATGCATTACCTCTAGCTCCATGTACTATTCTAACACTATTTTATGCTCTTGACACTCACACTACCTCCTCACTAGTCAAGATACAATACCAACTCAATAAACCCTTGGCACTCAAATTACGCCTACTCATATACAGGGGTTAAAGAGGAAGCAGGCACACCCCATCTTTGTGCGCATAACTATGCACGCAAATTAAGCATACTACGCGCGTTATCAGCAACTTTAGGATAAGAGAAGCATATTTTTCCTTTTGTTGTGTGCACAATTTTGAGACCTGGGGAGAGAATATTTTTTGTCAACTTCTTTTGTACGCGTGGGAAGTCTTTCTTCCTGTGGCGTGGTGTCACGACCCGCACCCGGTTTAGGGGCACGAGTGCGTGGGTACGTCCAGCCTACGCCGCAGCATCGGCGGTAGAACGCTGTCTAGGTCAAGTACTATCTAAATAATCTCACACTAGTATCCAACTCCATAAGGAGACACGGATAACACTATAAAGATGAACAACATACTCAATCACAACTACAGCACGATAAGAATTCGAAGAACAAAAGAGTACACCACAAGACTAATGATAAAACAATCATACCTGTAATCAGTAACAACCAATCTCCAAGTGTCAGAACAAGTCCACTAAGGTCACAGTCTGGAAAAATATTTTCCAGTCAGGAAGGAGCAAAGTACATCTCTAAATAGCAGTTCTATATAAATGACATAAACTATGTAGCAGTTCTAGATGGAAACATACCAGATGCATGTATAAGTACAAGAATGTACAATGAGAGAAATACTGGAAATACTATAAGTAAATGCAGGAAAAGAAACATTATGTCCATGAGCAAGAACCTATGACTAAGTGTGTTGAGTACTAGCTTTAACATGTGATCGGCTTGGGAACTTGATCAGGCTGGTTACATGTGATTAGCTATGATTTATGGAAGGTCAGGCTAACCGTTGGTTAGCTATGATGCATGGAGAGGTCAGGCTAATCACACGTAACAGCTATGAGGCATGGAGATGGTCAGGCCGCACCCGACGTGAGATGTGGGGTGAGCTATGATGCATGGATAGTTGGGTATGATCACATATCTACACTAAAATACTCCCCAAACCCCCGACTGGTATAGTAGATCCAATCATGGTACGCTATGGCACGGGATTCCCTAGGGAGGTAGCAAATCTCTCCGGGTCTCAGTGTCTGTACATGCACAAGATAACAAGGAAACAAGTCTTGTACAAGCTACACCATGAATAAGGAATAACGTCTCATGACGAGATCCGTGTATACCAATCCGTGTAACCAACGTGTCAAGAACATGGATATTTACACTAGATACAGTGAACATAGGAGATATCATAAATTAGAAACTAATCAGAGAATGTACTCGCCTTGGGTCCTTAGCTGGTAAAACCAATGTCCTGTTCCAGAGTATCCCCTGGGTAAACCAACAGTCCTATAAACATAACACAAGCAAACCACATTTGCATCAGATGCTACACTAACACAATCAAAAATACTGGTCTCAGGGCCATGTCAGGCAGGGCACTAGTCAACTAGGGTCATCTAGTAGGGGCACGTATATAATATACATTTACACTCAAAGTATACCAATAAAACGTATATATATACAAGTGTCTCGTAGTAATTGTACAAAATACGTATTTGTGTATATACACTAATAGTTGTATATAATATATATTTATACCAAAATACATATTTGAATATATATATATCAATCAAAATATTTTTTTTTATATATGTATATTAGCAAATCAAAGAATGTACATAATGCCACACTTCTTAAGGTGATCCCAAATGAAGTAGCAGTTAGTTCCAATGGGTCCGGAGCAGTCCAATTAGCTAGAAACTACATAAAGAAGTCCAAGATCGGAGCTCGGCACGAAAATCGAGATAAGGATACCGAGTCCTTAATACATAGAGAAATTTACTGGGGTTTAGCTAAGGTTAAGATTTACAAGTTAGCTAATAAGAGAAAGGGTCGATTGTTCGTAATCAAGGTAACTTCTTAATTTATGAAAAATCATTTGGAAATCATTTTGAACAATAATTGTTAAAACTTCCCTTTTGAACAAAATTAGAATTTAAAGGTTTATTTATAAAAAATCTAGAATTTACGTAAAAGCCAATATATTTTCATTTATGGTAAAATCGGTCACCGATCTTAATAACTAATTTTGAACTCATTTTATTATTGGAACTATATTTTTAATAATAATATAATACCCAAGATTTATTATATTTAACATAATCAAAAACCTTTTTATTATAACTAAATAAACTAATTACATAAAATTAGCTAATTACATATGCTAAAGCAATTACATTTATTTACTACATCAATTACAAATTAACTGAACTAATTATAAGAAAATACCAAACTAATTAATTAATGTTTACTAACTGGTTAGTAAATAAATTCCTGATTAATAACTAGTTACTGTTTATTAATAATTACTAATCTAATCATTAACTAAACTAATTAATTAATTTAACTAAACTAATTACAGATTTTACTTAAACTAATTACATACTCATTAAACTATTTATTATCACTTAAACTAACTAAGTATACATTAATTCCCTCTAATCCTACTCATTACACAGAAGAAACGAAAAGGGGAAAGAGGGAAAGGAGAGAGGCTCACCGGACTTCACTCCGGCGTCGGCTTCGGTGGTCAGCGGTGGGACTCGGCGGCAGCGTCGGTTTCGAGGCGGCGGCAGCGGTCTCGACGACGGGTCGTCGGATCTGTTCGGCGGCGGAAGGAGATCTTGGCCGCCGACGGTGGCTGGATCTGCAGCGGCGGTCGACTCGGCTCGAGACGGCGGCGTTCGGCGCTTGAGGAGGCGGTTCCTCTCGGCGGCGGCGGCTTCCCGGATCTGCTGTGGCGGCGGATGTTCTCGGCGGCGGCCACCGGCTTCAGCGGCGACGACGACGACGACTCCGGGCGGCGGCTCGAGTCTAGGGTTAGGGTCAGGTTCTGGATGTGTCGAGGTCTGGGTACGTGTCCGGGATGGACACGAGGGTTTGTTGACTGTGGGGTGTTTGCTGTGGTGTGGGGGTTGTGTCCGGGTGTGTCGGACACGGAATCTGCTTGTAATATTGTAACCGAACCCAGAAAATGAATGGAGATTGTGGGACACCCGGGTCGGACCCGAGGCCATCACGGCTGACACGATGATGCTGGACACACGGACACGAGCACACAAAAATGGTGGTGGCTGCGGCTTTGGGAATTGTGGGGGCTAGCCAATACATTGAAAATTAGGGTTTCTAGGGAGATGTGATGAGGGACTTAAATAGGGAGAGATGGTGTGGGATAAAGGGTTGCGGGTTGGCCCAATAATGAATGGCCCAGAATTAAAATAAAAGGGTTTCTCATGTGGGAAAGATGAGGGTGTGGGCTAGTTAATGGGAAATGGCAACTTGTAAAAATAAAAATAAAAATAAAGATTATAATTTCAAAAAATGTTTTTAGGAAAGCTAGCTAATTTCCAAATTAGCTACTAATTAATACATTTTGCAAAAATCTCAGAAAGTATGTCATTTATTTATTTACTATCCCAATAAATAAAAATCTATTTTATTTTATCAACTAGTCTTTTAAATAAATATTTAGTTAAAACAATAATTTTTATGGTTCAAACCACAAATATTTGAAACTAGAAATATATATATTATTATTTATTTACTTATTTTATAAGAAAGCGACATTTATGAAAAATGATTTTTATAAAAGATTTTTAAATTACCTCCTACAATCAAACCTCGTTCTAAATCAAATAAAATTTCAAGGAGAAATATTTTATAAAACTTGATATTTTAAAATAAATTAAATTTAATTATTTTGGAAATTGGAAATCGGAGGTTACAAGTCTATCCACCTTAGAAAAATTTCGTCCTCGAAATTTTAGGGATGACTAGGATAGAAAAACATTTGTTGTTCATAAAGATGAATATATCATTGAAGAAAATATTTCTATAAGGATAATATTTACCAAACAGAAGAAAACATGAAAAGAAAATATGGTTTAAGACAGGAATATCTTGAAGGAATCATGGCTCGGCCTTGAATCCTCTAGAAAGTTTAGGTTTTGGGAAGTAGACATGATCACAAAAACAGATAATTGGAATAATGCACGTTACCTTTTCAAAGTAACTAAACCAAGGAAGACCCAGTATAATGAATGATATAGACATGAAAGTTATAGCTAATTCGAAAGATACGGTCGACAATTTGATTTAAGAAACTTAAATACATCCTTCGGAATGTAATCAAGAGACATCTAATCGCCTTTCTTGATTTCTAGGAAAAAGAGTAGTCTTTACTACCTTCTGAAAATAATCCTTCCTTTTTATCCTCGTTCATTTTACTTTTCTCAATCTTGTGATTCATCATTAACTAATATCTATAAAAGTTTCAAATTCCACAAACTTTATTAGATTAGATCCTAGAATTTCTGAATCAAAATTTATTACATGTCCAAAATCCTTATCATCAAATTCGAGTTTGTTTATCTTCACATCAACTATACCTCGATTATTTTCTTCGATTTCAAATGTTACTGTCATGGTCAAGATTTTAATTTAAATCACAACCTCAATATACCATGATCTTACCTTACGACCTTTAATTATATGATCCCATAATCAATTATATTATAATCTTCTTTACCATGAGCTTCATTTCATTCCATATTTCTTTATCCGTATGTATAATGTTTCCGAATTTTGAACCAATATATATATTTTTTTTTTCCATCCTCTGAATTTATTATCCCAATGTAAAATTTTTACTACTCAAATCCTCAATATTTTAATTGAATTCCAGTCGTATCATAATCTCCTCAAATTTTGAGTAAATAACTAAATACAAAATTTACTATCCAATCCTTCAATTGAACCCCAATCAATGCACATTTATAAGACTTAAAAATCTGTATCCCAAATTTAAATTTTAAACACTCATCAATCATCTTACTCCTCTAACTCAAATTCAATTGATGCTTATTCCAATCTAACTCCTCATCCCAAGAATTTAATTCGACACTATTCCATTTACGATTTTTATTTTCTGATTTTCGTTTCCTCAAATATTCAACGATGCTATGCTTCCAGAATCTTCAATGCAACATTCATAATATATAAAATTTCTATCTTGCAATCAAATAGATAAAATGATAATCTCTCGAATTTCTCAAATTTTAAATAATCAATTCAATCATATCAAGACCTCCTTAAAATTAATAAATCCTCAAATTTTTGGCTCTGTCAATTTCTTAACTCTCCTTTCAAGTCAATATTTATCCTCGAGTTTCAATCATCCTCAATCTTCGTAAAATTAATGATCCGTCAACTCCGTTATAACCACCCCTAAATTCTTTATTTAATTTAATGCTCATCCACAAATTTAATCCTCTTGTCTCTTTTTGTCAGTCATAACCTCGTCATAGATCTTTGCTATGGTCAAAATCCCAATGATCATAGTTTAAGAAAACTCTACCTACAGCCATGCAATTTAAGAAAAAATATATAGGTCATGTGTCTTGTCATGGTATTTCAGTCTCTGTTAGGGGGGTACTACTAGTCATATTCTAACAAGGAAATCATGCATGTGAACCACAGTACTAGGAAAATCAATCAATCAATCGAAAGGCGAAAGAAAAGGAACATTAGGAAGGAAGAAGGATCATGTTAACATATTACTTGTAGTGTCTACTATCTCTAACAACACTTAACTCTAGCACACTAACAAATTCCTATTCATGTACACTGGTACCCATATCAACTAATCATATTTTAATATTCATATCTCTCATCTACCAAAAAATTAATCCTCAAAATAATCGTCAAGGTTTAACTTCCCGATCAACTTAAAATAAAATGCATATACTTCCTCAAAATTAGATACTTCTCATCGAAATAAAATTTAATCACTTCTAAAATCTTTGTAGCCTTAACTATGTTTAGTGAATCAAATTTAAATCCTCAATATTTTTAACAACATAAAACCTCAACTCCTTAAAAATTCTGAAAATTTAAAATTCATTTCCACCTTTTAATTTATAACTCCTCAATGTACATATCAGTGCTCACGGTCTCTGATACTCAAGGTGCACTCAATACCTATATTGTCTAGAACTGTGTACTAAATTTGTACTGCCCGAATCACTTGCACTATTACCTCCAATGATCAAAGTTACCATCAACTGTGTTTTCTTTCATAATTTCAATTTATGTCAACTGGTATATCATCTAATTATCATCACACCGAGTGCTTACTGTTACTAGCACCATTTTCAATAATCCTTGATATAGAATCATCGGCACTCTTGGTATTATATCACTAGCTGCATTAATGGATTATCTCATCAAGCTCATTAGACTCATGATCACCTGTATCCTCTATAACACTCATGTTTCTTTACTCTCATGGGTATGTGTATGGTTCCTCATCTCGATGGTTGTATATGTATTTCCTTCAATCCTTTAAAGCCTATTAAACTAATCCGTGATACGCTTCATAACTTCCATTACTAATCCTGATATTTCTCTACTTATGACATCTCATTAAACCCTTTATACATATACATTTCTTTACCTTTAACATTTCCGATATCAATCATCTAATTGGACATCATGCTCCATAAATCCTTAACACAATTCCCGGATACTTAATCGTTTACATAGATCACTCAATTACATAATCATGATTATCCAGGACGGGTAATTGGCTCTGATACTAACTCTGAGAACTATCACTGATACTCTATACTCTCCTTAACTCTCAGTCTCTAATGACACTACTCCTAGAATCATTGGTACAAGGTACTATACTAAGGGCTAACTCTAGATTAAAGCCTACTGCTCACATGCCCAACTAAGAAACACTTACAACTCACTAGCAACACAGTCAATACTAATACAAGACAAAACAAAATTACAAGCCACTAATTATCATACTTAACAAGAAATCCTCAAGGAATAGGAGCTCAAAGACTGAATCGAGGACAGAAGGTATCTTTACTGCTAGTAAAGAAAGAAGCGGTGGAACAAAGTCCTGGAATAACAGAAATAGATAAGTCTTGAGATGATATTTTAAGAACCAATTTAGGATACAACCTGATAATCATACACGTCTGTCTGAAATCATGACACTCAGAATCCTCGCCACGCCAGTAAGCATAGATGCGATAAACGATAGGTTTCGTAACTAAGGTAAGCACTCTATAATCATGTCGTCTAGAATCTTCGCCACGCCAACCGGTATGGCTGCGAAAGACTCTAAGCTTCATAACTATAGTATGTACATCCAAGTCAGGTTCCTACGTTCTCATCACCACAGCTAATATGGCTGCGATAAATTCTAGGTTCCATAACCAAAGTAGACGTTTTACCTTCCTCACTGTCCTCATCAATATATGTCATCAGATGATACCATAAATCCTAGTCCGTAAAAATTTATCTCAATTTGAAATCAACTCAACAACGATACCAGGAATTAAAGTTAACAACTGGTCAACAAGAATCAAACTCAACAATGATACCAAGAATTTAATTTAATAACTGCTCAACAAGAATCAAGTTCAGTGACAACAAGCGAGAGCGGACGAAATCAAGGAAAAAGATTTAAATTGGAATAAGATTCTCAAGGGGTCGTCCCAGGAATCTCTCAAGAATTTGTGATTGAGTATCCTCTCTCATCCTAGTATCCTATGTCCTATATTCTATAGCAGGTACGCAGTAGTACAACTAAGACGTCGCACTACCACGACATCGCACAACTTGCGAAGTCTGACCTGCATGGGCCACCACTAAAAATGTGTCACGACCCGCACCCGGTTTAGGGGCACGAGTGCGTGGGTACGTCCAGCCTACGCCGCAGCATCGGCGGTAGAACGCTGTCTAGGTCAAGTACTATCTAAATAATCTCACACTAGTATCCAACTCCATAAGGAGACACGGATAACACTATAAAGATGAACAACATACTCAATCACAACTACAGCACGATAAGAATTCGAAGAACAAAAGAGTACACCACAAGACTAATGATAAAACAATCATACCTGTAATCAGTAACAACCAATCTCCAAGTGTCAGAACAAGTCCACTAAGGTCACAGTCTGGAAAAATATTTTCCAGTCAGGAAGGAGCAAAGTACATCTCTAAATAGCAGTTCTATATAAATGACATAAACTATGTAGCAGTTCTAGATGGAAACATACCAGATGCATGTATAAGTACGAGAATGTACAATGAGAGAAATACTGGAAATACTGTAAGTAAATGCAGGAAAAGAAACATTATGTCCATGAGCAAGAACCTATGACTAAGTGTGTTGAGTACTAGCTTTAACATGTGATCGGCTTGGGAACTTGATCAGGCTGGTTACATGTGATTAGCTATGATTCATGGAAGGTCAGGCTAACCGTTGGTTAGCTATGATGCATGGAGAGGTCAGGCTAATCACACGTAACAGCTATGAGACATGGAGATGGTCAGGCCGCACCCGACGTGAGATGTGGGGTGAGCTATGATGCATGGATAGTTGGGTATGATCACATATCTACACTAAAATACTCCCCAAACCCCCGACTGGTATAGTAGATCCAATCATGGTACGCTATGGCACGGGATTCCCTAGGGAGGTAGCAAATCTCCCCGGGTCTCAGTGTCTGTACATGCACAAGATAACAAGGAAACAAGTCTTGTACAAGCTACACCATGAATAAGGAATAACGTCTCATGACGAGATCCGTGTATACCAATCCGTGTAACCAACGTGTCAAGAACATGGATATTTACACTAGATACAGTGAACATAGGAGATATCATAAATTAGAAACTAATCAGAGAATGTACTCGCCTTGGGTCCTTAGCTGGTAAAACCAATGTCCTGTTCCAGAGTATCCCCTGGGTAAACCAACAGTCCTATAAACATAACACAAGCAAACCACATTTGCATCAGATGCTACACTAACACAGTCAAAAATACTGGTCTCAGGGCCATGTCAGGCAGGGCACTAGTCAACTAGGGTCATCTAGTAGGGGCACGTATATAATATACATTTACACTCAAAGTATACCAATAAAACGTATATATATACAAGTGTCTCTTAGTAATTGTACAAAATACGTATTTGTGTATATACACTAATAGTTGTATATAATATATATTTATACCAAAATACATATTTGAATATATATATATCAATCAAAATATATTTTTTTATATATGTATATTAGCAAATCAAAGAATGTACATAATGCCACACTTCTTAAGGTGATCCCAAATGAAGTAGCAGTTAGTTCCAATGGGTCCGGAGCAGTCCAATTAGCTAGAAACTACATAAAGAAGTCCAAGATCGGAGCTCGGCACGAAAATCGAGATAAGGATACTGAGTCCTTAATACATAGAGAAATTTACTGGGGTTTAGCTAAGGTTAAGATTTACAAGTTAGCTAATAAGAGAAAGGGTCGATTGTTCGTAATCAAGGTAACTTCTTAATTTATGAAAAATCATTTGGAAATCATTTTGAACAATAATTGTTAAAACTTCCCTTTTGAACAAAATTAGAATTTAAAGGTTTATTTATAAAAAATCTAGAATTTACGTAAAAGCCAATATATTTTCATTTATGGTAAAATCGGTCACCGATCTTAATAACTAATTTTGAACTCATTTTATTATTGGAACTATATTTTTAATAATAATATAATACCCAAGATTTATTATATTTAACATAATCAAAAACCTTTTTATTATAACTAAATAAACTAATTACATAAAATTAGCTAATTACATATGCTAAAGCAATTACATTTATTTACTACATCAATTACAAATTAACTGAACTAATTATAAGAAAATACCAAACTAATTAATTAATGTTTACTAACTGGTTAGTAAATAAATTCCTGATTAATAACTAGTTACTGTTTATTAATAATTACTAATCTAATCATTAACTAAACTAATTAATTAATTTAACTAAACTAATTACAGATTTTACTTAAACTAATTACATACTCATTAAACTATTTATTATCACTTAAACTAACTAAGTATACATTAATTCCCTCTAATCCTACTCATTACACAGAAGAAACGAAAAGGGGAAAGAGGGAAAGGAGAGAGGCTCACCGGACTTCACTCCGGCGTCGGCTTCGGTGGTCAGCGGTGGGACTCGGCGGCAGCGTCGGTTTCGAGGCGGCGGCAGCGGTCTCAACGACGGGTCGTCGGATCTGTTCGGCGGCGGAAGGAGATCTTGGCCGCCGGCGGTGGCTGGATCTGCAGCGGCGGTCGACTCGGCTCGAGACGGCGGCGTTCGGCGCTCGAGGAGGCGGTTCCTCTCGGCGGCGGCGGCTTCCCAGATCTGCTGTGGCGGCGGATGTTCTCGGCGGCGGCCACCGGCTTCAGCGGCGACGACGACGACGACTCCGGGCGGCGGCTCGAGTCTAGGGTTAGGGTCAGGTTCTGGATGTGTCGAGGTCTGGGTACGTGTCCGGGATGGACACGAGGGTTTGTTGACTGTGGGGTATTTGCTGTGGTGTGGGGGTTGTGTCCGGGTGTGTCGGACACGGAATCTGCTTGTAATATTGTAACCGAACCCAGAAAATGAATGGAGATTGTGGGACACCCGGGGTCGGACCCGAGGCCATCACGGCTGACACGATGATGCTGGACACACGGACACGAGCACACAAAAATGGTGGTGGCTGCGGCTTTGGGAATTGTGGGGGCTAGCCAATACATTGAAAATTAGGGTTTCTAGGGAGATGTGATGAGGGACTTAAATAGGGAGAGATGGTGTGGGATAAAGGGTTGCGGGTTGGCCCAATAATGAATGGCCCAGAATTAAAATAAAAGGGTTTCTCATGTGGGAAAGATGAGGGTGTGGGCTAGTTAATGGGAAATGGCAACTTGTAAAAATAAAAATAAAAATAAAGATTATAATTTCAAAAAATGTTTTTAGGAAAGCTAGCTAATTTCCAAATTAGCTACTAATTAATACATTTTGCAAAAATCTCAGAAAGTATGACATTTATTTATTTACTATCCCAATAAATAAAAATCTATTTTATTTTATCAACTAGTCTTTTAAATAAATATTTAGTTAAAACAATAATTTTTATGGTTCAAACCACAAATATTTGAAACTAGAAATATATATATTATTATTTATTTACTTATTTTATAAGAAAGCGACATTTATGAAAAACGATTTTTATAAAAGATTTTTAAATTACCTCCTACAATCAAACCTCGTTCTAAATCAAATAAAATTTCAAGGAGAAATATTTTATAAAACTTGATATTTTAAAATAAATTAAATTTAATTATTTTGGAAATTGGAAATCGGAGGTTACACGTGGTTATTGAACAACTTTCTTACCACGAGCTCTGAATGTGATAGAAAGCGTGCCTACACTCTTTTGTACTTGTAGAGTGGTTTGGATAGCAGAGCCCTTGCTGGGTTTTCTTTGCATGTTGCACTGAACATATAAGAATTTGGTTGCACGAGGATGACCAATCCTCTTGTCATCGTAGTGCATTCCTCTGCTAAGGAAATATTGGTTCACCTCCCCCCCTCCCGCTTCTCTTTGTGAGAGCTTCGCGATTTATTTTCCTTAGTTAGCACACTGGTGTGGCTAAGGGTATTATCCACCAAGTCACAGACCGGAGATAGAGAAATAAGGTTCATAACGAGGGAATCTTCGTTAGCAGCAGTCAGCACACTCTTCCCTTTGTTCACAGCAACTTCGGGATAGGAGGAGCGAGTTTTAAGCAGCCAAGTCTTATGGCTCTTCCTTGACTTGGGCATGGCTGAGGAGCTAACACTACCACAGAGAGCATCTTTTTATAGGCTTGCGGGTCAAATTGAATGACCAAAGTCTTCTGCATTATTCCATCTAACGCGGTGTCATGTTGAGCTATCATATTCTCATCTGATTAGAAGGTCTTCCCCAGCAGAGTCGCCATTTTGTTTGTCATGAACAAAAAAATTGAACAAATTTTTGTGATACTAACTATATAGAAATAAAGGGGATACAATAAATCCTATACAAGAATCTAAAGTACAAAAATTATAGGGAAGTATAGCGTTGGAGATCTGATCTGTGGTCGATCACTTTACTTCTTTGACTACTCAACACAAAAAACAGATGCAAGAACATTCGAACACTTGGAGAACTTGGTAGCAAGAAAGCATTGGCAGCACTAGCACGAAGAGCTTATGTCCTTATCTTCCTATGTTTGCCTGTGTCCGTGTGAAGGATGCACAAATCCTCCATTTATAGACTTCACGAACGGTTATACGGGTGTGCGCACAATAATGGGCAATCTGCACTTTATTTTCCATTGTGTGTGCATATTAAAGCAAACAACATCTCACATTCTACTTAGTGGGTGCATAACTTACTACCTGTTTGACATGTGGATTTTCTATATGAGGAAAGCCCAGGTCGTGGGGACAGTTATTTGTATATATTTTATGAAAAATATGGCATGAAAGACACATAATCATAACCACTCACTATTAGTTAGGATCATAGGCACATGATTGGAGAAGGTCAGCAACACTGGCGCACTTAAGTAGAGTTAGGAGACATTAGCCATGTTGGTGTGCTTTGATAGAGTTTGGCACATTGGAGCACTAAGACACTGGTATACTCTGATTGAGTATTGGCACACCGGTGCACTCTAATAGAGTTTTGGCACAATGCCACACTCTGATAAAGTTTTGCCACAGTGGTGCACTCTGTTAAGGTTTGGCCAGATTTCTCCACTAAATGACAAACTAGGTCTGCGTGCTAGAGATATTCTGCATTAATGACTATGATCTCCTCGTATTCTACATTAGTCAGTTGTCAGATTTATTTTATTAAATGCTGAGGGGAGGATGTGAAGTTTGTACTCTCGCCTATGTTAAGTTAAACAAAATGGCATAAGAGTGCGCCTCTGTTCTGCTCTTTTAAGAAAGTACGCCATACTCTGAAACTTTAAGAAATTATGCTACTCTTCTTTTGGGCATGTTCTGTGAAGGAGTACACCACTGCTCTCTTGTACATGGAGGCTAAAATAATGTGTAGGCAACTCCAAAGGGGGTGAATAGAGCTATGTATCAATACTGACCAATTAAAACCTGATTAAGGCTAAGCTCATGAAGAAACTACTAACAGATTAAATAATCAGAGATATAATAATGCGAAAAGTAAATAGAGTAAGGAAGAGGAAACATAAACAACAACATGTATACTGATTTTTCTCGTGGACGACCAGTCCAGTCCCAAGAACTCAAGATCCCAGTTTGAATCCAGTATCAGTGAAACACAAGCTTTGATCCAAAGGCTTACCACTTCTTTACAACACGAGCTTTTGATTTGAAGTGCTCGACTACTTCAACTTCGCAGAGGCGAAACTTAAAATTTTCCAAGTAAAAATACTATACAACTCTTGCACAACTTCTAGCCGAATCGTACCGAGGTACCTTGGGGATTAGGAAGTTATGGCTAAGAAGATTTGGAAGAGTGTGGCTCAGAGAAAGGCTTAGAATATATAGAGATTAGAATATTGAAAGCTTGAGAGATAATTTAAAATGAGAGAAATTATGCCCTTCTTATACTAGTCTGGGGGGGGCAGAGTTCCGCCCGAATTCTGACCCATAAAGTTCAAAATTTTGAACGTTGGACAGCTCGTAACTAGGAAGAGAAAAAAAATAGGTTGCTAATTTTAAGGGGACCGAATTCGGCCCGAGTTTGGTTAGGGACCGAGTTCGGCCAGAGCTCGGTCTTCCTCAGACCAAAAGATCTATAAATGGGTTGAATTGGTTTGGTTTGGTTTGGTTTAGTTGGGTTCAATGCTTGGTTGTTTGTTTGGTGGAGCTATAGAAAATATGTTGACTAGCTGTTATGCCACAGTGCGACTCAACATACATATTTTTTAGACTCAAACAAAGATAAAATTACAGACTCAGAACATTACAAAGAAGATGTGTCACTCCCCGTTCCCAAATATACGTATTTGGAGCGTATTATTTTTTTTGCTTGCATGTTTAGTAGATCACATGAGACTAGACCCATTCTTTGGTTATCTTGGTTCATGGTTTATTTGTTGGGTTGCTTTAGTCATAGGTTCACCCTGGTCTAAACCTCAAACCTCCATGTATATAAATCAAATCTCTCGTTCTCTCTCTTCATTTCTTTATTTTCTTTCTCTCTCTTTTGTTTTCTCCTTCCAAGTCTTAGGCAAGTACATCTTGCATAAAAAATGGAGAAACCCTCCATATTATTGGTCTATTATGTCTATTGTGTAATTTTAAGCATGTTTAGAATTTGGTATTTTTGGATTTGGTGGATGGAATGGTGTAGACCTAGATTTTAATGAGTGTGGTGTTATTGATATATTTTAATGGTTTTGATCTTCAAAAACTTATTGTTTTTGAAAACTTATTGTTCTATGTAATAGAGCACTTCATTTTAATGGCAGATCTAGTCTTTTCAGATTCTTAGAGTTTTTCTACGGCCGATCTTGATATTCTGGGACGTTGGAGTATAATGCGGCCCAGCAACATGCACCCCTCTATCATGCCTCCATCTTGTTGGACGCATCTTATGCATGCTTTCAAAATTCGGACGCATAGTACCTTGAACGCATAGAAATTCACTAAGGCCTGACTCCATGTGCCCAGAGTTCCTGCATCCAGGAGATTATATAGCCACGAGCCCTGCATCTCTTCTTTTGGGCGCCTGTCTCGACACGACTTTTGTGTCTCTGTACCGACCTGGTGATTTTTTCCTTTCTCTCTGACATACTTTATTGCATATCATATCAGTCACATCAATTACTTTATGTTATTTTATAGATACTTCATTTATTGCTCGTCCCTTAAGCACTTGTCCCAAGGAGTAGACTTTAACCCTGAGCATGCGACCTAGAGACATATGCGGCCAAGTGGTTCATGTGGCCCTGACTTCATATGCGGCCTGGACTTCCTGTACGGCCTAGAGACCCAAGCGGCCTTGATTATTTTGATTGAATATTTTCTTATTCTTTTATGATTTATAATTGGGTTAATCTTGTGTTATGATTCTAAGGAATAATGGATTTAGTAACTAGACCTTGTTCTAGACATGACCATAAGCTAAGATTGGCTATGAACATGGCATGAGTTGAACTGAGATTTCAGTATGAACCAGACAAATTGGATAGTGACTAACCGGCTATGTGCATGACATAAACTTCGTATTACAATACGATCTTGATTCATGTGACCCAATGTATAATTGGTATTTGGACTCAAATATTGTATCCGTGTTGATACAAATTATTGTCTGAAAGTGTATATGATCGGATGTGCACCGAGGTACGACATACCATGTCACGTGTTAAATGATTCACATTTAGGTTGTGCATCGAGAATGCCTCTAAATTTTTGAATACATGATATTATAAATATATATCGTTTCCCCAGCACGGGCATGTTAAGCGAGTCGAATACCAAAGCGTGGCTAGGATATTGGTTTAATGAATGTTGCATACGCGCTCGGGTGAATCCAGATAGAACTTTCGTGGATTCGTATCTAGCGTGCCAGTACCTTGTACAATATCTTAAGAGAAATTCTTATGTGACCACGCCTTGAGATTTCGAACACAATATAGGGCTAATTTGGTAACTAAAAATGGTAGTAACATTTAGAGGAAACGGTATCCCGAGATCATGCCAATGAACCTTTTCACAGAGATTTATTCTAAGTGCGCTGTAGGCTGGCCACCACAGATACTGTATATTATCTGCCTTAGTAGAGTACAGTATCTGACCTATTATTATGCCGAGCCACTATTTCACTATATGAACATTAGAACCGCTAATACTGTATTTTTAGATCAGTGGCCCTACGGGGAACTGGTGCATCTTGTGTAATACCTATTTTATTTATTTGGCTCGGTTAGCTCATGTTCGACAATGGCGTGATCTAAGGATACCTATTATGCATTATTTTTTAAATAACCTCAGTCTCCACAAATAGCAAGCAGTACAAGTGATTGGCCGATATCAAGAAAATAGACTTAGTTGTGATTGTATTATTCGATTAGTAGCCTAGGAAAATAGACTATCATAGTGTGATGGTTCAACCCTTATCCTTGTTTGGTTGTAGGGTTGGGCCTTTATGATAGGATATGCCATAGACGTAAGTTACGACAATGAACCTATGTACTATATATAATTATTGTCTGGGATTGCTGTTTCTCCATTTTGTGCTTCCTTTGTGGTACTTTCTATTTGGGGTCTAACCCCACTGGTTTTGCATGGCCAGGTTTTGAGCTAGCATCCGAGGATCTAGCGTACTATCCCCCATCTTATGGCGCGTACCAGAAACATGGTCATAGATGATAACGAGTGGGTTTTCTTCTTTCCTGTTTGTTATTGTATATTTTTTCTTTTGGGCTTTTAGCCACCGACACCAGTTAGCCGGCACGTTTGGAAATTTAGTCATTTTATATGATTGTATTAAATCATACTGCATTTATCACTTTCATATATTTTTGCTACTATTACAGCTTCTTATTTTTGCACAGTTGGTCTCTAGAATATTGTGAGAAAGCATTTGGGACACTTTATTATTTTATCATATATGCTCTATATTTACTGTTTCTTGTTTGAATGATTGAGACATATAAGTTCTTGACCCTAGGAGACTTTATTGTATCATACACCCCCTTGTCTTATTACAGCCGTGATCGTCGTAAGACGTATAGTACATTGTAAGGGGTGGCTGGCCATGTCCGTCTCCATAATCTAGTATTGGGACATGACAAGGTTTTAGTGGTGGCCCATGTAGGTCTGTTCTTTAAACTTCTTGGGAGTCATTGTCATGACCCGCACCCGGTTTAGGGGCACGAGTGCGTGGGTACGTCCAGCCTACGCCGCAGCATCGGCGGTAGAACACTGTCAAGGTCTTGATACTATCTAACTAATGTCACGCAAGCATCCAATCTCCATTAGGAGGCACGGATGACACAAATAAGATGAACATATACTCAATCACAGGATTACAGCACGATAAGATTTCGAATAATAAAACTAAAATTAAACACAACACAAGTCCACAAGAAATAACTTAACTTAACAATATCCAAGAATCATCAAAAGGCCGGAGACAAATCCGGTACCAAAAAGTCTACTAACAGAAAATAAACAGAAACTAATGATTTCCGGCTAGAACTCTGGAATCACAACTAAACTACCAAATCTGCAGCTACTCACCATATGGTCCATAAAGTGTCGGACAGCGGTCCTCTAAGGCATAGTCTGAAAAAATGTTTCCAGTCAGGAAGGAGCAAAGCAACAATCTCAAATAACAGTTCCATTAATTGATAATGTCTATAATACAATAAAACATGTCATGCTAGCTACTGAGAAGACAGTAAAATAAATGCAATGGCAATTTCTAAGAGAGACAGGCAATATGATATAGTCAGTGCATGTATGGAAATAAAAAGAACAAGGAACAGTATCATATACGGGTGATGTAGTATATGATTTAAAAATAGAGAACTGTAACTATTCTAAGTGTTTGAGATTGTAGTTTCAAAATGTGATCGGCTTGGGACATGTACAATTGCTACAGTCTGGCTAATCATACGTGGGGTATGATTAACACCAATAATATAAACTTGTACGATAGGTATTTGATCACATTTCTCACTAGCAATTTCCCCGCCCCCAACTAGTACTGTGGATCCAATCATGACACGTCACGAATACACAACATTGTCTAATGTATTATGTACAATGTCTAATGTAAATGTCAATGTAAATGTCAATGTAAATGTCGTGTATAATGTCAATACGATAATCAATGTGATATCTCATGACTGCAGATCCAAGCTATACTAGTCCGTGTAGCACAGTGTCAAAGATTCAGTTGTAACATTTCAAGATCATTGAACTTATAGCTATTATCAAGAATTGGAAATTATCAGAGAATGTACTTTCCTTGGTCCTTAGCTGGTATTTATGGATGTCCTGTTCCAGAGTATCCCCTGGGTAAAACCAACAGTCCTATCAACACATTACAATATAACATTTGTAACAGAAGCTATCCTAACACACAATAGAAATACACTGGCCTTAGGGCTACGCTAGGTACGGTAGGGGTCATCTACTAGATAGGCCAACTACATATATATTAATATCCCTTAATTACAATAATAACTATAAGTATAAATATATATACTTTAAATAAAACCAATACCTGTATGTACATACAACCATATCTCCAATTGAATACGTCTACAAAATATACTAATGGTTTATACAAAATATACCTACACATCTATAGCTATGTCAATTGAACAATAAAGATATATATATATATACACCAAAATAGTACGTATACTATTATTTTTATATACCAATTAAATATACCTTGAAAATATGCTAAGTGTTTATATATTAAAAATGCTTATAGTAGAACACGTATTTATCTATCAAATTAAACACATATACAATATATATGTATATACAAAAACATACCAAGGCTTTATAAAAATATATATATACATATATATATGCCAATACATTATAAATATATTATTAGATACTAAAACACATTTTTAATACATGTTTAACATTTAATGAAAAAATAAAATATACATGTATAATACACAAAATAATATATATATATGTATACTAATTATATAGATACTAAATTACAATTACCAACATATACTGAAATATATATACTATGCTAATACATGCATTTAAACATTTTATTTATGAATAATATACATGCACAAAATATATATTTGAAATTATATCAAGTATATATATATATACAAAATATATATATATATGCCAACTTAATTTTAGAATTTATTTAAATACCTACTATACTCATATAATTAGATATTAATAATAATATATACATATGCCAATTTCACATTAATTAATTATATAAATACTTTACATTATATATACAGATTAAATTACTTACGTATACTAATTACTTATATATGTATATATTTACCATCAATGAATTAAATAGACAATATACACTTACAAAATATATATGTGTATATACATGCATTACCAATCAATTTTATATTGCAAAATGCTAAATATTTATATATAATACATGTACACACATACACCAATTATATTATACACCTCCATTATATACCAATACATTATTTATGTATTAATCATAAATTAAATAACTATTATATCTATACATATATTTTATATATACTAAACATTATGTTTAAATATTAATTAATAAACAATATGCATATACATATACTAATACGTATTTATACTAGAATATATATGTAAAAATATATACTAATACATATGTATTAATACCTACATACATATTTTTATACAATGCATTCACATTAATTTAAAATATATAAACAACATTTATATATACATACATTAGATATATATATATATACACATATATATATATATATATATGTAAACAGGGAAAGAAGAGGGAGAGAAGAAGGAGGAGGAATACTTACAGAGGGCTTGCCGGCCGCCGGAGTGACCGCCGGAGGTGGAAGTGGTGGAAGGAGGGAGTTCGGGAGGGAGCAGCAGCAGTGAGGCCGCCGGACCGGATGGGGGGAGGAGCAGCCGGCAGATGGGGGGTCGCTGGCGCCGGACTGCACGCCGGAGGGAGGCCGGGGAGAACGAGAGCAGAGGGAGGAGCCGGACCGGAGTTCAGCGGGCTGGGTGCAGCGGCCGCCGGAGCAGTCTTCAGGGAGGAGGAGCTCGAGCAGCCGCCGGGCTCGGGCTAGGCCGGCCGGTCTCGGGGCTGGCCGCCGGGTGGAAGGACAGCGCCGCCGTGGGGGACTCGGCGCCGGAGCACGGCCGGGGGAGCACAGTGAGTTCCCCCCCTTAAATTCGAAATTTCAAATTAAGAAAAGAAGAAGAAGAAGAAAGGAAAGGGAAGAAGAAAAAGGAAGGAGAAGAGAAGAAAAGAAAGGAAGAGGTTTCCAACGTAGGAGAGAGGATGTGAGGGCTTGGGGAATTTTGGAGGCTTGTGAGGTGGTGTTTTCTATGTTACCTAGGGATTAGGGTTTAGGATGTAGACATGTCAATATATAGGATGAGGGGATTTTGATGGAGGGTGAGGATGCACTCAATTAAATGAGTGGTCCAGATTAAATATGAATGAAATAATTCATGTAGAATGAGGGTGAGGGCTACAAATAATATTAGGTTCCCTCATTAGTTAAAATAATTGGGTGAGGCCACAAAATGCCAATTTGCAATTTAACCCCCCTTAAATTTGGGAAATTGCACAACACATGAAATGACGAAAATTTGGCGGGCGATTCGGTGCCCGGCATTTTGTAGGGTCAGGGGGCACTGTAAGATGGGTATGGGCTGAATTTGTAGGGCACTGGAATTAATTGGGGATTTTAAAATCAGATAAAATGGTATCCTCAATTTAAATAGAAATAAATGCAAGTTGTGTTCAACAATTAATTAGGAGTACTTGGGGTTAAAATCAGATCAAGTCATCAATACCAATATTGAAGAAGACTCAGAACAGAGTATTACCCTAATTCGGGCCGCACGAAAAATAGGTCAAGATGGCCTCCAATTTTCGATTGGAACGCACAACGATACAAAAATAGAAAATTAAAAAATAACGTCCGCGACGATTTTTGTGCGGCCAGAAACAATGCACAAGGAGCAAAATTATGAGTTGCAAAAATAGCAGAATTGAAGGCGGGCATATCTAGAGCAAGATTGTGAAATTTGTTGGAAGACAAAAGTCTGGATAGTGCTCCAAATATCGAAGCAAAGGCAATGCGCAAAAATATTAAATAAAATACAGTAATTAATTACAATCTCCAAATATTAAATTCTAGATAAAATAATAAAATCCAGAACCCTATAATTCCGACAGGTGTTCGTCTACTGGGCTTCTAGGTCTAGTCTGCTAGCTAAAATAAAATAAATAAACACTGCATATAATTATATATTTAATTACGCATCGCACAAAATTATTTAAATCAAATACACTATCATGCAATTAATTAATTGTAAATAACATAATATTAAATATTGTAAAAAAATCGAAAATACCCCTGTTTTCGGAATGTGGTAGTGACAGTCATGGTCATAGGAGTCTCAATCAAACATGATCCTTCTTAAAATTCTGATTTAGTCCCTTTCGATAACCAGCTTAAATTCTTATAGATTATTGGCTTCCTTGTTCCTTCTCATCCTTTACTTGATCGTTTCTTGTGCTCTTTTTTAGGGCTTCTCTTTCCCCGATGCTGCAGTAATAAGAGAGGAAGAGTTGCCAGTGGAACGAGATCCTGTAGAACCCCAGCCAAGGATCCGAGTTGAGCCTACGATAAATAGGATAGAGCAGCCGGCTCCAGGTTTTCTCGTACCTCCCGTAGTGTCGACAATACTGGATATCCCGACCTTGCTAGAGATTATTTGTAGATTGTTGGCTGCACAACAACCAGATGGTGGTACAGCAATAACAACAATAGCAACATCAGCAACAACATCTTCAGCAGCAGGAACAGAATGTTATATTGAACCAAGGGTTGCACACGACCCTAAAACGAGGCAGGAGAATAGATTCTAGGGCATCTGTTAGATTTTACAGACTAAAATCCAGATATTTTGATGGCACAGAGGACACAATCATGGCATATAATTTGCTCCAGGATATTGAGACCATTCTGATAGTAGCTAATGTTTCGGCCGAGGAACAGGTTGACCTGGTTTGCCTACAACTCCAAGATCTGGCAAGAGATTGGTGGGCTACGATAGAGTTAGTATTGAGGCACCCTATTTCGTAGGATAATTTTATGACCCTGTTCGGGGCAAAAATATTTTGTCTTGTGGCTCAGTGTAAGTTGCCACAAAGGTTCATTAACCTCAAATAGGCTGGAAGGACAGTAGACTTCTACGCGGCGGAGTTTTGTCGACTGAGAAGGTTTGCTCCAACCTTGATAGCAACAGAGTTGGAGAGAGCAATGAGGTTCTAATATGGACTTCACTTGGAAATCTTACACATGGTAGAGGTGCATGACTACTAGACATTTGAGACGGTATTGATAGCAGCAAAGAGGGTTGAGTTTACTTCTCAAAGGATGGCATCAAGAAGAGTAGATCAAAAGAGGCCTCATTTACAGAGCAATGAGGGAGGACCAGTACCACGAACGTTATCACCATCCCCTTTCATTCGCATCCATTATATGATGCAGAAGAGGCCAGTAACCTCGACAGTGATAGCACCAACTCGGAAGCAGCAGCCTAGGTAGCAACAACAACCGTAGCAGCAACAACGACGTGGAGTGCCGACAAGTTGTACCTATTATGGCAAATGATGTCATACCCGGGATGTTTATCGGGAAGCTAACAAATTATTCATGAGATATGGGATCCTTGATCACAAGATTGCCACAAGCCCATTTATACTGAGGCTAGGAGGGCTAGTACAACAGTTTCCTACATTGCCATCACCAAGGGCGGTGAAGTAAGGAGGAACAACAACAGCTATACGGCCTTTAGATCAGCGTCCTTTACCGACGCTGGCCCAGCTTTATAGACAACAACAACAACAGAATCAACTGGGACTGCAACAACGGCAGCAAGGAAGATAGCAACAGGAAGCTCGACAAGGCCAAGGGCAGGCGTTCACCTTGTCTTTGGAGGAAGCTATGGCGTCGGGCAACGTAGTGGCAAGTAACATTTTTGGTACAAACTTTCCTGACATAGCTTTAATTGATTCTGGAGCTTCGCACTCATTTATATCTGCAAAATATAGTGACACGTATTGGATTGAAGTTTGAGGTATTGCAGAGAGGCTGAATATACTCACCGACAATAGGATCGTAGAAGTTAGTAGGTTATGCCTAGCATGTCAAGTCGTAGTATATGGGCATTTATTACCTACAAAGTTGATCAAATTTTCTATGGATAACTTTGATGTTATCTTAAGCATGGACTGGTTGAGAGACAGTCATGCAACGATAGACTACAGTAAGGGTAGAGTGTTGTTTAGAATTTCTGGTCAAGAAGAATTTGTCCTTAGCAGAATAGCAGAAGAGCAGCATAAGGGGGGTCACAACAGTAGCAAAGGAAGAAGACCCAATACCCAAGATAGTTGAAGAATTTATGGATATTTTTCCCAACGAGATTTCCAGATTACCCCCAGTTAGAGAAGTAGAGTTCTGTATAGAGTTGATGCCAATAGCAGAACCAGTATCCCAGAACGTATACCCAATGTCACCATCAGAGCTTGATCAGTTATATCGACACATGGAAGAACTGAAGGCAAAGAAGTTTATTCGGACCAGTGGATCACCGTGGGGAGCACCAACGGTATTGCTAAAGAAGAAGAAGGATGGATCGATGCGGTTATGTATGGATTACAAACGGCTAAATACAGTGACCGTGAAGAACAAGTATCCATTACTAAGGATTGATGATTTGTTTGACCAATTAAGTGGGGTAAGAATCTTCTCCAAGATAGATTTATGATCAGGATATCATTAGGTACAAGTTCGGGAGAAGGATATACCGAAGATAACATTTAGGTCGCGATATGGGCATTACGAATTCTTAGTTATGCCATTCGGACTGACTAATGCTCCAGTAGTATTCGTGGATTTCATGAATCGTATCTTCATGCCATACATAGACCAATTTATGGCAGTATTCATCGACGACATTCTTATGTATTCTCGTAATGAGGAGGAGCATGAAGAGTATCTTGGGATAGTACTGCAAACTTTGAGGGAGCACCAGTTATATGCGAAGCTTAGTAAGTGTGAGTTTTGGCTGGATCACATATCCTTTCTTGGGCATATTATTTCTGGAGTCAGAGTGTCAGTGGATCCCAAGAAGGTAGATGCAGTAAAGAATTGGCCAATTCAGAAGACAGTAGCAGAAGTTGTAGTTTTTTGGGCTTGGCAGGATACTACAGAAGATTTGTCACATACTTTGCTAAGATCTTAGCACCTTTGACTCGGTTGACGCACAAGAAAGTTAAATTTGTGTGGCCAGCGTAAAGCCAGATAGCCTTTGAAGAGTTAAAGAAGAAGTTAATCTCTGCACCAATCCTTACTCTTTCAGCAGGCTCCGGAGGATTCACAGTGTATTATGATACATCTGGAAAGGTACTTGGATATATTTTGATGCAACAAGATAGAGTGATAGCGTATGCTTCTCGACAGCTCAGAGTTACGAGAAGAACTATTCAACTCATAATTTGGAGTTAGCAGCGATAATGATTGCACTTAAGTTATAGAGACACTGCTTATATGGCTATCGAGTAGAAATATTCACAGATCATAAGAGTTTGAAGTATATGTTCACGCAGAAAGACCTGAACATGAGGTAGAGAAGGTGGCTAGAGTTATTGAATGACTACGACATATAACTTCAGTACCATCCAGGCAAGGCTAATGTAGTAGCTGATGCACTTAGCAGAAGATGTGGAGAATTTATGTTGACTACTCAGAAGAACATTCTAGAGGACTTACTTGAGATGGGTATCGAGATAGTACTTCCAAAGAGTACAGGAGTTTAGGCTAGCCTACATATTCAGTCAACTTTGGTAGATAGAATCAAGCTAGCTCAGGCAGAGGACCCGAAGATTCAAAAGCTATAAGAAGAATGTGAGTCCAGACTTAGTAATGAGTTGATAATACATGCAGATGGAACGCTAAGGTTTGAGAATCGTCTATGCATACCAAGTAGGGATATTCGACAAGAAGTAATGATTGAAGCACACAGTTCCCTATATTCCATTTATCTGTGAGGCACAAAGATGTATCAAGATATCAAGCAACACTTTTGGTGGAACAGAATAAAGAGAAAAATATCACGCTTCGTATCGTGATGTCTGATATGTCAGTAAGTAAAGGCAGAACAACAGAGACCGGCAGGACTATTATAGCCGCTCCCTATTCCTGAGTGGAAGTGGAAACACATCACCATAGACTTTGTGACCGATTTTCCTAGATTACCGACTGGCCGAGATGCAGTTCGGGTGATAGTGGATCGGCTTATGAAAGTGACATATTTTCTCCTCTTCAGAGTGGGACAGTCTACAGAGCAGTTAGTAGATTTGTATATGCGACAGATTGTGAGACAGCATGGAGTGCCAGTAAGAATAGTATTAGACCAAGATACGAGATTCATTTCTCATTTCTGGAGAAGCTTGCACGAGAGATTGGTTAACAAGTTAATATTTTGCACAGCTTACTGTAGAAGCACAAAAATCCCTCAATGCGTTCTAGTTTACTGTCAACAAATAAGTAAGGTATGCATAACTGCGATGGACGCATAACAGCAGCGGACGCATGACGCCCTCGGGCAGGCTGAGATGCATACCGTCATGTGACGCATCGTCCCTACAGTCACATCAAAGCATTTATGACTCTGACAAAATAGACTGTCATTCTGACCGCCTCGAATCCTGCACCACTGATTAGAATCTGTGCTGACAGCTGTATCATAATTACTTTTTACAGTATACAGTTGCTCAAATGCCACGAAAGCAGAAAACTACATAAAATTAATGCATCTCTGGCCCAATGCGTCCCAGACTCCATGTATTCCATGTGTCTATGGCCCAATGCATCCTAGACTCCATGCGTTATATGCGTCTCTGGCCCAATGTGTCCCAGACTCTATGTCTCCACGCAGCTTCGACTCCATATAGTTCACATATGCATCCTGAATGACAATAGAGCAGGGAGGTCACATAAAATCTCCTGACACATATTTCGATGTCTGTCAGAAGTTCTGATAGCTCACTCATCACCCTGAGATACTTCAAAATCCGTGCAGACGATGACTCAAAGAAAGATAATAAGTTACATCACTGTATTAATTTTCTCGACAGACGGCCAAGCGACGTGTCCTACGTATGCGACTTCAAAGACTCATGCGGCCTCGATATCATGCGGCCAGAGCATCCATCTGACCAAGGCTGGCATACGTATGTGTTATGGTTTCCATATATTGGAGTCGCCATATACATACGGCTGGCATATTGCGTATTCCTAGTCCTACGTATTTTGGGACTGGGGCATGACATATTTTTATGGTGGCCCATGCAGGTCTTCGAATATATTGTCTCGGTTACGTTACTGTACTGAACAAGCATGCGTATAGGAATAGAGTATAGGATCTCCTCCACGCTTGACTAAAACTCATCTTCCCTTTCAACCTTCCTATTTAAAATGCTTGCATCCTGTTTGATTCCTGTACTCCTTCTAATAGTTTCGTCCACCTCTTGCAGAGAGATAGATTTGCGTAGTGGATGTACTGCCGCCGGAGGCAACACACCTTCAGGAGTCAACGGCCAAACTCGAGGGAAGACCTCGATGACTCCTAGACTTCCAAGGACGGATGGATAGACTCATAATCCAGTTCCATCTGATCCTTCCGTATACCTAATGGGACTTTTCCAGCTTAATCGGTACCACAGGATGGACAGACACAGCTGTTCCAATTCTTCTAAATGATAATACAGGAACAGAGACAGCAGGCGGCCGCACTAGCTGTAGAGCAAAGGCAGCAAGCGGTAGAGCAGAGGTAAGAATTTTTGGCAGCACTTGAGAGAATGGCTGTACAGGCACCTGTACCAGCCTAAGCACTAGTTCCAATACCGCAAGCTAGAGTTGGGTCAGTAAAGAACTTGTACAGATGGATCCCAAGTCGTATAAAGGCATTGAGAGCCCAGAGGAGACCATAAACTGGATTACCCACACCTAGAAGTTATTAGAAGCATCACAGTTACCTACAGATCTATGGATGACAGGCGTAAGGATGCAGCTAGATGGTTACGCTCATCACTGGTGGGATTCAATGGAGCACCAGTTGGTTACGCGTCAGACTTGGGAATAATTCCTGGAGTGTTTTGAGAGGAAGTACTTCCCGGACACTGTAAGGGATGCGTTGTATGATATGTTCCTCCATCTGGAGCAAGAGAACAAGACAGTCGACGAGTATGATGTAGAGTTTAGTCGCCTTAGTAAATATGGTGCTGCTTTGATACCGAATGACTTAGAAAAGGCTAAGAGGTTTCATCGCGGGCTGAATCAGGAGCTCCAACACTACACTAGCTCACAGTCCCGGATCTCTTATGCCAAATTATTGACAGAAGCTAGGTTACAAGAGACCATCAGCAAAGGAAAATGAGGTCAACTGAAGACACAGCACGGACCAGCAAGGACACAGCAAGGAGGTCCTATCAGACGTCATTTGGCACAGCAGCAGCAGCAGCAGTACAGAGCAGGACAGTACCAGATTCTTGAGAAGCCCTACTGCAGTTTTGTGAGAGACGCGAACATATTTTGAGAGACTGTCGGACTCGCTTAGGGCAATGTATGAGGTGTGCTTTCGAACAGCATATGGTAAAAGACTGTCCAATACATCAGACATTGATGCTTCCACCGCCAATATAAAGGCTAGCACTTCCAACACCGAAGCCAGTTCAGCAGATGACTAGACTAGGAGCACCTCGACCCCCAACAGCAGGAGAATTTCAGCGAGGACCACCTCTACCTACTCAAGAGGATCATTCACGAGGGCCAGACATGGACTACCACAAAGGAATGGACAAGCTTTTGCACTAGAAGTTGATGAGATGGATCAGGAGATTGATGTTATAGTAGGTATTACTCTTGCTTTTACTTTTCCTGCTGTGATATTATTTGATACGGGAGCCACCCACTCGTTCATATCTTCTAGTTTTATTGTATAGCACAATATTGCCACTACATCTTTACCAAGTTGTGTTAGAATTCTCATCAGAGAAGGAGTTGTAACTTTTAGTCGGATTGTAGATCGTGTCCTGGAGTGATTCGTGGCAGAGAGATGAATGCCCGACTCTTAGTCCTCCCTATGCCAACTTTTAATATTGTGTTGGGGATGGACTGGCTAAGCAAGTACCACGCTTTCTTCGACTGTTTTGGAGGAAGCATTTTTTTAAGGTACCAGGCCAGCCAGAACTTGAGTTTGCACGAAGATCCACAGAAGCCCTTGATGGTGTGCAGCTCGCAATGGACGACGTTATTTATCACCCCATCATTTCAGAGTTCCAAGACGTCTTTCCGGAGGAATTGCCAGGACTACCTCCGGACAGAGACGTAGAATTCTCGATTGAATTGACATCGAAAGCAGCACCCATAGCGTCGCATGTTTATAGATTGGCGAAGAAGGAGATGGATGAGATGAAAGCACAGTTGAAAGAATTAGAGAAGAAAGGTTTCATTCGACCAAGTGCATCACCCTGGGGAACACCAGTATTGTTTTTACCAGAGAAGGATGGGTCAGTGCGTATATGCATCGACTACAGAGCCTTAATTGTAGTGACCGTGAAGAATAAATACCCATTGCCATGCATTGATGACTTATTTGATCAGCTTAGTGGAGCCAAGGTATTCTCGAAGATAGACTTGAGATTGGGATATCATCAGGTGAAGGTACGGAAGCAGGACATCCCGAAGATCGCATTCAAGACAAGATATGGACACTACGAGTTTTTGGTCATGCCATTTGGGTTGACCAATGCTTCAGCTATCTTTATAGACTTAATGAATCGATTATTCCACCAGTATTTGGACTAGTTCGTGGTCGTCTTCATAGATGACATACTTGTCTATTCGAAGAGCCACGAGGAGCACGAGAAGCACCTGTAGACCTAGAGACCTTGAGAAGAGAGCAGTTATATGCGTAGCTCAGTAATGTGAGTTTTCTTGGACAGAGTCTCATTTCTTGGGCATTTCGTTACGGGAGATGGTATTTTTGTTGACCCAGAGAAAATCTCGGCAGTCGAGACATGGCCCATTCCTAAATCAGCATCAGAGGTGAGAAGTTTCCTTGGACTTGGGAGATATTACCGACGGTTCATGGAGAACTTCTCAAGGATAGCAGTGCCTATGATTCGGTTGACGTGCAAGGATCAAGAGTTCATATGGACCGATGAGTGTCAAGCCGCTTTCGAGGAGTTGAAGAAGCGACTGACCACAGCACCAGTATTGACCATTCCATCAGGATCAGGAGGTTATGTGATTTACAGTGACGCATCAGGAAAAGGCTTGGGATGCATGTTGATGCAGCATGGCAAGGTTATTGCATATATATCTAGACAGTTATGAGTATATGAGAAGAATTATCCAACTCATGACTTGGAGCTTGCAGCCGTTGTTTTTGCTCCGAAGCTATGGAGACATTACCTATATGGGGAACGAGTCGAGATCTATACAGACACAAAAGCCTCAAGTATGTCTTCACGCAGAAGGAGTTAAATATGAGGCAACGTCGGTAGCTTAAGTTAATGAAGGACTTTGAGATAGAGCTACATTATCACCCAGACAAGGCTAATGTAGTAGCAGACGCGTTAAGCCAGAAACCAGTAGCTTACTTCTTGACAACACAGAGGGAGTTATTGGAGGACTAGCAAGAACTTGGCATAGAAGTGGTATTACCCGGAGCAGATGGGATATTTGCCAACTTGCAAGTACAGTCATCACTAGTAGAGATGATCAAGGCAGCTTTACCTATGGACGCCAGATTCAGGAGATTGAAAGAAAGGACAAAGGCCGGAGAGCAGACGGGATTGCGCATTCATGATGATGGAACATTACGATGTGGTGATCGTCTATATGTTTCCAATGGAGAGATTCGACAGGAGCTGATGGTGGAAGCTCATAGTTCGATATATTCTATTCATTCTGGAGGCACCAAGATGTACCGTGACTTACGACAGCACTTTTGGTGGCATGGGATAAAAAGAGAGATAGCTTGCTTTATAGCCAAATGTCTAGTATGTTAGCAGGTGAAGGCGGAGCATCAGAGAACAGCAGGGCTACTGCAACCACTTCTGATTCTTGAATGGAAATGGGAGCATATCACTGTGGACTTTGTCACGGGTTTTCCTAAGAGTCTAAGTGGGAGAGATACAGTATGGGTAATAGTGGATCGCCTCACCAAGTCCACATATTTCTTGCCTTTTAGAGTTGGCCAGTCCACAGAAGCTTTGGGTGACTTATACATGAGGCAGATCGTGAGGTTGCACATCATTCCAAAAAGCATTGTGTCAGACAAGGATTCGTATTTTACGTCTCATTTTTGGAGAAGCATACAGGAGAGTCTTGAGACTCGTCTGAAGTTCAGTACATCTTATCACCTGCAAATAGATGGGCAGTCCGAACATACTATTCAGACATTGGAGGATATGTTGAGGGCTTGTATGTTGGACTTTGGAGGATCATGGGAGGACCACCTACATCTTGTGGAGTTTTCTTACAATAATAGCTATCAAGCGAGCATCCAGATGGCTCCATTTGAAGCATTGTATGAAAGAAAGTGTAGGTCCTCCGTGTGTTGGAGTGACGTAGGAGAATGTCAGATTCTGGGACCAGATTTGATAGTCAACACTGTGGAGATAGTGAAGAAGATACAAGGGCACTTGCGAGCAGCACAAGACAGGCAGAAGCAGTGGGCAGACCTTCATCGTCGTCCCTTGGAGTTTAAAGAGGGCGATCATGCCTTCTTGAGGAAATCACCTACTAGAGGCACTATTCGATTCGGAGGGCGTGGTAAGCTGAGTCCAACGTATATTGGACCATTTGACGTGCTAGAGAGAGTGGGAGAAGTAGCGTATCGACTGGCACTACCACCTTCACTTGAGGGAGTACATGATGTATTCCACGTGTCACAACTTAGGCAATATGTGGCAGATAGCAGTCATGTTCTCGACCACTCTGAGATCACCATTGGGCCGAGCTTATCATACTAAGAGCAACCCGTGGGGATCCTTGATCGTCGAGAGAAAGTGTTAAGAAATCAGTCTATTCCCTTGGTCCGCGTGGCATGGAAGCATGGCGCGCCAGGAGAATCTACTTGGGAGCGCGAGGACGACATGCGCAAACATTTTCCGTATATGTTCATAGATCAAGGTATGAATTTACTTTGTTCATTTCTACCTTATACCATCCTTGATTTTCTATCGTGGCTTAGTTTTAATTTCGAGAACGAAATTTTTATAAGTTGGGTAGAATATAAAATCCCCTAATTTTAAATATTATAATTATTTAATTAATTATTTAATTTATTTATAGTATTTCTTAGTTAATTAGAAAAAAATAAATTTATTTGAATTAACTACCTAGGTAACTACTCATCTAGAATTTATGGAACAAAAACTATTATTATATTTTATTTTTAGGAAGTCTTGTAGAAGGATGATAGATTATTTTTATGTACTAATATATTTTTCTAGAATTTTTACCATATATATATATATATATATATATAAATAAATAGTATAAATAAAAAGGAAAGAAAGAAAATGAAAAGAAATAAATAACAAATAAAACTTAATAATAAAAACCCTAAAGTAAACTAACTACCCCAGCCCGATACCGACCCCAACCCGAGAGCCAGCGGCAGAACCCGCGCAGCCCAGCGTCGACCACCATCGGAGCACCGCCGCCCGCGTCCGTACACCCGCGCGACTGCGCAAACGCCGCACAGAAACGACAGCGACAACCCCTCCTTCAAGCGCAGTTTCCCGCCTCGTCGCTCAACCGATTTCCAATTCGTCTTCACCGATATGTTTACAATCTATCCCCCTCTCAACTCTGTAAATTAGTTTCCATCGATCAACGTTTAATACTAGGTAGAAATTGAGAGACTAATATCTTTCACCACAGAATATCTTTCACCACAGACATCCAAAATTAAATCTACAAATTGTTATGTTAAGTCTATATAACCAAGATTATTCTCTGTTAATTAGAATATTTTATTTTCTGTTAAATGCAGAGATAAACTGGGTTGAAAATCATGAAAAAGTTATTTTTAAAACTTTAGAAATTTGCGATACGGAGTGCGTCCCGACAAACGGGACTGCCCCATCGCGTACCAATTACACCAAAAGGTGCGTATGGTATACCCTGACGTGTGGGCTTTTACGGAAACTAATTTGGACGTGTGTACGCGTCGGATTCAACCTGTATCCATAAAAAGTCCCCGTATCATGACTTTTGTAAAACACCATACCATTTTGTGTACGTTCGTCGAAATGCGAAAAAACTTGTGCCATTGGATTCGTGGTATCACGCTGGTCCTGTGACCCAAGTTTCATGCAATTCTGAGACAGTTGACCAAGTCGCCTATTTGCGGGCCCCGCGGTTGACTGTAAGGGCAAATTTGTGTTCGGCTTACCGGAATCCAAAATTGGACATACCGTTGAGTTCGTATAGACGTTTAGAATTTGTTTGACCTATAATTTATCATATTAAGAGACCTTTACCTCTGGCATGCTTTTCGGTACAAAGTGGGCCACAGGTGGACCCCGCTTTGACCCAAAATTATTGTTTTGCGCTTGTGTTTAAATTGGACGAAAGGGTAGTGTTTTCTAGCTATCTCGCTGATTCCAGAAATGTTGATGATGTTTATTTCAGCATCCGGAGACGTTTATTCGGAGGCCATAATTTCTGATCCTGTGTAATTGACGTCTGGACGCTTACACTATACAGATTGCTTGCCAGGCAAGTATATCTTGCTATTGTATTGTGATTTACTTTTCATATGATGCATGTATTTTATTTTTGTCCATTTAGTTCATATATTTTAACTGCTATATAAACTGCGCATCCAAGAATCAAATGGGTGTAACGACGGTGGCATCGTATTCTATTTTTATTATATATATGTATGTTGACCTAGTTTATGAAACCACCCCCATTGTCATGAGGCATTCTTATGTTTCATTGGCCATGAAACTATTATTACACGAGTGTGAGTCTCATGTAGGACACGAACTTGCGTACTCGGCTGGTCACTGGTACGTATAGGACGTACAATGGATAGGGATAACTGCTGATAGAAATTGCATGCTAGAAGACCTGGCAGTTATTTAGAGGTATCATCATGTCATGGATGTGACATGCTTAGAGCATGGGGTAGGGAGAACAACAAGTAAGGCATTTGGGCTCCTTTGTACTTTCCTTGTTTAACCCGTACGCTCCGCCGGAGATGTGCGGTCATGATGACCACTATATATATTATTATTACCTGACGGCCTCTGAGGTTCAAAAGAAGACATACTTTTTAGGCCCATGAATCTCTGAGAGATTCATGCCAATCCTATTTTAGCCAGATAGCCTACGTATTGGAAAGTTGTTCTCAAAGTACATTCACATAGATGGTTAGGCGACCAATTGTATATTTATTTTTCAGTACTATATTGGCATGCTTCTATGTATCTTGTTATGTCCCTCTGAGGACCTGGTCCCTTTCCAGGTATAGACGTGTAGGATTATCCACAGGAGTACGGACCCGGACTTGACGTTTCATACCAGACTGAGGAGGTCTTACCTTCAGAGTACCTTTGATTCATCGCAGCTGATGGATATTCTAGTTGCTATTTCCTTTATTGACATTTATCTTATATTAGAGTTTGATCTTTTCTCTCATTTAGTAGTTTTTAGTATAGTCGATTGGAAGTGGATTTATTTCCATCCGACTATCATTCTTTGATACTTCGTACTTGAGATTCAGTTATTTATTTCCTATTTCATTATTTATGCTATGGATGAGATTTAGATTGCGTGTGACTTGTGTTGATAGTATATTACCACTTGTGGATTGGATATTCATAGTACAGCGTACATATGTGTTATGGTTTCCATATATTGGAGTCGCCATATACATACGGCTGGCATATTGCGTATTCCTAGTCCCACGTATTTTGGGACTGGGGCGTGACATGCGGTACTGAACTTGAGCTGAGTGCCCAAGCTAGCCTGCAAACTCCTTCAAAAGTAGAATATGAAGCGAATATCCCGATAAGAGACTATGCTCACAGGAACTCCATACAATCTAACTATCTGACGCACATATATCTCCGCAATCTTCTCCATAGACGTACCCACTTTGAATAGAAAAAGGTGGGCTGATTTGGTCAACCTGTCTACGATGACCCAAATCACATCTTTACCTCCTGGAGAACGCAGAAGCCCTGAAACAAAGTCCATCGTCACATGTTCCCACTTCCACTCTAGATGTGTAAAGGCTGAAGTAATCCATATAGCCTCTGTCTCTCTGTCTTTACTTGCTAGCATACCAAGAATCTGGATACGAAGCCAGCTACATCCTGCTTCATACCATACCACCAAATATGCTCTCTCATGTCCCTAAACATCTTGTTGGCACCTGGATGCATAGAGTACTGAGATCGATGTACCTTCTGAAGAATCTCCTTACGTAATGCTCCACTCGACACACACAATCTGGTACCATGCCTAAATGATCCATCATTTACGATACAGAAGTCCTTTGCCAATCCTATCCAGACCTGTGCTCTGATGCTTCTCAGAGACTCATCCAAGAATTGTACGACTGATCCGGTTCATTAACTCTGACTGGTCCCCACATTTATGCTGCAACTCTAAGAACTAATACCTTAATGCCCAAACTATCAAGATCAGCCAAAAAATGTCTATCCCTCGTCAAATACATAGCTATTGGATACCTGTTCAAGGCATCCACGACTACATTATCCTTTCCAGGTTGATACTACAAAGCAATGTCAAAGTCCTTCATCTACTACAACTATCGTCGCTGCTTCATGTTAAGCTCTTTTTGTGTAAACACATACTTCAAGCTCTTGTGGTCTATAAAGATCTATACCCGCTCTCTATACAAGTAGTGTTTCCACAGTTTAAGAGCAAAAATAACTGTTGCCAACTCCAAGTCATGGGTAGGGTAATTCTTTTCATGCGGACGTAATTGCCTAGAAGCATAGGCAATCACCTTCCCGTTCTGCTGTAATACACAACCCAAACCCTTATCCGATGCATTACTATATATAGAAAATCCTTATGTCCCTGATGGCGATATCAATATTTGAGCTGTAGTCAACCTCTTCTTTAGCTCCTCAAAAGCAAACTGACAATCCACAGTCCAAACGAACTCCACGTCCTTCCTGGTTAGTCTATCATTGGCTCCGTAATCCTGGAAAAATCTTGAATAAATCTCTGATAATAGTCTGCTAGTCCAAGAAAACTCCTGATCTTTGCTACTGAACTCGGGGTAGACCATGACTCAACTACTGAAATCTTTTTTGGGTCTACTGAGATTTTGTCTCATGTAATCATATGTCCAAGGAATTCAACCTTATTAAGGAAGAATTCACACTTCGAAAGCTTGCCATATAGCTTCTCCTTCCTGAGGGTGTCCAGAACTATCCTCAGGAGCTTCTCATGCTCCTCCAGGATCTTCAAATAAATTAATGTATCATTAATGAATACTACCACAAACTGATCCAAATGTTAATAAAACACCTTATTCATCAGGTACATGAATACCGTCGGGACATTGGTCAACCCAAACGGCATCACCAAGAACTCAACTGCCCATACCGAGTCCTGAAAGCTATCTTCGGAATGTCTTCCTTCTTCACTTTCACCTGATGGTACCCTGACCTCAAGTCTATCTTTGAAAATACCTTCGCTCCTCTCAACTGATCAAATAAATCGTCAATCCGCGACAACGGGTATTTATTCTTGATAGTGAGGTTGTTGAGTGCCCTATAGTCGATACACATGCGTATCGACCCATCCTTCTTTGGTACAAATAATAGCGGAGTACCCTACAGTGATGAACTAGAGCGAATGAAGCCCTTGTCCTATAACTCATCCACTTGCTTCTTCAACTCCGCCAGTTCACTGTTGTTCACTCTATAGACGTGATATGATATTGGATCTATGTCTGGCACCAAGTCTATAGAGAACTCCATATCTCTCTGTCTAGTGGCAACCCTGACAACTCCTCTGAAAAGATATCCATATCCTCTGCAATCAATGGATGTGGCAGCTCCTGCTCTTCTACCAAAGCTCCACAGAAGTCTCTTCCGCTCTTCTCAATTGCTCCTTCGACGAACTCAAAATCTGGCTCTCCTGGTACTTAGAACAAAACTTTGCCTCTACGAAAATTAATATTAGCATGATGCATACTCAACCAATCTATCCCGAGTACAATATCGTAGCTCAAAAGTGGCATTACGAGTAGACATACACTCAACTCTCAACCTCCTAAAGAAATACTTCGGTCCTTACAAATATCACTGACCCGAATAATGCCACCCTTGGTCATGATCATGCAAGTCCTCGTTAATAGTTTGACTCAAGATAATGTTTCGGAGCAAAAGATACAGATACAAAACTATGTGAAACACCAAAATCAAATAAAGCCTGAGCTGGAAAAGAATCAAGATAGACTGAACCTGAGATAACATCACCGACTGGATCCTCCTCCTTGACGATCAAGGCGAATGCTCGCCCCTGACGCTGGGCACCTCTCTGTTGATGCTAGTGCTAGACAAAATATTGCTATTGTGGTAGCAACGAAGGTCCTCTCTGCTGTCCCGCTGGTGGTCTCGCGGGTTCTTTTTGTGTCTGGCCCCCGCCCAGAGCTGGACGAGCTGTAGCTCTAGGACAAGCCCTCAACTTGTGGTCTCCTGATCCGTAGAATAAATACTAGCCCAATCTCATCCTGTACGTATCCCATCCATGTCCTTGCTTCTTGCAAAATGGTCAAGGAATAGCTGGCCTCTGGGTATGGTGCGTCTGCTGTACTAGTGCTCTAGCTGGTCCCGAGTACTGCTACCTCAGTTGTTGGAAGTGTCTCTGATGCTGCTACTGAAAGTAAGGCTGCTTCATTGGACCCGTGTTAGTTCTGGATCCTCCTGTGTCTCTCGGCCTCTTAGAGCCAAGCTCTAGATCATCCTCTGTCCGCTGTGCCTATCTCAGAATCTTCTCGAAAGTAGCAGTGGGATCTCCATTCATATGTGATTTGATCTCCCTATTCAGGCCCTTCCTGAACTTCCTGGATCTTCTTCTGGGGTTTTGCCCCTCCACAAAGTGGCCTAATTTGTAATACTCTGTCGCATACACATCCACTGTCATACAATCCTGAACAAGGTACTGAAACTAGCTCTCTAGAGATATCAGAGCCACATCTGGAAAGAACTTTTTCTTGAAGAGCTCTTTGAAAGCATTCAGAGTAAGTCCTCGTGCTGATATCCTGGGGTCCGTCCGGAACCAAGTCAACGCAATATCGAACATCATGCTCCCTGCAGCCTTTATTTGCAACCTCTTTGGAATCTGTGCCAGCTGCAAGTTTCGCTCAATGTCTTCTATCCAATCATCAGCATAAATGATCCCTTCGGTGCCTTTAAAGTCCTTCAGCCCAATCCTCTTGAAATCTATGATAGTCTCCGGCCTCGGATGCTGCGGGGTGAACTGAGGTGGTGTTGTCTGTGGCTGGACTAAGGTGACTCTCTTGACTGCTGCGAGTGCAATCTGGTGAGCATTCTCAATACCTTGCCTCATAACCTCTGGCTGACACTGTTGTGCCTCCAAAATCTACAAAAAGAGCACAAACATCTGCGTCTGATCGACTATGGATGGTGGGGGTGGAAGATCCCCTGAAATTGTCGACGTTGTCCTCTATATCGAAGGTGGAGCACCTCCGAAAGCTGTAACAAAAATGCCCACCTGGATAGGTGAAGCAAACCTCTGGAATGTAGCTACTGGAACAGCGTTTGATGGTGCTGCCCTCAGAGGCGATGAAGCGACCGACCTCGCTGACATTGTGCCTAAGCGCTGGGAACGCATCTTCTGCGGCATCTTGAAGATAGACGGAACAAAGGAATCATTATTGAATAAGATATGATATCATCAAAGAAGGACAGATTTAATCAAATAAAGGAAACATTCTAATAGAGAAGGATAGCAAAACTGATATCGAAAGTATTTCCTAGTTGTGATTGAGTATACTCTCTGCCTAAATCCTATATCCTAAAGCAGGCGCGTAGCAGTACTCTAGGTGAGCACTACTACGATATCGCTCTAATTATGACTCTAAACCTGCATAGGCCACCACTAAAAATGTGTCACTATCCGCACCCAGATATTCGGGCAAGAGTACGTGGGTACGTCGAGCCTACGCCGTAGCATCGACGGTAGAATATTGTTTGGGTCAACTCTACTATCTAAATATCTCACATAATATATACAAGGTATTTGTCAATCATCTCAACTCCAAACGGAAGAACAATATGGTTTCTCATAAATGTAACTATACTCAATCACAATGCAACTAAGGAAGATAAGCACGATATGGAATAACAAAAGAAAAAGAATCACAAAACATCCACAAGACAGAAATAATATACATGCGAACAACCTCAATAAAAGTCTAATACAAGTCTAACAAAAATAATCTAACCCTCCTCAGGCTCTGTTACTAAGTCCTCCTGGTCTACAGGAGTATCCTCTAATGAAACACCGTCATACAGTTAGTAGTAGTATATAAGATACTGATCTACGAGCCAATCATTTGAAAAATATATCGAGTAAGGATTGGAGCAAAGTACATACCTCTGAAGGCAGTTTTAAATACATAATCAAGAATATAAAACAGATAATATAAAAGAATACAAGATAACTAAACAACAGAATAAAATGAACTAGAGTAAACAAGTAATGTACTCGAAAGAAGGACATACAATAGAATATCTAAAATATAATAGAAATGTACGAAATCTAGCTAATGTGCCATAGAATACAAGTTTATGATATGATCGGTTTAGGTTGAACACGAATACAATATGGTAACTCGATTATAAGTATGATATATAATCGACATGTACACGAATATACTGCGGCTTGATCACATAATCAACTCCTACTCCCCCATCCCCAACTAATACCAATGGATCCAATCACACCACATTACGAATACGAATATAGGCACACTGAACACGAGCAGTGTGTGTACACGAATATAAGCACACTAAATACGAGCAGTATGTGAACACGAAGTACACTAAAATAATACCCGATACACACGATAAAATACATGTGAAGGAGTCCCGCTGAACACGATAAGGGATAACATCTCCTGATAGGATCCATGTAGTACCATTCTATGAAACTGCTGTATCGGAATCAAGTTTACAGTTCTAGAATAAGAGAGATATACACTATTATGAAATAAAAACTAACAGAGAAATGTACTCGCTTGAGGTCCTGAGCAAGGTGTATCTCTCGATGCCCAAGCTAGTGTCACACAGGCTATATATGGTATATTGCATCAATACAAGGTTTTGGAATGAAAATAAGTTAAACTAGTTCAATTTTAGGTCATAATGCCATATCTAGGTCAAAACAGTCAAACTAGGTCAAGTCTAGGTCAAACTAGTCAAACTTGGTCAAACTAGGTATTTCTATGTTGTATGAGTCAATCCTAGTTGTGATTGAGTATACTCTCTGCCTAAATCCTATATCCTAAAGCAGGCGCATAGCAGTACTCTAGGTGAGCACTACTACGATATCGCTCTAATTGTGACTCTAGACCTGCATGGGCCACCACTAAAAATGTGTCACTATCCGCACCCAGATATTCGGGCAAGAGTACATGGGTACGTCGAGCCTACGCCGTAGCATCAATGGTAGAATATTGTTTGGGTCAACTCTACTATCTAAATATCTCACATAATATATACAAGGTATTTGTCAATCATCTCAACTCCAAACGGAAGAACAATATGGTTTCTCATAAATGTAACTATACTCAATCATAATGCAACTAAGGAAGATAAGCACGATATGGAATAACGAAAGAAAGAGAATCACAAAACATCCACAAGACAGAAATAATATACATGCGAACAACCTCAATAAAAGTCTAATACAAGTCTAACAAAAATAATCTAACCCTCCTCAGGCTCTGTTACTAAGTCCTCCTGGTCTACAGGAGTATCCTCTAATGAAACACCATCGTACAGTTAGTAGTAGTATGTAAGATACTGATCTATGAGCCAATCATCTGAAAAATATATCGAGTAAGGATTGGAGCAAAGTACATACCTCTGAAGGCAGTTTTAAATACATAATCAAGAATATAAAACAGATAATATAAAAGAATACAAGATAACTAAACAACAGAATAAAATGAACTAGAGTAAACAAGTAATATACTCGAAAGAAGGACATACAATAGAATATCTGAAATATAATAGAAATGTACGAAATCTAGCTAATGTGCCATGGAATACAAGTTTATGATGTGATCGGTTTAGGTTGAACACGAATACAATATGGTAACTCGATTATAAGTATGATATATAATCGACATGTACACGAATATACTGCGGCTTGATCACATAATCAACTCCTACTCCCCCATCCCCAACTAATACCAATGGATCCAATCATACCACATTACGAATACGAATATGGACACACTGAACACGAGCAGTGTGTGTACACGAATATAAGCACACTAAATACGAGCAGTATGTGAACACGAAGTACACTAAAATAATACCCGATACACACGATAAAATACATGTGAAGGAGTCCCGCTGAACACGATAAGGTATAACATCTCCTGATAGGATCCATGTAGTACCAGTCCATGAAACTGCTGTATCGGAATCAAGTATACAGTTCTAGAACAAGAGATATATACACTATTATGAAATAAAAACTAACAGAGAAATATACTCGCTTGAGGTCCTGAGCAAGGTGTATCTTTCGATGCCCAAGCTAGTGTCACATAGGCCTATATATGGTATATTGCATCAATACAAGATTTTGGAATGAAAATAAGTTAAACTAATTCAATTCTAGGTCATAATACCATTTCTAAGTCAAAACAGTCAAACTAGGTTAAGTCTAGGTCAAACTAGTCAAACTTGGTCAAACTAGGTATTTCTATGTTGTATGAGTCAATCTCTAGGATATTGGGTCCATACGCTATATAACTAGGCTATACTACCTATGCTAGGATACTAGGATACCAACAAAATACCGTATTGTAAGATACGCAAGTTATTAGATATAAAAATATTATAATATATATATATATATATATATATATATATATATATATATATATATACAAGACAAAATATATAGTACTCCTAGCCAAACTAATGCTAAGTGGATACCTTGGCTTTGAACCAAATGCGGTATCACACCACCTACACACCCATCTTGATATACAAACTCAATACCTTGACTATAAACCAATTCATTGACATTACCTTGGTATCACAAGGTATCCAATATCTAACATTAGCTAACTAACCAACATACCTCACTATACACTAACACGCACTTAAACTTATAACAATACTATACCAACTATCATAACTAACATATCCAATACCCATACCCAAGATACCTCAACTCTCATTACCTTGGTGTAACTCAAGGTAAACTAGAAATAATACTAACCAATGCTAACTAATGCTTATATATATATATATATATATATATATATATATATATATACTTAACTTACCAACTAACTTATTAAATATAACTAACTTAGCTTATTAACTTGCTTATTAACTTATCTACAACTTAATTTCTAAGCACTCAAGATACTGCTGCTTATTGCTACTGCTTCTTCTTATCGCTGCTACTGCTTATCGCTGATGCTGTTGTAGCTTACTGCTTATGCTTATCTCTGCTGCTGCTTATCGTTAATGCTACTGCAGCTTACTGCTTCTGCTGCCGTTGCTGCTTGCTGCTTCTACTGCTGCTTATCACTGATGCTGCTTCTTGCTGCTTTTACTGCTGCATATGGTTGCTTTTGCTTCGGCTTTCTGATGCTTTTGCTGCTGCTTTCTACTGCTTTTGCTGCTATTTTTTTGACCTGCTTTTCCTATAATTCCCCCTCTAGCTCACATGCACACATCTAATACACACATACACTCACTCACATATATATATATATATATATATATATATATATATATATATATATATATATATATATATACATATGTCACCATATGACCACACTAGTGATGCACATACACTCTCCTATTCTCCCATGATCACCAACACATCAAAATAAAATATAAAAGATATACATAATTATATATACATATACATATATATCATATAACAATTATAATTATAATACTCTAATAGTTATAACCATGGCAAATTGAATTGAAAGGCAAGAAAATAAACACGTGGAGTGCACCGCACCCGTATCACACTCAATCTATGATACGCTTGCTATACGGCTCCACCACACCACCAAACGTATCCAGAAGGACACGAGCAAGTCCAAAATCATAATTAGAAGTAACACAAAGTATTAGCTACTCGTCTACGTGTCTGTGTCAAAATATGACATGCTCAAACCTCCGTGTCAGAAGAAAAACCCCAAATCAATCCATATCGCCAAATTATCGGGATTCCTACACGTATCCAATTGTGTACATGAAACTAGTCACACACAATCAATCATATGTCAATTTGGTCTAATTGACCTATTGACATACTCAAGATGTGCCAATTTCGGAATTCTTCCAAAATTGACACAAAATACTACATAACTTTCTCCATAGGCCTCCTATGAACCTAATTCCAATTCCTATGGGTAGCCTTAGTACATGGAAGGGTTCCTAATGATTAAACTATATATTTAGAGTCTAATTAGAGAGGGAAAATTAAATTATACCTATTGGAAGATGAATTCTGAATAAAATTCTTCAAATAAGTGTCAAGAGCCTTCAACTTGTAGATCCTTGCTCCTCCTTGTAGATCCTTGCTTCCTCCTTATAGATCCCTGCTTTCTTCTTGTTCTAATAGCCTCCAATGATAAATAGGAATGGAATTAGGAAGAAATTTGTGTAGGAATTGGTGTAGGAATGAAGAAATTTGAAAGGGAAATTCTATATCTAGATTTGGAATAGAAAATAAAGAGAGAGAGTCTCCCCCCACTCCAATTGGTGGCCGACCCCTACCCCCTCCTCCAAGCTACTATAAAATATCTGTAATACCCCTGGGGCTTGTCATGAAGGAATTAATTAAGGAGGGAAGGTTCTAGTCTAATTGGTTTAATTAATTAATTCATCCTCCTAATGAATGGGCTTACTATTAGGCTCAATTCTAACTAGAATTAAATCTTCGTCCATAGATCTAATCTAAACTAGTTAGGTCCACTAACACAAGTCCAAATAAAATCTAACATCTAACAATAAATAAATAATACAATAAATAATATTTACAATATACACAATATTTAATATTATTTTCCTAAAAATAAAATATCCATGCCAAATTATCAAAGTACCCCTAGTTGAAAAAGTGAGGGTGACAGCAAGAAAATTGCAACAGAAATAGAAACTTTTATTTTATAGAGGTAAAAGGAATAAACTACATTTGGGGGCCACGTCCCGACCACAAAAGCAAAACAAGCTACGACTAAAAGGAACAAAAGGGGAGTGTCCATCTTTCAAACAAAAAATTTTAAAACAGAGAAAATGGCAGCATCAAAAAATAAAACCCGAACTACTACTACTCCTCAACGGTGCACAACTCATCTATTCGCCCTTGGAGTCGAGTAATGGCAGCATCAATCTTTGCTCAGACTCTGTGTTCGGCTTCCTGAACTAGTGCCGCTGGATCATCAAGTTGGGCATATGCCTAGTATTTATCCTTCAGCCTATTCAATGTGTCCTCTAGGGCAGAAGAAGACTATGCTACCTTGCTAGTTTCTTCGCACATGGCCTCCCTCTCTTGACGAGCCACCTGGAAGTCGCCCTATACGACTGCCAGCTTGGCTTGAAGTTGCACAATTTGTACATTGATCGCAGTCATAGCATGGATTGCGTAGTCCTTTCGAGCGAGACAGATCTCCCCTCGATCATTCAACTCGTCATGCCTGAGGCTAAACTTCTGGAGGTCCTGTTCCTGGGCCTTCTTGTTCTGCACTTAATAAGTCTTCACCTGCTCCATGGACGTCAGAAGAAACTTACGCTCCTCTTCCACTGCGATGACCAGGTCAGTCTGTTGTGCCTACTATAATTTATTCAGGCGCTACTATACCTCTACCAACTTTTGGCTCAAAAGGTCAGCCAATTTCTCATGACCAGGAAGGGTCCTCAAAAGCTCAGCCTGGTTCTGGGCATAGTGCTTAGCCCAAGTAAAACCCTTGCCCCATCCCAGGACAGTTTGTACCCCCTACTTCATGTATACTTGAAATCCCTAGCAAAGCCCCGAACCTGAAGCAATGGCTTTTCAACGTCTTTCTTCCATTCCGGTAAACGACGATTTTGTATTCCTGAGCTCAGGGACATGCCCACAAGAGGATTGAGGGACAGAAGGAGTTGCAGGCCAACAAGGAAAAGAAGACCTCCCGTTGATCCAGAATGATCCGAAGAGATATCTCCACTGCCCCCCGCCCGATTAAGTACCAGTTGCTTCGCAGGTAGGCCCACTTAGGTTAGGGGGGCAGCCAGGCGGGTAGGTGAGAAACTAGGTAATTTCACTTTCCAACCAGAAATAAAAGAGAGTCGAACTGAGACCTGCTTCAGAATCGAGGAAAAGGAGAACGTCGGAGGGTCAAATGTCCAAACAAGACGACCGATACCGCCCACCCCTCTCAATCGGCGAGGCCTCATATCGGCAATCGGTTCCTAATTAAAGAAGTTGCCGAGAGCGGCGCCTGAGCTACGCGAAGGGAAGGAAGTCATGGGCTGAGCCGGAGGTCACTTTTCCCGATCCATCTCGAAGGTTTTTTTCCCCATCTGAAATGCCCGAAACATCGATTGGTGGAAGCCAGTCCATGAAGATTCTCCCGTAGAAGCTCTGAATAGTAACATTTGAGGCGTCTTCCACGTCAGCAAATTTTGAAGGAGTCAAAGGAGTCATGACGGTGGGGACTACAGCCGGCCGAAGAGTAGGCATTGCAACACTAGACGACCCCGGTAGCAGAAGGCAGTCGCAGAACATTGAGATGCTTTGGCTTCTGCAAACTGCCTCCCAGTTGAAAGAAGCGACTGGGCACTAGGTAGTCGAGTAATATCGAGCGCCGCAAGAGTGACGTCGAAAGATGTGCCGGTGTCAGCCAGTCCTACAATAATAGATGAAAGGGCAGGCACCTCAACCCCGACAGCCGAAGCCCACTCTGTACCAATCTCAGCAATAGACCCAACAGGGGGTTCTCCATTCCTAGCCAGAAGGGGAAGAGGCATAGACCTCTTCTGAATGAGTCCACTGCCCCCTCCTTCCTCTATACCTTCCTCGGCAGTTACGTCTGCTATTTGCAGAAGGGAGTCACCATCTGTAGGATCATAGCTACTCAGGGGAAGGGTTACTCGAAGAATTGAAAAGTCTAGCCAGAAAATCCTATCTATGGTAAAACGGCGAAATAGCATGCCTGGAGAAGATAACATGATTGAAGGATCACCCGCCACAGTTGGAGTTACCACCAACACACTCAAGTTACCTCCCAAGACTTGGAGAGTGGCGGGTTTCGTTGAAGGCTCTTCAGGGATACGATCACCCGGATCCTCAAGGATGAGCTCTTCAAGGGCAGCGTCAGACTCGTGAGAGGTCGTCCCCTCCTCCAGTTTTGCGTAAGAGACCCTGGCGGCCATCTACTACCGAGGGCGTCCCTTCTTCCCTTGCATCTATAAATCATTAAAAATATCAAAACCAAGATATTCATACGAAGGACCATGTAGAACTAAACTAAGAGGATTTACGGATACCGCCATAGCATCCAAAGTAGAGTCTCCCTCCGACACCATAAATATAAGGGGTCCTACCTCCTCCCTCACAGATCTCTCTTCGCCAGGGTCCGACTCTCCGATGGGTCCTGCCCCTGCGGCCACTTTGACTCACGCCTTCTTGAGATGACCAAGGTGGCGAGCCACCACAAACTTGCACTTAGGAGCGGGAGGATCATCAGGAGAAGTCTCATCTTCGGACGTCAGATCCGATTCAACTAGCAGAGGTCGAGCTACACTCTGGCCCTTCTTAGGTGTTCGTCGACCTTTCACTGATGGGGGAACAAAGACGGTACCGGCTAAATAGGTCATATCTGGGATATAGTCCACTGGCGGCGTATTGAGTGTACAATAAAAAAGGCCTGCTGCATATGATAGGGTTGGTTCCACATTAGTGGCAGGAAACTTGAACTCTACCTCTGTACCAACGATAGTATAATAACGCCACGCTCAAGCACCATCAAGAAGACTACCAACCGTCCCCAGCGAGGCACTTAGAGTCTCCAATAAAAGTTGGCTATATTCGAATTGACGAGCGAACCGACTGAGAAGATAGGGCTCCAGGAAGACCTCTACCCAGTTTTGATATACCAAGTGAGAGGGATGAATGGCGAGGAGCCAACGGTAGAGGGTCACTGACAATCGATAACCGATAGCATCGCTATCCGGTGGATGACGCTCCTCTCCTCCTAAGTAAATTTTGGAATCATCGTAAAAAATATCCAGCCACTCAGATGGATGAGCTCCCTCCTACAGGAGGGTATGTCCTCATGATGCCACTTCATCCCTCGATAACGACGGATAAAGGCATCTCCCTCTAACATCCCTTTTTGGGTACCAAGATGCATCAGGGACCGATGGTGCAATAGAAGCCAACCCATCAGGTAATGATAGGGTAACTTTACCCTGTTGAATTCTCCAAATCCCTTGTGGCATTTTACCTTTTCAACAAATCATCCAAGGCCCCGATGGGTACTAAAAACCATCGCAGGCAGTAACGCAAGTGGATGGCCAAAAGCTAGCCGCACGGTCGAGAGGATGAGATTGTGGATGATTCTTTCAATCAAGCATGAACCTCTCGCAAACACGCAGTTGCGCAGCCAGACCATCAAATACCCCGTCAGCAATGCTTTGTCGAACAGCTTATGAGTGTCCATAAGAAAATAACTTAATTTTTTGCCTTTAACTGACTTATCGTGATACTGTCGGGTCGAGGCGGCGATGTCCTTTTGGGACCGCGATGTCCGGATATAAACCTCGTCCAACCCAGGTGCCTCTAGAAAAAGATAATGTGTCCAGAGAGTAATATGCAGGATAGTCCCCTTAGAAGCCTTATATTCCTTGTACTCTCTCTAGCAAAAGCTATGATGGCACAATAATTCTTGATATACAGCCAAAACTCTTGGACTCTCCTTCTCAAACTCCTCTAGCTTGTCATTGCTAGGAGCATATCCTCAAAGGGCACCTCACCCCAGGGAAGCTTCGAGACTGAATGAATCTCGTGTAACACCAGCCCCATCTCCCCACCAAGGGTAAAGAAAGTCCCTGTGTGGCAGTTATACATCTCTATCAGTGCGAGAAAGAGGCAACGGCTCATAGACAGGCCATAACAAGTGCCCCTCATGGCAAAAAAATATCAGCGGAATGCAGTTCTCGCTCGTAGAGCTTCAATACCCACTTGGTCATCGATACCAAGAAGGAGTGTAATAGGCCCAACAAAGGGTTCGCAGCTGCCCCGATGGGTATGCACCCTTCTTTGCGACCATATGAAGGAAGGTATCTGTAGCATACACATCAAGGTTCAGCCCCAAGTCACTCCTAACGTAGCCGGGTGCTAACCCAGAAGAAGAATAAGAGGGCGACTCCTTGTAACACGAGAAAGCCCCCTTGCTTTGATGCCCCCAGGCCCGGATCTTGCCGATAAGAGCCCCTCGCAGCTTAGGCCTCAAATTCTAAGCCATCGCCCTTCTGCCCATCGCTATATGGAAATCCGATAAAGGCATATGATGTTCAATCTCTTTCTTCTCCCTGATAGAGCTCTGATTGATATATCGATCTTTGATGGTCATAAATCGATCTATAATCGATTTATACCCTAGTTTATGTACTTTATTATATTAGCATGAGTCATATATTCTGTGGAACGTCATTCTTGCCAAGGTTATATGTCCTTTTTCAACCTATTCAAGTCCAAACCATTGGGACCCCACCAATTATATCCAATCCAACTGTCAAAAGCGTCATCTAATCCTGCATCCTCTGGTAAAATTAAATATTTGATCAAGGTGCCCCTGGAGTTCATTTGCTTTTGGTTTAATATAGTATCGATAACTATAGTTGTTTTCCAGTTTATCTATCCCCAATTATAAGTTCTCGTTGACTATGGCCTATAGGAACTAGGGTATCTACTAATTTTAAACCTGATTGCATGGATTCGAAAGGAGGTACGGACATCTTTGTCCCATGGTGGGTAAAGCTCCAATATTCGCATATCTTTGGTAAAAAAATAATCTTCTTCTTTGATCATAAATAGAAAGTGTTCAATTGGAACATGAAAACATGAATGAATTGGTCTTAGCTACTCTTCAGGGCAGAGTAGAAGAAGGGAGGAGATTCTAGAACGAAGAAAAGGATCCAATTACTTCGAAAGAATTGAACGAGGAGCCGTATGAGGTAAAAAGGGTTAATCCTTTTTAAGAAATAAATTTTTTGTCGGAATATGAAAAAAACCGAAGGACCCCTTAATTATTTAAGTTGTTAATAGAACGAATCATACTTTTACCACTAAACTATACCCGCTCTTCGAACTTCCCTAATTCGGGGGTAAACGAGGTCAGAGCATTGCCAAACAGAAAGTAGGGCTTCTTAGAGGTAAGACCCTTCCCGGTAGCGGCCGCCCCTGAAGTCATTTGACTCAGAAGGATAAACTCGTCCTGCTCAGCAATTTATTTCTACCTGTCGAACAAAAAATTGCATCCATCTGGCGTTCAATGGCAGTGGCTAGGTCCTCAAAATTTGCATTCAATAGAACTCGCCCAAGGTTGAGCACCAACTCCCCTGAAGTGGTAGTCGATAACTTCACTGCAGAGCATAGAAAAGATATATGTATCAGCAAAAAAGGCTTTACATAAATTAAACATACAAAGAAGAATGATAGGCGCATGACACTTATGTGCACGATGGCGAGCACGATGACATGTGCCCATGCGATGAATCAAGGGTTGCACATCTGTAAGGTTGCCCATAGCATACTTTCAGTTATACGGTCGCGCATTCACAGCTTGTGCATTAGCAAAGTCTCCCATAGCATACTTCCAGTTATGCGTTAGTAAAAAGGCCGTGCATGTCTCTACATCCATGCAATAAATCGTGCAAATCGTATCTCTATGTTCTTGTATCCACCCATAAGAGAGTCCTTACCTATGACGGGTCCTTGAATGTCTGAAGGAAACTTTAGGGGTAAACCTCGTCGGCAGTAGCCTTCACCTTTTCTGTTCCCTTCTTCTTGGGCGCGATGCCCTCAGACACGGGGCCCTTACCCATGGTAGCGGCGGAAGACGAAGGAGCTCAAAAAGATATGATGATCGACAGGGAAGGAGAAGAACCAACGAAGGCAAAAATAGAGAATAGAAGAAAATGCAAGAGCTCTTCTCTCTCCAAACATTCCTTCTTTTATAGACAGGGATGCCTCGAAGAACGTAATACCTCTGCTCACATGGCAAACTAGGATGAGAGAGGTGATCAATTTTCTTTGATCCGTCATCATCCGACGCATCAGGCTTCGTGTTATTACATGGCTCGGGATCCCAACAGACCGACTCAAAGATAGAATCAAATCTCGCTAGTTAATGCAGATTTGACAGCATGGCAGAGCTCTCCATGCGACGATCACTACATGCGTCAACATGACGGAAATAGATAGTGAATGCACGCTGAATTCATGCTTCTTATTCAAAGTATTCCAGACTTAGCCAATTCTAAAAACTTTGAAGGAGGTCTTGTAGAAGCATAAAAATCTCTCCATGTGCTCCAGTTTAAAGTAAACAAATAAATAAGGTACGCATAACTGCGGTGGATGCATAACAAAAGCGGACACATGATATCCACGGGCAGGCCAAGATAAATACCATCCTATGACGTATCGTCCTTACAGTCACATCAGAGCATTTATGACTCTGACAAAATAGACAATCATTCTAACTGCCTCGAATCCTGCATCGCTGATTGGAATATGTGCTGACAGCTGTGTCATAATTACTTTTGGGCAGTATACAGTTGTTCAAATGCCACGAAAGAAAAAAATGACAAAAGATCCATGTGTCTCTAGGGTCACGACCCACACCCGGAATAAGGGCACGAGTAGTGAGCAACGTCCAGCCTATGCCGCAGCATCAGTGGTAGAACGTTGTTTGAGTCAACTCTACTATCTAAACATCTTATACAATATATACATAGTACCTGTCAATCATCTTAACTCCAAACGGAGGAACAATATGGTATCTGATAATGATAAACTACTCTCAATCGCAATGCAAACTAAGAAAGATAAAGCACAAGATGGAATAATGATGGAAAAGGGTCACAAGACATCTTCAAGTACGAAATAATATATACATGCCAATAACCTCGATAAAAGTCTAATACATCTTCAAGTCCGAAAAAATATATCCAGTCAGGATTAGAGTGAAGTACCTCTGAAAGCAGTTTTAAATACATAATCGAGCATATATAACAGATAATAAAAAAAATACACGATAACTAAATATCAGAATGAAATAAACTAGAGTGAACAAGTAATGAACTGGAATGAAGAATAGGCAATAGAATAACATCAATAAAATGAAAATAAATGAAACTAGCTAATGTGGCATAAAATAAAAGTTTATTATGTGATCGGTTTAGGTTGAACACGAATACAATATGGTAAATCAGTTACACGTGTGATATGTAATAGACATGTACACGAATAAACTTAGGCTTGATCACATAACCAACTCTTATTCCCCCATCCCCAACCAATACTAATGGATCCAATCATAATATGTTACGAACATGAATATGGGCACACTGAACATAAGCATTGTGTGAACACGAAGTACACTAAAATTAATACCCGATACATACGATAAAATACATGTGAAAGAGTACCCGCTGAACCCGGTAAGGGATAACATCTCTAGATAGGATCCATATAGTACCTGTCCATGTAACCACTGTGTCAAAATCAAGTATACAGTTCTAGAACATGTGATATATGTACTATCATAAAATAAAAACTAACAGAGAAATGTACTCGTCTCTGGTCCTGAGCAAAGGTGTCTCTAGATGCCCAAGCTGGTGTCACATAATCCTATTTAGGAAATATTATGTCAAAATAGTTGTAATAAATGATAAATAAGTTAAAATGCACTAAGGTATGTTTTTTAGACCATTCCTAAGTCATGCTAGTCAAACTAGGTCATTACCTTAGTTTTAGGTCCATACCTAGCTTCTAGGTCAATTTCAAGTCTAATCTAGTGGATACTAGATGGTACTAGGTTGTGATAAGGTATCTAGGTCCATAACCTGCATGTACTAGCTGTACTAGCTAATATTAATAAGTATCATATATATCTACACTCATATACTACATTATCATAAGGTATCCTATTACACTATAGTATATAGGATACCTAACACTATAGGCTAAAACCCATTATAACTAATACCTTATACTTATCCCATAACTAACCCTCGTTCATGTAGTGCCCCGTTCTCCCTATTCGGGGAGCGCGGCTAAGAAATACTTGGTATCGTTCGATCGAGACAGATTGAATCAAGATCCTTTTCTCGTTATGGATTGGTTTATTCGGAATCAAGTCCCACATTCAACGGATCGTGCCTCGAGAAGGACTCTGCGGTAGTCGAGAGGGCCCTTTCCGTTGTGCTGGTTTCTTTGCCCATTTTTTATGCCACTTGGTTGCTTTCTTGTTGGTTTTGTGACTTGCGTTTTCTTGAACGGTTTTGATGGATTTCATTGTCTTCGTTCTTTGGATTTCGTATTCGTATCGAACCCTTGGAGACCGAAGCAGGAGATATTGATCATCTGTTGGTGCGTGCAGGTGATCGTATAGGCGACGTACAAGCGAAGTCTTGAAGATCTTCTATTTTTCTCTCCCAATTCACCAACTAGTGAGTGGCCTTACTCTCGAATTGTGCCCTTCTTCCAAGTCTTTATTTCTAATAAATTGACTCATTTGTGTATTCTGATCAACGATACCAAAAGAAAAAAATTGAGTCAAGATAAAAGAGGAACTAGACTTGAAACACTTATAATGCTTGTCACATAAAATTCTCAACAGTCACATTATTACATGCTTGTCCGCTATGCATACAGCTATTTTGTGTTCAATTGTAGTTAGAACTTATTCATCTATAAATGTTCAATGGGTAGTCCATAACTTGTGAATTGATCATATCAGCTAGTAGATTATGCCATCGCACTGTGCTAAAGTAGTTTTGTTCATGTTGATGTCTTAAAATGCTTCAAATGTTAACTTAGTATTCAGATCATTAATGGTCATGGACAACTTGTGCACAAGGTATATGGTTCCTGCAAATGGTCGTCGGGACACCAAGATTGATTCATCTCGGGAGGAAAACAGTTAGTTGTGCTAGCAACTTAGCACGGGTGAGACGGGAGTTTGTAGCGGGGCTCGCTACCTACGCTGCAAGCATCGCCATCAACCCAGACTATACTCCATGATGGTTAGTCAAGACAGTGATCCTTATGTATATTTAAATTGTGCAAACTAACTATGTCTTCATGGCAGGGAAGGTTATGGTAAGTTTTGTACAAGTGGTTCAGACGGTACAAGTAAAGTCATCGAACGGTGGCACAGTTTGCTATGTTATTCCATTCTATAGTATATAATGCAATGAACTAAGGCAAGATAGAAAGATCACATAATAATAATGTTGCATGTTCACATAAATATGATTTCGATTTTGGTATGTTGAGTTAGCTAGCCCTTACTGGTACTTTTCGAAATACTGACCCTCTTTGCAGGAGGTTTCCCGAGCCAGGGCAACGTGGCGAGGAGCTGAAGCTTCCCCCAACCTTCCACTAATCTTGCGCGTTCATATTTGTGACTATTGGTGCTCAAGTACATAATCAAGAAAGGAGATCATACTTACTTTTTGAAGCTCCTAGGTGGTGGTGCTAACACGCACCCAAGGTGGGTTGCTCTTTTGAAATATAAGTAAAGAATGTAATGTATGGATCGGCTATCTCATTTTGCATCCAAGTTATAAGCCCATGCGACGTCCTTATTACTTTTGGGTCAAGAGTCTGTAACCAGATGTTCATTATCAAAAAAGAGAACTTTTTTATATCTCAATGTGTGATATCTTATTTGCGTACTCTGTTGTATGTGTTCTAAAGTATATCATTATGCCTAGGCCTTGTGCACGTACGCCTTACGCGTGCATGGCATCACGCCCGGGGAACGATTATCGATTTAGCAAAAATTGGGGTATGACATATTGGTATCAGAGCATGGCTTCAGATCCTTTGACCTTCGTGTCAGAAGAGTTTTCTCGAAATGACCATGTCCCTCCCAGTTGAACTCTTGAATTCGCTTGACTAAAATAAGATACGTTCTATACAGTGAGTTCATAATATGTTTTGAGACTGATACAAGTTAGTTTTCTTTAAAGGAATGGCTTCAGAGCCGGATGCATAGCGCAGGTAGTGGCGCAGGTACAAGGGAGCAGTTTCGGCACTTTGGGTAGCTCGGGAAGTCCAGCAGTTGCGCCCTTTGTTGATCCATTCGAGCAGATAATGTGTTTGATAGAAACGCAACAGAGGTAGGCGGAACTACGTAAAAGCCAATTCGAGTCCCAGATTGAGGCTCAATTTCAGGCACAGCAAACTCAGGCCGAGACACAACAGAAGCAAATGATACCTTACAAATGATTCTGACGACGCTCGCCACCAACAACCATTCTGCATCAGTTGCCGCCACGACAGTGCAAGTTGTAGCCGAGACCACGGGACTTCAGGGCTCTCAGGAACCTCTGTCCTCAGACGAAAAGGGTTCCATCCTGCAGATATCAGAGTTTAATAAGATGTGTCATGCTACCTTCAAAGGGACCGAGGACCCCTCCGTGGCATTGGATTGGCTGGTTGAGTTAGAAGACCACTTTGAAGTGCTTCGCATGGATGACGCCAAGAGAGTTACTTGCACTCACCTTCAGCTCCGTTTAAACGCACATAATTGGTGGAATGTGCACAAATAAGCTATATTGAGTGAGGATGACAAGACGACTATCTCTTCGTCCGTGTTTCGTAAGGCCTCCAAAGAGGAGTACCTTCCACCCGATGTCCGTCGTGAGAAGGATGAGTTTACACATCTAAAACAAGAAAATATGACAGTGCGACAGTACACCGTAAAATTCAACAGGCTTATAAAATTTGCTAAGTCTCATCTCTGTGACGTCGAAAGTTGAGCTCAAAGGTTTGAAATAGAAATGCAGCCTTCTAATCATGCCCATGTCGTTGTCCCTCAGTACCGTATTATATGTGAGTCTCTAAACCATTCCCTCTCCCTAGAGTCATAGTACAACCTAGTTCGCATCGGCGATGTACAAAATTTCTATCACAAGCGCCCTAGCAACACAAGTGGTAACAATACGCCCAAGCGCCACAATAAGGGTGGCTCACAGGACCAAGATCCAGGGAAGAACCAGGGGCAACCTTGTGCCTACTGCCACAGGCCAAGACACCATGTCAACGACTGCCGTATTCGAAAAGGAGAATGTTTCATTTGTGGTAAGTTTGGCCACGTAGCTCATGATTATCGAGATAGCCCCAACGATCCCCCTCTGTACCGTCCACAGCAACAGCATCGTCCGTCTTAGAATCAGGGTCAGGCACCTCGAGCGAACAAGACGGCACCACAGAACGCTCAGGGCCGGGTCTATGCTCTGACTCGGGAAGAGGCATTCGCATCAAACACGATGGTGTGAGGTATATTACTTTTTAATAATGTACCTGCTCGAGTATTATTTGATTCTGGTGCCACATATAGTTTTATTGTGGGAAATTTTGCCACTGAGAACACATTTCCTATGACACCGTTAGGCCTAAACCTTAGCGTCCGTACTCCATCGGGCATAGATTTGCCGGCTCAATTAGTTTGTCGTGAAGGTAACATTTGCATCGGAGGAAGGAAATTATCACTTGATGCAATAGTCTTAGACATCAGGACTACAACATCTTTCTAGGGATGGATTAGCTCGGTGCTTGCTCGGCTATAGTTGATTGTGCGAAAAAAAGTCGTGTTTCATCTACCTGGTGAGATTGAATTTTGCTATGCGTGCAGTCCACAGTCGAGAGCATCGAATGCCTGCATGGTAATCTCTACAATGTCTACTCGACGGATGATACATTCCAGCTGTGATGGGTACTTGGCATCCGTTCGAGACACACGGCGAGATTATGCAAATATAGTGTCTACTTTCATTGTGGTCGATTTTCTTGATGTATTTTCCGATAAGTTGTCTGACATGCTGCCCGACCGAGAGATAGAGTTCACTATTGATACATTTCCAGAGACTCGACTAATTTCCAAAGCTTCATATCAGATGGCCCCAGTAGAACTAAAAGAGTTAAAGGTTCAGTTGCAAGAATTGCTAGATCATGGCTATATTCGTCCTAGCATGTCTCCGTGGGGTGCGCTTGTATTATTTGTAAAGAAAAAATATGGCTTGATGCGGCTCTGCATCGACTATCGTAAATTGAAAAAGGCCATTGTTCGAAACAAGTATCCCCTTTCCAGGTTTGATAACCTCTTTGATCAACTACAAGGTGTGACGGTATTCTCAAAAATTGATCTTCGCTCGGGTTACCATCAGCTCAAGATCAAGCCAGACGACGTGCCAAAGTCAGCCTTTCGCACTCGCTACCGCCACTATAAGATTTTGGTAATGCCATTCGGACGGACCAATGCCCCTGCCTCCTTTATGGACTTGATAAATCGTGTGTTCTAGCCATATCTCGATAAGTTTGTAGTAGTGTTCATTGATGATATCTTGGTGTACTCGAAGAATAGGGAGGAACATGCAGAGCACTTGCGGACCGTGCTACAGACCCTTGGGGCAACAAGCTATACGCAAAACTAAGTAAGTAGGAATTCTGCCGGAGCAGTGTATCTTTCCATGGGCACATAATTTCTCCGAGAGGCATTTCAGTCTATACAAAGAAAGTTAAAGCCATCATCGAGTGGAAGCGGCCTGCATCCGTCGGTGAGATTCGAAGCTTCCTCAGGCTAGCGGGCTACTACAAGTATTTCATAAAAGACTTTTCCAAGTTAGCATCACCTCAGACTTGCCTTACACAGAAGGGAGTCATATTCGAGTGGTCCATCGACAGTGAAGCCTCGTTTGAAGAGTTAAAGTGACACCTCACCTCTTTCTTACTACTTGCACTACCAGACGAGACCTCAGGATTCCAAATATTCAGCAACGTATTAGGATAGGGCTTAGGGTGTGTGCTCATGCAGCAGGATAGGGTGATAGCCTACGCATCAAGACAACTTAAAAAGTATGAGAAAATTTATCCTACCAATAAGCTAGAACTAGTGGCAATTATGTTCGCGCTAAAATTATGGTGACACTACCTCTATGGAGTGGCTTGCCAAATTTATATTGATCACAAAATCTTGAATTACTTATTCACCCAAACGGACCTTAACCTACGACAGCGACATTGTCTAGAATTAATCAAAGACTATGAATTGACGATCAACTACACACCTGGAAGGGAAAATGTTATAGCGGATGAGTTGAGTCGAGTGTTTGAGGGATCCCTGTCCGTTGATCGCAGGTTACAAAGGGACTTAGAGGAAATGGGCATTGAACTCTAAATTCGATATCGCAGTGCATGAGTTGCTCAGATGCGATTCGTACCCAACCTGTTAGTGAGAGTCACATCTACTCAGAGGGACAACCTATTTCTAAGGAAAATGCGCTAGCAGATCATAGCGGAGAAGGGAAAAGACTTTGCAGTAGATGAGAATGGAGTGTTGCGAGTTAAGGGAAGGCTATGCGTCCCCAGTGACACAGAACTCAAAAAGTAGATCATTGCGGAAGCTCACTATGCAGCCTATACAGTCCATCCCGGGAACACGAAGATATATAAAGACCTTCGCACTATTTTCTGGTGGCACGGCATGAAGAGAGATGTGGTGCTGTTCGTGTTGCAATGCATAACCTGTTAAAGGGTGAAAGCAGAATATCAGAGACTGGGTGGAGAGATGCAGAATATTGGTATCCCAAAATAAAAATGGGAGCACATAAGAATGGACTTCATTGTTGGCTTACCAAAGACGCAACGGAGGAACGATATAGTCTGGGTCATCGTCGATCGGTTAACCAAGTCAGCATACTTTATTCCTATTAAATTTACTTGGAGCATCGATCGTCTCGCCCAGACCTACCTTGATGAGATAGTTCGGCTGTACGGAGTGCCAGTTTCTATCACGTTTCTGGGAGAGCCTTCAATCAGCGATGGGGACCAAGTTGAAGTTCATCTCAGCCTGCCATCCTCAAACTGATGGCCAAACAGAGCGGGTGAATCAGGTACTCGAAGATATGTTGCATCTCTGTGCAATCAATTCAAAGTCAAATTCGTACGTCCACCTACCGTTGGCCGAATTTGCATATAAAAATAGTTATCAGTCCAGTATCCAACTAGCTCCGTACGAGGCTCTGTATGGGTGAAAGTGTAGGTCACCGATCTATTGGGATGAAGTTGGGGAGCGATAAATCCTTGGGTCAGAACTAGTTCAACAAACAGTCCAAAAGGTTCGGTTGATCCGAGAGCGACTAAAGTAGCACAACGCCGGCAGAAGAGCTATGCCAACATTCATCATTGACCCATTGATCTTCAAGGGTGACCATGTGTTTTTAAAGGTCTCGCCCATGCAAGAAGTTATGAGATTCGGATTAAAGGGGAACTTAAGTCCGAGATTCATTTGCCCGTTCGAAGTTCTCAAACGAATCACTTTAGTTGCCTATCAAATTGCTTTACCACCAGTCCTGTTAGACATACATAATATTTTACATGTGTCACAGCTTAGAAAGTACGTACATGACTCAATCCACGTGGTAGATTTTGGTCAGATGGATTTTTAGGCAGACTTTTCATACTCCGAAGAGCACGTTCAGATCTTAGATCAAAAAGAGAAGTAGTTACGGAATCGTACAGTCTCGCTTGTGCGCATTCTTTGGCAGAACCACTCGGTCGAGGAATCGACCTGGGAACTTGAATCAGACATGAAGGAAAAGTTTTCCTCATAGGGGTAGTTTCTATTCCTAAGTTTCAAGGATAAAACTTTTTGTTAGTTGGTAAAGAAGTAGTGCCCCGTTCCCCCTATTCGGGAAGCACGGCTAAGAAATACTTGGTATCGTTCGATCGGGACAGATTGAATCAAGATCCTTTCCTCGTTATGGATTGGTTTTTTCAGAATCTGGTCCCACATTCAACGGATCGGGCCTCGAGGAAGGACTCGGCGGCAGAGTCGAGAGGGGCCTTTCCGTTGTGCCCGTTTCTTTGCCCGTTTTTGATGCCGCTTGGTTGCTTTCTTGTTGGTTTTGTAACTTGCATTTTCTTGAACAGTTTTGATAGATTTTGTTGTCTTCTTTCTTTGTATTTTGTATTCTTATCGAACCCTTGGAGACCGAAGCAGGAGATATTGATCATCTGTTGGTGCGTATAGGTGATCGTGTAGGCGACGCGCAAGCAGAGTCATGAAGATCTTCTATTTTTCTCTCCGAATTTACCAACTAGTGAGTGTCCTTACTTCTGAATTGCACCCTTCTTCTAAGTCTTCATTCCTAATAAATTGACTCATTTGTGCATTCCGATCAATGATACCAAAACAATAAAATTGAGTCAAGATAAAAGAAAAAGTAGACTTGAAACACTTATAATGCTTGTCACATAAAATTCTCAACGGTCACATTGTTGCGTGCTTGTCCGCTATACATGCAACTATTTTGTGTTCAGTTGTAGTTAGAACTTATTCATCTATAACAGTTCAATGGGTAGTACATAAATTATGAATTGATCATATCAGCTAGTAGACTATGCCATCGTACTATGCTAAAGTAGTTATGTTCATATTGATATCTTAAAATGCTTCTTATGTTAACTTAGTTTTTAGATCGTCAATGGTCATGGACAACTTGTGCACAAGGTATATGGTTCCTGCGAACGGTCGCCGAGCACCGAGGCTGATTCATTCCGGGAGGAATAACAGTTAGTCATTGTAGCAACTTAGCACGGGTGAGACGGTAGTTTGTAGCGGGGCTCGCTACCTGCACAGCAAGCATCGTCGTCTACCCAGACTATACTCCATGATGGATAGTCAAGACAGTAATCCTTATGTATATTTAAACTGTGCAGACTAACTATGTCTTTGTGGTAGGGTAGGTCATCGTAAATTTTGTACAGGTGGTTCAGATGGTACAGGTAAAGTCACAGAATTATGGCATATTTTGCTATGTTATTTCATTCTATCGTATATAAAGCTATAAACTAAGGCAATATAGAAAGATCACATAATAATAATGTTGTAGGTTCACATGAATACGATGTCGATTTTGGTATGTTGGGTTAGCTCGCCCTCACCGGTACTTTTCAAAATATTGACCCTCGTTACAGCAGGTTCCCTGAGCCAGGGTAACGCGACGAGGAGCTGAAGCTTCCCCCAACCTTCCACTGATCTGGTGTGTACGTGTTTGTAACTTTTGGAGCTAAAGTACATAATCAAGAAAGGAGCTCGCACTTACCTTTTGAAGCTCCTTGGCGATGGTGCTAACATGCAACCAAGGTGCCTTGCTCTTTTGATATATAAGTAAAGGATGTAATGTATGGATCGGTTATCTCATTTTGCGTCTAAGTTGTAAGCCCGTGCGGCCTCCTTATTACTTTTGGATCAAGAGTATGTAACTAGATGTTCATTATAAATAAAGAAAACTTTTCTATATCTTAATATGTGATATCTTATTTGCGTACTCGGTTGCATGTGTTCTAAAGTATATCATTGTGCCTAGGCCTTGTGCACACGCGCCTTACGCGTGCATGGCATCACACCCTAGGGACGATTATCGTTTTAGCGGAAATTGGGGCATGACAGTTTATAGTTATTAGATCTTAGATACCCATATCTTAGTCTCATGACTACCATAACTATATCTGGACTTAATACCCTAGCTTATATAGTACATTAGTTATATAATTAGCTTAGTTCAATATCTCCAATACCCCAACTCACATACTAATATTAAGCATACATTCTATCACTTGTACCCATACACACAATGTCTCACACTTGTTCATATAGTCCTTAAAAGTGCATATGACACACCCTCAAGGTGCACTAGGTCCACCACTGATACTCCACTGATCTGACCCAAACCTTGGCATCCTCTCTAACTAATACCTTACCTATTACCGTGGCAACACCTTAGGGTTTGTACACAAGTTCCCGACCCCCAAACTGTGCACAGTTGCAACCCTTGTTGCAATTAATGTTGCTGGTCCCAAATACTGTTGCTGCCCCTACTTGTTGTTGCTTACCTGGGCACATCACAAATAAACATGAACCCCATCTCCTGCAGGCCCACTACTCAACACTTTCATCAAACCAAAGTCAACATTCCCCTAACTCCTACTGCTACTTTTATAGATGAATTGCTGTAGCTCTTCCCATTACTACTTGAAGCTGCTGCCACTCCTATGCTAGTTGCTGCTGCTCTACTCTATTTCCTACTGCTACCACTGATACAATCATGTATTAGTTAACCCCCTGCACTATAGTGTACTGCAACATAATTCATATCACAAACATAACCCCGTCATAGGCTTCCTCCTCAGCTCCACATGTGCCCAGTCACTAATTGCATGTTACCAATACCTGAGCATTCAACACCTAATATTCCCAGATAACATCATCACTTGCCTCTGATAACCTTTTTAGATATTACCCAATCCTTATATTTGCTGCTATTATAACACTACCTCTTGCAGGTTTGAATATTTGGTTGATGTGTTTGTGCAGTGCACAATTGTGCACTGCCTACACATAGTTGTAGTACAAACCCGACCCCATGAAATTCCTTCCCACACAAGCCCCTTGTCATAACAGAAAGTTGCTATTGTTCAAATCTTCTTTCACTTGCACTACACATCTCCCCTCTCTAGCTAACACACCTAATATCTCTATAAGACAAACACAACATATACCTATATACACATAGGTGCACTAGTGTCAAATTCTCAAACACCTAGAGTGTCAAATTGAGGAACTCATGATACGTGTCCAATTCAAGGGTCCAAAAGCCACAACTCCCATAATTAACTATACTAAACATACACACATATTAATTACATAATAATATAGCTAAAACAATTTGTTACTGTCACTACCACATTCCGAAAACAGGGGTATTTTCGACTTTTTGCAATATTTAATATTATGGTATTTATAATTAAATTAATTGCATAAATAGTATATATTTAAATTAAATAACTGTGTGATGTGTACTTTAATATATTATATTATAGACAGTGTTCGTTGTGTTTGTGATGGTAGACTTGACCTAGAAGCCAGTAGATGAGCACCTGTCGGAATTATGGAATTTTGAGGTTAATTATTTTATTTTAGAATTAATTTATTGGAGGTGTAATTAATTACCGTATTTTATTTAATATTTTTGCGCATTGCCTTTGCTTCGATATTTGGAGCACTATCCAGACTTTTGCCTTCCAACAAATTTTACCATCTTGCAATAGACATGCCCGCCTTCAATTCTGCTATTTTTGCAACTCATAATTATGCTCCCTGTGCATTATTTCTGGCCGCGCAAAAAATCGTCGCGGACATTTATTTTAAAATTCCTATTTTGTATCGTTGTGCGTTCCAATCGAAAATTGGAGGCCATCTTGACCTATTTTTCGTGCGGCCCAAATTAGGGTAATATTCTGTTCTGAGTCTTCTTCATTATTGGTATTGATGACCTGACCTGATTTTGGCCCCATGTACTCCTAATTAATTATTGAACACAACTTGCATTTATTTCTATTAAAATTGAGGATACTATTTTATCTGATTCTGAAATTCCATATTAATCCCATTGCCCTATAAATTGAGCCCATACCGATCATACAGTGCCCCCTGACCCTACAAAACACCGGACCCCGAATCGCCTGCCAAATTTTCGTCATTTTATGTGTTTGTGCAATTTCCCAAATTTAACGGGGTTAAATTGCAAATTGGCATTTTTGTGCCAACACCCAATTATTTAAACCAATGAGGGAGCCTATTAATTTTTAATTAAAAACCCTCATTTTCCTCATGATTAAATTTCCTTCATGTTTAATCTGGACCCCTCATTTAGAGGGTCAATCACAACCCTCCATCAAATCCCCTCATCCTATATAATGACATGTCTACATCAACCCTAATCCCTAGAAACCTAGGTTTTCCCCCACCTCACAAGCCTCCAAAACTCCTCAAGCCTCCTCCCTCTCTCCTACGTATGTCATTCTTCTTCTCCTTTTTTCCTTTCTTCTTCTTCTATTTTCTTCTCCTTCTTCCCTTCTCCTTCTTCTTCTTTGTTTTCTTATTTTTTTGAATTTAAAAAGGAGGGGGAACAATTCACCATCACCATACTGCTCATTCTCCCCGAGCCCCCACTGTTCACCGACTCCGGCCAGCGGTCTCGGCCAAGCCCCGCCGGTTGCTCAGCCTGGCCCGGCGGCGCTGTCACTGCTCCTCCCTCTGTGGTAACTCCGGCGACCGAGCCCTTTCCGCTGTCGACTTCCCTCCATCACCTATCACCACCATCATCTCCTCCATCCGTCCACCGTGAGCCAGCCGGCGGTCCCTGCCCAGTCCGGTGCTCCATCCTCTCCTCTCCCTCTGCTGTTTTTCCCCCGGCGATCGGACCCCCCTCAGTCCGGCGCTGTCTCGTGCGACCGGCGGCCTGTCTCCGTCCAGGCGACTCCCTCCGGCTGTTCCTCTCCCTCTGCGTTCACCACCGGCGAGCGGCCAACCCGACCTGCTGCCGCTGCTCCTCCCTCTGCCAATCACTCCGGTCCGGCGAGCAGCCGACCGCCCCGACTCCCGCTGCACCCATCCGACTCAGCCGCTCCACCCCGGGCTCCCCGCTGTCGAGCTTCGGCGACTCTGGAGCATTCCCCTCTGCGTTCTCCCTCCGGCGCTGCACAGAGCTCCGGCCTCCATCTCCACCACTCTGCTGGCCTACAACCAGACGACCCCTCTGCACTCCGGCCTCCCTGCTCAGTCCGGCGAGCGACTCCGGCCGGCAGCCACTCCACCACTGTAAGGCTCCCCTCTTCTTCTCCCTCCTTCTCTATATATATATATATGTATATATATATATATATGTATATATATATATATATATATATGTATATGTATATATATATATATATGTATATATGTATGTATATAACTTGTAATATATATTAGTGTATATTTAATCAATGTATAGGTATTTGTATATATAGTAATTTATGTGTATAGTATAAAAATACAGGGTAATGTATAATTTAATAATGTGAATGTATATTATCTGTTTAATTTATGATTAATACATGTGTACGTATAGTATTTATTTAGCTAATACTATATACACATATGTATAGTAATTATTTAATTTATGTTTAATATATATACTTTAGTATAATGTAAAAATGTGTATTTTAATATATGTGTATATACTTTAGCGTATGTATGCATTTAAAATATGTATACGTATATTATTTATTTTATTATTATTTGTATAAGTATAGTATGTATTTAAACAAATTGTATAATTATAGTATGTATAATTAATTTTATAATGTGTAATTAATTGTATACCTATATGTACACTGTTTTTCATAAATTGTACTTTATAAAATATACACTATATTATTAGTGTAATTAATGTATATGTATTTATATGTATTTAATTAATGTGAATGTAAGTGCTATATATATATTAATTGGTATAATTACCTGAATATAGTATAAAGATAATTTTGGTATAAATATTATTGTGGTAAATATATATAGTATATATATAGAACAGTATTGATATATATGTAATAAAATACATATTTTGGTATAAATGTATAAATATGCAATTACGTATTTTGGTACAATGTGTATATGTGTATGTGTACGTATTAAATAATATATTTTTAATATGTATATTTTGGTATATATAAATACGTGTTCTGCTATGTATATTAAATATGTAGTATTTTGGTATCAACATATATATGTAGATTATATTTTCATTTTGGTATATGTAAGTATATATACATATATACAAACTTATTTTGGTATAGGTATAAACATGAATTATATATGTGTTTTAGTATTTAATATTATATATATATAATGTATTGGCATATATATATATGTATATGTGTGTATATATTTTGTATAAACCCTTAGTATATTATTATATATATAGTTGGCCTATCTAGTAGTTGACCCTTATCGTACCTAGCCCTAAGGCCAATATAATTCTTCTGTGTGTTAGGATAGCATCTGATGCAAGTGTTGTAATTGTGATATGTTTATAGGACTGTTGGTTCACCCAGGGGATACTCTGGAACAGGACATCCATAATTACCAGCTAAGGACCCAAGGCAAGTACATTCTCTGATAATTTCCAATTCTTGATAATTTCTATAAATTCAACAATCATGAAATGTTACATCTGAATCTTTGACACTGTGCTACACGGACTAGTATAACTTGGATCTACAGTCATGAGATGTTACCTTGATTATCGTATTGACATTGTACACGACATGTATATTTAGACATCGTACATGATAGACTTGACTTGCTCGTGTATCGTGACGTGTCATGGTTGGATCCACAGTACTAGTTGGGAGCGGGGAAGTAGTTAGTAAGAAATGTGATCATAACCTCTTATTGTAGTATAGAAATTGTAAGTGTTAATCATGCTCTTCACCCATGATTAGCCAGGCCCTGTAGCTATCGTACATGTTCCCAAGCCGATCACATTTTGAAACTACTATTTCAAACACTTAGAATAGATTACAGTTCCCTATTTTAAATCATATACTACATCACCCGTATACGATACTGTTTCTTGTTCTTCTTATTTCCATACATGCACTGACTGTATCATATTGCCTATCTTTTTATATTACCTGTCTCTCTTAAATTGCCATTACGATTATTTCACTGTCTTCTCAGTAGCTAGCATGACATGTTTTATTGTATTATAGACATTATCAATTAATGGAACTGTTATTTGAGAGTGTTGCTTTGCTCCTTCCTGACTGGAAATATTTTTCCAGACTATGCCTTAGAGGACCGCTGTCCGACACTTTATGGACCATATGGTGAGTAGCTGCAGACTTGGTAGTTAGATGTGATTCTGGAAGTTCTAGCCGGAATTATTATTTATTGTTAGTTCTTTAAGTAGACTATTTGGTACCGGATTTGTCTCCGGCATTTTGATGATTCTTGGATATTGTTGAGTTAGAATATTACTTGTGGACTTGTGTTGTGTTTAATTTTAGTTTTACTATTCGAAATCTTATCGTGCTGTAATCCTGTGATTGAGTATGTGTTCATCTTATTTGTGTCATTCGTGCCTCCTAATGGAGATTGGATGCTTGCGTGACATTAGTTAGATAGTATCAAGACCTTGACAGCGTTCTACCGCCGATGCTGCGGCGTAGGCTGGACGTACCCACGCACTCGTGCCCCTAAACCGGGTGCGGGTCGTGACACATTTTTAGTGGTGGCCCATGCAGGTCAGACTTCGCGAGTTGTGCGATGTCGTAGTAGTGCGACGTCTTCGTTGTACTACTGCGTGCCTGCAATAGGATCTAGGACATAGGATACTAGGACGAGAGCAAATACTCAATCACAATTCCTTGAGAGATTCCTGGGATGACCCCTGAGAATCTTGTTAAAATTCCAATTTAAATTATTCCCTTGTTCCGTCCATTCTCATTTGTTGATATTGATTTGATTGTTGTTGATTAATTATTAAGTTAGGATTTTTGGTTTCATAGTAGGGCTGGATTTCATATCAAGATGAACTTGCAGACTGATTTATGGTATTACCTGATGATGCATGTCGATGAGGACAGTGAGAATGATTAACATTAGAGCTATTGGACTACAAAAGGTGGATTTAAAATTTTTAATTGAAGATTGAAAATGAAATTCAAGTTTTAGGATTCTGAGAAGATTGAGATTGTTATTAAAAGTTATTTTGAAGATTTTAATGAATTGCAAAATTTTGAAATTTGAGGAATTGAAATATTGTTATTAAAATTTTATTTTTGAGGATTCAGATTCGATTCAGTAAACCTAGACAAGTCTGTAAGGATCTTTAAGGTGATTAAGTTTTCACTTCAGTATTAGATAATTAACCTTGAGGAAAGAGTATGTATTTTACCATAAAAATTTATTCGAGGAGTTATTTTCAGGAATTTCATTTGAGGATAAAATTTTATAGTGAGAGAGATATACTAGTATATAGTAGATGAGATGCATGTGTAAGGATATGTTGGCTTGAGCATGATTGAGATTTCACTGCCAACTGGCTTAGGTGTTCATCTAGGATTGTATTGGAGAGAGCAGTACTTAGTATGGTGTGTTGCAATTGATATGCACTTGAGTGATGAGGATAACTAGTATCAACGGTTGTAGTAGGTAAGAAAGCTAGCAGTGAGTATGTTTTTAGTAGAACTGTGGTACCTAGGGGATAGATGTATCAGACCATGGATGCATCTTTGACTTGTGCAATCACAACTAGGATTGTTATTCCCAATCTTTATCTTGAATGTTGCTTCTTTAGAACTGTACTGTCCTTCCTTGATGATATCGTATTTTTGCCTAAATTGATTCTTTGGGATCTGTCTTCAGGATGTCGCCGCAGACAAGGTCTATGAGAGCGGGAACATCAGCTTTAGAGGGGTCTGCCACCTCTCCACCTGAGGGACAGACAGCAGTAGTTCCTCCTACATCTCCAATGCACGTAGGAGTATCTGCACTTTTCGGGGATCCTCCTCCTCCACCTGTTAAGAAGATTGCCGCAGCTGTGACGGACAACCTTCCTCCTCCACCGACAACGATTCCCGGAGGTTTGCCCATTGATGGAACGCAGATGTTTACCTTGATCCAAGGCATGGTAGATGCCCAGAGAGTGACGGCAGATGCTCAGCGAGTTCAAGCTGAGGCTCAGAGGGTGCAAGCAGAAGCGTACCAGGCACAAACCGAGCTGATGAAAGAAAACATGGAGAATGCTCATCAAGTGACTCTCCAAGCTTTGGAGAGAGTAGCACAGTACCAGCAGTTTCCTGGCCAGCAACAGCAGAGATCAGGCACTATAGTGGATTTCAAAAGGATGATGCCTCGAGAGTTCAAAGGCACCGAAGGGATACTCTACGCTGACGACTGGCTAGAGGATATAGAGAGAAGCCTGCGATTGACCCAGATTCCGGAGAACTTGCAGATAGAAGCCGCTGGCAGTCAGATGTTCGATATCGCACTCACGTGGTATCGCACGGAGCCGAGAATTACTGCGCAAGGACTTACTTGGGAGACCTTCAAGGAACTCTTCAAGGAGAAGTTCTTTCCCGACGTGGCATTGGGAACCTTGGAAAGTCAGTTTCATGACTTAGTTCAAGAAAATATGTCGGTCGACGAGTACGCTGCAGAATTCTGTAGATTGAGTCGTTTTGCATCATCTATGATTCGAGACCCAGGAGATCGAGCCCAGAAATTTAGAAAGGGACTGACGAGAGAAATTAGGTCGCGCACTTCTGGTCGTCGTACCGCTACCTTTGAGGCCATCTTGATGGATGCCCAGATTGCAGAAGAGGATCTGGATCTCAGGCCTAAGAGGAGTCGCAATACTATTGGAGATACAAATGATAGCGCAGGACCGGCCAAGCATCCCCGTATTCAGCACCAACAGCAGTACCAAGTACCATTTCATATTCAGCAACAACCATGGACATTTCAGCATCCACAACAGTACCTAGCACCAGTTCCTATCCAGCAACATCAATGGGCATATCAGTATCAACAGCAGTACCAGGCACCAATCCATGTTCAGCAGGATCAGCAACAGCCTCCAAGAGAGACACAACAGACTTGTCATTTCTGTAAGAAGCCAGGTCACCTTTGGAAGAGCTGTAGAACGAGGCTAGGACTTTGTTTGCACTGCGGCGCTGCGGGACATCGAGTAAGGGATTGTCTTCTGGCCCCTTATCTTCCCGGCCAGCGCGCAGCTTCAGATTATAGAGATCCAGTTAGGCTACCTGTGGAACCGTATATGGCTCAGCACCCGCGAAGGGAACCACCCCAGCAGGGCGGGCATTTGCGATGACGGTCGAGGAGACCGATACTGCAGGTAATGTGTTAGCAGTTTCTGTTCTTTCCTTTATTCTGTTCCTACCTATTTGATTGATTGATTGCTTAGTACAATAGTTGTATGCATGATTTTCTTGTTAGAATGTAGTTAGTAGTACCCCTGATACAGAGACTGCAATACCATGACAAAGACACCATGACCGTACATATCCCCTTAGGTTGCATGTTGTATGATTGTAGGAAGTTTTGACCATGATTATTGGGGTTTGACCATAGTAGACTTATGAAGAGGTTATTACTTGACAAGAGGAACAAGATGATTAAAATTTGAGGATAATTATTGATTTAAATAAATGGTTAAGAAATTAACATGGCATAATTGGTGGTTTAATTAATTCCAGGAAAGATTATGACATGTTTAAGTTGGTTATTAATTTGGAAATTTTGGGAGACTATCATCATATTTATTCGATTGCAAGTTAGGATTTTTTTTGAATTTTATAATTGGATGTAACATTTGGAGAATCCTTAAATATCATATTGCTGAGTATTTGAGGAGTGGATATTAAATTCCGGGTATTGAATTATTAACTCAAAACTTTCAAGGAAATTTTAATTAAAAGGGACTTTGATTCTATTTTGAGGATTTTTTCAGGAATACAAATAATTCAGAATTTTTGAAATTATGAGAGGACATTGTGGATTATTAACTAATTTCATGTATGATGAATTTAAAATTTGAGGGAATAATAATGTGTATGAATAAACGCTACTTTGAGGATTTTAATTTTGAGGACAAAATTTTTTTAAGGTGGGTAGACTTGTCACTACCACATTCCGAAAATAGGGGTATTTTCGACTTTTTGCAATATTTAATATTATGGTATTTACAATTAAATTAATTGCATGAATAGTATATATTTAAATTAAATAACTGTGTGATGTGTACTTTAATATATTATATTATAGACAGTGTTCGTTGTGTTTGTGATGGTAGACTTGACCTAGAAGCCAGTAGATAAGCACCTGTCGGAATTATGGAATTTTGAGGTTAATTGTTTTATTTTAGAATTAATTTATTGGAGGTGTAATTAATTACAGTATTTTATTTAATATTTTTGCGCATTGCCTTTGCTTCGATATTTGGAGCACTATCCAGACTTTTGCCTTCCAACAAATTTTACCATCTTGCCCTAGACATGCCCGCCTTCAATTCTGCTATTTTTGCAACTCATAATTATGCTCCCTGTGCATTATTTCTGGCCGCGCAAAAATCGTCGCGGACGTTTATTTTAAAATTCCTATTTTGTATCGTTGTGCGTTCCAATCGAAAATTGGAGGCCATCTTGACCTATTTTTTGTGCGGCCCAAATTAGGGTAATATTCTGTTCTGAGTCTTCATCATTATTGGTATTGATGACCTGACCTGATTTTGGCCCCATGTACTCCTAATTAATTGTTGAACACAACTTGCATTTATTTCTATTAAAATTGAGGATACTATTTTATCTGATTCTGAAATTCCATATTAATCCCAGTGCCCTGTAAATTGAGCCCATACCGATCATACAGTGCCCCCTGACCCTACAAAACACCGGACCCCGAATCGCCCGCCAAATTTTCGTCATTTTATGTGTTTGTGCAATTTCCCAAATTTAAGGGGGTTAAATTGCAAATTGGTATTTTTGTGCCAACACCCAATTATTTAAACCAATGAGGGAGTCTATTAATTTTTAATTAAAAACCCTCATTTTCCTCATGATTAAATTTCCTTCATGTTTAGTCTGGACCCCTCATTTAGAGGGTCAATCATAACCCTCCATCAAATCCCCTCATCCTATATAATGACATGTCTACATCAACCCTAATCCCTAGAAACCTAGGTTTTCCCCCACCTCACAAGCCTCCAAAACTCCTCAAGCCTCCTCCCTCTCTCCTACGTATGTCATTCTTCTTCTCCTTTTTTCCTTTCTTCTTCTTCTATTTTCTTCTCCTTCTTCCCTTCTTCTTCTTCTTCTTCTTTGTTTTCTTATTTTTTTGAATTTAAAAAGGAGGGGGAACTCTTCACCATCACCATACTGCTCATTCTCCCCGAGCCCCCACTGTTCACCGACTCCGGCCAGCGGTCTCGGCCAAGCCCCGCCGGCTGCTCAGCCTGGCCCGGCGGTGCTGTCACTGCTCCTTCCTCTGTGGTGACTCCGGCGACCGAGCCCTTTCCGCTGTCGACTTCCCTCCATCACCTATCACCACCATCATCTCCTCCATCCGTCCACCGTGAGCCAGCCGGCGGTCCCTGCCCAGTCCGGTGCTCCATCCTCTCCTCTCCCTCTGCTGTTTTTCCCCCGGCGATCGGACCCCCCTCAGTCCGGCGCTGTCTCGCGCGACCGGCGGCCTGTCTCCGTCCAGGCGACTCCCTCCGGCTGTTCCTCTCCCTCTACGTTCACCACCGGCGAGCGGCCAACCCGACCTGCTGCCGCTGCTCCTCCCTCTGCCAATCACTCCGGTCCGACGAGCAGCCGACCGCCCCGACTCCCGCTGCACTCATCCGACTCAGCCGCTCCACCCCGGGCTCCCCGCTGTCGAGCTCCGGCGACTCCGGAGCATTCCCCTCTGCGTTCTCCCTCCGGCGCTGCACAGAGCTCCGGCCTCCATCTCCACCACTCTGCTGGCCTACAACCAGACGACCCCTCTGCACTCCGGCCTCCCTGCTCAGTCCGGCGAGCGACTCCGGCCGGCAGCCACTCCACCACTGTAAGGCTCCCCTCTTCTTCTCCCTCCTTCTATATATATATATATATGTATATATATATATATATATGTATATATGTATGTATATAACTTGTAATATATATTAGTGTATATTTAATCAATGTATAGGTATTTGTATATATAGTAATTAATGTGTATAGTATAAAAATACAGGGTAATGTATAATTTAATAATGTGAATGTATATTATCTGTTTAATTTATGATTAATACGTGTGTACGTATAGTATTTATTTAGCTAATACTATATACACATATGTATAGTAATTATTTAATTTATGTTTAATATATATATTTTAGTATAATGTAAAAATGTGTATTTTAATATATGTGTATATACTTTAGCGTATGTATGTATTTAAAATATGTATACGTATATTATTTATTTTATTATTATTTGTATAAGTATAGTATGTATTTAAACAAATTGTATAATTATAGTATGTATAATTAATTTTATAATGTGTAATTAATTGTATACCTATATGTACACTGTTTTTCATAAATTGTACTGTATAAAATATACACTATATTATTAGTGTAATTAATGTATATGTATTTATATATATTTAATTAATGTGAATGTAAGTGCTATATATATATTAATTGGTATAATTACCTGAATATAGTATAAAGATAATTTTGGTATAAATATTATTGTGGTAAATATATATAGTATATATATAGAACAGTATTGATATATATGTAATAAAATACATATTTTGGTATAAATGTATAAATATGCAATTACGTATTTTGGTACAATGTGTATATGTGTATGTGTACGTATTAAATAATATATTTTTAATATGTATATTTTGGTATATATAAATACGTGTTCTGCTATGTATATTAAATATGTAGTATTTTGGTATCAACATATATATGTAGATTATATTTTCATTTTGGTATATGTAAGTATATATACAAACTTATTTTGGTATAGGTATAAACATGAATTATATATGTGTTTTAGTACTTAATATTATATATATATAATGTATTGGCATATATATATATATATGTGTGTATATATTTTGTATAAACCCTTAGTATATTATTATATATATAGTTGGCCTATCTAGTAGTTGACCCTTATCATACCTAGCGTAGCCCTAAGGCCAGTATAATTCTTCTGTGTGTTAGGATAGCATCTGATGCAAGTGTTGTAATTGTGATATATTTATAGGACTGTTGGTTCACCCAGGGGATACTCTGGAACAGGACATCCATAATTACCAGCTAAGGACCCAAGGCAAGTACATTCTCTGATAATTTCCAATTCTTGATAATTTCTATAAATTCAACAATCATGAAATGTTACATCTGAATCTTTGACACTGTGCTACACGGACTAGTATAGCTTGGATCTACAGTCATGAGATATTACCTTGATTATCGTATTGACATTGTACACGACATGTATATTTAGACATCGTACATGATAGACTTGACTTGCTCGTGTATCGTGACGTGTCATGGTTGGATCCACAGTACTAGTTGGGGGCGGGGAAGTAGTTAGTAAGAAATATGATCATAACCTCTTATTGTAGTATAGAAATTGTAAGTGTTAATCATGCTCTTCACCCATGATTAGCCAGGCCCTGTAGCTATCGTACATGTTCCCAAGCCGATCACATTTTGAAACTACTATTTCAAACACTTAGAATAGATTACAATTCCCTATTTTAAATCATATACTACATCACCCGTATACGATACTGTTTCTTGTTCTTCTTATTTCCATACATGCACTGACTGTATCATATTGCCTGTCTCTTTATATTACCTGTCTCTCTTAAATTGCCATTGCGATTATTTTACTGTCTTCTCAGTAGCTAGCATGACATGTTTTATTGTATTATAGACATTATCAATTAATGGAACTGTTATTTGAGAGTGTTGCTTTGCTCCTTCCTGACTGGAAATATTTTTCCAGACTATGCCTTAGAGGACCGCTGTCCGACACTTTATGGACCATATGGTGAGTAGCTGCAGACTTGGTAGTTAGATGTGATTCTGGAAGTTCTAGCCGGAATTATTATTTATTGTTAGTTCTTTAAGTAGACTATTTGGTACCGGATTTGTCTCCGGCATTTTGATGATTCTTGGATATTGTTGAGTTAGAATATTACTTGTGGACTTGTGTTGTGTTTAATTTTAGTTTTACTATTCGAAATCTTATCGTGCTGTAATCCTGTGATTGAGTATGTGTTCATCTTATTTGTGTCATCCGTGCCTCCTAATGGAGATTGGATGCTTGCGTGACATTAGTTAGATAGTATCAAGACCTTGACAGCGTTCTACCGCCGATGCTGCGGCGTAGGCTGGACGTACCCACGCACTCGTGCCCCTAAACCGGGTGTGGGTCGTGACAGTTACCATGAGAATTATAGAGTAATTATGCAAAATACTCAAAATAGAGCCTCGTATCACACCATATGGCAAAATACCGTAATTCGCCCTACACGTATCCATTTGTGGACACATACCTAGTCCCATAACCCTGATCTAAGTCTAAATAGATCTAATTGGTCTCATGACACACAATTGATGTGTCAAATTCGTAATTCCCTCAACATGCACATAAAACTCTACATAGAACTCACATTACATAGCCAAATAGCCTAGAACTTGTTCCTATAGGTAGTCCTATGCCATGGGATCATTTCTAAGGGTCAAATGGATAATTAAGAAGCTATAATGAGAGAAAAATTCAGGAATTACCAATTTGAAGATGGATTTTCAATGAAAATACAATTGGATACGATCCGGACACGATCTCTAGCTCTAAAATTCCTCTTTCTTGTGCTCCTTGCTTTAACCAAGCTCCAAGGCTCCAAGAGTGATGAATTTGAGAAGAAAATGGAGGTGAATTGAGTAGAAGATCAATGGAAAGAAAATAAAAACTTGGGGATCTAGAATTTAGAATCAAAATGCAATGCAAATGAGGAGAGAGAGAGAGAGAGGAGAACCCCCCCCTCTAATAGTAGCCGGCCTCTTCTCCCCTTCCCCAAGCAAAATTAAATGTCTAAGTTACCCCTACATGGTAAATTATGAGAAATAATTAAGGGTGAATATTTTTGAAAGTCTCTAATTGTAATTAAACTAATTTTTCTTAAGAATTAGTAAAAATGACTAATGGCCTTGGATCCGAGTTGGGTTCACTATTTGTCATGACAAATCTAAATAGATCCATATGTGTCAAATCTAAATATTGGGGGTAGTCTCTCTAACTAAAAAAAATAATATAAATTTTTAACTAAATAATTAATACAATCATCACACTAATATTCAATATTATATTCCTAAAATTAAATACCCATGCCAAATTACAAAACTACCCCTAGCTGAAAAAGTGAAGGTGACAATCCTACCCACCTTAAAAAAAATTTGTCCTCAAAATTAAGGAAGAATCTAACTACCAAAAGCAATTAATACAAGCAAGAAAGAATCATACCTCACCGCTCAAACAGATAAGGGTATCGCTCGCGTATCTCGGTCTCTCGTTCCCAGGTACTCTCTCCTGACGAGTGATGCCTCCATACGACGTGTACCAAAGAAATCGTCTGGTTCCGCAGTACCTTCTTTCTATGGTCCAAAATCTCCACAGGCTGCTATGGGTAGCTGAGAGTCGGACCAACCTCAATCTCCGAGTGGTCTAGTACATGGCTAGAATCTGCCATATACTATCTCAGTTGTGACACGTGGAATACGTTGTGCACTCCTTATAATACAGGCGGCAAGTCTAGTCTGTAGGCCACTGCATCAACCCTCTCAAGAAGACCGAAAGGTCCAATGTATCGTGGACTAAGCTTTCCGCATCCACCAAAGCGAATCGTGCCCCGTGTCGGAGAAATCCTTAAGAATACCATATTGTCAATTTAGCATGAAATACTGCCTTAGAACTCTAACTAAAACAAATAATCACAAGCAATGCAAAACAAAATCTATACCTCAAACTCCAATCGTCTCCGATGGCTATCGGTCCAATGCCGCTGTCTGTCATGCGCAACCCGAAGTTTATCCCTGATAAGCTTTACCTTCTCATCCACATCCATGACCATCTCTAGTCCTAATAAGGCTCTCTTACCAACATCATCCCATAATAACGGAGTACGACATCTCCGTCCATATAATGCCTTAAACGGTGACATCTCAATACTGGCCTGATAATTGTTGTTGTAAGAAAACTCTACCAAGTAAAGATGATCATCCCAAGAGCCTCGAAAATCTAAAACACAGATGCATAGCCTATCCTCAAGAGTCTGGATAGTCCTCTCCGACTACCCGTCTGTCTGAGCGTGATATGCGGTACTGAACTTGAGCTGAGCGCCCAAGCTAGCCTACAAACTCCGCCAAAAGTAGGATATAAAGCGACTATCCCGATCTTAGACTATGCTTATGGGAATTTTATGCAATCTGATTATCTGTCACATATACATCTCTGTGAGCTTCTTCGTAGATGTACCCACTTTGAATGGAAGAAAGTGGGCTGATTTGGTCAGCCTGTCTACGATGACCCAAATCGCGTCTTTCTCTCCTGGAGAACGCGGAAGCCCCAAAACAAAGTCCATCATTACATGCTCCCACTTCTACTCTAGAGTGAGTAAAGGCTAAAGCAATCCAAATGGCCACTGTCTCTCCGTCTTTACCTACTGGCATACCAAGCATCTGGATACGAAGATAGCCACCTCCCATTTTATGCCATACTACCAAACATGCTCTCTCATGTCTCTATACATCTTATTGGAACCTGGATGCATAGAGTACTAAGATCAATGCGTCTCCTAAAGAACCTTCTCGCATAATGCTCTTCTCGGCAGACAATCTGTTATCGTACCGCAATAATCCATCATCTGCAATACTGAAGTCCTTTGTCAATCCTATTCGGACATGCGCTCTGATGCTCCTCAGAGACTCATCCTCAAACTGTGCGTCTCTGATCCAGTCCATCAACTCCGACTGTACGTGAAGTCCCCACATCTGTGTCACAACATTAGGAACTAGTGCCTCAATACCCAAGCTATTAGATCGGCTAATAAATATTTGTCCTTTGTCAAGTACATAGCCACTGGATACCTGTCCAAGGCATCAACGACTACGTTGGCCTTCCCTGGATGATACTGCAAGAAAATATCGAAGTCCTTTATCAACTCAAACTACCGCCTCTGCCTCATATTGAGCTCATTTTGTGTGAACACATACTTCAAGCTCTTGTGATCTGTAAAGATCTCTACCCATTCTTCATACAAGTAATGCTTTCATAGTTTAAGAGCAAAAATAACTGCTGCCAACTCCAAGTCATGGGTTAGGTAGTTCTTCTCATTCAGACATAATTGCCTGGAAGCATAGGCAATCACCTTCCCATTCTGCTGTAACATACAACCCAAACCCTTACTCGATGCACTACTATATATAGAAAATTCTCGTATCCCTGATGGCAATGTCAACACTGGAGTTATAGTCAACCTCTTCTTTAGCTCCTTAAAAGTAGACTGACAATCCTCAGTCCAGATGAACTCCACGTCCTTCTGGTTAGTCTAGTCATTGGCTCCGCAATCATGGGAAAATCCTGAACAAATCTCCGATAATAGCCTGCCAATCCAAGAAAACTCCTAATCAGCAGCTAGAGCAACAAGGTAAGGGTTGGTTAGTTAGTTTATTTGATAGTTTAGTTAGCTTGAGTTGTAGTTAGTTGGTTAGTTACTTTAGTATATAGTTATATATGTATATGTACTTATTGTTAGTAGTAGAATATATATATACTTGTATCTCTAGTTAGTGATATGTATGTAGGTATGTATATATGTTTATATGTATTGGTAGTTAGTATAGCTAGTAGTATTGTGTTAATTCATGCATGTTAGTTTATAATTTAGTATATTGGATAGTTAAGTATTTGTAGAATTCACATTACCTTGTGATACTAAGATAATGTCAAGGTATTGATGGATACTCAAGGTATTGGGTTTGAGTATCAAGATGGGTGTGTAGTGGTCTGATACCGCATGAGTTCAAAGCCAAGGTATCCACTTAGCATTAGTTTAGTTAGGGATATTTAATATTGTTGATTTTATATACATACTATGATATTTTCATATCTAAATTAATTGTGTATCTTACGATACGGTATCTTATGGTTTCCTAGTATCCTATTATAACTAGTGTGGCCTAGTTACATAGTGTATGGATCCAATATCTTAGAGATAGACTCATGCAACCTAGAAATAGCTAGTTTGACCTAGAAGTTGACTAGTTTAACTTATTTTCATTCCAAAACCTTATATTGATGTAATATTCCCTATCTAGGTCTTCGAGGCACCGTACTGGACATCTTTGATATTGTTCACCAAATTTTAGGTGTGTACATTCTCTGATAGTTTCTCATTTATGATATCCTCTATGTCTCTTGTATCTAGTATAGATATCCTTAATTCTTGACATGATAGTTACACAGATTGGTATATCCGGATCTCGTCGTGAGATGTTATTCCTAGGTATTTATGGTGTATCTTGTGCAAGCCTCATTTCCTTGTTCTTCTTGTACAAATACAAATATTGGTTTATGAGAAGAGTAGTGCCCTTCTTATGGAAACCCGTGTCATAACCTACCATGGTTGGATCTACTATACCAGTCTGGGGCGGAGAGTATGTAGTGTAGATATGTGATCATACCCTCCTTGTATCAAGTCTTGTTCATTGAATAGTGTTAATCATACATCGCACGTATAATTAGCCAGGCCATAAATCTTGTATCAAGTTCCCAAGCAGATCACATGTTAAACTGGTACGCGCTCACTTAGTCATTAGTATTTCTTGTTCATTTCCATATTGCCCATTCTTGTATTTATTTCCAGTATTTCCTTTATTGCATATCTCTTGTATCTATATGTTGCATCTTGTATATTCACATCTATTTACTGTAACATAGTTTATATCATTTATTAGAACTACTGTTAGAGATGTACTCTGCTCCTTTCCTGACTGGATATATTTTTCTCAGATGACACTAAGGAGTGGTACCCCACTCACTACGGACCTCAGGACGTGGTTGGCTTAGAGCCAGAGACCATGGCTCAGGAGGGTCTCATCCCGACTGAGACAGACGATCCAGGACTCGTAACTTCTTAGTTAGTTTTTAGGACTCGTAGCTTCTTAGTTAGTTTTCTTTTGTACTGGATTTGTCTCCAGCAATGTTATTAGTATTTCTTGACTCATTGGATATTATTTGGTCTCATGAATTATATTTATGACTCTTTATTCTTTTATCATATTCGTGCTTATTTTTATCTTATAGATCTGTGATTGAGTATATTCATATTACATTAGTGGCATTGTTATATCTTGATATTAGATAGATAGTTTACCCAAATAGCGTTCTACCGTCAATAATGTGGCGTAGTCTAGGCGTTGTTTACTACTTGCATCCCTACACTGGGTGCGGGTCGTGACACCTTGGGTCCAAGTTGGGTTCACTATTTATCATGACAAATCTAAATAGGTCCATATGTGTCAAGTCTAAATATTGGGGCTAGTCTCTCTAACTAAAATAAATAACACAAATTTAACTAAATAATTAATACAATCATCACACTAATATTCAATATTATATTCCTAAAATTAAATACCCATGCCAAATTACCAAACTACACATAGCTGAAAAAGTGAAGGTGACATCTGGCCCAGTGCGTCCCAGACTCCATGTGTTCCATGCATCTCTGGCCCAATACGTCCCAGACTCCATGCGTCCCATGCGTCTCTGGATTTATGCAATTTTGACTCCATGCGGCTTTGAATCCATGCAGTTCACATATGTTGCCTGAACGACAAGAGCAGGGCGGTCGCATAAAACCCCCTGACACAGATTTCGATGTCTGTCAGAAGTTCTGACACCTCACATATTACCCTGAGATGATTCAAAATCCGTGCAATCGATGACTCAAAAAAGACAACAAGTCACATAAGTGCATTAATTGCCTTGATAGACGGGCCATGCCACGTATCCTACGTATACGGCTTCAAAGACCCATGCAGCCTCGACATCATATGGCCAGAGCATCCATCTGACCAAGGCCAAATAAGAGGACGCATACAGCTTTGAGACCCATGTGACCTCATCCACGTACAGCCAGAGGGTCATTTCGACCAAGACCAATAAGAAATTCTATAAGACTACAACAATATGCGACTCTTGACTCACAAGATTTTTCATTACGACCGAAGATGATTTCTCGCACAGTTAGGGGTGACCAAGTGTCTAATTGACCTAGTTATGCACAGAACAACCCTGAGATCTCTTCAAACAGAAAATCATAACCAAACCCACGTGGCGGCTTCCCCACACCATGCGGCTACCATTACGGCCGCATCCTGCTGAAGGATTATCCACGGAGTAAAGAGAGTTGCTACACTCCTAACCCTCCATCGTCACCCCCCTGATCAAAATAAATATGTACTTATATTGTCTCTTAGGACTCTTCTCTGTACTCTCTAGTTTGTTAATCAAAATTAAGTCCTCGTAGTTCTTCCTTTTGATTTAAATAGCAAACACTTACCACCCCCAGACAGATGGACAATCAGAGAAAACCAACCAGACCTTGGAGGATATGCTCCGAGTCTGTACCTTAGACCTTTGTGGATCTTGGGAGAATCATATTTACTTGGTGGAATTTTCGTATAACAATAGTAATCAGGCCAGTATTCAGATGGCATCTTTCGAAGCACTGTACGACAGAAAGTGTAGATCACCATTGGATTGGGATGACATTGGTGAGAGGAAGATGTTAGGCCCCGAAATGATCACACGGACAGTAGAGGTTGTCAGGAAGATCAGATAGAGAATACGGGTTGCGCAAGATCGACATCGCCATTGGGCAGATCAGCATATTAGGCCTTTAGAGTTTCGTGTCGTCGACCACATATTTTTGTGGATTTTGCCTACCCGTGGAGTTATTAGATTCGGGGTTCGCGGGAAGCGTAGTCCTCCATACTTTAGGCCATTCGATATTCTTGATCAGGTAGGCTATATGGCTTATCGTCTTGCCCTTCCACATTTGCTTCATGAGGTACACGATATATTTTATGTATCTCAGTTGCGTAGGTATTTCCTGGAACCAAGGCATATCCTCGACCACTCTGAATTAGTCGTTGGTACGACTTATCTTACGAGGAGCAATATGTATCCATTCTGGATCAAAAAGAGAAGGTACTCAAGAATCAGACTATTTCTCTTGTCCTAGTTGCCTCGGGGATATCACAATCTTAGAGAATTGACGTGGGAGTGTGAGGACGATATTCTATCTCGGTACCCGCATATGTTCGATTCAGAAGGTATATCCTTCCTTATGCCTTTATATCTAGTTTTTGTGCTCAGATGATCACCTATATGTTTTGATGATATTGCTTGCATGTGTAGTTTTACTAGAAAGATTATAGCATGTTTGTCATGACATCTCTAGCTTGCTTATATTCGAATTTCGATGACAGAATTTTTCTAAGGTGGATAGAGATGTCACTCCTTATTCCCAAATATACGTATTTAAAGCGTATTATTTTTCTTGCTTGCATGTTTAGTAGATTGCATAAGACTTGACCCATTCTTTGGCTTATCTTGGTTCATGGTTTATTTGTTGGGTTGGTTTAATCATGGGTTCATCATGGTCTAAACCTCAAACCTCCTTGTATATAAACCAAACCTCTCCTTCTCTCTCTTCATTACTTTATTTTCTTTCTCTCTCTTGTGTTTTCTCCCTCGAAGTCTTAGGCAAGTACACCTTGCATGAAAAATGGAGAAACCCTATATATTATTGGTCTATTATGCCTATTGTGTGATTTTAAGCATGTTTAAAAGTTAGTATTTTTGAATTTGGTGGATAGAATGGTATAGATCTAAAATTTTATGAGTGTGGGTGCTCTTGATATATTTTCTTGGTTTTGATCTTCAAAAATTTATTGTGTTTGAAAAAGGATAGTTCTATGTGATGGAGCACTTTATTTTGAGCAATTTGGCTTTCGAACCACTTGATTTGGAGTTGAGATAAGGATTTTATGGCAGATCTAGTCTTTTCGGATTCTTGAAGTTTTTCCATGGCTGATCTTGCTATTCTGGAATGATGGAGTACCATGCGTCCCAATAACATGCGCCCCTCCAGTATGCGCCCATCTTGTAGGACGTATGTCTGATTGTGCATGCTTCTAAAATTCGGACGCATAGTACCTTGAATGCATGGAAATTCACTAAGGCCTAATCCATAAGTCCAGAAGATTATGATGCCATGAGCCCTGCGTCTCTTCTTTTGGACGCATGTCTCGACACAACTTTTGTGTCTCTGCACCGACCTTGTAATTTTGTCCTTTCTCTCGGACACACCTTTTTGCATGTCATATCAGTCACATCAATCACTTTATGTCACTTCACTGACACTTTATTTATTGCCCGTCCCTTCAACACTTGTCCCAAGGAGTAGATTTTAACCCTGAGCATGCGGCCTAGAGACATATGCGGCCAAGTGGTTTATGCGGCCCTGACTTTATATGCGGTTCAGACTTCCTATGCGGCCTAGAGACCCATGTGGCCTTGATTGTGTTTGATTGAATATTTTTTTTATTCTTTAATAATTTATAATTGGGTTAATGCTTGTGTTATGATTCTAAGGAAGAACGGATTTAGTAACCAGACCTCGTGCCAGACATGACCATGAGCTAAGATTGGCTTTGAACATAGCATGAGTTTAACTGAGATTTTAGTATGAACCAGACTAAGTGGATAGTGATTAAAAGTGGCTTTGTGCATAAAATAAGATTTTTGTTACAATACGATCTTGATTCATGTAACCCAATATATAATTGGTAATTGGATGTCACTACCACATTTCTAGAATAGGACTTTATTGTCAATTGCCATATTTATTTTATTGTGTTAATATATTGCATGATATATTTATTATACATATTATTTTGTGTTTTAATGCATGGGTTAATGGACTAGACCTAAGAATCCACTAGATAAACCCATGCCCATTTTTAAATTGGTAATTAGTTTAATCCCTAAATATATGACTAAACACCTTTAATTAACTAGTTCTTCATGACAAGCCATGAGGGGCAAATTAGACTTTATGCATTAGAAGCCCTAACCCTAACCCTAGCCTTATATAATTATAGGGAGCCTCCCTCAAGCCTCTCTTCATTCATGAAGAAAACCCTTAAAATAGCCTCCACTTAGAAATCATCTTTCCTTCCTCAAATTTCAGAATTTTTAACCCTAGAAACCCTCATTCCTCCCCCATCAAGAGAAACCTAGGAGCTTGGGCACAAGGAGGCTTGGAGAAGGAGAAGCTACATTGGGAATCCATCTCCCAATAGGTAAAAATCCAAAAAAACCTTATTTTATTTTTGTTTTAATTGATCGTTTGGCTATTAGGAGCCCACACATTGATCTAGGGATGAGTTTTTAGGGACAGCATGAGACTCTTTTGGTTGCATTATGTTTTACCATTGTGTCATAGGTGTATTTGGGTTTAGTGATCCAATGATGCATTTCTCCCAATTTTTCATAGCCCTAATTTTATATATATATATATATGTGTGTGTGTGTGTGTGTGTGTGTGTGTGTGTGTGTGTGTGTTTGCATCATATACATAGAGGTTTGATTTCAATTTGGGATTTTAAGCATGGGTATTCATAAGTAATCATGTGAATCCCATTTTTAGCACACTAAGTGTTTGTTGATATGCTTAATAGGAGGAATACCTATTTATTTGACCTAGTTCCTTATGCATTAGTAGAAATATACATATATATAAATGTGTACATGTACGTATATTTATTATGTATATGTTTGTTTTGGTGTATCACCTTGGGGAGGTCGGATTCCTGAGGCACAGTGCATGTGCATTGTGCAGTTGGGTGTACATGAGTGCACTAGTGTTAGGTGAGTCGAGTTTAGTGCTATGCGTGTACAGTGAGAAGTCGTGGAACCTGTATGTGTGTTGAGGCCAGCACAGGCATGTGCATCAGTGTGGGTGCAGTCGAGTTCCTGGGACCGTGTGTATTAATGCATTATGCTCACAGTATGTACGTTAAGTGTGTTGTGTATCACCTTTGAGCAGTGAATGTATAAGTGAGTAGTTGGTATCACTGTGTGTCAGTATATCAGCAATTGGGGAAAATGAGTATCAGGATCTGAGTGTTGTATTATGTATCAGCATTGCAGATGGTTCCCAGTGAGTGATGTGTTTGTGCCTGTGAGTGATCAGTGTGTTTGTATGTGCTGTGTCAGTTTCCAGTGTGGGTGCAGTCGGGGATCAGTATCAGTTAGAGTACCCAGGTTCTTGAGTATTAACTTCTTCTTGAGTATCAGGTTTCATGTGTTTACTGTGCAGTATCACTTTTCTTCACTGTGCAGTCTATTTCAGGAGCAGTATAGGAAGCCTCTGTGTGTATCTCAATCAGTGTCAATAGTGAGTGTCTCAGTGAGATGTTTGAGTGTTTGTGCCTGTGAGTAACAGTGATGTGGTGTGCAGCAGATAGGTTTGTGCATTAGTAGACTGTGGTGCATAGTTTTGACACTGTGAGTTTAGATACCTATGATCCTTGGGTTGAGCTCAGTAAGTTTTTGGTGTATTAAGTGTAAAGGGGTTGGCATAGGTATTGGTATCAGTCAATACTCTAGTGAGTGTAGTGGTGTTAGTAGTAGAGATGAGGAGAGGTTGTTACCTGAGGCAGGGGATACAAGAATAGTACCTTCATATATGGGGCTCCTAGGTTCAGTCAGTGAGTAGGGAGATACGAGTGTGTATCATTCCATATTATGTGTCTATGTAAATATGTGTGAGTATCAGGTAGCATTAGTTAAGAGCTAGTTGTAGTATCTCATTTTCAATTAAGAAATGAGTTGCTGATAGTTATAGTATCGTTGCCTCTGCTTTGAGTATCAGGAAGTTTCGAATAGCTGCTGGATTTCCTGCTTCTATCACTTTAACTTGGGTTAAGTACATCACATATTGGTATATGCCTGCCTGTGTATGTTAGCAATTGGGCTAAGTTCAGCAGACCTTTCAAATTTTGAGGGGAATTATACCTCAGTTTCATGAGCCAACAAGCCTTGATTTATGTGGGTATCATATTTTTCCTTATGATTGTTTCCTAAGTATATGTATACATTTTTCCAGTTAGTTAAGCCTAGTGTACCTAAGAATGAGCAGTTAGCAAATAGTTAGATACTTAGGTATATAGTTACTTGTTTCCTTAATAGTTAGATATGTATATACCCTAAGTTAGACTATTAGCTAAGAGTAGTATCATATGTATATATTATATGGGTATGTATAATATGATGCAGTGGTATACAAATATGTTAGTTAGCATAAAATTTTTTTATATAAGTAATTATATATATTAGCAGTACTTAGTATAGTTGACAACGACTAGTATAGTTACCTATGGCAAAATCAGCGCACCAAAGACCTAGAAATGACCCGATACCTAACATAAAATTAGATATGCATGTATATCTCTTCAAAACACTTTTTGATATGGATATTTGATATTTAGGTCATTGTGATTCCATCTTGGACATATATCCTCACACCTTCCTTAGGACTACAGGCGAGTACATTCTCTGACAGTTTTCATTATGTTGATTAATTCTATAATTCTAGTTGTATAGTATACATGATTCTGACACTGCGGATACACGAGTTAGCATCATAGATACCTGTCATGAGGAGTCGTGATTGGAATCCATCATGCTAGCTGGGGACGGGAAAATATTAGCAGATTATGTGATCATACCCCACTTTACATGCATCATAGCTCACCCCACACATCACGTCGGGTGTAGCCTGACCATTTACATGCCTCATAGCCTGTTATATATGGTTAGCCTGACTATTACTCGCATCATAGCTAACCAGATGGTTAGCCTGACCTCACATGTATCATAGCTAATCATATATAACAAACCTGATCTTGTCCCAAGCCGATTACATAAAAAACTGATATTTCAAACCACTTAGCCAGATATTTTATTTCTTTATGTCCAGTTCATTTGTTCTAACATTCACTTATATCTATTCATTGCTAGTTTGTACTGTTGCTGATTACATATTCTCCAGTATTCCATACTTTCAGTATTTACTTTCATCTTGTATTTCCTTACACTATTTTTATAGTTTTGTCAATATAAATGAAACTGTTGTTTAGTGTTTGTGCTTCGCTCCAATCCTGACTGGATAACATTTTAAGAGGACTTGGAGGACTTCTGTCTTACCCACAATGGACCGGGCGTAGAGGGGGACTATATACCAGAGATCCTAGAGGAGTCCCTCTCCTTAGAGGAGACACCACCTGCAGGCATTTAGACGGTCTTATTTATGTATCATTTGTTCTAAAAACTGAGACTTGGGTTGTATTTATTATTGAGACTTTATGTGGACAACTAGACTTTAGACTTGTGTTGTATTTTGTTTAGTTGTGCTTGACTTATATCAGTACTACCTTATCTTATATCTCATCGTGCCATTTATTTCCTATAGTTATTGTGATTGAGTATATATTGAATTGTTGATCAATGTATTATTCATTGTCCTCCTTATGGAGTTGAGATCATTGACAGGTTATGAGTTATGTTTGGTAGTCTTGATACCTGGACAGCGTTCTACCGTCGATGCTGCAGCGTAGGCTGGACGTACCCACGGCTCATGCCCAAATTTTGGGTGCAGGTCATGACACATTTTAGTGGTGGCCTATGCAGGTCTAGATTCGTATTTAGAGCGATATCGTAGTGGTGCTCGCTTGGAGTATTGATATGAGCCTTCTTTAGGAGATAGGATTCAGGCTGAGAGTATGCTCAATCACAACTAAAAAATTTTTGATCCTTATAATGCTATTCTGAATATGTGTTTCCTTTAAATTTTTACTGTCCTTCCTCGATGATATCGTATCTATTGTCTTAATTATTTCTTTTCGGTCTGTCTTCAGGATGCCACCGAAGACTAGGTCATTGAGATTGGGGCAATCAGCTTCAGAGAGGTATGCCACCTCTCGACCTGATGGACAGACATCTGGAGTTTCTCCTACATCTCCTGTTCATGTGGGAGTATCTGCACTTTTCGGGGGTCCTCCTCCCCCACCTGTTTCGAGGGTTGCCCCAGCTATGACGGAGCACCTTCCACCACCACCGACTCAGTTTCCCGGAGGTATGTCCGTTGATGGGGCACAGATGTTTGTGTTGATCCAGGGCATGGTAGATGCTCAGAGGACGTCAACGGAGGCTCAGCGAGTCCAGGCTGAGGCTCAGAGGGTGCAGGCGGAGGCGCACCAGGCACAGACAGAGATGATGAGAGAGAGCATATAGAATGCTCATCAGGTGGCTCTCCAGGCTGTGGAGAGAGTTGCACAGCACCAGCAGCATCCTGGCCAGCAGCACCAGAGGCCGGGTACTATAGTGGAATTCAAGATGATGATGTCTCGGGAGTTCAAGGGTACCGAGGGGATACTCTACGTTGATGACTGGCTAGAGGATATAGAGAGGAACTTGTGCTTGGCGCAGATTTCGGAGATTCTTCAGATCGAGGCCGCCGACAGTCAGATGTTTGACATTATGCTGACATGGTATCGTACTGAGCCGAGACTCATTGTTGGGGGACTTACTTGGGAGGCCTTCAAGGAGATTTTCAAGGAGAAGTCCTTCCCTGACGTAGCCATGGGAGCCTTGGAGAGTCAGTTACATAACTTGGTCCAAGGAAGCATGTCAGTCGACGAGTACGCCGCGGAGTTTTGCCGGTTGAGTCAATTTGTGCCATCGATAATTCGAGACCCAGGAGACAGAGCCCAGAAATTCAGGAAGGGACTGACGAGAGAAATCAAGTCTCTCACATCGGGACATCGCACTACTACATTCGAGGGCATTCTGATGGATGCCCAGATTGCTGAGGATGACTTGGACCTCAGGCCCAAGAGATGATGCGACACTTCAGGAGGAGCGAGCGGTAGTGCGGGACCGGCTAAGCGTCCCTACTTTTAGCATCAACATAGGCCGTACCAGCAGCAGCTTCAGCAGCACCAGGCTCCAGCTCGAGGGCACACCCAGCAGCAGCAGCCACAGAGGCAGACTCAGCCCGATGTCTAGTGTGCGTACTGCGGAAAGGCAAGATACACTAGGGACATATGCAAGAAGAGGTTGGGTACATGCTTGTCCTGTGGATCGTCCGTACATCAGCTGAGGGACTGTCCATCTATTCAGACTCGTCCAGGTCAGGGTGGAGTAGTCGCTCAAAGGGGACCAGCCAGGGTACCTACTATACCAGGAGGCCAGTAGAGGGGACCTCCACTTCCACCACAGCAACAGAGGTTTTCTCAACAACAACAGCAGCAGAGAGGTGCACACCAGGGACGAGCATATGCCATGACGATCGAGGAGGCCGATCCAGCCGGAGACGTGATTTCAGGTTCAGTTCTTCTCGATTCCATTCCAGCACTTGTATTATTCGATTATGATGCTTCCCATAGTTTTCTGTCTGTATCTTATGCTCTTAAGCATCATTTAGAGACGGAACCATTAGATAGGACTTGCAAGATCATGACTGGCGGAGGCATTATTCTAGTCCGTGATTATTGCAAGGACCAGAGAGTATCACTGGAAGGCCGAGAGTTGAGCGTGTGTCGTCATGCCACTTTCGGGATACGATATTATACTCGGAATGGACTGGTTGAGTAAACACCATGCTACTATAGATTGTCATAGAGGCAGAGTGATATTTTGACCACTAGGAGAGCCGGAGTTCGAGGTCGCCAGAGGAGCAGCGGAGCAGAACAGAGGCACTTTTTGCGGAGCCAGGATAGAAGAAGAGGAGTTGTCACATCCTCTGATAGTGGAGTTCCTGTATATATTTCCAGAGGAGTTGCCAGGCTTGCCTCCAGATAGAGATATTGAATTCTCTATAGACTTGGTACCAGGAGCAGAGCCCATTTCACAATACGTCTATAGAGTCAACAACAGCGAGCTGGCAGAACTGAAGATGTAAGTTGAGGAGCTACAGGAGAAAGGCTTCATCAAATCCAGTTCATCACCTTATGGAGCTCCGGTATTGTTCGTACCAAAAAAGGATGGCACGGTGTGCATGTATATTGATTATAGAGCTCTGAACAACATCACTATCAAGAACAAATACTCGCTGCCGAGGATAGATGATCTTTTCGTTCAGTTGAATGGAGCGAAGGTGTTTTGAAAGATAGACTTGAGGTCAGGCTATCACCAGGTAAAGGTGAAAAGAGAAGACATACCGAAGACAGCCTTTCAGACCAGATATGGCCAATTTGAGTTTATGGTAATGTCGTTTGGTTTAACCAATGCACCGGCAGTATTCATGAACTTTATAAACAAGGTGTTCCACCAGTACCTTGATAAGTTCATGGTGGTGTTCATCGATGACATTCTTGTGTATTCGAAGACCCCAAAGGAGCACGAAGAGCATCTGAGGATGATCTTGGAGACTCTCAGAAAGGAGGAGCTGTACGGGAAGCTTTCAAAGTATGATTTCTTCCTTGACAAGGTTAAATTTCTTGGGCATGTGGTGACAGGTGACAGAATCTCAGTTAACCCAAAGAAGATCGAGGAAGTGGAGTCGTGGACAACTCCCAGTTCAGTAGCTGAGATCATGAGCTTTTACGGACTAGCCGGATACTACAGGCGGTTTGTACAAGACTTCTCCAGGATTGCAGAGCCAATGACTAGGCTGACGAGGAAAGATATAGATTTTGTTTGGACGAAGGATTGTCAGGCCGCATTTGATGAGCTGAAGAAGAGGTTGACGATAGCTCCAGTATTGACGTTGCCATCGGGGACAGGTGGTTTCACTATCTACAGTGATGCTTTGGGAAAGGGTTTGGGTTGCGTTCTTCAGCAGTACGGGAAGGTGATTGCCTATGCTTCCAGGCAATTATGCCCTCATGAAAAAAACTACCCTACCCATGATTTAGAGTTGGCAGCGGTTATCTTCGCTCTGAAACTGTAGAAACACTACCTGTACGGAGAGCGTGTGGAAATCTTCACAGACCACAAGAGCTTGAAGTACGTGTTTACACAGAAAAAGCTGAATATGAGGCAGAGGAGGTGGTTGGAGTTGATGAAGGACTTTGACATCTCATTGCAGTACCATCCAGGGAAGGCCAACATAGTCGCCGATGCCTTGAGCAGGTATCCTATGGCTATGTACTTGACGATAAATAGATATTTGTTGGCCGATATGGAGAGCTTAGGCATTGAGTTGCTAGTTCCCGGTATTGAGATTCAGATATAGGGATTGCAGATACAGTCCAAGCTGATAGACAGAATCAGAGCTGCGCAGTATGACGATGAGGATCTGAGGAGTATCAGGGCACAGGTTCGGACAGGATTGTCAGACGATTTCACTATTGTGGATGATGGATCTTTAGGGCACGGCACGAGGATGTGTGTGCCGAGCGGGGAGCTGTGCGAGGAGGTCTTACAGGAGGCACATAGCTCTCAATACTCGATACATCCAGGCGCCAACAAGATGTATCAAGATCTGAGGGAGCACGTATGGTGGTATGGTATAAAGCGCGAGGTAGTACACTTCGTATCCCGGTGTCTAGTGTGCCAGCAGGTAAAGGCGGATTAGGAGAGGCCAAGTGGATTGCTTCAGCCTTTACCTATCCCAGAGTGGAAGTGGGAGCACGATCAGCCCACTTATTGCCATTCAAAGTGGGTACATCGACAGAGAGGCTATCAGAGATGTACATGCGACAGATTGTCAGATTACATGGGGTTTATGTGAGCATCGGATCGGGATAGTCATTTCACTTCCCACTTCTGGAGGAGTCTGCAGGCAAGGTTGGGCACTCAGCTCAAGTTCTGTACCGCGTACCACCCCTAGACAGACGAGCAGTCTGAAAGGACTATTCAGACTCTCGAGGATATGCTACACACTTGTGTTCTGGATCTCGGAGGTTCTTAGGAGGATCATCTACACCTGGTAGAGTTTGCTTACAACAACAGCTACTAGGCCAGCATTGAGATATCACCATTCAAGGCTCTATATGGACGGAGGTATCACACACCGTTATCTTGGGTTGACTTCGGAGGGAGAGACTTGTTAGGAGTAGAAATGGTCGTGTATGCAGCGAAAAAGGTGAAACTCATCAGAGACAGACTGCGGGTGACACAGAAAAGACAGCGGCATTGGGCCGACAGCCACCATAGACCCCGAGAGTTTCAGGTATAGGTTGTTATTATTCTGGCTTGTGATTGTTTTGCTTTTGATTGCGTATTAAGACTGGTTTATTCTAGGTTGGCGATCTAGTGTTCCTACAGATTTCTCTGACACGGGACACGATTCATTTTGGTAGAGGCGGGAAGCTTAGTCTACGTTACATCGGACCTTTCGGTATTCTTGCGAGGGTCGTTACAGTGGCCTATAAACTAGACTTTCCGCCTACACTAGAGAGAGTGCATGACGTGTTCCACGTGTCGCATCTGAGACAGTATATGGCAGATCCTAGTCATGTACTAGATCACTTAGAGATCGAGGTTGGTCCGACTCTGAGCTATCCTGAGCACCCTGTAGAGATCTTGGATCACGGAGAGAAGGTATTACGAAACCAGACTATTCCTTTGGTTCGTGTTGCATGGAGATATCACTCTCCAGGCGAGTCGACCTGGAAGAGAGAGGACGAAATGCGCAAGCAATACCCGTATCTCTTCGAGACTTGAGGTATAATTCCTTGTGTGATTTTGTTCTTGTTCTAGTTCAATTCAATTTCGAGGACGAAATTTTTTTTAGGAGGGTAGACTTATCACTACAACATTTCTAGAATAGGACTTTATTATGAATTGCCATATTTATTTTATTGTATTAATATATTGCCTGATATATTTAATATATATATATATATTATTTTGTGTTCTTTAATGCATGGGTTAATGGACTAGACCTAAGAATCCACTAGATAAATCCATACCCATTTTTAAATTGGTAATTAGTTTAATCCCTCAATATATGACTAAACCACTTTAATTAACTAGTTCTTCATGATAAGCCATGAGGGACAAATTAGACTTTTTGCATTATAAGCCCTAACCCTAACCCTAGCCCTATATAATTAGAGGGAGCCTCCCTCAAGCCTCTCTTCATTCATGAAGAAAATCCTAAAAATAGCCTCTACTTAGAAATTATCTTTCCTTCCTCAAAATTTAGAATTTCTAGCCGTAGAAACCCTCATTCCTCCCCCATCAAGAGAGACCTAGGAGCTTGGGCACAAGGAGGCTTGGAGAAGGAGAAGCTACATTGGGAATCCATCTCCCAATAGGTGAAAATCCGGAAAACCTAATTTTATTTCTGTTTTAATTGATCGTTTGGCCATTAGGAGCCCACCCATTGATCAAGGGATGAGTTTTTAGGGAGAGCATGAGACTCTTTTGGTTGCATGATGTTTTTCCTTTGTGTGATAGGTGTATTTGGGTTTAGTGATCCAATGATGCATTTCTCCTAATTTTTTGTAGCCTTATATATATGTGTGTGTGTGTGTGTGTGTGTGTGTGTGTGTGTGTGTGTGTGTGTGTGTGTGTGTGTGTATTTATGCATGTTTACATCATATACGTAGAGGTTTGATTTCGATTTGGGGTTTTAAGCATAGGTATTCATGAGTAATCATGTGAATCCCATTTTCAGCACACTAAGTGTTTGTTGATATGATTAAGGAGGAATACCTATTTATTTGACCTAGTTCCTTATACATTAGTAGGAATATACATATATATAAATGTGTACATGTACGTATATTTATTATATATATGTTTGTTTTGGTGTATCACCTTGGGGAGGTCAGATTCCTGAGGCACAGTGCCTGTGCACTGTGCAGTTGGGTGTATGTGAGTACACTAGTGTCGCATGAGTCGAGTTCAGTGCTATGAGTTTATAGTAAGAAGTCATGGAACCTGTGTGTGTGTGTGTGTGTTGAGGCCAGCACAGGCATGTGCATCAGTATGGGTGCAGTCGAGTTCCTGGGACCGTGTGTATTAGTGCATTGTGCTCACAGTGTATACGTTAAGTGTGTTGTATATCTCCTTTGAGCAGTGAATCTATGAGTGAGTAGTTGGTATCACTGTGTGTCAGTATATCAACAATTGGGGGAAATGAGTATCAGGATCTGAGTGCTGTGTTGTGTATCAGCATTGCAGATGTTTCCCAGTGAGTGATGTATTTGTGTCTGTGAGTGATCAGTGTGTTTGTATATGCTGTGTCAGTTTCCAGTATGGGTGCAGTCGGGGATCAGTATCAGTTAGAGTACCCAGGTTCTTGAGTATTAACTTTTCCTTGAGTATCGGGTTTTATGTGTTTACTATGCAGTATCACTTTTTTTTACTGTGCAGTGAGTTTCAGTAGCAGTGTAGGAAGCCTCTATGTGTATCTCAGCCAGTGTCAATAGTGAGTGTCTCAGTAAAATATTTGAGTGTTTATGCCTAGAGAGTGACAGTGTTATGGTGTGCAGCAGATAGGTTTGTGCATCAGTAGACTGTGGTGCATAGTTTTGACACTGTGAGTTTAGATACCTGTGATCCTTGGGTTGAGTTCAGTGAGTTTTTGGTGTATTAAGTGTAAAGGGGTTGGCATAAGTGATGGTATCAGTCAATACTCTAGTGAGTGTAGTTGTGTTAGTAGTAGAGAAGAGGAGAGGTTGTTACCTGAGGCAGGGGATACAAGAGTAGTGCCTGCATATATGGGGCTCCCAGGTTCAGTCAGTGAGTAGGGAGATACGAGTGTGTATCAGTCTAGATTATGTGTCTATGTAAATCTATGTGAGTATCAGGTAGCATTTGTTAAGAACTAGTTGTAGCATCTCATTCCCAGTTAAGAAATAAGTTGCTGAAAGTTATAGTGTTGTTGCCTCTGTTTTGAGTATCAGGAAGTTTCGAATAGCTACTGGATTTCCTGCTACTATCACTTTAACTTGGGTTAAATATATCACATATTGGTATCTGCATGCCTGTGTATGTTAGCTATTGGGCTAAGTTCACTAGACCTTCCAAATTTTAAGGGGAATTATACCTCAGTTTCATGAGCCAACTGGCCTTGATTTATGTGGGTATCATATTTTTCCTTATGATTGTTTCCTAATTATATGTATACATTTTTCCAGTTAGTTAAACCTTGTTTACCTATGAATGAGCAGTTAGCAAATAGTTAGATACTTAGGTATATAGTTACTTGCTTCCTTAATAGTTAGATATGTATATACCCTAAGTTAGACTATTAGCTAAGAGTAGTATCATATGTATATATTATATGGGTATGTATAATATGATGCAGTGGTATACAAATATGTTAGTTAGCATAGAAATTTCTATATAAGTAATTATATATATTAGCAGTACTTAGTATAGTTAACAACGACTAGTATAGTTAGATAGTCAGCTCACCAAAGACCTAGAAATGACCCGATACCTAGCATAAAATTAGGTATGCATGTATATCTCTTCAAAACACTTTTTGATACGGATATTTGATATTTAGGTTATTGTGATTCCATCTTGGACATCGATGCTCACACCTTCCTCAGGACCACAGGCGAGTATATTCTCTAACAATTTTTATTATGTTGATTAATTCTATAATTCTAATTGTATAGTATACTTGATTCTGACACTGCGGATACATGGGTTAGCATCATAGATACCTGTCATAAGGAGTCATGATTGGAATCCATCATGCTAGCTGGGGACGGGAAAATATTAGTAGATTATGTGATCATACCCCACTTTATATGCATTATAGCTCACCCCACACATCACGTCGGGTGTAGCCTGACTATTTACATGCCTCATAGCTTATTATATAAGGTTAGCATGACTATTACTCGCATCATAACAAACCAGATGGTTAGCCTGACCTTACATGTATCATAGCTAATCATATATAACAAGCCTGATCTCGTCCCAAGTCGATCACATGATAAACTGATATTTCAAATCACTTAGCCAGATATTTTATTTCTTTAATTCAGTTCACTTGTTCTAGCATTCACTTATATCTGTTTATTGCTAGTTTGTACTGTTGCTGATTACATAATCTCCAGTATTCTATACTTCCAGTATTTACTTTTATCTTGTATTTCCTTACACTGTTTTTATAGTTTTGTCAATATAAATAAAATATTGTTTAGTGTTTGTGCTTCGCTCCAATCCTGACTGGATAACATTTTCAGGGGACTTGGAGGACTTCTGTCCTACCCACTATGGACCGGGCGTAGAGGGAGACTATATACTAGAGATCCTAGAGGAGTCCCTCTCCTTAGATGAGACACCACCTGCAGGCATTTAGACGGTCCTATTTATGTATCATTTATTCTAAAAACTGAGACTTGTGTTGTTTTTATTGTTGAGACTTTATGTTGACAACTAGACTCTAGATTTGTGTTGTATTTTGTTTAGTTATGCTTGACTTATGTCAGTACTTCCTTATTTTATATCTCATCGCGCCATTTATTTCCTATAGTTATTGTGATTGAGTATATATTGAATTGTTGATCAATTTATTATTTATTGTCCTCCTTATGGAGTTGAGATCATTGACAGGTTATGAGTTATATTTGGTAGTCTTGAGACCTGGACAGCGTTCTACCGCCGATGCTGCGGCATAGGCTGGACGTACCTACGGCTCATGCCCAAATTTTGGGCGTGGGTCGTGACACTGGACTCGAATACTGTATTCATGTTGATACAAATTATTGCCTGAAAATATATATGATCGGATATGTATCGAGGTACGACATACCGTATCACGTGTTAAGTGATTCATATTTGGGTTGTACATCGAGAATGCCTCCAAATTTTAGAATGTGTGATATTATAAATATATATTATTTTTCTAGCACGGGCATGTTAACAGAGTCGAATACTAAAGCGTGGCTAGGATATTGGTTGATTGAATGTTGCATACACGCTCGGGTGAATCCAGATTGAACTTTCGTGGATTCATATCTAGCGTGCCCGTACCTTGTATGACATCTTAAGAGAAATTCTTATATGACCACGTCTTGAGATTTTGAATACAATATAGGGCTAATTAGGTTACTAATAATGGTAGTAACATTTGGAGGGAACGGTATCCCGAGATTATGCCAACGAACCTTCCCACAGAGATTCATTGTAAGTACACTGTGGGCTGGCCACCATAGATAATGTATATCATCTGCCTTACTAGAGTGCAGTATCTGACCTATTATTGTGGTGAGCCACTATTTCACTATAGGAACATTGGAACCGCTAATACCGTGAACTACATTATTTTTGAGATAACCTCAGACTCCACAAATAGTAAGCCGTACAAGTGATTGGCCGATATAAAGAAAATGGACTTGGTTGTGATTGTATTATTCTGTTAGTAACCTAGGGAAATGGACTATCATAGTGTGATGGTTCAACCCTTTGTCCTTGTTTGGTTATAGGATTGGGCATTTATGCTAGGATATGCCATGGACCTAAGTTTTAAAACTGAACCTATGTACTATATATAATTATTGTCTTGGGTTTTTGTTTCTCCATTTCGTGCTTCCTTTGTGGTACTTGCTATATGGGGTCTAACCCCACTGGTTTTGTATGGCCAAGTTTTGTGCCAGCACCCGAGGATCCAGCGTAGTATCCCCCAACTCATGGCGTGTACCAGGAACATGATCGCAGAGGATAAGGAGTGATTTTTATTTTTCCTTATTTGTCATTGTATATTTTCTTCTTCTGGGCATTTAGCCACCGGCACCTATTAGCCGGTACGTCTAGATATTTTTCGCTTTACATGATTGTATTAAATAAGATTGCAGTTGATCACCGTCATGTACTTTTGCTACTATTTCAGCTTTTTATTTTTGCGTAACTGGTAGCTAAAATATTTTGAGAAAGCGTTTGGGACGCCTTATTGCTTTATCATATATGCGCTGTGTTTACTGTTTCTTTTTTGAATGATTGAGACATAGAAGTTCTTGACCCTAGGAGATTTGATTGTAGCATGCACCACTTTGTCTTATTACAGTCGTGATCATAGTACGACATATAGTACCTTGTATGGGGTAGCTGGCTATGTTCGTCTTCGTATTTCGGTACTGGCGTGACAAGATGTAACTGCAGTTTGATGAAGTTACATCTTGAAGTCATAACAGATATCAGTGTGTTAATTATCGAAATCAGGTTGACTGTGATCCAGTTTGGGTCAACAATCTCTCCTATTTTGATAATTGACAAAATGATATTTATATGTATCATTATTCATACATGGACACGTGTTGAAGGAAGCATAAAGGATGTTTCATGGTTTGAAAGAAGTAGCTCCCCCACAAATAGTAAATGTCCATATAGTCCAGACGCATAGCATAGGCAACACATAAATTATAGCATATCATAATCAAGCAAATATCAATAGCATATGCTATTTCTCCCCCTTTGTCATTTGGCAAAATAGTTTGTAAAGGAACAAGCATTGACAAAGAGAAAGAGCAACAAAACATGTATATTTGTAATAGAACTAAGCAAGTTGAATGAAATAACCAAACTAAATATAGTCAAACGTCTAATAGTCTGTCACTACCGCATTCCAAAATAGGGGTATTTTTGTCTTTTTATTTATTTATTTAAATGTGTTAATATATTGCATGATATTTATATATTATGTATAGTGTTCCTTAAATGCATGAGTTAGTGAACTGGACCTAGAAACCCCCTAGATGAGCCCCTGACCAAATTATAGGACTATAGACATCAATTAGCATTTTTGGGATTTAATATTAGGGATTATATTTAATTGCTGTGATTTTACTTGATTATTGTACCTTACCGTTGCTTCGATATTGGGAGCGCTACACTAACTTTTATCTTACAACAAATTTTACACCCTTGTCCTAGACGTACCAGCCTTCTATTTTGACACTTGTGTCCCACCAAATTTTAACCCTATGTACTTCCAATTAATTTTAGAACACCATTTACATTAATTTTAATTAAATTGGTGTACGGAACCAACTTAACCCAAAACTAGATCCAACACCAAACCAAATCCCCATTCACACCCTCAAGACTCAAACTAAACACCACACACCCTTTTTAGCTACTACATCACACCAAACATAGTGTTTCCCTCATTTAATCCAAAAATCCCACTTGTGCAATTTTTCCAATTATTGGGGACTTTTATGCAAAAGTGCATTGAGGTGGTCCACACCCTATTGGACCAAACACATGAAGAAACACCATTTTTCTTTATTAATCGGTTATGTGAATTTTTCCCATAATTTTGGAGTGTGCAACACTCAACATCATCCCCCTCACCAATCCTAGCCATCCATTTTTAAACCAACTTAAATCATAGCCTTTAAAATTCCTACATATAGAAGGCCAACCCCCAATTCCAAGGAGTGCCAAACCGGCCCAAGTTCCTAGGTCAACATCATACCCTATTTCTCTACATATATATACAACTTTTATTATATTTTTATCACCACATAAACCTAAACCTAAACCTAGTCGAATACCTCCCATCTCCTTCCCTCCCTGCTCGCCAGACCGTCGGAGCCCGACCATCCCGACCTCCCCATTCACCTTGACTGCTACCCGACCGCCTAACAACCCCACATCCACCATCCTCCTCCATTAACATCCCCACCACCATTAACGTCGATGACCTCCTTCCTCCATCATTATCATCGTCAACATCACCATCACCTCACATCATCCTCCACCGCGGACATCGCCGCTGCCGTCATCCTCACCCCGAGCACCCGACACCGTCAACCTCATCCCCATCACCACCGACAGCAGTTTCCCTCGCCTGAAGCCGACTGAACCCTCGACTTTGCCTGAACTTCACCGACTTCCACCGCCTGCATCCTCATCTCCGCACCAGCACGTCTCGACACCTCCTCGACGATACTGCAGACACCGTCGGACCTCGTCGGAGCCGACAGTAGAACCATCCTACGCCGCGATCGACAGCACCCGACTCCACTCGCCGGACCGACGACTTCCCCCGCCTGAACAGCAAACGCAGCCGAGCCCTCCGTCGTGACAGCACCATCACCCGTCGATACCCTCGATCTCTTGCACGTGCACGCCGAGGCAAAGGTTCGAAGTGCCTTCTCTTGTGATTTTATATGCATGCGTGAATAGTATTAAGGATTAGCGTACTGCTCATGATGAGTTCTGTTAGATATGGTTGCAAGACACCATGCAAGTAAACCTAGTAACTCGTATGCGTGTGCGCGTATGCATATAATATTAGCTCGATATATATATATATATATATATATATATATATATATATATATATAAGAAATTGATTACTAGTAGTAGGTATGACTGTAATATAATTGTATATGACCATAAGTGTTAATTATGGGTACCCTGTATTACAAATGACCATGGGACCCTGAATATTAGTGAATCGATTGTCTTGTATATACTGACGTACTGGCTAGACATGTGTTAGTGATTGACTGTCTTATGATGCACAATATTTGAGGACATGACACCCTGCAGTTAGACGCACATTCGACCCTGCTAGTTGACCAGTGTCACCCCTAGCGTAGTCTCTAAGTTCAGTATATTTATGATTGCGTGTATGCTAGTGTAACGACTGATGCTGTATTATTATTAAATAATGTCTATTGGACTGTTGGATTATTCAGACAAGACTTCGAAAATAGGATATTGGTATTGCCAGCATAGGACCACAGGCGAGTACATTCTCTGACAGTTTTCATTATGTTTATCATCTCTATGATTCTAGTTGTATAGTGTACATGATTCTGACACTATAGATACACGAGTTAGCATCATCGAGACTTGTCACGAGGATTCATGATTGGAATCCATCGTGCTAGCTGGGGACAGGGAAATATTAGTAGATTATGTGATCATACCCAACTCTATATGCATCATAGCTTACCCCACACCTCACGTCGGGTGCAGCCTGACCATTAAATGCCTCATAGCCTGTTATGTATGATTAGCCTGACTATTGCTCGCATCATTGCTAACTGGATGGTTAACCTGACCTTACATGAATCATAGCTAATCATATATAGCAAGCCTGATCAGTCCCAAGCCGATCATATGATAGACTGATATTTCACACACTTAACTAGATATTTTATTCATGTATTTCCAGTTTATTGTTCTAGCATTCACTTGTATTCCAGTTTATAGTTCTAGCATTCACTTATATTCCAGTTCATTGTTCTAGCATGCACTTGTATTTCTGTTCATTGCTAGTTGTACTATTGATGATGATATATTCTCCAGCATTTCTTATTCCAGTATTCATATTTACCAGTATTTCTTATTGCCAGTATTTATATCCATCTTGTATTTCTTTACACTGTATTATAGATTTTGTCAATATACATGGAACTGCTGTTAGTGCTTGTACTTCGCTCCAATCCTGACTGAATATTTTTTTAGAGGATCTTGAGGATTCTGTCCTACACACTATGGACCAGGTATAGATGGAGACTACATACCAAAGAGCTTAGAATAGTCCATTCCTTTAGAGGAGACATTACCTGCAGCTATCTAGACAGTTATTATTTTATGTATTTGAGTTTATGTTGAGACTTATGTTGAGTTTATTTTGAGACTTGTGGAAACTATTTATGTTGGACAGCTAGACTGTAGCTTATCTCTATTTGAGATGTTGTGCTTGACTTATGTCATTACTTCCTATATTTTATCGTGCCATTTATTTCTTATAGTTATTATGATTGAGTATACATTAGGAGCTATTGAGAGATGTTTATTTCATTGTCCTCCTTATGGAGTTGATATCATTGACAGGTTGTGAGTTATGTTTAGTATCATTGAGACCTAGACAGCGTTCTACCGCCGATGTTGCGGCATAGGCTGGACATGCCCGCGAATCATGCCCAAATTCCGGGTGCGAGTCGTGACACGTTTTTAGTGGTGGCCCATGCAGGTCTAAGCTTCGCAAGTTGTGCAATATCGTGGTAGTGCGACAAATTAGTTGTACTACTACGAGCCTGCTTTAGGATATAGGATTTAGGATGAGAGTATGCTCAATCACAACTAGGAATTCTGATCTTTACAATGCTATTCTGGATAATTGCTTCCTTTAGAATTTTACTGTCCTTCTTTGATGATATCGTATCTATTACCTTAATTGATTCTTTTCGGTCTGTCTTCAGGATGTCGTCGAAGACTAGGTCTTTGAGACTGGGAGCATCAACTTCAGAGAGGTCTGCCACCTCTCGACCTGACGAACAGACATCTAGAGTTCCTCCTACATCTCATGTTCATGTGGGAGTATCTAAAGCTTTTGGGATTCCTCCTCCACCTATTCCGAGGGTTTCCCCAGTTGTGACAGAGAATCTTCCACGACCACCAACACCGATTCCCGGAGGTATGCCCACTGATGGGGCACAGATGTTCGCACTTATACAAGGCATGTTAGAGGCCCAGAGAGTGTCAACAGAAGCTCAGCGTGTTCAGGCTGAGGCTTAGAGGGTGCAAGCAGAGGTGCACCAGGCACAGACAGAGCTGATGAGAGAGAGCATGAAGAATGCTCATCAGGCGACTCTCCAGGCTGTGGAGAGAGTAGCATGACAACAACAGCATCCTGGCCAGCAGCACCAGAGGCCGAGTACTATAGTGGACTTCAAGAGGATGATGCCTCGAGAGTTCAAAGGCACCGAGGGGATACTCTACGCTGACGAATAGCTAGAGGATATAGAGAGGAACTTACGTTTGGCACAGATTTCGGAGATTCTTCAGATCGAGGCCGTTGGTAGTCAGATGTTTGATATTTCACTGACATGGTATCAAACAGAGCCGAGACTCACTGATGGAGGACTTACTTGGGAGGACTTCAAGGAGCTCTTCATGGAGAAGTTATTTCCTGACGTAGCTTTGGAGCATTGGAAAGTCAGTTCCATGACTTGGTCCAAAGAAGCATGTCGGTTGACAAATACACCGCAGAGTTTTGCCATTTGAGTCAATTCGCCATCGATGATTCGAGACCCAGGAGACCGAGCATAGAAATTCAGGAAGGGGTTGACTAGAGAGATCAAGTCTCGTACTTCGGGACGACGTATTGCTACATTTGAGGGTATTAAAGATGACTTGGACCTCAGGCCCAAGAGAGGACGCGATACTTCTGGAGGAACAAGTGGTAACACAGGATCGGCCAAGCGCCCAAACTTTCAACAACAACAGAGGTCATACCAGCAGCAGCATCAGCAGCACCAGATACTAGTTCGGGACACATCCAACAGCAGCAGCCACAGAGACAGAATCAGCCCATTGCCCAGTGTGCATATTGCGGAAAGATAGGACATACTAGAGATAATTGCAAGAAGAGGTTGGGTATATGCTTGTCCTATGGATCGTCAGTACATCAGCTGAGGGACTGTCCATCTATTCAGACTCGTCAGGATGGAGCAGCCGCTCAGAGAGGACCAGCCAGAGTACCTACTGTACCAGGAGGCCAACAGAGGGGACCTCCACTTCCACCACAGCAGCAGAGGTTTGCTCAGCACCAGCACCAGCAGAGAGGAGCACCACAGGGACGAGCATATGCCATAACGATTGAGGAGGTCGAGCCAGCTGGAGACATGATTCCAGGTTTAATTTCTCTCGATTCTATTCTAGCACTTGCATTATTTGATTATGTCGCTTCCCATAGTTTCGTATTTGTACCTTATGCTCTTAAGCATCGTTTAGAGACGGAACCATTAGATAGGACTTGCAAGATCACGACTGGAGGAGGCATTATCCTAGTCCGTGATTATTGCAAGGATCGGAGAGTATCATTGGGAGGCCGAGAGTTGAGCATGAGTTTACTCGTCATGCCACTTCGGGGATACAATATTGTACTCGGAATGGACTGGTTGAGTAGGCACCATGCTACTATAGATTATCACGGAGGCAGAGTATTATTTCGACCACCAGGATAACCAGAGTTCGAGGTCGCCAGAGGAGCAGCGAAGCAGAGCAGAGGCACTTTTTGCGGAGCTAGGAAGGAAGAAGAGGAGTTACCACATCCTCTAATAGCGGATTTCCTAAATGTATTTCCAAAGGAGTTGTTAGGCTTGCCGCTAGACAGAGATGTTGAATTTTCTATAGACTTGGTACCAGGAGCAGATCCCATTTCATAACACGTTTATAGAGTCAACAACAGCGAGCTGGCCGAACTGAAGAAGCAAGTTGAGGAGCTTCAGGACAAAGGTTTCATCAAATCCAGTTCATCACCATGGGGAGATCCGGTATTGTTCGTACCGAAGAAGGACGGCTCGGTACGCATGTGTATCGATTATAGAGCTCTGAACAACCTCACTATCAAGAACAAATACCCGCTGCTGAGGATAAATGATCTTTTCGATCAATTGAGCAAAGCGAAGGTGTTTTCAAAGATAGACTTGAGGTCAGGCTATCACCAAGTGAAGGTGAAGAGAGAAGATTTACCGAAGACAGCTTTTCAGACCAGATATAGCCAGTTTGAATTCACGGTAATGCCATTTGGTTTAACCAATGCACCAGTAGTATTCATGAACTTGATGAACAAGGTGTTCCACCAATACCTTGACAAGTTCGTGGTGGTGTTCATCGACGACATTCTTGTGTATTCGAAGACCCCAGAGGAGCACGAGGAGCACCTGAGGATGGTCTTAGAGACTCTCAGGAAAGAGGAGCTATATGGAAAGCTTTTAAAGTGCGAGTTCTTCCTTGACAAGGTTGAATTCCTTGGACATATGGTGACGGGTGATGGAATTTCAGTTAACCCAAAGAAGATCCAGGCAGTGGAGTTATGGGCTACCCCCAGTTCGGTAGCTGAGATCAGGAGCTTTCTCGGACTAGCAGGATACTACAGGAGATTTGTACAAGACTTCTCCAAGATTGCAGAACCAATGACTAGGCTGACCAAGAAAGATGTGAATTATCTGGACAGAGGAATGTCAGGTTGCGTTTGAAGAGCTGAAGAAGAGATTGACGATAGCTCCAGTTTTAACGTTGCCGTCAGGGACAGGTGGTTTCACTATCTACAGTGATGCTTCAGGAAAAGGTTTGGGATGCGTTCTTCAGCAGCACGGAAAAGTAATTGCCTATGCTTTAAGATAATTATGCCCTCATGAAAAGAACTATCCCACCCACGATTTAGAGTTGGCAGTAGTTATCTTCGCTCTAAAGTTATGGAAACACTATCTGTACGGAGAGCGTGTGGAGATTTTCACGGACCAGTACGTGTTTACGCAGAAGGAACTAAACATGAGGCAGAGGAGGTGGTTGGAGTTGATGAAAGACTTTGATATCTTATTACAGTACCACCCAGGAAAGGCCAACGTAGTCGCCGATGCCTTGAGCAAGTATCCGATGGCTATGTACTTGACAACAGATAGACATTTATTGGCCGATCTTGAGAGCTTGGAAATTAAAGTGCTAGTTCCAGGTATTAAGATTCAGATATAGGGATTGCAAATACAATCAGAGCTGATGAACAGAATTAGAGCTACACAGTATGATGATGAGACTCTGAGGAGTATCAGGGCACAGGTTTGGACAGGATTGACAGATGACTTCACTATTGCGGATGATGGATCATTACGGCATGGCATGAGGATGTGTGTGCCAGTGGGGAGCTACGCGAAGAGGTTTTACAGGAGGCACATCGCTCTCAGTACTCGATGCATCCCAGTGCTAACAAGATGTATCGAGATCTGAGGGAGTATGTATGGTGGTATGGTATGAAGCGTGAGGTAGCACGCTTTGTATCCAGGTATTTAGTATGCCAGCAGGTAAAAGCAGATCGACAGAGGCCAGGTGGATTACTTCAACCTTTACCCATCCCAGAATGGAAGTGGGAGCACGTAACTATGGACTTTGTTTCAGGGCTTCCACGTTCTCCAGGAGGAAATGACGCAATTTGGGTCATCGTGGATAGGTTGACCAAATCAGCCAACTTCTTACCATTCAAAGTGGGTACATCGATAGAGAGGCTAGCAGAGATGTACGTACGACAGATTGTCAGATTACATGGGGTTCCTGTGAGTATCATCTCAGATCGGGATAGTCGTTTTACTTTCCATTTCTGGTGGAGTCTGCAGGCTAGCTTAGGCACTCAGCTCAAGTTCAGTACCGCGTATTACTCCCAAATAGACGGGCAGTCTGAAAGGACTATTCAGACTCTCGAAGATATGCTACGCACTTGCGTTTTGGATCTCGGAGGTTCTTGGGAGGATCATCTACACCTAGTAGACTTTGCTTACAACAACAGCTACCAGGCCAGTATTGAGATATCATAATTCGAGGCTTTATATGGACGAAGGTGTCGTACACCATTATCTTGGGATGATGTCGGAGAGAGAGCCTTGTTAGGACCAGAAATGGTCGTGGATGTAGGAGAAAAGGTAAAACTCATCAGAGACAGACTGCGAGTGGCGCAGGACAGACAGCGGCATTGGGCCGATAGCCATCGTAGACCCCTAGAGTTTCAGGTATAGGTTTTGTTATTTTGTTTGTGATTGTTTTGTTTTAGATTGCGTGTTAAGGTTGTTTGTTCTAGGTTGGCAATTTGGTGTTCCTACGGATTTCTCCAACACGGGGCACGATTCTTTTTGGTAGAGGCAGAAAGCTTAGTCCACGACACATCGGACCTTTCGGTATCCTTGTGAGGGTCGATGCAGTGGCCTATAGACTAGACTTGCTGCCTTCTCTAGATGGAGTACATGACATTTTTTATGTGTCACAGCTGAGATGGTACGTGGCTGATCCTAGTCACATATTAGATAACTCGGAGATCGGGGTTGGACCGACTCTCAGCTATCTCGAACAGCCCGTGGAGATCTTGGATCACTGAGAGAATGTATTGCGGAACCAGACTATTCCCTTGCATGGAGACATCACTCTCCAGGTGAGTCAACCTGGGAGAGAGAGGACGAAATACGCGAACAGTATCTGTATCTCTTCGAGACTTGAGGTATAATTCGAAGTTTGATTGTTTGTTCTTGTGCTAGTTTATTTCAATTTCGAGGACAAAATTTCTTTAAGGAGGGTAGACTTGTCACTACCACATTCCAAAATAGGGGTATTTTCATATTTTCATTTATTTATTTAAATGTGTTAATATTTTTGCATAATATTTATATATTATATATAGTGTTCCTTAAATGCATGAGTTAGTGAACTGGACCTAGAAACCCCCTAGATGAGCCCCTGACCAAATTATAGGACTATGGACATCAATTAGCATTTTTGGGATTTAATATTTGGGATTATATTTAATTGTTGTGATTTTACTTGATTGTTGTACCTTACCGTTGCTTCGATATTGGGAGCGCTACACTAACTTTTGTCTTCCAACAAATTTTACACCCTTGTCCTAGACGTGCCAGCCTTCTATTTTGACACTTGTGTCCCACCAAATTTTAACCCTATGTACTGTCATGATCCGATTCCGTAGAATCGTTGAGGCATCCCCCAAATCGTGACCGCCGTACGGGCCTGGTGTTGCGCCCGCACAAGGCTTTAATGATTTGCATAGCAAGCACATATTCAGAGTACGCAGATAAATTGAAACACAGATTTGAAACATAAAAAAGTTCTCTTTATTGATAATGAACATCTATTACAAACTCCTGAACGAGTCAGCTAATATGCCGCACGGGCTTACAAAAGAGTTGACTCAAAATGAGATAGCAGTCATGTACATTACATCCCTTTATAAACTCAAAATGATAAAGGCCTCCGGGCTGGAGGACGGCTTTGCCACGAAGCTGCATTATGTATGGAAAGTTGCAAGCTTCTTCTTCAAGTACTTTAAGGGGCACGGTGAAGATGCGCCAACAGCTGGACTGGATCGGAAAGACGACTTCGGCTCCTCGCTCGGTTTGCCTTAGTGCGGAGAACCTGTTTCAACGAGTGTCAGCATGTCAAAACATACTGGTGAAGGCGAGCTAACCGAACTATACCAATCAACACATTATTTTATTGAAGCATGCATATTTGTGGGTTTCTATCTTACCTTAGTTTATTTACAAGTAAGCAGCATATAGAATTTACTAAAATAAACGTGTCACCATTTGGTGGATTTTACCTGCCCGTCTGAATTACCTGCACAATACTTACTATACCTTCCCTGCCACGAAGACACAAGTTAGTTTGTAACAGGTTTAAATATACATAGAGATCACTGGCATGTTGCCACGAGGGACAGGTTATAGTCTCAAGGCAAAGTGACGTACAACACGGGTGGCAAGCCCCGCTGCATAACATTTTGTCGGGTAACATACGACTATACATACGTTCCGTCCGGATCGGATCGGTCCCAGCGCCCCGGCGACCGTCCGCGGAACTCATAACATACCTTGTGCACAAGTTATCCGTTATCAAACAACACTCATAGAATTTTTTCTATAGCATAACGGTTTTGCATAGTCTTCCTGACAGTTTATTTCATAATAAGCATAATTCCATACTTAGCACGATTCATAGAACAGTTATAAACGAACTAACATACAGGATGATAACCGTTCATAAGTTTAGTTGACAAGCAATATTTCCAAGTCTATTCCCTTTTTATCTTGATCTCTTTTATTATTACTTGGTATCGTTTGATCGGGGCAAAGAAGAATGCAAGATTTTAGGGTGTGAAGCTTGGAAGCAGGGCTAGCTAATCGGGTTGGTAGCCACTCACTTGGTTGGAAGGAAATTAGAAGAAAAGAGGCGCTTCACGACTTCGCTCGCAAGCCGCCTACTGCTCGTTCACCTGCATTGCACAAACAGCTCGATCAATACTCCTTCCACTCTTTCCAATCTCGGAATTGAAGTGCAATTCAATGAACAAAAATAATAAAATCATCGAAACCGTTCAAGAAAACCCAAGCAAATCCAAAACCAACTCAAAGTACGAAAGCAACAAGCGACATCAAAAACCGAGGCAATAAAAGATAGCAGCGGAAAGGTCCCTCCTGACTCTGCCGCTAAGTCGATCCCGGGGGCACGGTCCACTGAATATGGGAATAGATTCCGAAGAAACAAATCCATAACGAGGACGAGTTCTTAATTTAATCTATCCCGATCGAACGATACCGTCTTGTGTTTCTTAGCCGCGCTCTCCGCACCGGAAGAACGGGGCACTACATCCTACCCAACTAATTGGATGTTTCGTCCCGAAACTTAGGATAGAACCTACCGTTAGGGATTATTCTGATGGGGGCGACGATTATTGAGGCGGCTTAATGGACAGTCATGAACGGTATGGTTTGCTTCACCGCAAACTAAACATAGCCCAAGTCTCAGGCGACACTAATCTATTGCGTGCCCCGGCCGCCTGCAGAAGTGACATAATTTGTCTAACTTTTTTCCATGCTTGCCACCGTTGTTCGGACGCTTTGCAGCATTGTTTCCTCTGTCGTTGCTTTGGCGTTTGTGATTGTCGGTATGCACAGCGCCGACAGGAATGTGAGGATAATGTGGTTCGAGAGATAGGGCGTGATTCATGACTTCATGCATTGTACGATACTGATAAACGACTACGTGCCCATGAATGACATGGCACAAACCATCTTCAAACCTTCTAGCTCGACTCGCTGCATCAGGTAAATAGGCCCTAGCAAATTTGGAGAGTCGATTGAATTCGGCGGAATATTGCTTAACTGTCATACTGTCCTGTCGTAGCTGCACGAACTCGTTCTCTATTTGATGTTGTACTGGAGGGGGTATAAACTCCTCTTCGAATGCGGCACAAAAAGTCATCCACGAGATCGCTTCCTCTCCGTGATCAAATTGAAGAGATCGTCGATGCACGTTCCACCAATCATGCGCGTTGAGGCGGAGCTGTTATTGCGCGCAGGCGATGCGCTTCTCTTCGAGGACCTCTAGCAGAGCGAAGTGATCATCAAGTTCGGCCAACCAATCTAGAGCTACGACTGGGTCCTCAGTCCCGTTGAATCGGGTATTGCAGACTTTCTTGAAGTGGCCAAAGTTGAAGGTAGTCACGTCCCTCGGCCTTGGAATTTGTGGCGTCTCTACTTCAAGCGCGGGCTATTCCACCAGAGTTGGCGCTCTTGCCGTGGAATGGTTGGAAGCCAAAGTCTGAACGATCTGTTGCAGGGCATCCACCTGCTTCTGTTGGACTGAGAATCGTGCTTCTATATTGTCTTGAAACTTGAGCTGAATCTCTTCCGCCAGCTTCTCGGCCCATTCATAGCGAGCCTCATCCCTTTGTTGGTTTGCCTCCAACATCTGCAACATTTGTTGGATGGGATCGATGGTTGGCATGGCTCGCTGGCTCTCTGAACTTTCCAAAGTGCCCAAACTACTTCCTTGGCCTTGCATTTCGTCCGGTGCTTGCGCTGCAGATTGTGCTGGAGTTATTCCTTCAAAAGAAGGTAATTTACATTAGGATCATAATGTATTATGGACTTATTGCATGAACGTATCTCATTTTGGCCTAGCGAGTACAAGAGTTCGTACAGGAATTTGATCGTTAAAGAAACTTTTCCAGTGCGAGAGTCTAAGGAACTTGAATCTGTGCTCTAATACCACGATGTCACAACCCAATTCCGTAGAATCGTTGAGGCGTCCCCTGTCACCCTCACATTTCCATCTAGGGGTAGTTTGGTAATTATTATGGGTATTAATTATTTTAGGATTATTATAATTAATAATTGTGCATGACTGAATTATTTATTTTATTGTATTAATAATTATTGCTAGTGTAGACTTGTTTTGGACTTGTGTAGTGGACTTAACCTTTTAATTAGGGGACATGAACAAACTTTTTGGACTAGTCTAAGTTGAGCACATGAATTAGGCCCATGGATTAAGAAACATGCTTAATTAGTGAAACCATTAGACTAGAACCTTCCCTCCCTAATTATTTCTTCATGAGAGGCCCCAAGGGGTATTTTTAACTTTGTACATTGCTTGAGGAAGGGTTTATGTCCAGCCATAATTGAGAGGAGAGAGAGTGCTCTCATTTTAGTTCTTCCCCAAAATTCTAGATCTAGTTTTCCCCCTTCCAATTCTCCATCAATTCTCCATCAATTCTGTTCAAATATCTTCCTAAATTCAACATTGAAGCCCCTACATCAAGGATCTATAAGCAAGGAGCAAGGAACAAGGAGGAGGAGGCCAAGATCTACAAGGAGAGGAGCAACTTGTCATTTGGGACCTTTTCATTGGGAATCCATCTCCCAATAGGTATAAATCAGTTTTCCCCCTTTCTATAGGCTATAGATCTGAGTTTTTACCATAAGAAACCACCCCACATGCATAGGTTACCCATAGGATTTGTTTTGGTATCATTTGGAGACCTACGGTGGGAGTTATGTCCATTTTGGTGTCGATTTTGGGGAAATTCCGAAATTGGTACATGTAGTGCTTGTCAATGGATCTAATAGATCTAATTAACCATTGATTGTTTGTTTGTAGCTTGTGTCGTGTCCATAATTGGATACGTGTGGGCCGAGTCTCGTCGATTTGACGAAACGGTCAATTTTGGGGGTTTTCCTCCGACACGGGGCCATGTGCATATCATATGGTGACACGGACACGTAGACACAATAATTTATATATGTATTGTTCATAATATATGTTTTGGGCTTGTACGTGTCCTCCGGGATACGTTTAGTTGTGAGTTGGGGGCCGTGTCGCAAGCGTATCATAGAAAAGTGTGATACGAGTGCGGTGCACCCCATGTGTTTGTGTTTTAGTTTTTGTACTATACATGCATATGTAAATATATTTGTATATGCTATCTATACATTAATTGGAGTATATAATGGTGTATTTTGAGTTTTTGGTTTTATGTGTGTCCATGTGTATATTATGAGGGTATCTAGATACATAGAACTATGAGTATATGTCTATATATATATGTTAGTGTATATAATATGTATCTAGATATATATATATATCTATTTGTATATAAGTCTATATGTATACCTATATGTTGATTCATAAGTGTGGCTAAGTATTTGCATATGTAGCTATGATTAATATGTATGAGTATATCTATATGTATTGGTATCTATACCTTAGTGTTATGCATATATGATTGATATGTATGAGGGGTAGTACATGCATCTATGTTTGGAGATATTTAGATATCTGTGTGTGTACATATATATAGATATATTCTTAGAGATTGTTAGTGTTGTGTAGTGTTGTGTGTCTGTGTGGATGTGAGTGTATGAGGAGGACAGAAACTGGAAATCAGACAGCAAGGTGCAGCACGTTCAGAAGCTGCACAGCAACAGTGAGGATCGGGCAGTGTCAATGCACACTGCAGCAGGGAACACTACAGGATTGGGCAGCAGCAGTTTCTCCACTGTGCAGTTGCACAACTGCACAGATTGTTGCTGTAGTGATCTGTATCAGGAAACACTGCAGAGGTATCTGCAATGTACACAGCTTTGAGCAAGGGACTGAAATACAGCAGGCTGTTTCAGTGAGATACTGAACTGCTTCAGTGAGATACTGAACTGCTTCAGTGAGATACTGAACTGAACTGCAGTGAGGATAACCTCTGAACTCAGTAGGTTGAGACTGAAGAGTGCAGCAATTCACTGTGTGAAGACTCTTATACCACCATTGCATCGTGTACAGCAACTTCAATCTGAACAGATCACCTGAACACTGAACACAGCAAGGAGGCTGTGTTACTGAACACACAGCAAGGACAGTCAGGTAATGCAATGTGCAGTTCAGCCTTACACTATGAATTAGTGTAGGTATTGGAGAGTGTCCAGACCAGTTTTAGTGCCAGTTAATGTCTGTAGTGCAGTTTCAGGTTGGGGTATTTGGGGTTTGAGTCAGCTTGGTATCAGTTAGTTGGGTTTAGTGTTTAGTTGGGTCTTGTTGGTTTCAGTCAGCAGATTATTAGTTGTTGGTTGTTTAGTTAGTATTGGATTAGTTAAGGTTCTAGTAGTTAGTATCAATAAGATTATTTTCAGCCTTGTGTTCAGTTTATTTTAGTAGTTAGGTGTTGGTTTATGTGGTAAATCATTGGCAACTCGGGCATTAGGAAGCCACAGTAAGTATAGGAGCAGTATCAGTACCAGTGAGGGACTGGCCTAGCAGGAGTTGGTTTTAGTTGACTAGTTAGTTTAAGGTTTTGGGTCGAGTTTCAGTCAGTAGATTAGTTGGTTAGTTAGTAGCTATAGAAATATTTGGCTAGTAGTGGCATGTAGGATAATTAGGTTTGGCCTTAACTATATGAAATAGAAATAGGTTTCTTTTGTGTCAGTTATGTTTAGTTTTAGTTATATATACAGGTAGGTATGACTTGGCTAAGTGTTGTAATACCTCGGGATACCAGGATATCACCAAGGTATTGAGCGTGGGTATCGAGGGTAATTGCGACACGCATTGGCACAAGGCCAAGGTATCCCATTTATATTGTTTTGAGATATTGTTGCTATATGTGACTTATGTATATATATATAAACCTATTTTTATATTAGAAAATCGGCGTATCTTAGGATACGGCTTCTTGATTTGCACCGTGGTGTGTTAGCTTAGCTAGTATAGCATAGCTTCATAGTGTATTGACTTAGTGACTAGTTTTAGACTCTTACAACCTAGAAATATATTGGTTTGACCTAGAAATGGCGTATTGACCTAGAACTTCTTCAACTTCAATTATTTTCATCATTGAACCTTGTATTGATACAACATACCATATATAGGTTGTGAGACACCAGCTTGGGCATCGAGAGACACACTTTGCTCAGGACTTCAGACGAGTATATTTCTCTGATTGTTTTCAATTCATAATGTTGTATATATATGCATGTTCTAGATTAGTATACATTGATTCCCGACACAGTGATTTCACGGACTGGTGCTATATGGATCCCGTCAGGAGGTGTTATCCCCTACCGTGTGCAACGGGTACCCAATGACATGTATTTCATCGTGTACATCGGGTATTGACTTTCATGTGCTTCTTGTGCATCCACTATTTCGTGTGCTAGTGTGACTATCGTGATCATGTACGTAACGTGTCGTGATTGAATCCATGAGTATTGGTTGGGGAGGGGGAGTAGGAGTTGGTTATGTGATCAAAGCCCTCTTGCTCTCATGTGCATATCGATTATACACCTCACGTATAATGGAGTTACCTATATACCTCATGTGCAACCTAAACCGATCACATAACGAACTCTCACTCTAAAACACATAGTTTAGTATTTCTTGTTCTCTACTTGCAGTCATTCTTGTATTTACTTCCAGCTTTATTGTGCCTTTGCCTGTTCACTTGTATAGTTTATTCTTCTACTTGTGCATCTTGTATCATTTTTCTATTGCTTGTTATATATGCTCGATTATGTTATTGAAATTGCTTTCAGAGGTATGTACTTCGCTCCAATCCTGACTGGATATATTTTTTCCAGATGATTGGCTAGAGGAGCTATGTCCCACACATTATGGACCTCAGGAGGGTGAGACTTTAGAGGACACTCCCCTAGAGCCAGAGGACATAGTAGCAGTGACCGAGGAGGTCTAGTTTGGTTTAGATATTGTATTAGACTATTATTTTTGTGGAGATTCACAGATGTACTATTATTTCATATTGTGGATGTATCTTCTTTCCTTCGCTATTTCCATTCGTGCATTATTTTCTCCTTAGTTTGTTTTGTGATTGAGATTGATATATTTGTGAGATACCATATTGCTCCTCCGATTGGAGTTGAGATGATTGACAGGTACCATATTATATTGTTGAGATATTAGATAGTTAGAAATGACCCAGACAGCGTTCTACCGCCGATTCTGCGGCGTAGGCTGGGCGTAACCACGTACTCGTGCCCGAATATCAGGGTGCGGGTCATGACACGTTTTTAGTGGTGGCCCATGCAGGGTCTAGATAGACATCGTAGTTGTGCTCGACTAGAGTATTGCTACGAGCCTGCTTTAGGATATAGGATTTAGGCTGAGAGTTACTCAATCACAACTAGGAAAAATTCCAATATTTTGTTCTACAAATCTTTATCTATTTGATATTGTCTTTTATTTTGAATTAAGTTCTGTCCTTCTTTGATGATATCGCATTATATTCAATAATTGATTCCGTATTTTCAATCTGACTTCAGGATGCCTCCGAAGGTCAGATTCTATCGCTCAGGAGCAGAGGCATCTTCCTCGGCTACTTCCCCGCCTGTTGCGGATAGAGTAGCAGCTGCTACTGTTACATCTTCTGTCGAGAGGATCGCCTCACCGGTCCAGGTGGGAGTCTCAGCAGCCGCTTTTGGGGGTGCTCCTCCCCCGGTTCAGAGGATTGCTCCAGTTGTTCCCGAGGATCTTCCGCCACCACCGCCAGTACCAGCTGATGCTACACAGCTGTTTACACTTTTCCAGATGATGATGGAGGCCCAGAGGGCCCAGGCTGAGGCATAGCACCGACAGACCGAGGTGTTGACACAGGGCATCGAGAGTGCTCACCAGGTGGCCATCACCGCCGTAGAGAGGACCGCACCACCACATCCACGGGAGGTACAGCCCAGGCCCGGCACTATTCAGGACTTTAAGAAGTTGGATCCCCGGCCTTTCAAGGGGACAAAGGGCATCATCTATGCGGATGATTGGTTGGAGAGCATGGAGCGCGTCATGCGCTTATCCCGTCTTGCGGAGGACCTGATGGTGGAGGCAGCGGGATTACAGATGATGGACATCGCCAGCACGTGGTTCCGAAATGAGCCACGGATCGCCGATCCAGGATTGACATGGGGAGAGTTCAGGGACCTGTTCAGAAGGAAGTTCTTCCCGCCTACTGAGAGACTTGACCTAGAGCGACAGTTCCAGAACCTCTACCAGGGGAACATGTCGGTAGAGGAGTATGCCGCCGAGTTTGGTAGGTTGAGCAGGTATGCCGACTATATGGTGAGAGACCCAGAGAACCGGGCTAGTAGGTTCAGAGAGGGTCTGAACTGGAAAGTGAAGGCTCTCATTTCTTTGAGCCACGAGACGTATACCGACATCTTGAGGGAGGCTCGCAAGGTCGAGAGAGACCTGAGTGGGAGGCACAAGAGGGACCGAGATGTTTATGGTGGCAGCAGCAGCACAGGTCCAGCGAAGAAGCCATATTTCCAGCACTAGAGGCAGCAGTCCAATGCGCCTAATCGAGCACCTGTACAGCAGACGTATCAGATGTAGAGACCAGCCCAGACAGCTCGTGCTTGCCCCTTCTGTAAGAAGGCAGGGCACGGAAGGGACGTTTGCAGGAAGAGGCTCGGTCAGTGTTTGTTTTGCGGTTCATCAGATCACCAGCTGAGGGATTGCCCCAAGACCTTAGCTCGGACAGTTCAGGACGTAGCTCCTATCCAGAGGATACCCGCTAGACATCCGGCAGGACAGCCGAGAGGACCTCCTTTACAGCCCCAGCAGCAGAAGTTTGTGCAGCACCAGCACCAGCAGAGGGGTGCACATCAGGGGCGAGCTTTTGCCCTGACCATGGAGGAGTCAGAGCCAGTCGGAGACGTGATATCAGGTCCAGTCTTACTCGATTCTTTTCCAGCTCATGCCTTATTTGATTCTGGTGCATCTCATAGCTTTGTATCTGTATCTTTTGCTTTGAGACATCGTCTTGAGTCTGAACCATTGGCGCGGACTTGCAAGATCACGACCGGGGGTGGCATCATCCTGGTCAGTGATGTTTGCAAGAACCAGAGGGTTTATGTGGGAGGCCGTGAGCTGAGTGTATGTTTACTTGTAATGCCACTTCCGAGTTACGATATAGTACTCGGGATGGATTGGTTGAGTAGACATCACGCTAGTATCGATTATCGTGGAGGCAAAGTTTTATTTCAGACGCCAGGAGAGCCGGAGTTCGAGTTCGTCCGAGGAGCAGAGCAGAGCGAAGGCGATTTTTGTGGGGCTTTGGTAGAAGAGCGGGAGCCGCCACATCCGTTGATTGCAGAGTTCTTGGATGTCTTTCCAGAGGATTTGCTGGGGTTGCCGCCGGACAGAGATGTGGAGTTCTCTATAGACTTAGTGCCAGGAGCAGAGCCAATCTCTCAGCACGTCTATAGAGTGAACAACAGTGAACTGGCGGAGTTGAAGAAGCAGGTGGATGAGTTGCAAGACAAAGGCTTTATCCGTTCCAGTTCGTCACCATGGGGTGCTCCGGTACTGTTTGTACCCAAGAAGGATGGGTCGGTACGTATGTGTATCGACTACAGGGCACTTAATAACCTCACTATCAAGAACAAATACCCGTTGCCGCGGATTGATGACTTGTTCGACCAGCTGAGCGAAGCGAGGGTATTCTCGAAGATAGACTTGAGGTCAGGGTACCATCAGGTAAAGGTGAAGAGGGAAGATATCCCGAAGACGGCTTTCAGGACTCGTTATGGACAGTTCGAGTTCTTGGTGATGCCGTTTGGGTTGACCAATGCCCCGGCAGTGTTCATGAATCTGATGAACAAGGTATTTTATCAGTACCTGGATCAGTTTGTGGTAGTCTTCATAGACGACATTCTTATATATTCGAAGACCCCGGAGGAGCATGAGCAGCACTTGAGGATTGTTCTGGAGATTCTCAGGAAGGAGAAGTTGTATGGCAAGTTGTCGAAGTGTGAATTCTTCCTTGATAAGGTTGAATTTCTTGGGCATGTCATTACAGGAGATGGAGTCTCGGTGGACCCGAAGAAGATCTCAGCAGTTGAATCGTGGTCTACCCCGAGTTCAGTAGCAGAGATCAGGAGCTTTCTTGGATTAGCAGGCTACTACCGGAAGTTTGTTCAGGACTTCTCCAGACTAGCAGAGCCGATGACTAGACTGACCAGGAAGGACGTGGAATTCGTCTGGACTGAGGATTGCCAGTCAGCATTTGAGGAGCTGAAGAGGAGATTGACTACAGCTCCCATCTTGACACTGCCATCAGGAGCAGGAGGATTTTCCATTTACAGTGATGCATCAGGGAAGGATTTGGGTTGTGTACTACAGCAGCATGGGAAGGTAATTGCCTATGCTTCCAGGCAATTACGCCCGCATGAGAAGAACTACCCTACCCATGATTTGGAGCTTGCAGCAGTTATCTTTGCTCTTAAATTGTGGAAACACTATCTATATGGAGAGAGAGTAGAGATCTTCACAGACCATAAGAGCTTAAAGTATGTGTTTACACAGAAGGAGCTCAACATGAGGCAGCGGCGATGGTTGGAGCTGATAAAGGACTTCGACATATCTTTGCAGTACCATCCAGGGAAGGCCAACGTAGTCGCGGATGCTTTGAGCAGGTATCCTGTGGCTATGTGCTTGACTAGGGACAGGCATCTATTGGCAGACCTCGATAGTTTGGGCATTGAGGTATTGGTTCCGGGAGTCGCGGAGCAGATGTGGGGACTTCAGGTTCAGTCGGAGCTGATGAACCGAGTCAGAGTCGGACAGTATGAGGATGAGTCTCTGAGGAGCATCAGAGCACAGGTGCAGGTCGGGCTGGCAGAGGACTTTACCGTCGCAGATGATGGATCATTGCGACACGGTACCAGGTTGTGCGTACCGAAGGGAGCATTGTGCAAGGAGATTATACAGGAGGTGCATCGTTCCCAATACTCTATGTATCCCGGTGCCAACAAGATGTATAGAGACATGAGGAAGCATGTATGGTGGTATGGCATGAAGCGAGAGGTAGCTAGCTTCGTGTCCAGATGTTTGGTTTGCCAGCAGGTCAAGGCGGAGAGACAGAGGCCAGGCGGATTGCTTCAGCCCTTGCCCATTCCGGAGTGGAAATGGGAGCATGTTACCATAGATTTTGTATCAGGGCTTCCGCATTCTCCAGGAGGCAAGGATGCAATTTGGGTCATCGTGGACAGGTTGACCAAATCAGCCCACTTTCTGCCATTTAAAGTGGGTACATCTACGGAGAGACTTGCGGAGATGTATGTGCGCCAGATTGTTAGATTGCACGGTATTCCAGTGAGCATTGTCTCGGATCGGGATAGCCGCTTCACGTCCTATTTTTGGAGGAGTTTGCAGGCTAGCTTGGGCACTCAGCTCAAGTTCAGTACCGCTTATCACCCCCAGACGGACAGTCGGAGAGGACTATTCAGACTCTCGAGGATATGCTACGCACCTGTGTTTTGGATCTTGGAGGTTCTTGGGAGGATCACCTTCACTTGGTAGAGTTTTCATACAACAACAGCTACCAAGCCAGCATTGAGATGTCACCATTCGAGGCGTTGTATGGACGGAGGTGCCGCACTCCGTTGTCCTGGGATGATGTTGGTGACAGGGCTTTATTGGGACCAGAGATGGTAGTGGATGCAGCAGAGAAGGTGAAGCTTATCAGAGACAGACTTCGAGTGGCGCAGGACAGGCAACGGCATTGGGCCGATAGCCACCGGAGACCTCTGGAGTTTGAGGTATAGCTTTAGTTTTGTCTTGTTTGTGTTTGATTGTTGCTTGTTAGAGTGCTAAGTTTGTGTTTCGTGCTAGGTTGGCGGTCTGGTTTTCTTGAGGATTTCTCCGACACGTGGCACGATTCGTTTCGGTGGAGGCGGCAAGCTTAGTCCGCGATTCATCAGTCCTTTCAGCATTCTTGAGAGGGTCGATGCAGTCGCCTACAGACTAGACTTACCACCTGCACTGGAGGGAGTGCACAACGTGTTTCACGTGTCGCAGTTGAGACGATACGTGGTAGATCCCAGTCATGTGTTAGATCATTCGAAGATAGAGGTGGGCCCTACTCTCAGCTATCCAGAGCAGCCAGTGGAGATTCTGGATCGGAGAGAGAAGGTGCTGAGGAACCAGACGATTCCATTGGTGCGCGTCGCGTGGAGGCATCACTCGCCAGGAGAGAGTATCTGGGAGCGAGAGGTTGAGATGCGCGAGCGATATCTGTATCTTTTCGAGCCGTGAGGTATAATCCCTTCTTGCATTATATTGTTTGTTTTGGTAGATAGTTTCTTCCTTAATTTTGAGGACAAAATTTTTCTAAGGTGGGTAGGTTTGTCACCCTCACATTTCCATCTAGGGGTAGTTTGGTAATTATTATGGATATTAATTATTTTAGGATTATTATAATTAATAATTGTGCATGACTGAATTATTTATTTTATTGTATTAATAATTATTGCTAGTGTAGACTTGTTTTGGACTTGTGTAGTGGACTTAACCTTTTAATTAGGGGACATGAACAAACTTTTTGGACTAGTCTAAGTTGAGCCCATGAATTAGGCCCATGGATTAAGAAACATGCTTAATTAGTGAAACCATTAGACTAGAACCTTCCCTCCCTAATTATTTCTTCATGAGAGGTCCCAAGGGATATTTTTGACTTTGTACATTGCTTGAGGAAGGGTTTATGTCCAGCCATAATTGAGAGGAGAGAGAGTGCTCTCATTTTAGTTCTTCCCCAAAATTCTAGATCTAGTTTTCCCCCTTCCAATTCTCCATCAATTCTCCATCAATTCTCTTCAAATCTCTTCCTAAATTCAACATTGAAGCCCCTATATCAAGGATCTACAAGCAAGGAGCAAGGAACAAGGAGGAGGAGGCCAAGATCTACAAGGAGAGGAGCAACTTGTCATTTAGGATCTTTTCATTGGGAATCCATCTCCCAATAGGTATAAATCAGTTTTTCCCCTTTCTATAGGCTATAGATCTGAGTTTTTACCATAAGAAACCACCCCACATGTATAGGTTACCCATAGGATTTGTTTTGGTATCATTTGGAGACCTACGGTGGGAGTTATGTCCATTTTGGTATCGATTTTGGGGAAATTCCGAAATTGGCACATGTAGTGCTTGTCAATGGATCTAATAGATCTAATTGACCATTGATTGTTTGTTTGTAGCTTGTGTCGTGTCCATAATTGGATACGTGTGGGCCGAGTCTCGTCGATTTGACGAAACGGTCAATTTTGGGGGTTTTCCTCCGACACGGGGCCATGTGCATATCATATGGTGACACGGACACGTAGACACTATAATTTATATATGTATTGTTCATAATATATGTTTTGGGCTTGTACGTGTCCTCCGGGATACGTTTAGTTGTGAGTTGGGGGCCGTGTCGCAAGCGTATCATAGAAAAGTGTGATACGAGTGCGGTGCACCCCATGTGTTTGTGTTTTGGTTTTTGTACTATACATGCATATGTAAATATATTTGTATATGCTATCTATACATTAATTGGAGTATATAATGGTGTATTTTGAGTTTTTGGTTTTATGTGTGTCCATGTGTATATTATGAGGGTATCTAGATACATAGAACTATGAGTATATGTCTATATATATATGTTAGTGTATATAATATGTATCTAGATATATATATACCTATTTGTATATAAGTCTATATGTATACCTATATGTTGATTCATAAGTGTGGCTAAGTATTTGCATATGTAGCTATGATTAATATGTATGAGTATATCTATATGTATTGGTATCTATACCTTAGTGTTATGCATATATGATTGATATGTATGAGGGGTAGTACATGCATCTATGTTTGGAAATATTTAGATATCTGTGTGTGTACATATATATAGATATATTCTTAGAGATTGTTAGTGTTGTGTAGTGTTGTGTGTCTGTGTGGATGTGAGTGTATGAGGAGGGCAGAAACTGGAAATCAGACAGCAAGGTGCAGCACATTCAGAAGCTGCACAGCAACAGTGAGGATCGGGCAGTGTCAATGCACACTGCAGCAGGGAACACTACAGGATTGGGCAGCAGCAGTTTCTCCACTGTGCAGTTGCACAACTGCACAGATTGTTGTTGTAGTGATCTGTATCAGGAAACACTGCAGAGGTATCTGCAATGTACACAGCTTTGAGCAAGGGACTGAAACACAGCAGGCTGCTTCAGTGAGATACTGAACTGCTTCAGTGAGATACTGAACTGAACTGCAGTGAGGATAACCTCTGAACTCAGTAGGTTGAGACTGAAGACTGCAGCAATTCCCTGTGTGAAGACTCTTTTACCACCACTGCATCGTGCACAGCAACTTCAATCTGAACAGATCACCTGAACACTGAACACAGCAAGGAGGCTGTGTTACTGAACACACAGCAAGGACAGTCAGGTAATGCAATGTGCAGTTCAGCCATACACTATGAATTAGTGTAGGTATTGGAGAGTGTCCAGACCAGTTTCAGTGCCAGTTAATGTCTGTAGTGCTGTTTCAGGTTGGGGTATTTGGGGTTTGAGTCAGCTTGGTATCAGTTAGTTGGGTTTAGTATTTAGTTGGGTCTTGTTGGTTTCAGTCAGCAGATTATTAGTTGTTGGTTGTTTAGTTAGTATTGGATTAGTTAAGGTTCTAGTAGTTAGTATCAATAAGATTATTTTCAGCCTTGTGTTCAGTTTATTTTAGTAGTTAGGTGTTGTGTTATGGGGTAAATCATTGGCAACTCGGGCATTAGGAAGCCACAGTAAGTATAGGAGCAGTATCAGTACCAGTGAGGGACTGGCCTAGCAGGAGTTGGTTTTAGTTGACTAGTTAGTTTAAGGTTTTGGGTCGAGTTTCAGTCAGTGGATTAGTTGGTTAGTTAGTAGCTATAGAAATATTTGGCTAGTAGTGGCATGTAGGATAATTAGGTTTGGCCTTAACTATATGAAATAGAAATAGGTTTCTTTTGTGTCAGTTATGTTTAGTTTTAGTTATATATACAGGTAGGTATGACTTGGCTAAGTGTTGCAATACCTCGGGATACCAGGATATCACCAAGGTATTGAGCGTGGGTATCGAGGGTAATTGCGATACGCATTGGCACAAGGCCAAGGTATCCCATTTATATTGTTTTGAGATATTGTTGCTATATGTGACTTATGTATATATATATAAACCTATTTTTATATTAGAAAATCGGCGTATCTTAGGATACGGCTTCTTGATTTGCACCGTGGTGTGTTAGCTTAGCTAGTATAGCATAGCTTCATAGTGTATTGACTTAGTGACTAGTTTTAGACTCTTACAACCTAGAAATACATTGGTTTGACCTAGAAATGGCGTATTGACCTAGAACTTCTTCAACTTCAATTATTTTCATCATTGAACCTTGTATTGATACAACATACCATATATAGGTTGTGAGATACCAGCTTGGGCATCGAGAGACACACTTTGCTCAGGACTTTAGGCGAGTACATTTCTCTGATTGTTTTTAATTCATAATGTTGTATATATATGCATGTTCTAGATTAGTATACATTGATTCCCGACACAGTGATTTCACGGACTGGTGCTATATGGATCCCGTCAGGAGGTGTTATCCCCTACCGTGTGCAACGGGTACCCAATGACATGTATTTCATCGTGTACATCGGGTATTGACTTTCATGTGCTTCTTGTCCATCCACTATTTCGTGTGCTAGTGTGACTATCGTGATCATGTACGTAACGTGTCGTGATTGGATCTATGAGTATTGGTTGGGGAGGGGGAGTAGGAGTTGGTTATGTGATCAAAGCCCTCTTGATCTCATGTGCATATCGATTATACACCTCACGTATAATGGAGTTACCTATATACCTCATGTGCAACCTAAACCGATCACATAACGAACTCTCACTCTAAAACACATAGTTTAGTATTTCTTGTTCTCTACTTGCAGTCATTCTTGTATTTACTTCCAGCTTTATTGTGCCTATTGCCTGTTCACTTGTACAGTTTATTCTTCTACTTGTGCATCTTGTATCATTTTTCTATTGCTTGTTATATATGCTCGATTATGTTATTGGAACTGCTTTCAGAGGTATATACTTCGCTCCAATCCTGACTGGATATATTTTTTCTAGATGATTGGCTAGAGGAGCTGTGTCCCACACATTATAGACCTCAGGAGGGTGAGACTTTAGAGGACACTCCCCTAGAGCCAGAGAACATAGTAGCAGTGACCGAGGAGGTCTAGTTTGGTTTAGATATTGTATTAGACTATTATTTTTGTGGAGATTCACAGATGTACTATTATTTTATATTGTGGATGTATCTTCTTTCCTTCGCTATTTCCATTCGTGCATTATTTCCTCCTTAGTTTGTTTTGTTATTGAGATTGATATATTTGTGAGATACCATATTGCTCCTCCGATTGGAGTTGAGATGATTGACAGGTACCATATTATATTGTTGAGATATTAGATAGTTAGAAATGACCCAGACAGCGTTCTACCGCCGATTCTGCGGCGTAGGCTGGGCGTAACCACGTACTCGTGCCCGAATATCAGGGTGCGGGTCGTGACATCCCCCGAATCGTGACCGCCGTGCGGGCCTGGGGTTGCGCCCGCACAAGGCTTTAATGATTTGCATAGCAAGCACATATTCAGAGTATGCAGATAAATTGAAATACAAATTTAAAACATGGAAAAGTTCTCTTTATTGATAATGAATATCTATTACAAACTCCTTAACGAGTCAGCTAATATGCCGCACGGGCTTACAAAAGAGTTAACTCAAAATGAGATAGCAGTCATGTACATTACATCCCTTTATAAACTCAAAATGATAAAGACCTCCGGGCGGCTTTGCCACGAAGCTGCATTGTGTATGGAAAGTTGCAAGCTTCTTCTTCAAGTACTTCAAGGGGCGCGGTGAAGATGCGCCAACAGCTGGACTGGATCGGAAAGACGACTTCGGCTCCTCGCTCGGTTCGCCTTAGTGCGGAGAACCTGTTTCAACGAGGGTCAGCATGTCGAAACATACTGGTGAAGGCGAGCTAACCGAACTATACCAATCAACACGTTTTTTTAATAAAGCATGCATATTTGTGGGTTTCTATCTTGCCTTAGTTTATTTACAAGTAAGCAGCATATAGAATTTACTGAAATGAACGTGCCACCGTTCGGTGGATTTTACCTGCCCGTCTGAATTACCTGCACAATACTTACCATGCCTTCCCTGCCACGAAAACACAAGTTAGTTTGCAACAGGTTTAAGTATACATAGAGATCACTGGCATGTTGCCACGAGGGACAGGTTATAGTCTCAAGGCAAAGTGACGTGCAACGCGGGTGGCGAGCCCCGCTGCATAACATTTTGCCGGGTAACATACACTATACATACGTTCCGTCCGGATCGGATCGGTCCCAGCGCCCCGGCGACCGTCTGCGAAACTCATAATATACCTTATGCACAAGTTGTCCGTGATCAAACAACACTCATAGAAATTTTTCCATAGCATAACGGTTTTGCATAGTCTTCCTGACAGTTTATTTCATAACAAGCATAATTTCATACTTAGCACGATTCATAGAACAGTTATAAATGAACTAGCATACAGGATCATAACCGTTCATAAGTTTAGTTGACAAGCAATATTTCCAAGTCTATTCCCTTTTTATCTTGATCTCTTTTATTATTACTTGGTATCGTTTGATCGGGGCAAAAAAGAATGCAAGATTTTAGGGTGTGAAGCTTGGAAGCAGGGCTAGCTAATCGGGTTGGTAGCCACTCACTTGGTTGGAAGGAAAGGAGAAGAAAAGAGGCGCTTCACAACTCCGCTCGCAAGCCGCCTACTGCTCGTTCACCTGCATTGCACGAACAGCTCGATCAATACTCCTTCCACTCTTTCCAATCTCGGAATTGAAGTGCAATTCAATGAACGAAAACAATGAAATTATCGAAACCGTTCAAGAAAACCCAAGCAAATCCAAAATCAACTCAAAGCACGAAAGCAACAAGCGACATCGAAAACCGAGGCAATAAAAGATAGCAGCGGAGAGGTCCCTCCTGACTCTGCCGCTAAGTCGATCCCGGGGGCACGATCCACTGAATATGGGAATCGATTCCGAAGAAACAAATCCATAACGAGGACGAGTTCTTAATTCAATCTATCCCGATCGAATGATATCGTCTTGTGTTTCTTAGCCGCGCTCTCCACACCGGGAGAACGGGGCGCTACATGTACTTCCAATTAATTTTAGAACACCATTTACATTAATTTTAATTAAATTGGTGTACGGACCCAACTTAACCCAAAACTAGACCCAACACCAAACCAAATTCCCATTCACACCCTCAAGACTCATACTAAACACCACACACCCTTTTTAGCCACTAAATTACACCAAATATTGTGTTTTCCCTCGTTTAATCCAAAAAACCCACTTGTGCAATTTTTTCAATTATTGGGGACTTTTATGCAAAAGTGCATTGAGGTGTCCACACCCCATTGGACAAAACACATGAAGAAATACCATTTTTCTTCATTGGCCGGTCATGTGAATTTCTCCAATAATTTTGGAGTGTGCAACACTCAACATCCTCCCCCTCACCATTCCAAGCCATCCATTTTTAAACCAACTTAAATCCTAGTCTTTAAAATTACTACATATAGAAAGCCAACCCCAAATTCCAAGGAGTGCCAAACCGGCCCAACTTCCTAGGTCAACATCAAACCCTATTTCTCTACATATATGTACAACTTTTTCCATATTTTCATCACCACCTAAACCTAGCCGAATACCTCCCATCTCCTTCCCTTCCTGCTGGCCAGACCGCCGGAGCCCGACCATCCCGACCTCCCCGTTCACCTCGACTGCTACCCGACCGCCTAACAACCCCGCATCCACCGTCCTCCTCTATTAACATCCCCGCAACCATTAACGTTGACGACCTCCTTTCTCCATCATCATCATCGTCAACATCACCATCACCTCACGTCATCCTCCACCACGGACATCCCCGCTGCCGTCATCCTCACCCCGAGTACCCGACACCATCAACCTCATCCCCATCACCACCGACAGCAATTTCCCTCGCCTGAACCCGACTTCCACTGCCCGCATCCTCATCTCCCCGCCAGCACGTCTCAAAATCTCCTCGACGACACTACAGATACTGTCGGACCTCGCCGGAGCTGACAGTAGCAACCATCCCACGCCGTGATCGACAGCACCCAACTCCACTCGCCGGACAGGAGACCTCCTCCGCCTGAACAACAGACACAGCCGAGCCCTCCGCCGTGACAGCACCATCACCCATCGACACCCTCGACCTCGTGAACGTGCACGCCGAGGCCAAGGTTCGAAGTGCCTTCTCTTTTGATTTTATGTGCATGTGTGAATAGTATTAAGGATTAGCGTACTGCTCATGATGAGTTCTATTAGATATGGTTGCAAGACACCATGTAAGTAAACCTAGTAACTCATATGTGTGTGCGTGTATGCATATAATATTAGCTCAATATATATATATATATATATATATATATATATATATAAGAAATTGATTACAAGTAGTAGGTATGACTGTAATATAATTGCATATGACCATAAGTGTTAATTATGGGTACCCTATATTGCATATGACCATGTGACCCTGAATATTAGTGAATCGATTGCCTTGTATACAATGACGTACTAGCCAGACATCTGTTAGTGATTGACTGTCTTATGATGCACAACATTTGAGGACAGTAGTTAGACGCACATTTGACCCTGCTAGTTGACCAGTGTTGCCCCTAGCGTAGTCTCTGAGTTCAGTGTATTTATAATTTTGTGTATGCTAGTGTAACGACTAATGCTGTATTATTATTAAATGATGTCTATAGGACTGTTGGATTATTCAGACAAGACTTCGGAAACAGGATATTGGTATTGCCAGCGGAGGACCATAGGCGAGTATATTCTCTGACAGTTTTCATTATGTTGATCATCTCTATGATTTTAGTTGTATAGCATACATGATTCTGACACTATGGATACACGAGTTAGCATTATCGAGACTTGTCACGAGGAGTCGTGATTGGAATCCATCGTGCTAGCTGGGGACAGAGAATATTTAAGAAGTTTATGTGATCATACCCAACTCTACATGCATCATAGCTCACCCCACACCTCATGTCGGGTGCAGCCTGACCATTACATGCCTCATAGCCTGTTATATATTATTAGCCTGACTATTGCTCGCATCATAGCTAACTGGATGGTTAGCCTGACCCTACATGAATCATAGCTAATCATATATAGCAAGCCTGGTCAGTCCCAAGTCGATCACATGATATACTGATATTTCACACACTTAACTAGATATTCTATTCATGTATTTCCAGTTTATTGTTCTAGCATTCACTTGTATTCCAGTTTATAGTTCTAGCATTCACTTATATTCCAGTTCATTGTTCTAGCATGTACTTGTATTTTTGTTCATTGCTAGTTGTACCATTGATGATGATATATTCTTCAGTAATTCTTATTCCAGTATTCATATTCACCCGTATTTCTTATTGCCAGTATTTATATCCATCTTGTATTTTTTTACACTGTATTATAGTTTTTGTCAATATACATGGAATTGCTGTTAGTGCTTGTACTTTGCTCCAATCCTGACTGGATATTTTTTCCAGAGAATCTTGAGGATTTTTGTCCTACACACTATGGACCAGGTATAGATGGAGACTACATACCAGAGAGCTTAGAAGAGTCAATTCCTTTAGAGGAGATACCTGCAGCTATCTAGACAGTTATTATTTTATGCATTTGAGTTTATGTTGAGACTTATGTTGAGTTTATTTTGAGACTTGTGGAGACTATTTATGTTGGACAGCTAGACTGTAGTTTATCTCTATTTAAGACGTTGTGCTTGACTTATGGCATTACTTCCTATATTTTATCGTGTCATTTATTTCTTATAGTTATTGTGATTGAGTATACATTAAGAGCTATTGAGAGATGTTTATTTCATTGTCCTCCTTATGGAGTTGATATCATTGACAGGTTGTGAGTTATGTTTAGTATCATTGAGACATAGACAGCGTTCTACCGCCGATGCTGCGGCGTAGGCTGGATGTATCCACGACTCATGTCCAAATTTCGGGTGTGAGTCATGACATAGTCATAAACTACATCAAATTTCAAATATAAATAAAGAGTCAAAGTGCTAACATAAACTATATAGTGCAAAAGTAAAACTAAACTAAGTGAAACTAAAGGTGAATATCATCAACAGCATCCAAAAAGTAGTCCGCCACAGCCATCAAGGAGCAGAATCAGCAAGAGGATGAGATAGACCGGCAGGAGCAGTACCAGACAGATCGATGGCAGAGCGACAAAAGCAGCATCCGAATCTAAGTACCTCATGGCCTATGAATCATCAATACGGTAGCCTTCGTGAGAAGGGTCCCAACCCGTAGGAAAAGGCATAGTGGGATGCCTTGACATGTTGTACTAGATGTCATGGATGGTGTTTCTTAGGGCAGAGGACTGAAGAGTGGTCGGGTAGTCCATCTGAGCATAGAGATCGTCTTCCAACTGGAAACGCTCGCGCAATATCTCTGATAGAGTCCAAGGTAGCTGGAGGATCGACTGGAGGGGCCTCAGAGTCAGACGAGGCTTCCTTAGCTGGAGCTGGAAGTAGAGGAGCAGGAGTAGTCCTACACGCTCTAGAAAGATAGACAGGTGCATTAATAAAATGGCAATCACCCAAAGGAATATCGAAAGCAGAAAATACCATGGGCAGGTACATGGCATAAACAAGTGTCATATTCTTCTTTCTCGCATGGATCATAATGTCCATCATTGTGTGTAAAAAGTTGAAAGGAACAGTAAAGTGGAAGTGATAGAGGGCTGATATCTCTAGATAGTTAACTTCATCAGTATATCTTGTTTTGGGTAAAATGGCAGAAAAGATAATACGATGAAGTTCATAGAAATGTTGGTTGAGATACCTAGCATAAAGGCGACCAGGAGGACAAGGATGGGGAGCACACATCATGTCCTTAAAACTTTCTAAGTCGACTGCATCTACAAACTTGAATTCGCGGGCGTCGACTAGGCTTTCCCAAGTATTTGTATCAAAAAGTTATAAAAACTCCGCCAAGTCGAAGGCAATGAATTCAATGTCAATACCGCCTACTCTAGAAAAAAATTTACAGTCATCATATATGAGATTGCAATAAAATATTTTAATAGCAATGAGATAGATTCTATTTGATGTGATGACAAGATCATCTAAGCACAAATCTTGAAAGATAGAGAAAAATTCTAGAAATATGGTAAAGTTGATTGGATTTTCCGAACAAATATTGCATGCACTAAAATCACCGAACCATTCTTTAGAAGCATCTAAAGAAATAAAAATGTGTGCATCATATATATTGTCATTGGGAGGATGTGGAGGATTAAATAAATGATGGGTTGGATCCTCAATAGGAGGAGGATTAGATGAGGAAGCTTCATCTTGTCTCCTTCTTTTTCCTCTAGAAAGCAATATAGGTGCCATTACATTTAGAGAGGAGAGAGAGAGAGAGAGAGAGAGAGAGAGAGAGAGAGAGGGGGAGGGAGGCGGAGTGAGAGAGAAATATACCTCAAGAGAAGTAGAGATAATGGAAGAGAACTATGATTTATCCCCAAAACTTGAATCTTGGAGAAGATTGGCACCAAAATCTTGAAGAACTAGAGTTAGGGTTTGAGAATAATAGGTCGGAGGAAGGAGAAAGATGAGTTTTAGGTTTAAAACCGGACACTAGAACAGCCAAAGGGTTGGGCTGCTCTTATAAAAGCCATGTTGATCAAGTCATGATCGGACGGCTGTGGTTCGTCCAAGGTTCTCGAATAAATAGGACCGAGTTCGGTCCTAGACTGAGTTTAGGCCGAGTTCGGTCCCCTTGGGTCCAGAACTTCAGTGAATTTAGCCAAAAAGAAAATAATCCAGGAAAAAATAGAGAATTGAGCAAGAATGACTAAATAGTCAAGAATTATAAATTTTGAAATTTGAATTCCACAATAGTAGATAGAAATTGCAACAAACTATGCGAAAGGTTATCCAACGCATGCGTAACTATCTCAAGCAAGTTGTAGGGATCGGTTCCCAACTAGCGGTGGTTCGAAGATACTTAAATACCGTATTTCTTAAGGCTGTTTACGCCTCTTTGACAGAAGGACCATTTCGTCTTGTACCCAAAATATTGTAGCATATATGAATAATGAGTTTGCAAATATTGATGCAAATTAAATCTATTGTATTGCGTTTTCATCCAAAATTCCCAATTCTCGACGAAGAAAGTTAAAACGATCTTCTGCTAGTGGCTTAGAAAAAATGTCTGCTAGCTGATGTTCAATGTTAATGAATTCTAAACTAATATCTCCTGATGATCTATCAAAAAAGAGCATTTATTTTTTATAAAGTTAATACCATAACCGTTGTCAGCAAGATGATTGATGCTGAGCAAGTTATGTTTTAACTCTGTTACTTAAACAGACATCCTTAATGACATGTGAGGGAGGATCACATATTGTACCGTTACCTATTATATAACCTTTCAAATGTTGCCAAAGGATACATATCCTTCCTTCTTCATCGATAGTATTGTGAATAGATTAGCATCTCCAGTCATGTGTCGTGAGCATCCACTATCGAGAATCCATTTGCTTCTATAATAAGAAGGAAGGTCCACCTACAACACGAGTATATGTGACCTTTGGTACCCATGTTCTAGAGGGTCCTGAAATATTAGTTTTCGACACCCATTCATATAAATTTAAATCTACTAGTCTCATAATTCTACACTGTCGTGATATATGTCCATGTTTACCGCAATAGTGACAGGTAGCAAGCATATTTATGTTAGGAGTAGGATATTAAAGGTGTCTTTGTGTGGGTGGCTGACGTATTTTATGTGAATAGGTGTACAAGAAAGGATGATTGTGAGCTGCATGTATTTGTTAGGCTTTCTTGGGCCATGCAGTCTTGTGATGTGTCACATGTCTAGTGTATGTGTTTTTAGTGTAGGACTAAGTTTGAGGTTGAACAACCTGTTTGTCCAGCCTGATCTCTAACTCTTTAGAGACAATATACACTTTATCATATTTGGCAGTTAAAGCACTAATTCTGACTACTGCCATATTGTACTTCTTTTTCTCTATCATAAGCTCTTCATTGAGTTTGACAAGATCTTTTGTCTGTTTCTTAACAAGTGTTTCAGCATCGCGTAAGCTTAATTTTAGCTTGGATAACTCTGCAGTATCATTCGTGGGTGGTGTTTCTCTTATATCATTTAATAAGCATGATAGCCTATGTATCTCAATCTTATGAGTATGAATCTCAGCTTTTGCATTTTTATATTTATCGAGTACTTTCTTATGATCTTCAAGAAGATCACTAAAAGCATCCGATAACTCATCAAAAGTAAAATCATCAAGCTAATTTTCTGTTACCTTGTCAGAAATTGCCATCAGGCAGACGTTTGCAGCTTCTTTGGGAGTTTTCTCTTCTACTGAGTCACTGGCCTCACTTTTATGCCATATGTTGGTGTTGGTAAACTTCTAATAGGATTTCTTCTTGTGTGATTTCTCGTACCGATTCCCCTTATTTGTTGTTGGGCAGTCCTTCTTGATGTGCCCCATCTTCTTGCAGCCGTAGTAGATAGGCTCTTCATCATCGCCTTCTTGTTGTTCCTTCTTCCTTCAGTTGAATCGCAAGAACTTTTTGAAATTATGGACCATTATTGCTTGATCATCACCTTCATAATCATCATTGTCTGTTTCATTGTTGAGAGCCTTCCGTTTATGAGCTTTTAGAGCGATCGCATTTTCCTTTGGAGCGGTATCCTCAAAGTCCTTGAGGTCGAGCTCATGCATTATTAGTTTGCCCATCAGAGTCTCTAGTGACATAGAGGTGAGATCATTGCCTTCAATGATCATCATGGCTTTAGGGTTCTAGTTATTTGTGAGCCCCCTTAGAACCTTGCGAATCTTCTCATGGTTGGTATAGTCTTTGTCGAGGAAAGATAGCGGGTTGACGATGTCAAATAATCTGGTGAACATTTATGTGATCGTCTCGTTGGACTTCATCTTGAATGCCTCAAACTCCTGTGTTAGCTGACTGATTTTTGACTCCTTCACTTGGGTAGTGCAGGTGGATACCCTGTTAAATTCAGTCATGTCTACAGCACAGAAGAGAGCATTAATAGTCCTAACATCTAGACTTGGCTGTTTCTTCTCTAGGTCTGTATATTTGTCATGGAGTTTCTCTACAAGATTTCCATCAATGAAAATTCTATCAGGCCATCTATAACTATTGTTCATAGGTCAAAGTCTAGTGATTTCAAATAAAAACTCATACGTGTCTTCCAGTACGTATATTTGGTACCATCAAATAGGGGTGGCCTATTTGTGGACTGGCCTTCACCATTGTTGGTGTAAATTGGTCATGTAGTTGCCATATATTTGCTCTAGGGTGTTAATCCTTTATTAAGAGAACTTAGATCTGATACCAATTGAATAACGTGTAGGCAACTCTAGAGGGAAGTAAATAGAGTTATGTGTCTATAGTGACCAATTAAAAACTGATTAAGGCTAAGTCCAGGAAGCAACTACTTACAAATTAAATAATCAGAGATATAATAATACGAAAAGTAAATAGAGTAAGGAAGAGCAAACGCAAACACCAAGATGTATACTGGTTTTCCTCGTGGAGGACTAGTCCAGTCCCGAGAACTCAGGCTCGGAGGTTGAATTCACTATCAGTGAAACACAAACTTTGATCTGAAGGCTTGCCACTTCTTTACAACACGAGCTTTTGATCTGAAACGCTCGACTACTTCAACTTCGCAGAGGCAAAACTTAAAATTTTCCAAGTAAGAACACTTTACAACTCTTGCACAACTTTTAGCTGAATCGCACCGAAGCACCTTGGGGATTAGAAAGTTGTGACTAAGGAGATTTGGAAGAGTGTGGCTCAGAGAAAGGCTTAGAATATATAGAGATTAGAAGATTGAAAGCTTGAGAGATGATTTGAAATGAGAGAAATCATGCTCCTTTTATACTAGTCTGGGGGGGTCAGAGTTTGGCCCGAGTTCTGACCCTTAACGTTCAAAAATTTGAACGTTGGACAGCTCGTAACCAGTAGAGCAAAAAATCAGGTTACTGATTTTAAGGGGACCAAGTTCGGCCCGAGCTCGGTCTTCCTCAGACCAGAAGCTCTATAAATGTGTTGAATTGGTTTGGTTTGTTTCAGTGGGGTTCAATGGTTGGTTGTTTGTTTGGTGGAGATATAGGAAATGTGTTGAGTAGTTGTAATGCCATAGTGTGACTCAACGTACATATTTCCTAAACTCAAACAAAGATAAAATTACAGACTCTGAACATTAAAAAGAAGATGTAACATGTCTGTTGATGTCACGTCCAACAGTCGATGTGTCATATTGAGTCATAGTAGATATCAGTATGTTAATTATCAAAATTAGGTTGACTATGATCCAGTTTGGGTCAACAGAGGCGTACTTTTTATGCTTCTACAAATACTAGCTTGAAATTATTAACAGAATAAACAGAAGATGTCCAAACATCAGAAAATATGATTTGCATAGGGTGAGATGAAACAATTGTGGATAAAGAAAGCTTGTGACTTTTATTGCTGAGACACGCATGACAATGAGAGGTTTTTGATATAGAATAAAGTAAATAAAATGTTGACATAATATGCTTAGGAATAGGTGATGGTGGATGACCTAATCTAGAGTGCCACTCGGACGAAGTGGTCTTGACGCTGGAAAAGACAATGAGAGAAGATAATTTAAGCTAGGAGGTTGACCACTCATAGACGTAATCTTTAGTTTTGTCCGTAAAAAGGATTTCTCCCGTGCTGAGGTCCTTCATATGAAAAATATTGGATAAAAAATCAATAGAAACATGATTAGTATTGCAAAATTGATAAACATAAATAAGGTTCTTTTTCATGTTAGGCACGCAAAGGATATTGTGTAAATTAAAAGCGCGAGTAGGGGTAAGAAGAGTGGTGGAACCGGTATGGATAATGTGAAGACTCGAGCCATCGTCGATTTCGTCAGACCTTGCATAAGTAGTGTGGAGTGAAAGATTATTCAAGTCCGCGGTGACATGGTGCGACGCCCAACTATCAAGTAGCCATATGGGGGTTGTCGTTGGTCTCAAGAGATGTAGAGTGTGCACGCGGTTGCCATGGAGAAGCATGACACGTGGAGCCTATGAACGTGTTGTGGATGGAGCCGATGAGGATTGGGCAGTGACAAGTTGAAAAAGAGAGTATCGCTTGACATTGTGTCCTTAAGTACCACATCTTTGGCAAAACCCAAGATATGGACATGATGGACGTCGATCATTACGAGGAGCGTTGGAAGATGAAATAATTGTCTTGGGAAGCCATTATGAGAGAGAAAGAAAGAGTGGAAGAAACAGGTCATGAACGTGTCTCTGATACCATATAGGGATTGGAAATAATTCTTGATTTCCATTGAATAAAGATAATCTATATATACACATACAAAATGAGATTGATTTGGTTTACCAAATATTCTAAATCTAACTAATTATCTAATATATGGAATTTGTTGTCAATTCAAATTATTATACAAATCTAAATAGAAAACTAACTAGATAATTCCAAAACAGAAATACCCAATTAAAAAAATTAATTCCTCTAATATATTTTGGTATGAGTTTGTTTGAATTACTTAATTATTAGTAATTAATTAGTAAGTAAGATACTTAATTACTGTTTGAGATAATTTATTTATTTTATTATATAATTAGAATAATCAATTAGTTAACCATTTTTAAATTAATATTAATTAATTATTATTGAACTAATTATCATAATTTTGTTATTATAATATACTTTCTTATTTTTAATTTTTAATTTTTTTTATTCTAACAAAATGCAGCCGTTTTCTACTTAAAAAAAATGCAAATCCAATTTTTTCTGCTCCGCGACAGGTCGTTTGTGCAGATGCGAGTGTCAGTGGGCTGGATCCTTCTCCATAAGCTATGAGATACGCTACTCCATGTCAGCAGTTGTTTGGATTGTAATACTGCTCAACTTTTTCTTGTTTAGAACTATTTGAGAAATTTATAAATTAACAAAGTAAGGTTAAATTCTCGTTCTCTAAATTAGATCTTAAAAATAAAATCTAGTGAATCTTACTTTCAGTTCATCCTATATTGTCGGCTATCAATAGTGATTGCCTTAGTTATAAGCCTACAAATTACGAACCATTGTTCGCAGAACACGGAGCATCATGACCAAGGTTTAAGAAGACATCGGTTTAAGAAGACATCAGGAGCATTAACTAGTCAAAGTAGCCAGCTCCTGCTAATCCTTTGAATTGGGGGCTGCCATAAATAGTTCATTTAGTCAACAGGGAATCCTCGTGGGGAACATGATGGTACTAATTAACATTTCATTATTCCTCACTTACTATTAGATTAGGTATGATGTGAACACAATTTTTCGTCAAGAATACGAATCTATAGATCATTGGGGGTTCGATTTTAATCACACTTTTGGGAAGTGAGACTTGTCGGCCTCGTGAGAAGAGGACAGTGAAGAGAAACTATCTTTTTGCTTGATGTTGGTTTTCCGAGGTTCTATATAAAAGCAAGGATGGGCGCATGGATTTAGACACTTCAATAAAAGCAATTTAAATGATTTTCGCATTTGGAAGCTTTTAATTGTTTGTACTCTTTGATTATAAACATTTTTTTAATAAGTAAAGGGCACATATCTATAAGAAGAAGCATGTCGGCTATTTATATCTCAATCGATGGGTAATCGTAAAGGCTGTTTTGGTATAATTGAAAAGTTAAAACAAGTTGTATATTAATCTGCTGATACAAATATTAACATAAAATATATATTTATTAATTGTAAAAGAATTTTGTTAACATGTGTTTTAAAATTTTATATTGATACTTGCACCAACACATTTATCAATACACTTTTTATATTTATCAATACATATTTTAAATAAAATATCCATTGATAAATGTGCTGGTACAAGTACTAGTATAAAATACAAATTTATCAATGTGTTACCATGTGCCCTAAGGACAAATATTAACACATTGATAAATGTGTATTTTACATTGATACTTGCACCAAAATATTTATCAATACACTTTTTATATTTATCAATACATATTTTAAATGAAATGTGCATTGATAAATGTGTTGATACAAATGCCAATATAAAATACACATTTAGGGGGTAAAGTGCATAAAACCCCCTCTTAGATTTGCCTCATTAGCAAAATAAGACTTACTACACAAAAGTAGCAAGTAAAGCCTCCCGCAATAGTTGACTTGCTTAAAATGTCCCCTCCCGTTTGCTAGCCGTTTGAAGTAGCCATTTGGTGCACTTATTTTTTTAAAAAAAAGGAATACCCAAAATACCCCCAATTGAACGTTGGTGGCTTCCACCTTTGCCATCCTATATATATCATAGCAAAATCGAAGCAAAGTATTCCCTAAATTTGCTACATATAGTCTCCACAAAAAAGAAAAAAAGAAATATAAAGATAAATTTGTACATGTTGGTTCCAAACACTCCCAATTTTACTATTATAATTTTTTTCTTCCTTGCTTTTACTTCTTTCCACTCAATTTATATATGTAAGCTATTTTTTTTGTAATTTTTTTTATTACAGATCCCATCCCCAACTGCAATTGATGGCATGTAGCTCTCAATCTTCGTTCTCACGACATTCAAATAAAAATTGTCCAAGAACAATATATTGCCATTGTGCATTAATTAGTCCATTGAAGATTTTATGGACACCAACAAATCCTAGAAGAAGATTCCTACGTGTGTGCAAATTTTTGAACAAAGTAATGTTTAAGTTATTTGCATGATGAATACAATGGGTAAAATAAAATATTGTTGAGAAAATTTCCATAATATGAAGTTCTCATTCTGCAGTAAAACCGACACAGTAAGACCAACTTTAGCCAAATATTAACTAATCAAGTTCCCATAAATTCTAAACACAACTCACATAATGAAAAAGAATTAATATATCCATTTTCAATCTTCCCAAAATATAAACACAGTTAACATTTAACAATCCAAAATATATCGGAGCCAAGTATATTATTTTTCAGTACATAAGATCTTGTATCAGAGGCAAGTATTTCTTTCCAGTACAAAATATATCAGAGGCAAACAACTAAACACAACTAGTATCAAGACAACTGGAGTTGTAACCTCCGATTTCCAATTTCCGAAATAATTAGATTTTTAAGTTATTTTAAATACCAAGTTTATAAAATAATTTCTCCTTGAAATCTTGTATTTGATTTTTGAACAATGGTCGATTTTAGAAAGTAATTTAAAATCTTTTATAAAAAATTATTTTTCCTAAATGTCGATGTATTATAAAATAAATAAATAAATAATAAAATAAATATATTTCTCTAGTTACAAATATTTTTTGGCTTAAAATCATAAAATTATTTATTTGATAAAAAAAAATTTATTTAAAGGACTAGTTGTTTTCTTCATAATAAATTTTTTTAAAATTCATTTGGGATAGTAAATAAATAAATTACATACTTTCGGAGATTTTTGCAATATGCATTAATTAGTCGCTATTCAGAATCAGTTAGCCTTGGATATATATGATCTGGGCCATCCATTATTGGGCCAAACCTCACCCTTCATCCCACACCCTCTCTCCCTATTTAAGTCCCTCATCACCATTCCCAAGAAACCCTAGTTAGCCCTCACAAATCCCCACAAGCCAACAAACCACCACCATTTTGTGTGCTCGTGTCCGTGTGTCAAGCATTACCGTGTCAGCCGTGTTGGCCTCGGGTCCGACCCCGGGTGTCCCACCGTATCCATTCATTTTCTGTGTCCAGATTTACAACAGTACAATCAGATTTTTTTTCGTGTCCGACACACCCGGACACATCCACCTCCACCACAGTACACCCAACCCTGTGTCCAACACCCGGACACATCCACCTCCACCACAGTACACCGAACCCATCGTGTCCAGCCTCGGACCTCCTCACCCTCGCCGAGTCGACCGCCGCCTTGGATCCGCCTCAAACCCGTCGAACCCAGAACCGCCGCCGCCGCGAGCCGAGCACCCGCCACAGCAGACTGAGCTCCGCCGACGCCTTGCCGGCCCGACCCCGGCGAGACCCCACCGCGCCGACGCCGTGCCCGCGTGACCCCGACGAACCCCGACGACGACGGAGACCCCTCCCCAAATGTGAGCCCTCTTTTCTTTTCCCCTTTTCTTCTGTGAAGTAATAGTGAGTTAAACGTAATTAATTATATATTAATCAGTTAGTTAATATAATAGATTAGTTAGTTAATTAGATTAGTAGTTAATTATTAATTAATTAGTTTTGTAATTTCATATAATTAGTTTAATTTATAATTAGAGTAGTTAATTATTTCTTAATTAGTTAATTAATTCGTTAATCAGTAATTAATTTGTTAATCAGTAATTTAAATTATAACCAGTAGTTAGTTTATTTAATCAGTAGTTAATATAATTAGTTAATTTATATTTAAATAGTTTAGTTTTTATTTAGTTTAGTAATAAATATAAGGATTTGATTATGTGAAAAACTATAATAATTTTTGGGTTATATTATTAGTTCCAATAATAAAAATAAGTTCAAAATTGTTTAATTGGACTGGTAGCCAAATTATTACTAGAGATATATAAATATATTGGCTTTTACGTAAATTCTAAATCTGTATAAATAAACTTTTAAATTGTAATTATTGTTCAAAATAATTTCGAAATGATTTTCATTCAATTAAGATGTTACCTTAATAACGAACAACGACCTTCTCTTATTAGCCTGGAATCCTTATCTCGGTTTTCGTGCCGAACTCCGATCTTGGACTTCTTTATATAGATTCTAGCTATTTGGACTGCTCCGGACCCATTGGAACTAACTGCTATTTCATTTGGGATCACCTTGAGGAGGGTGGCATTATACACATTCTTTGATTAGTTATATATATATAATGTTGATTGATATATATATGCAAATACGTATTTTGGTATATAAAATGTAATAGTATACGTACTATTTTGATATATATATATATATCTCCTTATTGTTCAATTGGTATAGTATAATATGTATATGTGTATTTCCCTTAATATATATATGTAGGTATTTTGGTATAAAAATATATAATGTTTAGTATATGTATATATTTTGTATATATATATGTACTTAATATATTTTCAAATATGTATAATTAGTATAAATGTATATATATATATCTTGTACATACAATTAATGTATTGTATTTGTAATTAATGTGATGTACTAGTATTAGTATATATTTTAATAATAACATTGACAATATATATATATTTTTAAAAATGTATTGTTAACATATGTATGAGTATACATATATAATGTTCAACTAGTATAAATCAGATATGTATTTAAAAGGCATATATATATATATATATTGTAAATACATTTAAATTGTTGCATGTATAAATATTGTAAGTATTAATAAGTGTAATGTGTTTTACGTATCCCTACTAGGTGATCCTAGGTGACCGGTATCATACCTAGAGAAGTCCCGAACTTAGTATTTTTAGACTGTGTTAGTGTAGCATCTGATGCAAATATGGTTTTGCTTGTGATATGTTATAGGACTGTTGGTTTACCCAGGGGATACTCTGGAACAGGACATCAATAATTACCAGCTAAGGACCTAAGGCGAGTACATTCTCTGATTAGTTTCTAATTTATGATATCTCCTATGTTCACTGTATCTAGTGTAAATATCCATGCTCTTGACACGCTGGTTACACGGATTGGTATACACGGATCTCGTCATGAGATGTTATTCCTTATTCATGGTGTAGCTTGTACAAGACTCGTTTCCTTGTTATCTTGTGCATGTACAGACACTGATTCCCGGGGAGACTTGCTACCTCCCTAGGGAATCCCGTGCCATAGCGTACCATGATTGGATCCACTATACCAGTCAGGGGTGGGGAGTATTTTAGTGTAGATATGTGATCATACCCAACTTTTCATGCATCATAGCTCACCCCATATCTCACGTCGGGTGCGGCCTGACCATCTCCATGCTTCATAGCTGTTACGTGTGATTAGCCTGACCTCTACATGCATCATAGCTAACCAACGGTTAGCCTGACCTTACATGAATCATAGCTAATCACATGTAACCAGCCTGATCAAGTTCCCAAGCCGATCACATGTTAAAGCTAGTACTCATACACTTAGTCATAGGTTCTTGCTCATGGACATATTGTTTCTTCTCCTGCATTTACTTACAGTATTTCCAGTATTTCTTTTATTTCTCGTACCTATACATGCTTCTGGTATATTTTTATCTAGAACTGCTATATAGTTTATATCATTAATATAGAACTGCTATTTAGAGATGTACTTTGCTCCTTCCTGACTGGAAAATATTTTTCCAGACTGTGACCTTAGTAGACTGGTTTCTGACACACTTGAGGATTGGAAGTTAATGATTGCAGGTATGATTATTTTGTCGTTAGAAATGTCTTGTATTTCTTGCTTGCCTTGATATCTCATCGTGCTTTAGTTTTTGTGATTGAGTATTTCTAGCATTATTTTATGATATCCCCGTCTCCTTATGGAGTTGGGTATTCACGTGAGATTGATTAGATAGTTACATGACCTAGACAGCGTTCTACTGCCAATGCTGCGGCGTAGGCTGGACGTACCCACGCACTCGTGCCCCTAAACCGGGTGCGGGTCGTGACAGGAGTAGCAAGTATAAAGGCCAAAATATAAACACAATGGAATAGCAAGTAGCAAGACAACTGGAGTAGCAAGTATCGAGGCCAAAATGAATGAAGCTAGTATCAAACCAAGTATCAGTCAGTCACTCCATGTGCAGCAGCAATCTGTCATCCAAAGACAAGTGGAGTAAGAATTAGGGAATTAAAGAAGTAGTGAGTTAAGACACAAGTGGAGTAGAAATTATCAGGCCAAAATGAGTGTGTGTGTGTGTGTGTGTGTATGTGTGTGTGTGTGTGTGTGTGTGTGTGTCAAGGGTCATTTTTCAGACACAAGTGGAGTAGCAAGTTATTACAGTTTCAAAATATAATGTATCTGTAAATTTAGGAAAGAGTTTTGAGGCTAGATGAATAATATGATAGAAAGTGCCAACACTATATAGTTGTTAAAAAAAAATACCCCCTCAGTCTCCGTCATAACTGCCATTATTTTATTTTTCCAAATGCATTATATATATATATATATATATATATATATATATATATATATATAGTTAGTTAGTTAGTTACTTAGTTAGTTAGTTAGTTAGGTTTACGTAAATATTAATTTACTTTTTAGCTTTATCTAATTCTGGATTTAAGTGGGGAGTTTTATGCAAAAATCCCAAATCCATGGGGGGGGGGGAGAGAAACCAACAGCAGGTTCATGACTCACCCACTACAGGTCTCCTCCACCCTTCTTTCGCATTCCCCATGGGAGACCTGGCTCCATTTCCTTCCTCTACACATTTCCAATAAACCTAACCCCTCTTCTACTTAATCCCCTCAAACCCTATCTCTTCTTCCCATCTTCATCTTCTTCAACCCTTACTTCTCTTAAACCTACTGCTGCTACTGCTATGTTTACTGCTGCTGCTGCTGCTACTGTGCTACTGTAGCTGCTGTCGTGGTTGCTGCTGCTGCCATCCGCTGTCGCGCGCCTCCAGACCCGCACCATCCGCCGCCGAGCATCGAGGAATAATCGGAGTTACCTATTTATAACGTGGACGAGATCAAAGAATAATCTTCAAGTAATTCTAGGAAGTACATCACCAAATATATTTTGAAAGCCTTTGAAGAATAGGATGCATCGAAATATAACAGCTATGCCAAAACAGGGTTCAAAGAACTGAAATTAATCAAAAGTTCCTCCCAGATAGATTACATGGCTTAACTTACCCGGCTCAACATTCTTGGAAAACTAATGACGGCTTTTCAATGACTTGGCCATTCAATCTTGTGAACTAATCGAGACCGAAATTGGATAAGGAGATACGAATGGAGAGGAATAACCAATCAATGGTAACTGAAACTATGTATATTAAGGAGATGTTATTGTAAAGACTTATTCAGTTGTACCTTAAATCGGAGTTGTATGACTTCAGTTGTATTATCTAATTATCTTAGCATGACTTGCATTTTATTCTAAAATTATAGAGGCGACAATCGATGATACGGGTACGGTAGCATTCGTATGGGGCGTAGCCTGGAGATGTAGTTACGTACCCGACTCACTGTATCTTGGGAAGCGGGGCGTGACAAGTCTTTTTAGTGGTGGCCCATGCAGGTCATGCTTTTAGGAAACCTATGTAGGTCCCGAAAGATGAAGAACCTAGGATAAGGTGCAAGTCCAGGTATCATAAAGAAATATATTACAGGATATAGGTTAGGAACTTGTATAGGTGAAACCTGGATTCCTTAGCTATTATTTAGAGATACTTTAGGATAAGTTGTATCGGTGATTTTAGGAAGGGCTAATGATATTACAAAAATTTATTTGGGATACTTATGGGGTGATACTAACTTGAAGTTCCTTATTGTAGATCATGCCTTGATTTATGCCTAATGCCAGACTGGGAAATTGTAGCCACAGTAGAGATAATTATTACCGTTTTACAAAAAAAAAGTGGCGACTGGCACATAAACAGATGATAAGGGCCTATGGAGTACACTACGAGATCAAGTACCCGGTAGTATCGGATCTCAGTGATGAAAAAGAATTATTTTTTAATAGGATAAAATATTATATACTTATTAAGGCTCAACCATCTGAGGACTCGGATCCCAATAGAAATGACTACAATAAAACTTTGGAGGGATGGCAGAATTCTCACCCGGGGGCAACTATCATCAGAATATGGGAGATGATGATCTAGGTAATAAAAATAAAGGGGAGGGTACAACGATGTATAGAAGATCTTTTATCTACTAGGTATCTTTTGTGAACAACAAGGGTGTATGTGTATATGTATATAAGTTAGGAAGAAAGGAAGTATGGGAATGTAAATAGTCTAAATATGTATATATGCCTATGTGCAAGGTGACTAGTACCCTAACATCATATTTTGTATCACATTTTGGTTATGAGTGAATGAAATATGATTCTTCATTACCCTTGTGCCTATATGTTCCACTATTGCTCAAAACTCTTAGGATTTATAATATATTTTCCCTATCCTTGAAATCTCAGGATTATTCCTGAGAGATTGCAATTGAATTTTTTAGGACAATGTCTAATCATGACCAATCCCATGCTTCATCATCACAAACTCAGTCGGAACCATCTATTAGAGATATTTACAAGTTATTCCAACAGATTCTTGAGTCTAACAACTAGCATGCGGATATGGCTCAAGCCACAACTGCCACAGTGTTGGAATACCTGCAAACAATTGTCAATTCTAGAGATGGTTCACTAAAAGACTTTATAAATCTAAATCCTCCCAAGTTTAAAGGAACAGAAAGTCCGATCAAAGTCGGACAGTTGATTAGAACCATATAAGGGCTGTTAAAAGCAAAAAAATTACTCCTGAGGATATGGTATCTATAATCTGAATTCAATTGGAAGATATTGCTGAACACTGGTGGAGTGCCGAACACCCAGAGGATTGGGAGGACAAAATAACTTGGGAAGAATTCAAGAAGAAGTTTGTAGGAAGGTTCTTTCCAAAATTGGCTAAAATTGAGTTAGAACAGCAGTTCACTCATTTAAAGCAAGAAAAGCTCACGGTAGACGAGTATGTTGCAGAATTTTCCAGGCTTAGTCGTTTTGCTTCAAGTCTGATAGTCAATGAGGAAACAAATGTATCTAGATTCCTGGAAGGACTAGGGAGCCAATGAAGAGTAGAGTCGCTGCATATCGGTGCCAAACCTATCCAGAGGTAACTGAAGCAGAAAGGAGCCAGGAAAGAATGTTAAATGGAGAGCAACCATTTCAGTCTCAACCTCAGAAGAGGATTCTGGAGATAAGAGTTTCATCCTCAAAGAATCCAAGGCAAGGACCGTCCAAATGCTCTCAAACAGGTACCTTAGGAAGACCGGTTATTTGTAACTTTTGTCAAAAACCTGGGCACATGAGGAATGACTATAAAAAAATCCTGGGTCTCTGTTTGAGATGCGGATCAGATAAACATCAGATTGGCCAGTGTCCACAACAACAAACCTTAGGGCCAATAATGCAAAACCCGCATCAAGAACCACGACCCACGTTCTGAGGAAATAATATCAGGCCTATACTTCAAGAAAATGGTCCTCGACCTCTGATACAAGCGCCAACACCTCAAGCTATGTTAACTTATGGAAATCAACGAAGACCACCCTTCATACCCCAAGCTTACCAATTTTAATAAGCTCAGAAAGCAAAACAGCCTCAGACTAGGAAGAAGAAAAATCAAGGGCAGGCATCTATGATGAATACTGATGAAACAAAACTAGCCGAAGAAGTAGTAACAGGTACTATTCTAGTTTCTGCTTGTCCGGCATCAGTATTATTTGATTCTGGGATAACACATTCATTTATAGCATCAGCATTTATAGCTCTTCATAAAATCAAATCACAACCATTACTTAAGAAATTAAATATTCTTACGGGTAATGGCACGGTAGAAGTTAGTCGGGTTTGTGAAGCATGTCCAGTTAACGGTAGAGCTTTTCGGATAAGATTGTTAGTTTTTCCAATAAATAATTATGATGTAGTACTTGGAATGGATTGGTTGACCAAGACATTAGCAAGTATAGATTGTGGCCAAGGAAATGTTTCATTCCAGCTCACTAATGAAGAATTCTATGAATTTGTTCGAGACTAGAAAGAATTTGATACTGAGGAATTAGAAAAGTTTAAACAACCAGTTCAAGGAAGGTTTCACGAACTAGAGGAGGAACAATTCCAAAGGATAGTGAAAGATTTTAAGGATATACTTCCAGAAAATTTACCAGGATTACCACCAGATAGGCAGTAGAATTTTCTATCAATTTGGTACCTGGAGTAGCACCTATAGCTAAAAAAATATACCCGATGAATAAAGAAGAATTGGCTGAGCTAAACAAGCAAATAAAAGAATTATTATCAAAAGGGTTTATTCAGTCTAGTGCTTCGCCGTGGGGTACACCAATGCTTTTTGTGAAAAAGAAAGACGAGACCCTACGATTGGTAATTGATTATAGAGCCTTGAATGAAGTGACAATCAAAAATAAATACCCCTTGTCCAGAATTGATGAACTATTTGATCAATTAGGAGAAGCCAAGGTATTCTCGAAGATTGATTTGAGGTCTGGATATCATCAAGTAAAGGTCAAGAAGGAGGATATTCAGAAAATCGCTTTTAGGACTCGTTATGGACATTACGAGTTTTCAGTTATGCCATTTGGGATAACTAATGCTCCTGCTATATTTATGGATCTAATAAATCGGATATTCTATCAGTATTTGGATAAATTCATGATTGTATTCATTGACGATATTCTTATATATTCAAAAAATAAAGAAGAACATGAAGAGCATCTGAGGGTAATATTGTAAACCCTAAGACATGAGCAATTATATGCTAAACTCAGTAAGTGTGAATTTTGGCTAAATCATATATCATTTCTAGGCCACATTATCAGCGAAGAAGGTATTTCAGTAGATCCAAAGAAGGTAGAAGCTGTTAAATCCTGGCCAACACCAAAGTCTGTGGCATAAATTCGAAGTTTCTTGGGATTAGCTGGATACTATAGGAGGTTCGTGGAAAATTTCTTAAGAATCGCAGAGCCATTAACTCGGCTGACCCGAAAAGAGGAAAGATTCAATTGGACGAAGAAATGCCAGGCAGCTTTTGATGAATTAAAGGAAAGATTATTTTTGGCACCTATACTACCATTACCATCAGGATCGGGAGGATACGAGATATATAGTGATGCGTCGAGTAAAGGGCTAGGTTGTGTGCTAATGCAGCATGGAAGAGTTATAGCCTATGCCTCTCGACAACTGAAGCAGCATGAGAGAAATTATTCGACTCATGATTTGGAACTAGCAGCTGTAGTTTTTGCACTTAAATTATGGAGATATTACTTATATGGGTAGAGAATCAAGATATATACAGATCACAAAAGTTTAAAATATGTGTTTACTCAGAAGAAAATTAATATGAGGCAAAGAAGATGGTTGTAATTACTTAAAGACTTTGATATGGAATTAGAATATCATCCGAGTAAAGCAAATAAAGTGGCAGATGCCTTGAGCAGGAAACCAATGGCATTCTTTATGAATACCCCAAAAGAAATTCTTGAAGACTTGAGTAAGATAAAAATCAAAGTAATATATCCAATATCAGAAGGGTCATGGGAAAATTTACACATACAGTCCTCCATAGTGGACAGAATCAAGGAAGCTCAACAAGGAGATTATAAACTTCAGAAAGTATGGGGACAAACCAAAGAAGGACTTCAGACCGGAATAAGAAAGCATCCAGATGGATCGCTGAGATTTGGGGATCGATTGTGTGTGCCCAGTGGAAATCTAAGAACAGAGGTCATGACAGAAGATCATAACTCTCACTATTCCATCCATCCAGGAAGTACTAAGATGTATAAGGATTTAAAATAAAAAATTTGGTGTCATGGAATGAAATGAGAGATTACTAAATTCGTATCCAGATGTCTTGTCTGTCAGCAAGTAAAAATAAAACACCAAAGGACAGCAGGCTTCTCCAACCCTTACCAATACCTGAATGGAAATAGGAACATATCACAATAGATTTTGTAACCGGACTACCTAAGACACAGAAGGGTAACAATGCTATCTGGGTCATCATAGATAGACTCACTAAATTAGCTCAATTTCTACCATTTCGGGTAGGACAGACAACAAAAGTATTAGCAGACATGTATATGAAACAGATTGTTAGTCAATACGGGGTACCAGTAAGTATAGTTTCGGATAGAGACACCAGGTTTACTTCATATTTCTGAAAAAGTTTGCAGGAGAACCTCGACACTCAGTTAAAATTTAGTTCTGCTTACCATCCTCAGACAGATGGTCAATCAGAGAGAACGATTCAAACTCTAGAGGACATGTTGAGAGCCTGCACATTAGATTTTGGAGGATCATGGGACGATCACTTACATTTGATAGAATTTTCTTATAATAATAGTTATCATACCAGCATTAAGATGACACCTTTCGAAGCATTATATAAGAGAAAGTGTAGATCACCAATGTGTTGGACAGATGTAGGAGAAAGGCAGTTACTGGGCCCAGAACTAGTAACACAGACAATAGATAAGGTCAAAGCAATAAGAAATCATTTGCAAGTAGCCAAAGATAGGCTAAAGATGTGGGCTGACAAGCATCGAAGGATGTTAGAATTTCAACCTGGCGATCATGCGTTCTTAAAGATCTCACCAACGAAGGGGACAATTAGATTTGGAACTAGAGGAAAGCTAAGTCCAAGATATATTAGACCATTTGATATACTAGAGAAAATAGGAAGAGTATCTTACAAGCTGGCACTACCCCCAACACTAGAAGGGGTACATAATGTATTCCATGTGTCTCAACTCCGAAGATATATACCAGATCCAAACCATATACTAGATCATTTAAAGATCACTATCGGGCCGACTCTACGTATCGAGCAATGACCCGTTGAAATCCTGGATCGTAGAGACAAAATACTCCAGAATCGGATCATTCCATTAGTTCGAGTAGCTTGGAACAAGGACTCTCCATGAGAATCAACTTGGGAAAAAGAAGAAGATATGCGAAACCAGTTCCCATATTTGTTTACTAACCAAGGTTAGCTACCTTCTTTTTAATTTAAAATTTCGAGGACGGAATTTTTTTAAGGAGAATAGAGTGTCATAACTGCCAATATTCTATTTTTCCAAATTTATTATATATATTTCTACATAAATATATATATATATATATTTATGTAGAAATATCTACATAGTTAGGTTTACATAAATATTAATTTACTTTTTAACTTTATCTAATTCTGGATTTAAGAGGGGGGTTTTATGCAAAAATCCCAAATCCATGGGGGGGGGAGAAACCAACAACAGGTTTATGACTCACCCACTACATGTCTCCTCCACCCTTCTCCCTCATTCCCTATGGGAGACCTGGCTCCATTTTCTTCCTCTACACATTTCCAATAAACCTAACCCCTCTTCTACTTAATCCCCTCAAACCCTATCTCTTCTTCCCATCTTCATCTTCTTCAACCATTACTTCTCTTAAATCTACTGCTGCTACTGCTATGTTTACTGCTGCTGCTACTGTGTTGTTGTAGCTGCTGTAGGGCTACTGTTGCTGCTGCCAACCACTGCCGCGTGCCGTCGGACCCGCACCACCCACCGCCGAGCCCCACGCCGCCGTCGTCGGACGCCGCCGTTGCCGGATGCCACCACCGTCGGACCCGTAATGCCACCAAACTATTCCTCCCCCAAACTTCACAACTCCTCCTCCCTCTTCCTAAGCCTAGGTAATTCTCATTCCTTCCCCAATCTTTCTTATAGACTTAAATTGGAGTATAATTTAATTTCACCTCCTTATAGAAAATTGGGAAGGAACTAAGTACCAAATTGGGAACTTTGGAAGAACCCTAGGTTGCTCAAACAAAGGCAAGTCCTCATCCTTGCTTTCCTTTTATTTGTTCATTTCTTTTGGGATTGAATTAGGGATTTTATTAAGGAAATATATATATATATATGATGTGGAGACATGTATCTTGACACCTGTATTCTGTATTATGGATAAAATAAAACGCATGTATCTTGTCTTATCCTGGAAAATACATTTTTGCATAAATAATAGTAAACGTGATATACAGAGCAGAAACTTGAATACAAGATAATAGAATAAGAATTGTTAGTAGATTTAGGCTAGAAAGCATTGGGCGGGAGAGAACAACATAAATACCACCTACGAAATCTCGCAACATATTAATTACATGTATAGCTGATCAACAGTTAAGCTCTTTCGTAAGGCCTTGCAAAGTGAGCGGGTGAGGCTTAGCTCACTTTCCTGTTTAGGCCCAAAAGGGGCTGGGCCGGATCATAATCCCGTGTCATCCTGTTCAAGTCACCTGAATATAAGTACACCTACTTCGATTCAAAACCATCGAATGGATGAATTAAAGATTTAGGCCCAAAAGGGGCTGGGCCGGATTATAACCCCGTGCCATCCTGTTCAAGTCACCTGAATATAAGTGCACCTATTTTAATTCAAAACCATCGAATGGGTGAATTAAAGATTTAAGTCCATAAGGGCAGGGCCGGATTCTAAGCATCGTGCCACCAAGTCACAGCCTGATCCTTGGTATACGGGATTATTGGCGGGAAACTAGTTAAAGAGGTTATTTAAAGGTTGTTATCCAAATTGCATCATCATTTAGGGAAATTGTTTGTGTATTATGGTAGTAACATAGGAATGTGTGTTGTTTGATTTATTAGACACTATAGGAATACTAGCTTAGGAATTATTGAAGTCATAGACACTATGTTATGATCCACCTCCTTATTTCCTGTATAAATATTGTTCTTCCTTATCTTACTATTATATCTTTTATTTACTTACCGTTCTTAACCAGGACTTGCATGTCGTTCTGACGACCTAGTATTGTTCACTAGGAGAAGACGAAGTATATGAAGAAATGTTACCTCTTTATAACGTGGACTAGATCGAGGAATAATCTTCAAGTAATTCCAGGAAGTATAGCACCAAATATATTTTATAACTGAAACTATGTATATTAAGGAGATATTATTGTAAAGACTTATTCAGTTGTACCTTAAATCGGAGTTGTATGACTTTAGTTGTATTACCTAATTACCTTAGCATGACTTGCATTTTATTCTAAAATTATAAAGGCGACAATCGCTGATACGGGTACGGTAGTATTTGTATGGGACGTAGCCTGGAGATGTAATTACGTACCCGACTCACTATATCTTGGGAAGCGGGACGTGACAGTCTCTTTAATAAAAGTGCAAGCCATAAAAAAAATCTTTCTAATTATCTTGTTATAATCAAATTATATTTAGGTTAGACTAGTTGTCCAATTACTAGGATCATGAGCTCTTTATAGAAGTCTAATTTATCTTCTTGACATGGTTCAAGCTGAATTTCAGATATATATCTTCACATAAATTCTCATGAAGAAGGAGTTTCAAGGTGCAAGTTAGGAATAGGAGTTCTAGAGTCCCTGTTGTAAACTTATCTATTATAAACTTTGTATTTATGTCTAAAAAATAGGTTAATTAGCTATACTTGAGTCCATATTTTTGACATAAAGCATAAAATATTAGTTACTTCTTGTTGTTGTATAATATATATATATATATATATATATATATATATACACGCAAGAGAAGAGCAAGAGAAGAGTACAGCAAATAACTAAGTTTTACTTATAATCAAGTTATGAACAAAATAGGGTATGCATGATTGATAATTAAACTAACTATATATTACCTGTATATTGTTATACCTATTGAAGGTCTTACTGCATACAGAGCAAGTAAATTGCACCGCCCAATAAGGATCTGTGCTGGAGTTGGCACAGCTGGAGTTGAAAGTATCAAGCCAAGTATCAGTCAGTCACTCCACTAGCAGCAGCAACCTGTCATCCAAAGACAAGTGAGTTAAGACCATGTATCAGTGCTACAGATACGTATATTCAAACATGTATCAGAGTTAATACAAAGCTAGAATCCAACCTATCATCTAAATGACCAACATATTTTTATCCACACTTTGCTTAGGCACAATGGCTCAGAAGAGTTAGTGAGTTAAGGCCATTAAATTGCTAGAGGCAGCAGAGCAAAATGCACGATAAGGCAACAGAGCATAATGCCTACATATGTATCACATAAGGCAGCAAAGCAAAATGCATGACATAACTCAACATATTGCATCAGACAGAGCAAAATACATCAGAAGCTTCCCATAGACAGTGGGAGATAAGACAGAGCTACATATCCCAAAATGCATTAGAGCTACATGTAGCATCAATATCACATAATGTAGCAGAGCTACTTGTGGGCCTTAAACTCACTTAACTCCAATTCATCATTGCCAAATATCCAAAATGGGTCACTAAAATGCCAAAATGCATCCTATGCACCATGCATCACCCTGTATCAGGGCCAAAATGCATCCAAAATGGGTCTACAACCTGTCAAGTACATGAGTAAAGTCCATGTAAGTGTATTTCTGAAATCAAAGTAGCATGAGTAACAAGTACATTACCAAATATCCAAAATGGGACATCCAAAATGCTAAAATGCATCCCATGCACCATGCATCATCATGTATTAGAGCCAAAATGCATCCAAAATGGGTCTAAAACCTGTCAAGTACATGAGTAAAGGCCATGTTAACGTATTTCTGAAATAAAAGTAGCATGAGTAACAAGTACATTACCAAATATCCAAAATGGGACATCCAAAGAGTAACAAGATATTTACCCACCAAGACCACCACTATGGTTGGCATTTCCCTCAAGATTAGGAGTTGGATTGCCTTGACACACATGCATGGTTGACCTAGAGAGCTTAGGCCTACCAGATTTTCCTTTTGGCAGTTCCACCTTATACTTATAAGGATTTTTGCATAATCGTGTATTATGTCCAGACTGCTTGCACTTGCCACATGTAACAATGGCTCTAGTCCTGCCTTTTCCAGCTTGCTTCTTAGACTTGCTTTCATTATCTTTCTTTATTCTAATTTTTGGCCTTCTCCCAGTTTGGATATGAACCACAGGAGGTATCATAAGTACAACCCCACCAAGTTATCTTAGATTCCTCATTGAAAGAGGATTGATTGCATTTGCATAAGCCTTCAAGTAGGTAGACTTGTGGTAGTATTTATCTACATAGTCTTCAATTAAATGTCTCTTCTTCTTAATATATGCAGCAGCATGCTCACAAGGAATACATGTAATTTCTCACTCATACACTACAAGTGCAAGTCTTTGCATCTAAGTCCACTGAATCATTAGTTCCCTTTTGACTCACTTCAAATTTGTTGAATCCAGAAGTAATAACAACAAAAGTTTTCACACCCTCTTTCAGCTCTTCCAGCTTTTGCATAACTTTACGAACAAGGAGTCCATCATGAGCTCCCATTCTTTTTCTCTTCTCATGGAACCTAGGCATGAGCATCCTTCTTATACTTTCTAGCAGACAAATAATAGGCTTGTCTCTTGCCTTCAAGATGTGCTTATTCCATGATTCACACATATTGTTGCTTAAGATGTCACACTTAGAATGGGTTGAGAACCCATGCTTTGACCACTATCCTAGTAGTAGTTTATGTAACCATTTATAAGCTTCCTTGCTTACTTTCATTATCTTATGTATCATTTTCTCAAAATCAGCCAAGGTGTATGCATATGAAGCCTCCCACACAAGATATTTAAGCTTTGTCCCTAGATATTTCTTCTTGAAATTGTCATATATATGCTTGGCACAGAATCTATGCTCTGCATTAGGAAGAAAATTCTGAAACACATCCATCAAGCTTTTTTGTCTATCAGAAATCCATGTTATTCCATTTTCATCCATACCAAGTGCCTCCAATAAATGAACCATGAACCAGTTCCATGTTTCTTTACTCTCTATCTCCATAATAGCCCAGGCAATAGGAAAAGAACTGTTGTTAGCATCTCTACCCACTGTACTAAGAAGCTGCCCTTTGTACCCAGTCTTCAAGAAATGTCCATCAATACCAATGAATGGTCTGCAACTTTCTTTAAACGCCTTTATCATAGCATGCAAAGTGTAGAACACCCTCACAAATCTGGTGGACTTCCCATTAGCCTCTAATTCACCCTTGACCCCAAAAACACTCCCAGGATTAGTACTCATAACCAGCATGGCATACTATCTGATATAAGCATATTGTTCTTGGGCATGCCTATCAATCAACTCCAATGCCTTCCTCTTTACCCTGCCAATTTTATGTCTTGAAATATCAACCTCCAAATCTTCTGCAATGTGTCTTCTAAACCCAGTATGCTTCCAGTCTGGATCATTTCTGAATCTGTGCATATATCTATTTGCAAGAAATGTTGCACTTACTTGCCTATTGTTTTCTACCTTAAAACAGTCTTTCGAATGGTTAGACTAAAATTTCTTCACTACAAAATACCCATTACAACCAACAACACTCCCATGAATCCTCCACTCACATGCTTTAATTGCACATCTTGCTGTAACCCTCTTGGTTTCATTGTGTATCCACTTGATATTGTATTTTATTCTTTATGGCATGAAGACTCAATTCACTCCTAAATAGTACATGTGTAACAAATCTTTTGCCTACATAAAGAGTCATATTTTTATCCCTCAGCAACCTTTTCTGAGCCACCATAGGATCTCTAGGAGAAGAGACAACATCTTCATTATCAAAACTATCTTCTGAGGAGTGTACACTACCCAACTCATTACTGGGAGCATACTCAGAGTCTTGGTCAATATCTTCATCAGGCACAAAACTGCTATAGACAATATCATCAAGTGCTTCATCATCATTATCCACTGGTGCTTCATCATCATCATCATCCACTTGTGCTTCATCCTCCAAATATTGAGGTATCCCAGATCCCAACTCGACATCTTCATCATGTACTGCCCCATTCAAGTCAATATTTGACCAAAATTTATTCCCCAGCTATACATCAATCTCATCAGCATCTTCAGGAGGAGCACAAAGTAATTTTGTTCCTGTAAACTCAGTAATATCAACATATTCACCCCAAGAAATGAGTGACTCAATAAGCTTCCCTAATACATAAAACTGTATAAGACAAGGGCTTGCAAACTTATCAAAGAAGCTCAAGATTTCATTGTCACCCAGTATCTGTCTCATACTTCCATCTACAGGGTCATAATAGTAATTTTCACAAGGAGCCTGTACCCTAGCACTTGCACATAACCTATCATGGTCAAACCAGCACATCTCATCTCTGTCAACGGTCCCTTTAAGTCCTAATACAAATCCCCAACATATTTGTCAAAAGCATCAAATTGACCTCCGACAAATATGTGAACATTATAGTTTGTATCCATTTTCCTCTGCACAAACACATAACTATCATGCACTACAAACAATAATAATAAAACGTAACGATATAACAAGTAATATTAATAGATCATAAATGGAAGAAAAGAATAAACCTTTTGCTTGCAGGTGGTTTCTTAACAAGTCAAGAGTTCCACCTCCAACACCAGCACCAAGACTGGGAGCTTCATGTTAAAAATAAATAAATATTTTTAATAAATTAAAAAGTTGCAATTGTAGCCAAATGACACTAACTTCCCACATAATTTAAGAAGACCCAGATCATAAAAATAATAGCAATCCATACAAAACCAAGCCCAGGTTGGTAAATAATAGATTGATTAAATTTGTTTCATTTTACGCAACCCACTTAGTTGACTTCAAAACCAGTGTCAGATCAATTCCCTATTCTCCAAAACCAAGCATAAGGGGGCCTCACACTAGTCTGATTTTTTACATCCATAAATTTGGGTCTTTCCTTAATTCCCTATCTGTCACGCCTAGTCCCAAAATACGTAGGACTAGGAATACGCAAGGATACCAGCCGTATGTATATAGAGACTCCAATATATGGAAACCATAACACACGTATGCTGTAATATGAATAACAATTCACAAGTGGTATAAATTTATCACAAGTCACAGGGCATAACTAAATCTCATCCATAGAATCAAATATAATTGAATAACAAATCAACTATATAACTAAATCAAGTATAAGATGCTTGATAAGAATAAGTAGTTGGGTGGAGACAAATCCACTACCAAACTAGAATATAAGAGAAACAAAATAAGTACATCAACAAATCAATAAGGCTCGAAGAGAAGACCTCCTCGAAAGATAACGAAGTAGCAAGTCCTGATCCACGCTGAATAATCATGATCATCTATACCTGGAAAGGGACCAGGTCCTCAGAGGAACGTAACAAGATACATGAAGCATGCCAATAAAGTACTGAAAAATAAATATCCAAGGTTCGCCTAACCATCTATATGAATGCATTTTGAGAATAACTTTCCAACACGTGGGCTATCTGGCTAAAATGGGATTGACATGATTCTTTTGGAGATTCAGGGGCCTAAAAAGTATGACGTCTTTTGAACCTCAGAGGCCGCCTGATAATATATAATATATAGTGGTCATCATGATCGCACATCTTCGGCGGAGCATACGGGTTACACAAGGAAAGTGCAAAGGAGCCCAAACGCCTTACTTGTTGTTCTCTCCACCCCATGCTCTAAGCATGTCACATCCATGACACGATGATACCTCTAAATAACTGTCATGTCTTCTAGCATACAATTTCTATCAGCAGTTATTCCCTATCGCACATCCCATACATACAGGAGGCCAGCCTGTCACGCAAGTCCGTGTCCTATATGAGACTCACACTCATGTAACAGATGTGTCATGGCCAATAAAATTTAATGATGCCTCCAAATCATGTGGTGGTCTCGTAAAACTAGGTCGACATGCATAATATATAATAAAGATAAAATACGACGTCACCGTCGTTGCACCCAAGTATTTCTTGGACGCGCGGTTTATATAAAAGTTAAAATAAATAAACTAAATAAAAGAAATAACTACATGCATTATATGGAATATAAATCACAGTACGATGGCAAGGTATACTTACCTGGCAAGAAAGCTGTGTAGTACCAATAACCTGCTCCTGAAGTCTCGTAGACAATCCAATGGTCCTATATACATATAATATAATACAATACATCATCAATCATTACACTAGCACATACACAACCATAATTATACTGAACTCAGAGGGTACGCTAGGGGTGATACTGGTCATCTAGCAGGGTCAAGCGTGCGTCTAACTGCACGGGTGTCATGTCTTTGATTGATGTGCATAATCAGACAGTCAATCACTAACATATCTAAGCCAGTACGTCAATGTACACAAGGCGGTCAACTCACAATTTCTCAGGGTCACATGGTTAATGTAAATACGGGATATCCGTAATTAATACTAGGGTCTCACAGTATAGTGCATATATAATCCTAACTAGTATTAGCATTTAATTACCTCATAGTATATATATACATACTTAAATATATATCTGAATATACCAAATTGAATACTATACACATACACGTACGTATATGCATACGAGTCACTGGGTTCACCGACACGGGTCTGAAACCAACCAACTAAATCTGTCATAAGGTAGTACTGTCACTACCCAATTCTAGAAAATAGGATTTTTTTTATTTTAATTTGGTAAATTGTGTATTAATTATAAATAATTGTATTTATATTTAATTAGTTGGTTGTATTATTTTTATTGGTTGTTTTAGGGTTTTGGCTAGTTTGGACTCATGTCAGACCCTAGTGGACCCATGTCAGACCCAACCAATACCCTTGTCAGACTTATTTATTGGTGTAGAATAGTTATTTTTATTTTTAATTATCTAGTTGGAGTATTTTGGATTAGTTAGAATGGTTTAAGAAAACCCCAAATCCAAACCCCATTTTGGATGACTTAACTTAGGGATATTTTGGACTTTATGTTTAAACCACAAACCCTAACCCTACTAATTCTTTACATGGCCGGCCCCTTCCCCTTCATTTCCATTCTTCCCACTTCTTTTTCCACTCTCCATTCTCCTTCTTCACCTCTTTCCTTTAATTTTCTCCAAATTCCAAGTAAGTTTTTCACTTCCTTCTCTTCCTTCATTTACTTCTTCCATAAATGCAAACCCTAATCCTTCATTTTCCCCTAACCTAGGTGTGTAGAGCCTAGACTTGGTGTAGAAGCTTGGCTTGGAGGCTTGAGTGTGGTAATTTCTAGGGTTTTGGAGACTTTGGCCTTGGGATTTCAACTCCCAAGAGGTAAACCCTAACTTTCCTATTAGTGATTGCTCTAATATAGTGTAGTTAGTAGTTTAGAACCTTCCTAGACCTTAGGGCTACCCATAGGAGAAAGTTAAAATGTGTTTGGTTGTGTTTCGAGACTTTGACATTAGATTTTGTGTCAATTTTGGGTAAAATTCAAAATTGGCCCAATTTTGGGTATTATCCTAGTTTAGACGGACCTAGGTAGACGTGCTTGGGTGTCTTAAGGGTAAGTACGTATTCCCGTTCGGACACATGAGATCGTATTATGAAGTTTTGGACGTTTCGGGCGATTTGAGGGTTTTTCCTTCGACGTGGGTTCCACGTGCATGTGGAATTTTGCCACGAACCTAGAATCGGAGAGTTCACATTTTTATGAGATTCTAGACATCGATTAGAACTCGTAGATAAATTTTGGGTCGATTCTGAGTAGGTTTGGTGTACGTTTTATGAGGTATCGCGAGCCGCACTCCACGTGTTCATCGAAATGATCAAATGGCCATTTCGACTTGGTTTCTAGGTTTCGGGCTTGCGCGCGGGTTGGTTTAGCCTAGTGGAGTGTGTACTAGGGTTTTCGAGTTATATTTTATATATTTATATATGTATATATATGTATATGGGTGGTTGTACGTGTGTTGGTGTGGTTGTATGTGTGTCTGAGTGAGTTTGTGTGTTTGTGTGTGTGTTTGTGTGTGAGTGTGTGGTTATATATATATATATATATATATATATATATATATATATATATATATATGTGTGTGTGTGTGTGTGTGTGTGAGCGTGTGTGTTTGTATATATAGATATGTGTGAGTGTGTATATATATATGTGTGTGTGTGTGTGTGTGTGTGTGTATATTGGTGTGCAAGTGTGTTTATATATATATATATATATATATATATATATATATATATATATATATATATATATATATATATATGTGTGTGTGTGTGTGTGTGTGTGTGTGTGTGTTTGTGTGTTTGTATATATATATATATATATATATATATATATATATATATATATATTTATATGTGTGTGAGTGTGTGTGTATATATATATATATATATATATATATATATATGTGTGTGTGTGTGTGTGTGTGTGTGTGTGTGTGTGTGTGTGTATATGTTTGTGTGCGTATATATATGTATTTAAGTGTGTGCATTTATATATATATATATATATATATATATGTGTGTGTGTGTGTGTGTGTGTGTGTGTGTAGTGTGTGTTGTTTGAGAGGGTGAGTGAGTGAGATAGGTGAGTGAGTGAGATAGAGAGATGAGGGAGAGATGAAAAGAGCAGTAGCAGGGGAAACGGAGCAGCAGCAGCAGCAGCAAGTAGCTGTAGCAGCAGCAGCAAAGGGCAGCAGCAGCAGCAGCAGCTTGTGGCAGCAGCAGCAGTAGCAGCATGGAGCATCAGCAACAGAGTTTAGAGAGGGAGAGATTATATATATATATATGAGATGGGTATATATATATATATATATATAGTATATATATATATATATATATATATATATATATATATATATACATATGTGTTTAGATATATATATTTACCTATATATATATATATATATATATATATATATATATATATATATATATATATATATGTGTTTAGTTAGCTAGTTAGTGAGTTAAAATGGGTAAGGTAGGTATCTCAAAACCTTGAGATATCAAGGTATTGTAGGTAACTTGAGATACTCAAGGTATTGGGTATCGGGGTGAGGTATTGGGCGTTTGCCTAGGAATGAGGTTAGAGTTGGGTTTATATATATATATATATATATATATACTCGTGTTAGTATATGCATTAGTGGGATATCGGATACCGAGGGTAATCCCGGTATCTCAAGGAGGCGAGTGAGGGTTTACTAGTTTAATGAGCTAGTTTTGACCTAGAATTTTAGGGGCACCCTCATTTGACCTAGAGTTGACCGTAATTGCCCCGGTTGACCGCCAAAGTCAACGTTTAACCTAGTTTTCCCTAGAGTTGACTTTTTGGACTATGGGTTTACTTTTTGATCCAGATTTCACCGGTTTGACCCGTTTGACCTAGAACAACCCTAGAAGCTTATTTTTAGTTAGTTTATATCTGTTTAAACTCTTTAGAAACCATTTTAACCTTGCTTTTCATAATAGATCCTTACGACGCCAGTCCGGATCTCGATCCTCACTAGTTGCTCAGGACGTCAGGCGAGTACTTACCTCTGATTGTTTCTATTGCTTGATAGTGTATATATCACATGTTCTAGAACTGTAATAGTTGATTCTAACACATTGTTTCACGAGCTGGTACTAGTTGGATCCCGTCATAAGATATTATCCCCCTTACCGTGTTCAGCGGGTACTCTATCACGTGTATTTCATCATGTGCTTCGGGTATTGATTCTCATGTGCATCGTGTGCTTTTGCCTTCATATGCGCGAGTTATTTATCATGTACGTAGCGTGTCGTGGTTGGAACCAAAAGTATTAGTAGGGGAGGGGAGTAGAAGTAGGTTATGTGATCAAATCCAAACAATATTTATGTGTATGTCGGTTATGCAACTCACGTATAACGGAGTTATCATAGAATAAATTATGTGCAACCCAAGCCGATCATATAACGAACTTGTGCTCAAGGCACTTAGCTAGTATTCCTATTTTCTCACATGCAGTTACTTCTCTACTACTTGTATTGTTCCCTAGTTTTACATTGCAGTTACTTTATCATTTCTACCATGTATTTATTTTCCTGTGCATCTTGTATTATTTTTTATTGCTAGTCATATACATCTTACCATGTAATTTGGAGTTGCTTTCAGAGTTATGTACTTCACTCCAATCCTGACTAGATATATTTTTCCAGAGGATTCTGAGGACTTTTGCCCGACTTACTACGGGCCAGGTGTCGACGATTGTTGCGACCCTGAGATAGAGGAGGAGCCCGTCCCCAGCTGAGGAGACGCCGCTAGCGCCCTAGTATAGCTAGGTAGGTTTCGCTGGGTTTGTTCCCAGTTAGTTTTTGTTCGGATGATTGTATTATTATTTTGCTGCTACTGTGAGATGTTGTAGACCCTTAGACTTGGACTGTAATATTTTGGATATTATACTTGCTCTCTTTGGTTCTTTATTTCTTTTGTTGATATCTTATCGTGCTTTTACTCTTCCCATAGTTATTGTGATTGAGTTTATGTTTATATCATATGTTGTCCTCCTTTTGGAAAGGTTATCTTGACAGGTTATTATGAGTTATAGATAGTTGTGACCTAGAACGGACCTAGACAGCGTTCTACCGCCGATTCTGCGGCGTAGGCTGAACGTACCCACGACTCATGTCCAATTTTTTGGGTGCGGGTCGTGACATATTTTTGGTGGTGGCCCATGAAGGTCTAGTTTCTAGGTCTACCTGCAATAGGATATAGGATATAGGCTGAGAGAGAGTGTGCTCAATCACAACTAGGACCCTTCCTGATCTTTTGCTATCTTTAATTTTTCTGAAATTGTTTTCTTTTAAAATATTAATATTCTTCTTTGATGATATCGTATCTTGCACTGTATTGACTTCTTTTGATCTGTGTTCAGGATGCCTCCGAAGACACGGTTTCACCGTACCGTTCCAGCAGCTGCCACCGAGAGGTCTGCTACCTCTCGTCCTGCTCGACTTCAGGCAGCTGCTACCCGCTCCACTCACCACTCCTGCGATTGAGGGAGCATCTGCTTCTCTTAGAGATTCTTCTCCACCTATCGATCTGAGAGCTACCCTTGTTATTCCGGTGGTACCTCCTCCACCACCTCATGTATCGGTAGGGCGCCGCACAGTTGTTTGCGTTCTTCAGGGAGATGATGGACGTACAGCACCGCCAGGCAGACGTGATGAGGTTGGGCATTGAGAATGCTCACCAGGTGCCCATGACGGCAGTAGACAGAGTGGCTCAGATCCAGCCATAGGTAGAGCAGGCACAGCATCCTAGGCCGGGCAACATCATTGACTTCCAGAGGATGCGGCCCAAGGAGTTCTGGGGTACAGAGGGGATCCTGTACGCGGATGACTGGATCGAGCATATCAAGGGGATCTTTAGGCTGGCACTGATCCTAAATAGCATGCAGATAGAGACAGCGGACAGCCAGATGTTCGATCTTGCCCTTACTTGGTACCATACTGACACGAGGATAGCGGTACTGGGACTTACTTAGGAGTCTTTCAAGAAGCTTTTCAAGGAGAAGTTCTTTCCGGGTGTGGCTCTCAGTGCCTTGGAGAGCCAGTTTGAGGCACTCGTCCAGGGGAGCATGCTGGTGGACGAGTATGCAGCAGAGTTCTATCGTCAGGGCAGATTTGTAGAGGGCTTGAGCGAGGTATCAAAGGCGTAGAAGTTCCGCAAGGGTTTGGTCATGGCGGTCAAGTCCTTGACTAGGAGTGACCGCGAGGCGACCTTTGAGCAGATTGTGAGTGATGCTCAGAGGGCTGAGGATAACTTGGAGCTGAAGACCAAGAGGAGTATAGATGCTTTCGGAGCAGGCAGCAGTACGGGCCCAGCCAAGAGGCCGTTCCAGCAGACTCAGCAGCACCAAGGTCAGGGTCGTGTGCCTTTCAGGAAGGCGCCCCAGCAGCAGAGGCAGGGACAACAGTAGGGTCCGAGGCAGCCCATCACTTGCCCTTTTTGTAGGAAGCCGGGGCACGGATGGGACATTTGCAGGATGAGGCTGGGCAGATGCTTGTTATGTGGTACAGCAGATCACCAGTTGAGGGATTGCCCTTCAGCACTCGCTCGTACAGCTCAGGGCGGAGGAGCCGCTCAGAGGGGACCAGCCAGAGCACCTATAATACAGCAGAGAGGACAGCCTTTACAGATTCAGCAGCAGAGGTTTGCCTAGCACCAGCAGCAGCACCGAGGAGGATAGCAAGGGCAAGCTTTTGCCCTGACTGTAGAGGAGGCCGAGCCCGTTGGTGATCTCAGGTTCTGTTCTTCTTAATTCCATTCCAGCACTTGCTTTATTTGAGTTAGGTGCTTCCTATAGCTTTGTGTCTGTATCTTTTGATATTAGACAACATCTTGTTGCTGAACCTTTAGCTAGACTCTGCAAGATCACGACCGGGGGTGGCATCATCCTAGTCAGTAATGTCTGCAGAGACCAGAGAGTTACCTTGGGAGGCCGGGAGTTGAGTGTGTGCCTACTCGTAATGCCACTTCCGAGCTACGACATTGTACTCGGGATGGATTGGTTGAGTATGCACTGTGCTAGTATAGCTTGTCGTGGAGGCAGAGTGTTGTTTAGTCCGTCGGGAGAGCCAGAGTTTGAGTTTGCCAGAGGAGCAGCGGAGCAGAGTGAGGGAGTCTTCTGCGGAGCCCTGGTGGTATAACAGAGGTTGCCACATCCACTGATATCGGAGTTCATGGATGTCTTTCCGGAGGAGTTGCCAGGGTTACCTCCGGACAGAGATATGGAGTTCTCTATAGACTTGGTGCCAGGCGCGGAGCCGATATCCCAGCACGTCTATAGAGTCAGCAATAGTGAGCTGGTAGAGTTGAAGAAGCATGTGGATGAGCTTCAGGACAAGGAATTTATCATATCTAGTTCTTCTTTGCGGAGTGCTCTGGTACTTTTTATGCCGAAGAAGGATGGGTCGATACGGATGTGTATCGACTACAGGGCTCTGAACAACCTCACAATCAAGAACAAGTATCCGCTGCCGTGTATTGATGATCTCTTTGACCAGTTGAGCAGAGCGAGGGTGTTTTCCAGGATTGATCTGAGGATAGGCTACCACCAGGTGAAGGTCAGGAGAGAGAATATTCCGAAGATGGCTTTTTGGACCAGGTATGGACAGTATAAGTTCATGGTGATGTCGTTTGGGTTGACTAATGCCCTGGTAGTGTTCATGAATCTGATGAACAAGGTATTCTATCAGCATCTGGACAGGTTTGTGGTGGTGTTTATAGATGATATCTTGGTGTATTCGAAGACCCCAGAGGAGCATGAGGAGCATCTGAGGATAGTGCTGGAGACTCTCAGGAAGAGAAGCTTTATGGAAAGCTTTTGAAGTGCGAGTTCTTCCTTGACAAGGTTGAATTCCTTGGTCATGTGGTGACAGGAGAGGGGATCTCAGTGGATCCGAGGAAGATTATGGCAGTTGAGGCATGGAGTGCTCCGAGTTCAATAGCAGAAGTCAGGAGTTTCCTGGGCTATCAGGTTACTACAGGAGATTTGTTCAGGATTTTTCTCGAATTGTAGAGCCGTTGTCTAGGCTGACCGGAAGGACGTGGAGTTTGTTTGGTCAGAGGAGTGCTAGGTCGCCTTTGATGAGTTGAAGAGGAGGTTGACGACAGCTCCAGTATTGACGTTGCCATCGGGGTCTGGAGGATTCATTATCTATAGTGATGTATCAGGGAAGGGACTGGGTTGTGTGTTACAGCAGAATGGAAGGGTGATTGCCTATGTTTCCAGGCAATTATGTCCTCATGAGAAGAACTACCCTACTCACCATTTGGAGTTGGCAGCGGTCATCTTTGCTCTGAAGTTATGAAAACACTATTTATACGGAGAGCGTGTGGAGATCTTCACTGACCACAAGAGCTTGAAGTATGTGTTTACCTAAAAAAGAGCTGAACATGAGGCAGAGGAGATGGTTGGAGTTGATGAAAAACTTCAATATATTATTGCAGTACCATCCAGGGTAGGCGAACGTAGTTGGTGATGCGCTGAGCAGGTATCCGGTAGCTATGTGCCTGAAATATTGTTATCTTCTAGCAGATCTAGAGAGCTTGGACATTGAGGTGATAGTGCCTGGAGTTAAGATAAAAATGTGGGGACTACAGATTCAGTCAGAGTTGATAGACCGGATCAGGGCTACATAATTTGAGTATGGGTCTCTAAGGAGCATCATGACGCAGATTCAGATTGGAGTATCAGATGACTTCACCATTGCTGATGATGGTTCATTGCGGCACGGTACCAGGTTGTGTGTGCCGAGTGGGTTGTTGCGCAAGGAGGTTCTTCAGGAGGCACATCGATCCCAGTACACTATGCATCCAGGTGCCAACAAGATGTATAGAGATCTGAGAAAGCATGTATGGTGGTACAGGATGAAGCGGGAGGTAGCAAGCTTCGTATCCCGATGCTTAGTGTGCCAACAGCTGAAGGCGGAGAGGCAGAGGCCAGGAGGGTTGCTCCAGCCGTTACCCATTCCGGAGTAGAAATGGGAGCATGTGACCATGGATTTTGTTTCTGTGCTTTCCCGTTCTCCAGGAGGGAAGGATTCAATTTGGATCATCGTAGATATGTTGACCAAATTGGCCCACTTTCTACTATTCAAAATGGGTACGTCTACGGAGAGACTAGCAGAGATGTATG